>JBBFKN010000063.1:0-728336 GCA_039654755.1 Calcarius lapponicus
GAGCCAAGTCCAACTCCTAGGAGCCTGTTCTAATGCCCAACCATTTCTCTGGGTGAAGAACCTTTTCCTGGTACCTAACCTAATACTCCCCTGACTCAGCTTCATGCTGTTTGCTTGAGCCCTGTCACTGGTCACAAGAGTAAAGAGACTAGTACCTGCCCCTTCCACTTCCCTTATGAGCATGTGGAAGACCGCAATGACATCTGCCCTTAGTCTCCTACAGGTTGAACAGAAGTGACCTCAAATGTCATACGGCTTCCCCTCCAGACCCCTCATCGTGACCCTCATTTGGATGCTCTCTGATAGCTTCATGTCTCTTATACTGTGACATCCTTAACTGCGCACAATTTTCAAGAGGAGGCTGCACCAGTGGGGAGCAGAGCAGGGCAATAGCCTCCTTCACCTGACTGGTGATGCTGTGCCCGATGCACTCCAGGACACAGTTGCCCCTCTTTGCAAGGGTACTGCTGACCCATATTCAACCTCTCATTCCCCAGTCTATACACACAGCCAGGGTTGCTCCATCCCGGGTGCAGAATCCTGCACTCGACCTTGTTAAGCTTCACAGGTTGGTGATTGTCCATCTCTCTAATTTGTCCAGGTCTCTCTGCAGGGCCTTTGTGCCCTTGAGAAAGTGAACAGTGCTTCCCAGTTTAGTGTCATCAGCAAACTTACTTGGTATTCCTTTGAGTCCTATGAACAAGTTGCCAATGAAGATGTCGAGGAGTGCCAGGCTGAGGATGGAGCCCTGTGGAACCCCACTGGTGACCAGACACCAGCTGATGTCACCCCATTCCCTGTAACTCTCTGGAGCAGACCCGTGAGCCAGTTGCTCACCCAGTGCCTAACACAGTTATTCAGCTGTGGGATGGACATTCTATCCCCAAGGACAATGTGAGACACAGAATCAACAGCTTTGCTGAAATTCAAAAACATTGTATCTACTGGAGTTCCTAGGTCAGTTAGGTAGATTACCCAGTTGCAGAAGGATATCAGGCTTGACAAGCAGGACTTTCTCCTGTTGTGCTCTGCCAGCTGCGACGAAACCTTGCTTTCCTGGAGATGGCTGAACACCTCCCTGCCCATGAGAAGCTGTGAGTGAACTCCTAGTATTGCTTTCTTTTGTGAGCATGGCTTTACCTACTAAACTGTCTTTAACTCAACACAGAGTTTTCTCACTTTTCTGTTTTTCTCTGATCCCACTAGTGAGGGAGTGAGCAAGTTGGCTGCATGGTGCTTAGTCACTGGCTGGGGTTAAACCACACAGGACTAGGTTATAGCTAGGTTATAGCTACATGCCTGGATAATGCTGTGGTTGCTACACGTCAGCAGAAAAAATGAAACATTTCAATTCAGCTAGCCCAGTGACAATAGTAGGAATGTTAGCTGTAGCTCACTGCAGCACCGAGTGTGTTTCTGAGGTCCATGTAATTTGTGTCCCAGAAATGCTTTTGCACATATGAAAGCTGATGCTGCTGTACCTTCACCATTTCTGTTCCCAGCAGAAATGACATGTGCTAGCAGCCAGACCATGTTCTGGGATATGTTCTGTCCCTGCTCCTGTAGATTGGCATGCGTTTACAGGTGGGAGATGATTCAGAATCAAAGCCTTTAATAAGGCAGGCTAAATGCCCAGCTCTACTATTCCAGGATGACCCTTCCGTTTAACTGTAAAGTTTCTGAAAGTGCAATGTGGATTGCACTGAGAAAAGCAATAGGTTTTGGGGGTCATAAAATGGGAGATCTGCTATGCAAATGTTGCTAATCAAGGACTGCTAAATAGTGTATTTACATTATTTAAGTACTAATACATAACTTTAGTATGGATAATTTGTCTAAGAGTCTTACCCATTTCTTTTACAAAGCATTAGCAATCATTTCAGCCTCACCAAACACAGCACTATTTATTCTGTCTTTTTCAAGCTGCGCAAAATCACTCCAAATCATATCTTCTCTTTACCTGAAATAAGAATAATAGCTTAGATTTGTGAGAAAGATGTACAAGAAATTTACAGGCCTCATTTCTCTTGTAGGATAACCTTTAAAAAATTAGTATCTAGCTGCTTATTTATGCTGATGGATGTTATACTCAGAATTTCACAGTCAATCAAGAAATTGAAAACAGATTTACTACACAATAAATGGGATGATACCAAACTAAAATGCAGTCATTTAAAGAAAATTACTCTGAAGTGTTTTGAGGGGCTATATTTTTTAATACTAATGCTGTTGTTTCTGGTATTATTACTTATTATTATGTGCTTTTGTGGCATTTTCTTAATTTTGAACTTTCTCCTCACTCCTGAAGCTTTGTGAAAAACTCTCGCAAGCAAGGCAGAATATTGACTGATAGATCACATCTGGAAGAGAGAAACTGATGGCTTTAGATTGCTCACTTATGTCGATTGCATAAATGAACAAAGGGAAAGAACAGAACTAGTAATGCTATGAATGGTGCGGCATGGAGGAGAAAAAATATATTTCAGACAAAAATCATGGTTGTTAAGTTGATGGCTCATGACATGTGTTGGCATGTGTTTTTTTCAGCTTTGAAAGAATATTATTTCAATACCTTACCAGGAAGAAAAGAGAATTGTAATTATTAAAAAGCCAAGGAGTGGGAGCTAATCTTGTATTTCAAAGTTAACAGATATACTTGTTGTTTTCTTGAATGCATGGAAACTAAATTACAGTAGTGGATTATTTATATTAATTTGATTTTTTTTATTTTTATCTGCAGGAAATTTATTCCTTTCATTCTTTTCTTATATTTTTTTTTTTTTGGTTTGTGCTTATACTTCTTCTTTATTTTCTTCCTTTCAATGGTCCTTGGTCTACGCTTAGCTTTGTCATTTAAGCCATGGTATTCTTCTTTGAAGCATGTTGCTCTGAGACATATTACAGCAGGGATATAGATCTGAGCTTCACTGTCAAGTGTTAACCTACTGTCACCTAAAAAGAATGAAGGTAATTTAACATGTTCTAATTAAAGTGTATTCTAAAACTGGATCTTTTTTCACAACTGTTCTTTATTCCATTGTCTGTGAAAAACAGGTATATCTTTCTTCTAAGTTTGTCCGTATTTTGATCTCAGCATAGATCAAATTAAATACATCCAAGCAAGTTTATGAACTTTCTACACTTTTATTTTTTATGCTTCTCCCTTTATGTTATTCCAAAAGCCATTAAAAGAGTACATTTCCTTAGCAAGAGCAAAATGTACTGTATTCCAACTAAACTGCAGAACACTGGGTGATTACCAGGCCACAGTGAAGGTTAAATGATCAATCATGATTGACTCCTAATGAGATGGGCAGAGAACAAGCATCTGAAATTTAGCAAGGGCAAGTGCAGGGTCCTGCAGCTGGGCAGGAATAAGCCCAGGCCCCAGCACAGGCTGGGGGCCAACCTGCTGGGGAGCAGCTCTGTGGAGAAGGACCTGGGGTCCTGGTGGACAACAGTCTGTCCATGGGCCAGCAGAGTGTCCTTGTGGCCAAGAAGGCAAATGGAAATCTGTGGGGCATTAGGAACTGCAATGCCAGTAGGTGAAGGGAGATGATCCTGCCCCTCTACTCAGCCCTGGAGAGGCACATCTGGAGGGCTGGGCCCAGTTCTGGGCTCCTCAGAACAAAAGAGACATAGAGCAGTTCCAACAGAAAGCAACAAGGATGATTAAGGGACAGGAATATCTATCTTAGGAGGAAAGGCTGAGGGAGCAGGGCCTGTTCAGCCTTGAGAAAAGATGAGTTAAGCAACTAGTGAAAGGGGAAACATCAGGCACCAAGGCTGGAATAGGTCAGGCAGGAGGTTAGCATTGGGCAACTTCAGTAATTCCTTTGCTACCTATCTGCTTAATGACATGAACAATGTTGTTAGCTTCTTACCAAAGAGTGTTTAGGTGCTGTCAGCAAAAGTCATTTCACTTAGAATGAGTTAGAAGACCTTGACAGTTAATAAGGGAGACATAAAAGCACAAAGGCATACTAAAAAGAACTGAATCAATTTCTGACCAAGCCAATATCTGATTTTGAGGGACTGGACAAAAATTTTGAACACTTTCTTGGACATTCTGGGGGTGGATGATTCCGTGGAGGAATGGAAGGACAGCCTGTCGCAGCACCAGTGACAGAGAGAATCTCGGAAGAAATAGAGGACACAACCGAAGCTGGAAGCTGATCTGATTCTTTCTTCCCAGGGATCAGGGTGCTGTCTACAGTGCTTGGAGAAACTTTGGACACATTAGAAGGGAAGGAACCTTGAACAAAACTCAAGATCTCTTCAGAAGAGGACAATGGCCCAGCAGCACTCAGAATTAAAATCTCAGAACTAGGTGTTCTGTTTTGGCATTCAAGAAAGTTTCTATTATGATCATTTTGTTTAAAACTCTCCATTAAAGCTCTGGAGACAGGCATTAGTTTGCTTACAGTCTCTTCCTTTTTGAGAGAGAATAGATTATAAATTTTCTAGTTTATCTGGTCTTAAAAATCAAAGGTAAAAGCAGACTGCAACTCTATATTTTGAGTATTCGATTTTACTCAGATTAATGAGTCTTACAGTTCATGTTTTGAGATGTCTGAACATCTTTTATCTTGTAAAATTTTTTCAAGTTGCTAAAAAACATCTTATTCTGTTTTAGATAAATGATTTCCTATTTCGTTGCCTAAGACCCTTAAGTTGCTACTTATTACTTACAAGGACATCAGGTGCAGAAGACGAAGGGGATGATATATTTTTCTTTTTAACAGCCTGGGCTTCTGGCGACTGAACTGTCTACGATCTTCTTTTTTAGTCTTCTAGTCTAACAAAGTTCTTCACAGAACAGCACTTTTTATTGCTGGCCGGAAGTATATGTACAAATCACAAACGGGACAGGACTGCTGTAGAACGTGCCTTGAGCTGTTTTATTTTTCAGCATCTGTCTCATTACATAGTTATGACAATGAGAAGATGCCACCAGCTCGCATCCCAAGCAGCAGACAAAGAACTTAATGTTACAACTTACTTTATAAGTTTTTTGACAAATCACACAAAGCAAAAGCATATTGAAAGTAGTTCTATCCAACCACTAGAAGAACACGAACCTCTGGTTAAAACAATGCTTGCTTATTTTGAATACAATACCTACTTGTAAGCCTTAAAACACATTGCACAGAGGCCAATTATTAAGCTTCAAACTTCCTAATCTCTTGCTAGATAAACTTTTCTGCAGCATAAAAAGTTATACAAGACAAGCATTAATAAAAAGACCATTGTTATTTTACCCTTGCTTTCTACTTTTTAAATAATTTTTCTGCAGACCTATCTCATGGCTGCTGCTTAGCTCTAATCACAGTTCTACTGTCTCTGAAGCCTGCCATTTGCAGCTTTCCCCAAACCCTCTGATTTTGTGGATTACCACACAGCCGAGAGACCCAAATGCCTCTCAGAGAGCTGTGAATTCAAAGGCCTTTATGCACACATTCAGGCCATCTTCCCTATGTGCTGCGTTTGAACTCTTGGCAAGATGCGTTTGCCTCTTGCTTGCTGGAAGCTGCTCTGCTCCAGGGCCAGGACCGAGCTGGGCTGTGCGGGAACCGTGGAGAGTCCTTCCCCGAGCACTTGGCGGCTCTTGGTGTGTCCAGGGCTGTGTTAGACACTCGGGGCAATGGATTCCTTCCAACCGGGGGCACCTTGGGTGGGGGGGGGGTGGCCCCGGGGCACGTGGAACCAGGGTCCCTTTGTGACACGGTGGAGCAGGTTCCCTATGGAACCGAAAGGGACAGCGTGTCTGAGCAACCCTTTGTGACACGCGCTGACATAGGGGCTGGCGGCGACGTGGCCAGGCCAGAGTGCTCGGTGCATGCGACGGGACAGGAGGTGACAGAGCAGTGCTGTGAGGCGTCCCCGCACAGCCGGCTCGTTGGTTGCTGACCCGGAGCGTTTCCGAAGCCTTCTTCCCGTGGCTGGCCTCACGACCAGACCTCGGGATTTGGTGACTCGGAGCTTTTCCGAGGCATCTCCCATCCCTGCGGCCAGTGCCCTCGTGGCCAGGCCGTGGGACTTGGTGACCTCCATCGTTCACCAGGAGTCTCCTGTCATTGTGGCAGGAGGCCTCTAGTGCAGGACTTGCTGTCCTGTAGCCTTCCTGAGGCTCCTCTGTTGCAGGTGCCTGCAAGGCACCACTGCAGCACTCTGACTCGGGCCTTTGCCGAGGCAGTTGAAAGTGCCCTCGAGGTCAACCGGCAGGATGGCGGGCAGGCTGCTCAGGCTCTTCAAGGGGCTTCAGGGCAAGAAAAGCAAAGGCCCTGCAGCTGCCCCAGAGCAGCAGCCTGCAGAGCCAGAGCAGTTGGAGCCGTTGCAGGATGGTGAGTGGCAGAGCTGGGCCGCAGGGCCGGTGCCTGCACCTGGCCTGGCCTGGCCCCATCCCATCCCATCCCATCCCATCCCATCCCATCCCATCCCATCCCATCCCATCCCATCCCTGTAGACATGGCCATGGATGGGATGGGACAGGGGCCGGGGCTGCCCCCCCAGTGGCCGTGCTCCGTCCCCTGGGTGCCCGCGGGGCTGTCCCTGCCTGGGCAGCGCAGGGCTGGGCTGTGTTCTCCGGCCTCTCCCGCAGCCCCTCAGCTCTGGCTGCGCTTGCTCTTTGACAGATGGAGCCAGGGACCCAAGTCAAGAGCAGGAGCCCACCCGTGGCCGCTTCCACCGAGCAGCACAGGTACCTGCAGCCATCCCTACCTGGGCCAGGCCTGCTGGCACTGCTGGGCCGGGCCCCACGCTTGCAGCAGATCATGGAATGTCCCTCTCTTCCTGCCCTTCCTTCTGCTGCAGACACTGCGAAGGGTCCTGAGCCTTCGGCGCACAAATGCCGGCGGCCCCGCACCCGAGGGCACGGCCGAGCCCGAGCCCGAGCCCGAGCCCGAGCCCGAGCCCGAGCCCGAGCCCGAGCCCGAGCCCCGGCCCAGCGAGCTGCGGGCAGAGGCTGCTGCCAGCACAGCGTCCTCTGACCTGGCCGCCAGCTCTGCCTGGGAAACCGACGAGGACTGGGAGGAGGCTGACATGGCCCTGACGGAGGGCATGGCCACCAACAACACCATCCCACAGGGCGTCCCAGAGACTGAGGCCATGCCCACGCTGACTGTGAGTCCTAGACCTACTTTTTCCAGAAGGGATTTTATTCTCTGCAGCAGCCTGGGGCCAGGGCTGAAGGCCTCCCAGGATCACGCGGCCCCTCAAGCCATGTCTGCTGGGCCCCCTCAGCCCCATCCCAGTGGGTTGGGAAGGCAAGCACTTCTTGGGGGAAGCTGGGCAAGTTGCTCCCTTGGACAGCAGCCCAAGTCTTCCCCATGCCGCTTCCTCCAGGTGCAAGCCGTGGTGAGCGCCATGCTGCAGAGACTCACGTCCTGTGAGTCTGTGGACACCGGGCTGCAAATGGCCATTGTCAGCCTCACTGAAGAACACCCGGCCCTCGTCGTGATGAGCCTCCTGCGCTGTGCCCCAACGTGTGACGGGTACGGGGCACAAGTGCCTCGAGAGCTCGGTGCTCACCGGCCCATAGGGCCCCTCGCCCTGTCCAGCCTGTCCAGCAGGGGCTGCCAGACAGGCGGAGAGCACCGGCACCCTCGGGCCCTTCTGTTTCCTGAGCCTGCTGCCATGCTCCCTCCTGGCCCCACACAGCTGCCTGGGGCACGGTACTGACGCACAGCTCTGCTCCCACCGAGCCGCCAGCCTGATGTGGAGAGCCGTGGGCACCTCAGAGGCAGCCGTGGAGGAGGTGCTCCCAGCGCTGCTCTCCGCAATAGAGGAGCGGCCACCGTACGGCGGCTTCCTCTGCAGCGGGGACAACGAGGCCCTCCTTGCCCTGGCTGTGAGTTTCTGGAGCTGGCCTATGCTGGCCCTCGGCCAGAACCTGCTGGATCTGGAGCACAAGCAGCTCTGGGACACCCTGCTGCGTGCCGACACTCAGCACTATGCAGGGCTCTGCTGGCCAGGTGAGATCCCCCACTCCCCGCCGCCACCGCTGGCGTTTGTGCCCAGTGCCCAGAGTGCCCCACACGGTCCCTGGGCTTCTACGCGAGAGGGCCTTGTCACTGAGGGAGGGCCAAGCAGACTGCAAAGGGCTGGGAGAGGAGGATGCCCAGCAGCAGCCACCTCCCAAGGGGCCCACGTCCCCTTGCAGAGTGCTGGGGAAAGATGGGACCTCTGTGAGACCACGCCTGGGAGAGGTCTGCCCGTCCGGCTCAGGCCCTTGGTGCCTTTTTCCCTCTGCCAGGGAGATGCGCTGTGCCTTGACGCCCTTGTGTCCCCACATGGCCTCGCACCTGCTCAGCCTGCTGGTCGGGAAGCAGCCCCGCTGGCATCTGCCTGCCCTGGCGTTCTTTGTGGAGGTGAGCCTGATGGCCAGCGCTGCCTGCCTGAGCTGCCTCCCAGCTCTCTGGCCTCTGGTAGCTGCAGCCGCCTGGCACGCTGCCCGCGCCCGCTGCTGCTGCCTGGAGCCGGCCCTGCGCGGCTCGGGGCTCCTGCCGGCCGGCTACCCTGCCACCGCCCTGTGCCTTTCAGCTCCTGCAGTGTCTGGACGGGAGCAAAGACGGTCCCAGTGCCCTGTTGCTGCTATCCCGGCAGATGGAACCACCTCCAGAGCAGAAGGGACCAGCTGCAACTGCAGGCACGGCTCTGGCTGCTCACAGCTGAGCCTGTGCAAAGCTCCAGCAGCTCCTGCCATCTCTCTCCCTGCTGGCAGCGCCTTCCCTCCTTCCCTGTAGCCCTCAGGCCCTGCCCATCCCCTTTTTTACCTCCCAGCTCACCCCTTCGCTTGGCTTTCCCTTAATAAATTGTTTGTGTTTTTCACTTTACCCACGTCTCCGTGGAGCTGAAGCGGCGCAAAACCTGAGCCCGGGGACAGGCAGGGCCCTGCTGCCGTTCCCCTCCCCGCTGTGTTCCGTGCACGGACAGAGAGGAACAAGGGCAGCTCAGGCTGCAATGGCCCCTGTCCCGCTGCTCCATTGCACAGCAGCGTGGAGTTAAAGGGCGTGCTGAGCACGCTGAAGGGGACAAGGACCCTGGGTTTTAGAAGAGCCAGCTTGAGGGTGCTCTGAACCCAGCCGTGACGGATTCCAAGAGCGTTCTGGGCAGGCAGGCAGAAGTGCTGCGTGCGCAGTGGGGAAGGGGCTGACGAGAGCCTCCTGCGGGAACAGGGCTCCGCTCCCTGGATGGGAACAGCCTGGTTTTGCTGCCCTGAGCGCAGGCAGGAGTTCAGGCACTTCAAGAGGCAGCGGGCAGCTCTTGTTTCTAGGGGGCCCGGGGCTGCGCGCCACAAGGGAGACAGGGAAACAGACTTGGGAGAAGGAAGATGAGCTGCAGTGCCTGTGCTACAAGGTGCAGAAGTAATTGAGCCTTGCCAGGGCTTCCTAAGTGTGTGTTGGTGTTCCCCGGGAAATGTACGCATTTGGGGAAATGCCTTTGGAAGACTTCTTCTTGGACTCGGCTGTAATCTACTTGGAGATATACTGGGGTTTTTTTTACTGAGATTTTCAGTTTTACTGTAACAGCTTAACTTTTTATGCAGCTGAATATCTTGTGTACTGCTAATTTTTTTCTTTCTCTTTTAATTTTTGAAATGTCTTCTCATTATTTCATAACTCTGGTCTTGCTCCAGGTCCTGTAGTTACCAACTGAAATATTTTCTGTCCCAAATATATTTTTTCATGCTTTGAATTGATTCTTCAGCATGAAAAATCACGTGTCTGAAACCAACTAAGCATATTCTTGAGCACCTTTAGAACCAAAAATAAAACCTTTTTGTTCTTTGTCTTATTTGTACCATGCAAAATAGATCCGAAATTTCACAGCGACAATATTATAAAAATAATATCTAGAGAGGTGATAGTAAGGCCATGTTACTTTTGGTGCTCAATTCCTTTATTCTACTAATGGATTTTTGGCTAGTTTAATCCTCCTTCTGGCACTGGGTTTGGTGAGCAAGGGGTGTGTTTCTTTAGCTGCTTGCTTCCTTTACTTTTCCCATACACCTAGAATACACAAGGTGCTTTTTCTTGCCCTCTAGTCAAAGGGTGTCATCAGGTTGCTGATAAAACACTTGCACTTTGTTATCTCATTTTTTTTTCCATAACTTTCAAGTGAACACAGCTTTTCAGTGTCAGAAAAGCATATTAGATATTAGGGGCTTGACTGGTGAGGGTGGTTTACATTATATACATGGCTTTCACATTGATACACATGCAGTTTTGAACAGACTTTTTTCAAGCTCTCAAAAATTTTAAGCTTCATGTATCTTTTCAAATAGGTACTAATATGGTATAGCATCAATACTAACATTCCTTCTTTTTTTTTTTTTCTTTTTTTTTTGTTTATAGACAGAAAATGCGAAGTAAGTATGCCTAAACTGGTAATTCTTTATAGCCAGGGGTGGTCTAGTTTATTTCTTGTATGATGTCTAATAGAGTAGTGTCTTTGTTTCTTGTATGTGACTGAAGAAGCCAATAGCTTTCATATTAGAAATCACTAATTGTAAATGTAGACTTAAATGTGTATTGGCAAAGTATTGCAAGCCTGCAGTCTTACATCAAGGGGTGTAGAAAAAATGGAATCAAGCTCATATTTATCATTATATATTCATATTCTATTTCTTTTCTTGCCATTTTATAGTAAAATAAAATAACTTTTTAAAAGAACTAAGGAGCATTTTTAAGATCACCATGTCTCTTCTCACAAAGGGAATGGTGAAATATCCTGGAATGATAGAATGAAGTACAATTAGGCATTTGCTTTTTAGCAAATCTGAAAATTATGGCTTTCAGAGAAAAAAAAAGAAGACAGCACATCCATTATGTGAGCCTTGTTCTCCTCATTGATAGGCAAAATAAACTTTTTAATCTTGTGGTTAAAATGCTATTCATT
The DNA here is from genome assembly GCA_039654755.1 of Calcarius lapponicus. NCBI lineage: Eukaryota > Metazoa > Chordata > Aves > Passeriformes > Fringillidae > Calcarius > Calcarius lapponicus. The sequence continues at coordinate 10,900 of JBBFKN010000063.1, forward strand.
TTCTAAATAGTGTGCCTCTGTTAGCAGTACATTTCTCAGCATGTCTCTGGTAGCATAGCAGTTTGGAGCACAGGATTACTTGGAAAAGGATACTTTAAAAAGTTGTTTAAAAGACCTGTTGAACAGTTGTCTCTAGGATTGGCATGAGTCTACCATGTGCAGAGCCAAAAAAGTAAGATATAAGGAGAAAAAAAAGTGCTGTGCTATAAAAAGCATTTAAAAGTCATCATCAGTGGTATGTCTCAGGTATTCACAGCACATGAGTAAACAAAGGACTAATGGCTACCAGAAAGCTGAAGAGATAGTAGCAATATTCTCTCAGGGATCTATTTAATAGCATGGGTTTTATTAAAGAGTGATGGGGGAAAAAAGCGTAGAAAATACAAACCCTTTCAACAGTGTCATGAAAGAATACTCGAGTGCTAAAGTTTTAAGGATGATATTTCCTTGTCTGTTGCATGCAGGTGCAATTCCCTCAGCACTAAATAGAATTAATTCTATGAGTTAACAGCAGAAAGCTCCCTGGAAGAATCCTAGATTTTGGTATTGAAGTGGAAATTACTTAACTCTTGACTCACAGGAGACAGTGGGTTATGTCAGATGATGTTGATTCATTGTTTCTAATGCCAATTGGTAATTTTTTAATGGCAAACTTACAAAAGAAACGAATTGCTTTCTTAATGTAGTACTATCTTTCATTAACAATAAACAGCTGATATTACTGGAGGCAGAAGCAATAATTTGTAACAAATTAAAGCATTCTATGAAATTTAGCTCTATAATGTAACTTAGGTAAATGATTAACGCTATTAAATTGCAAGAAATAAGCCATGTGAGAATGAGTTCCAGATTCTAAACATGGATTCATTCAGACCTGAATAAAAGTGTTCAAATGAAGATCAGTCCTGAACTGTAGGAAAATCCATTGTGCAACAATGCACAAGTGCTTAATTTGGGATATTTAGCAGAGTTGAATTTAAAAAGGGATTTGAAAACTTGTTGCTTTCTGATACAAATACTGGAGAGAAATTCCTCAGGGTATGAAGGTCCTGTTTCTAATACTGTCACCAATTGTTCTTAATAAACCTCTTGTCTGAATTCCATCCTTTCTGTAACATTCATATATCACTTGTATTATGAAATGATATGAAAACCATTCAAGACCAATAGTGCTGTCTGTTGCTGCAAAAAGATGAGTCCCAGCAAAGATGCCCATCAGCTGGGTATGATCTGGGTAGACTGAAATCTCCCAGATTGTGAAGAGGATGGGAGCACTACTCTCTCTACAAAAAGTCCAATTGAACCACAAAAGGTGTCAGCATTTATTGAAACTTCATCCACAGCTTTGGTAAAAGATTTTTTTGCTGGGGCCTGTTTCTAGAGCCAGAGGCCTGTATTAGATGTTACTCAGTTTATAAAGCTATAGAAATATATATAAAAATAGAAAAAGATATAAAATTTATATTTCTGTCAAACATGTAAATATATACAAATGCATGCACAGCCCCACATGTGTGTACCTGCACGTACATGGGCCCTGCATTAGTGGTGAAGTCCATTGAAATAAATGCTACTGGATGCATCTGTAGCCAAGTAGTCAGTCTTTAGCAAGTCAACCTTCCAATTTGTCCTGACCACTTTTCACTTTTCAAATGTGTCTTATTTCACTTTTTGCAGCAATTATTAACATTTCCTCACATTTACTCAACATTATTATCTTTTGCTGCCTACTTATTTCAGCTTTAGAAAGAGAGTTTCCTAAGACATGTCAACTGATATTTCTATCCTCATGGAGGCAGTAATTGATATTTCTAAGGGCTTCTCTTTTTCTGCATAAGAGCGTGTCTTCCATATGCGTATATGCATAAAATTTGCTTCTAATGTCCCAGAATTCAGTTTAGCACTCTATTATGAAAGAAAGATGGTTAGGTGTCTCTTTTTCTACACAGCCAAGATATGTAGGGAACAAAAGGTTCCTGCATCATTGCAAAGCAACTCTTAACAGTAGTTTACAATTAAAAAATATCTACCAGGGGTTTTAAAATAGGTCTCAATTTTCTCCTTCAACCAGTTTGTATTCTGCCATTCAGTCAGCTTGTGTTACTGTTCTGCAGAAGCACATCAAATTGTATGAAGCCCAAAATATTTAAAACTGTGTCAACTGAAGAAGCAGTTCAAAGGAAATGTTTTCACTCACCTTTTGATATAAATACAGCTTGTGCAAGAGTGGTCCCCAACAAATAACTTCAATGTTAATTCAGATGTTGATGTGGTTTCTACATACCATTTCAAGAAAGACTGTATTGAAATAAACTAGGTTGGAGTGACAAATGCTTGACTAAATTCAATAGGTAGAGAAAAAGTATCCACAGCTTCTTGACCAAACACAGAGAAAGTTGATTTCCTTCATGTATTCCTCTATATGTTTTGCATGCCAAATTCATAGAGGAATGAATTTTCTACGTGGCAGTAAGAGTTCTTTTCTACTGGAAAAGCATCATGATGAAAATGAAGTTCTTGACAGCTGTAATACCAGTCTTTCAAAAGCCTGAGATATCTGATGGCTGCAAATCTTTCTAAAGACACACAAAGCTGATGAAGTTTATTGTAGATTTGGTTATTAACATGTTAATATTTCAGGTGCTTTTATAGTTTATTAAATTTAGTCCCAACCATTATGCAAAAAATACATGCCAAAGTTTTTGTGCTTATGTCTCCTGTGTATTGCCCAGTTTGTTAGAAAATTATCAGTGAAGTGAAAGAAGTGCACACAACTTTTTCTGCATAGCACAATAACAATTAAAAAAATGAGCCAATTTGCTAATTTGGAGTTAAGAGCTATTTTAGTCAGAAGGTGATGAGAGAAACACAAACTTTCCCAAAAGACAAGAACTGTTTGATGAAAAGCCAGGCAATCTAGTCCTGTGAAATTCTACATATTCTAGCTTGGTCTGGCATGAGCTATTTAGCTCTTGCCTTGTCTCTGAGAGGGAGAGAGCTTTTTGCAGATGAAAACCATAGCCTCCAGTCTACTGGGACCAATCAGCTAGTTTATGTTTCAATTGTTACAAGAAATTGAATTAAATATCCAGTATCCTAGCAAGCACATTTAATACTGTCAAAGAGCTATCTTTAGCCCTCAAGGCATGTAATTACTAGCTCTGGTCCATAAGGGAATTTCATCCTGAGAGATTTTCATTCTATTTCAGGAGGATCCTCTCTGCTAGTGGTAGTGGATACATCCTAAACAACATTCAGCTTCTTGCCAATGGGATACTGAGGTTTCCAGAGAGTGGAAATTCATATCACTGACATGTTGACATGGGACAACCCATTTATGCCAGAATATTGTTCTATTACTCTTGCAGCTACTTGCTATTTCTGCTTTCCTAATAGTAAGAAAAATAAATAACTCATAGAAAGCTCTACCATGAATAAGACTCAAGTAATAAAAACTCCATCCAGCTCTGTCAGTCATTCAACTCTTTGCAGTATCAGTATGTCTAGCTTATTAATGAAATAGATTTTTGCTTGAGAATGGCTGCTTCCCCATAAAGTTATGAAAATATGCTAAAAGCAGCACTATAGACTCTTTTTCACAGAAAACTATTGCTATTATTTATTTCTTCAACATCAAGGTGAGGAGAGGGTTTTTTCACTGTTATTGTCAAGTACTTTCCATATTTTAAAAAGCTGGTCTGGTTTAAACATAAATAATTTTCCTGTATTGATGGTTTTTTTTCCAACTGGGCAACTCATGGATAGCACAACTCTCCAGGTTCAAAATTTACAGCTGACACCTGCTTTAATTTTCTTCCTGCTTCCCTGATCAAAAGTACCAAGACAAATAAGGTTGATGAAAATACTTATGAGCATTTTTAAATACAAAATTTCACTGTTAAATGAAAGTTATTTAACCTTTTGTGCTTAATTATCTATGTGGCAATCAAGCTAATATTCTGAGAACATAATTTAAACTGTGATTTGTGTAATTAAAAAATTTTGTGAAACTAATTTTTTTTCTTCCACCAATAATGATTTTTTTTCCGTTTGTGTAAAATTAATTTACTTTTCCCCAGTAGTACCACAATGTATTTAGCCTTCAATGCCTACACACCTAAATAATTTGCCTCATTTAGCACTTAAAAACAGGGAAGCTCAGGGAAAAAAAAAGAGGAAATACAAAGTCCAAAATGATACAGCTGAGCACTTAAGATCAAACGATTTCAGGTAATATAGATCCAATCTGGTGCCAATATACAGGAAAGTGTGATCCAAAGCATAATCAACTTTGCTTATCTACACACTTCTGAATGAACACTCTGATCATGTTACTGATTCTAGGAGTAATAATTTTGCATTAGAGGAATTGCTTTCCACTATACCTTTAGGCAATATTTGTCCTCAGCTGTATTCAAACACAGAGTTTTGAAGAACTACTTAGGAAAGCCATCCTGCTGAGCACCCCCAGTTATCAGAAGGGCAAAATGGTCTGACTTAAAATTAACCATCATGATGATACTCTTTCAACTGTTTAGTAACAAAGCATGAAGAATAATCTTAAATATATTTGGAGTCTAATTCATTTAGTTTCTCAGAAATTCAGGCTGAGAAAGTGTTTTAAAATAGATGCATTACAAGCACCAAGCAAAACAGACAAAATGCCTGGCAGTACTCTGTGAGTGCTGTATGCCATCAGTGGAATTAAGGGCCTACAGTCACCAGCTGGTAACATGCACACCTCTTCATGTGCATCAGATACAAGCAGAGGATACGCCGCTGATGTTAACAAAGGAAGAGGAAGTATATTTCCATTAAAAAAATTTTTCAATGTTAAAGATCATTAAATTACCCTATTCTACCTCCTTGTTTTTTAAAAGTAATGAATGCTAGTCAGTTGCTATGTGTGCTATATGCTATATGTACCTGGGAAATATCTGGTTTTTTAATAACAGTGACAGCTTCACTGGCAAGAAAATCTATCTATGCAAATAGATATTATTAGGTTGTTGTTTCTACAGTCATGTTTGCCATTTTTTCTTCTTAATTCTGTTCCTTTTAATTTAATGTTGCATTGAGTGAATGCTATTTCCTTGTCTAAAAAAAAATCACAATTAATGTATCTGAATGGCAAGACGGCATTTTTTTTGCCTGAGAATGATAAATACATTGTTGCTAGGAAACAGTTTCCAAAGACAAATTTTTTGGAGCACCGCAATTATATGCATTTTTAAAATGTCCCAACTGTAATCTCAAAGCAATGCAAAACCAGAAAGTTCTCTTATGAGATGGAGAGACTCTGTAGGCAGAGACAGCTAGTTAGTAACTTGTTTTACGAGATAACCCATTTATTACATATCCTTATTTTACCCTCTTCCTATACCATGTAAAACATTCATTTCTGAGACTATAACTCAAGCAGTATTCAAGCATGATTGCAGCTCCCACTTTTCTGGCATATAGTCTGACCTTCACAAAGATTGTCCATAAGAATAAAACCAGGTTAGCTCAGAAATGGGCATAGTCTTGGGCTCTGCTACCTTCTGGGCCACAGCTGGGGCTCCCCAGGAGTGCTGGCAGATGAGGGGCAGAGCTGGGGGTTGCTCTGGTCCAGGGAGTTTTCCAGATGCCTCACTGTCCCATCTGGGGTGCCAGAACTGATGCCTTGAGAGGCTGACCCGGAACAGAGACTAGGCAGAGCTCAAGGAATAAAGTAGGTGTTCATTAAAAGGCCTTAATGGATACATCTTGGGCAGTACAAGAGCCTGGCCAGGGCTGCACCCAAGATAGACCCAAAATGGTCACCAAGTGGATGACTGGTCAGGAGGTTTTACATTTGTATAAGTTTTGGTCCATTTGCATGTTGAGGTTAATTATAGCTTCAGGTTATGAAGTTCCATCCCTCTTGTTTCCTCTCTTCAGTCCGCCACTGTTTATACCTTTTGGGCCTGAAGGCGATAATGGTTGTCCTTGGTTCTCAAGCTGGAAAAGGATTGTTTTGTCTAATTACCCTGTGAAGAGGGATTATTAACACTTAATATGAAGCTCAGAGCTACTCACCTAGGCAGCACAGAATCTAAAAAAATATGAAAGCTAAAACTTAAGGCATCATGGCCCTTCCTCAAAAGTACTGATTTGCATATTTGGTGTATATGTATGTAAAGACTGGATAAGCCTATTTGGAAAGTCTCAGTAATGCGCCATCATGGCAGCCTCAGTAAAAGCTGGGTGAAGTGACAGCTGCACTGAAATTGACACAAGAAATGTTTCTGCATGGCCCAGCTGCTAAATATGTGAGATTTTTATTTCCCTTTAAGTGTCCTTTTCCTTTACAGTGTCTTTTAGATGACACTGATTTGAGAAGACCAAATGCTACTGTGCCTAAACTTGCACCTCTGCAGAATATTCTATGTAGTTTTGCTTCTTGGGCATAACTTTAGAGAATTCACTGCTCTGTGCCTGCTCCCAGAGGCCCTCTTGTCCAGTCTGGGATCTGCCCACACTATGGGCTCCAGGCAAGGTGAAACCACCACATATTCCCCAGGGAAGCAGTCACACACTCAGCTCACAGTCCCTGTGCTCTTTTCACAGCAATCCCTTGTTCATACCTTCCCCACCAGGCTGTACTTTGCCCTGGGACATCTTCTGTAATAACACCCAGGCTGCATTTCTGAAGCATCTGTAAGAAAAAAACCAAACCTGCTCCATCTGCTGCCCCTGTTCTGTTTCAGGGACAGTATTTTGCAGCAGCTGTTTTCTGATGAGAGGTTCAGGCACAGCCTGAGTGGGAGGCAAGTAGATCCTTGGACACTTGCAATGACCATGGCCAGTAAAGGATGTATCCTTCATTAGGCTGATGAGAACTCCCTGGACTCAAGGCAATTTTGGTGCAGAAAAAGGGAGTGCCTCTGAGCTCAGAACATAAATTACAGATATGCAGAGAATTTGGCAGTAGCGCCCTAATTATTGATTGATATTCTCAAGTAACATGAATAAATACTTAGCAGTCTGGCCAGTATTCAGGTTCCTCTGATTGTTTCATTTGCCAACATCCAAATGAGATTTTCCAGTCTGTCCTGTAAAACTGCATTTTGCTTTACCAGAGAAAGTTGTTTCCAGAAGATAACTAATTCACACAGGTAGTGAAAGTCTATCAGGAGGCAAAAAGAATGAGGTAAAGGCTCTGAAGTCAGAGCTCAAGGGATGCTTGGTTGAACAAGAAAAATGCTGCTGAGAGATTCTAGCTGTGCAGGTGCATTAGACAAGGTATCTATGTAATGATAATTTCTTTTTCATGGAAGAGTAATTCTAACACTCCTTTGGTCCTTACAATGGAAATGAGTTTGGTTTTTTTTTTTTTTTTAACGTGAAGCTTTAATTACTTTCTTTATGTAAGCTTTCAAATTTAATCACATTTCCATTAAGATTAAAAGAATTTAGAATACGCTATAAAATACAAAAAGTGCCAAATACATGAAGGCAGAGAAAACATGTCTAGTGTTATCACTAATAAAAGCAATGTTGCAGATGCATCACTGAATGGAGGACTTCCTTTGCATGAAATGTTTCTTACTTGAGAACTTTTGATCCGAGGTAAAGAAACAATAGCAACACAGAGTTGCCCAGACAATGAATATATAATTTTTCATTGCAATACATTTAAATGAAGTATTTGTTACCATTTAAGACTAATTTAAGCATAGACTCATAGAACCATAGAATCTCTGATGTTAGATAAGGCCTCCAAGATGACTGAGTCCAGCCTTTGACTGAACATCACCATGCCATGAATCTCATATGATTTGCCTGAGCCCATTGATGCAGCCTGTCCAGGTCCCTCTGCAGAGCCTTCCCTGCAGAGGAACAGCATTCCTACCCAGCTTAGTGTCATCTGCAAATCTAGGAAGGGTGCACTCAATCTCCTCATCCAAATGATCTTTAAACATAAAGTCCTATTGCAAGTTGTCCTTGTTATATAGAGGCAGGAGTTCCGGAATATACAAATTGAGAAGCATATTTCTCCGCTTTTAAAGTTTTGTATTTTTACAATAAATAAGGATCACCTGTACTGGAACTGCATTTCTGTCTGAAATATGCGCTAACATTAAAACAAAATGGACAGGGTGACCAAAATGAAATATGCTTAACTATCTCAGAATGCAATAGTGATTCCTAAGTTATGTCTCTGGGCCTCTAAACTGATGACTAAATAAAAAAAAAATGCCATAAGTCTCCAAGTTGACAAGTACAGTCCCAAAAGGCTTTGCTAGCTGTTTAGTTAGGGAGATTATTAAATTAATAACATCTAAAAGTTTTGCTTTTAGGATCCTGCAGATTTTCAGCCCCAGAAACTGCTGTATTAGGTATCCCATAGTCCTCACTCAAACTCTGTCTACACAGTCCTTAGGAGCTTCTCAGGCCTCTGAGGTTTCCATTGTGTTGGACATTCAATGTTGATATCCAGCCTTTTGCAGGAAAATTCACTAATGCACTTCACCAAAACTTGGCACCAAAACAAACAAAAGCTGTACAGAACATTAGTGTCAAGCATGCCCTAGCAGCCACAAATTGTGTTCTGGTTTAAAATAGCTTTGAAAGGCAAGATATTCAGGAGGTATTTCATATATTAAAAATGTTTTTTCTCTGGTTTTTTTTTTTGGTTTTTTTTTTGGTCAGGACATGAAAAGAGAAATTTTTTACAACTACAGAGGGATTGCCTTGTGCTTTTTCTCTAGATAAATTAACTAATTGTATTTGTTTCCTCTTTCCTCTGTGTGTATATGCATAAGTACTTAAAATGTTTTATGTATAGGAAGAATGTTTTCAGTTTTGGAATGATTAAGTGTCACTGGAAGAGCAAAGTTCCATCTTTCTTGAAGTATAACAACAGATGTGTCCTTCTAAATTCAGAGGAGCAGGGAAAGAAAACTCTGTTATTTTACTCCAGCCAGCAACTGAACCCCACACAGCTGCTCACTCAGTCCTTGCTTGTTTTCCATCTCCTAGATGGGAGACAATCAGCAGGATAAAATTTGTGGGTTGAGATAAGGGCAGTTCAACAGGTAAAGCAAAATCCTTGTGCAAAACCAACAAAACCCAAGCAATTAGTTCACCACTTTCTATCAGCAGGCAGGTGTTCAGCCATCCCCAGGAATGCCTGTCTGTCACCATCTGTCATGTGTAATGGTGGCTTGGCAAGACAAACCCCATCACTCTGAAAGTCCTTCCCTTTCTTCTTCACTGGCCAGCTCTCCATGCCGAGCATGACACCACATGGGTTGGAATATCCCTTGGTTCAGCTGGGATCAGGTATCCCAGATATGGGTCCCCCTCCATTTTTTCTCCTCAGCCTCATAAATGGTGAAGTGGGGTGAGGAGCAAAGAAAGCCTTGGCTCTGTGTAATTCCTGCTCACCAGTGAAAAAGCATCCCTGTGTTATCAACACTATTTCCAGCACAAATACAAAGTATATCCTCCCGCTATCTAGGCTGAAGAAAATTAACTCCATCTCAGCCAAAACCAGCACTGTTTGTATTATCTCTCAGTTAATTCAAATTCTCTTGTGTTGTAATATAATACACAGAAATTACTTTCCTCTGATTATTGCCTACTCTGTAATTGATGACATGGTCTTCTAATTCTCTAATCTTCCTCTGATTCAATCAAACAGAAACAAACCTGTTGTAAGGCTTTATAAAGATGAAATTATTTAGGTTTGACAAGATTTGGGCAGAGAAGAAAAATACTTTCTAAAGCTGTTATGTAATTACACTACCTAATGGCTGCTGCAATTCAACATGGAGAAATGCAAAGCATTAAATAGGAGAGGGACCAATTTAAAACTTCTCACATATACAAAAAAGTCCTGAGAAGGGAAATTATAATTATTGAACTATAGAAGACCAAGAAAGGAGTATTTGCCTAAAAGGAAAGATTGAAAGCAGCTAGACTAATTAATTTTGAGGGAGTGGGGAGTAGGTTGGTTACAAGACAGTAAAATCTGTTATGATATGACATAACATATAAGTCAATGATATGGCATCATATGAATGAGGATCTAGAGACCTCCCAATAAGGCTTATCTAAATAACTAGCATATGAATAATTAGTTAGCTTCAAAAGTGCCTCATAGATATGCAATAAAGGTTGAAAACCAGTAAAAGAATGATAAAATATATGAGAAATCAGTTAAAATCTAAAGGGGATGTTGTAGTTCAGATTTTCTGCATCTCAACCACTGGCCAGATGGGCCCACGGGTGCTTTGGTCACCACTGTGTTGTACTAATGTGAGCTGGATATGTATCACACTGCTCTGAATTGATACTACTGGGTGACAGAACAGATGCTGATGAAAGCTTAAAAAGCAGATTGAGCCTAATTTCTGGAAAACCTGGTAGCAGGAAAAATTCTGGAGAAAACATCTCCAGGCAGTAAGTGAGCTTTTCTGCTCTAAGGCATTAAGAGTGCTTGGATGGGGCACATGCTGAGAAGAGCATCTGGCTTCTGGGCTGCAGGCTTTGGGCTTCTGGAAGAGGAGTTTTGTACAGCAGAAGTCAGTTCTTCAGGACAGAGGTGCAATCCTCTGCTTTATTCTGCAGCCAAAGTCATCCACTCACGTAAGAAAAATTATTTTTGGTACTTATTACTGAAATGGTCTTGCTGACATTGTGCAAATAATTCTGCTACCAATGGTGAGTGGAGACTGAGCCAAAAGTAAGAGGGAAAGGAGGAGTTCAGCTTATGAAAAAAACACTATACCATAGCTTTCCTGACTGGCATGGTCACTTTTGCTGACAAGCAACATGCAACACTCTCATTACCAGTGGATATTTCAGAAGATGTGACTAAAAAAGTCCTTGGGTAAAATAAAAAAACCAGACCACAGTATCTACAAGATACCGTGAGAAACATTTAGAAATGAGAACAGTTAGAAAGCTTTATCTTAGTGGGAATTCTTTAAAACAATTAGACAAGTTTTGTATTCCAGTGAGGCAACTTCTTGCTTAAATACCAGGGATCTGACAGAGATACATTTTAAGCCAGGTCATGCTTTCTTGTTTCTGCCAAATATAATTAAAAATGTATTGAAATGTGCAAGCTGCACTATTCATTAAACATTTGCAGATGTAACACCATGAGGAGCACTGCTGTTGTTCTGCTTTTGGCACTTGACATTACCATGGCAAAAAACATGCTGAGCTAATAGAGTGTCTGCACATTGAAAACTAAAGAACGGCTGGGGTTGAGAAAAGCAATTCCCTAAACTAAAAATTACCTGTAATGCAAGTTCTTGGAATTCTCCTTTAACTAAAAAAATTTTGTAGTGAAAATCTAACAAATAAAGACCAGGAGTGGCTAAAAATATAAGCAGGCAGGGATTTTTTTCTTGTCTTTCTACAGACTGTGAAAGTTTGGATTCCTGTTCTTATTAAGAAGTAACCCAGAATTACCGAGTTTGAAGACCTTTACAATTTTTTTTATTTTTATTTATGAAATTTGTTCAACCATCATCTTAAATTATGAAATTAGGTTTTAAACCACAATGTCAGCAATAGCAATATGAATTCAAGACCAGAGAGACTTCTTCCTGAAAGATGCAGGTTTGACAAGGTCTCAGTTGATAGGGTAAGTGCAAGATGGTACTTAAACACATACTTCTACCAGTAAAATGCAAAATCATAGAATCTTTGAGGTTGTGAAAAGAGCTTTAAGACCATTGGGTCCAATTATTAATCTAACATTTCTAAATCAACCACGAAAGGACATCCCTAAGTGCCACAGCTACATGTCTTCTAAATACCTCCAGAGATGGTGACTCAACTGCTTCCCTGAGCAGCTGTTACAATGATGTACAGCTCCTTTGGTGAAGAAATTTCTCCTAATACCCAGCCTAAACCTCCCCTGCTGAATCCTGAGGTCATTTCCACTTGTCTCATTTCTTGTTTCTTGGGAGAAGAGACCAACCCACACCTGCCTAACTTTCTCTCAGGAAGTTGTAGAAGAGTGATAAGTCCTCCTGAGCCTTCTTTTCTCCACTAGAAGCCACCCCAGTTCCCTCAGAGTACTTCCTCAGAGGCTTCCAGCTCCTCCTCTTTGTTGGCCATTCTCTGTGCATTGATCCCACCACGTTACCCTTTCTGTGACTAAAATGAACTTGAACACATTCAGTAAAAGCTTGGTTCCCTGCTCTTCTGGCTCAGAAAAATTCCCTATTTTGAAGCTTATCTTCTGGATTTGCGCTTTGTCTCTGGCCAATGATACAGGGGTTTTTAAAGCCAAACCTTAATTTGAATTATTCTTATTGGTAGGTTGTCAAGTCTCAGTTTGAATTTTCCTTTGGGAGTCTTAGAGAATCCACTTAATGGAGTTCCCATCAATGTATTCTTTTTTCCATAATAAGTAAGCCTTATGTAGTAAGACACTATGTATCAGACACTTCTCTTGGCAAACAGTGATCCTTGTTTACTGAAAACTCCCTCACTAGAGGTTATTTTTAAAAACTGTATAATAATTTTGATGTGTCATAACCCACCAGTAATTTTGAATAGTAGCTTATCTCAGTCCAATGTCATTCTTGGCTGATGGCCTGGAAGCATTATCTAGATCGGAAAAGGTCAAAAACAAATTCCATGCCAAAGTAATGATAAGCTGCAGGTGTGAGTGCAAGCTTTCCAAATCACATAAAATGCCAGGAAATTTTCCCCAAAAGATTTTTTGAGCATTTATAAAGTAATTGAAATAAAAAAAATATTAATATGTCTGTGATATGTAAGTAGCAGAAGGAAAACTGTAACTTTTGCTGTCTGTACATTATTGTATTCATCAGAAATTTTTTGAGATATAAAGCTGGAGTCAGTGAAATATTACTAGATCATGTTCCGTATTACAAGCTCTCTTCAGTGAATGTTGTGGCCCCATATTTTGTTCTTTGTATGTGTATGTGTTATGTGAACATTTGGAAATAATTTTTGCAATCAGAACAGTGAAAAATACACGTTCTTATGAGGTATGGACTTCTCACTCCTTAAAGTCCCCAGTTAATCCAGAACTTTGTGGTTTCTTAGGAACAAAAAAACCACCAGTGAAAAATTTACAGATGGAGAAAAATCAAAAGCTTAAAGAAGAGACAGACTAATAGGAGCAGGAGGGCATAGATAGGCAGTAAGCTACCTATGCCCAGTTTGGCTTGTAAAATGGCAGTGGAAAATAAACCAGGCATCCCAGCAGAGCACAGGTCTAACACAGAATGTTCAGAAGGAGCTGAGCCTGGAGCCTTGCTCCCAGCTGAGCACTGAGAGTCAGGAGGAGCTGTGCTCTCATGTAGCACTGCCAATGCCCTTGACTTCATCCAGCTCTGTCTTTTGTGCCTGTGCTCAATGAGAGATTAGAAAGAAATGTGTCCATGTCAGATCATAGGAAGAAACCAAGCAGAGCTATTGAAGGACAGATATGTGCCATCTAGAAATGCTAAGACATAAAGGGAAAAAAGCTGGATTACCCCATATCGTCACTTTTTTTCCCCAGGTCAAATGAACATTTTACATGAGTCTTGCTAATTTCTTCTTTTTCAAATGGATGAAAACACTTAGTTTAATTCAGAGCCTACAGCTCTGATACATCAGGTATCAGGTATCAGTCAGGAGCTGAGACTGCCACTGCAAAGCCCACAGCTATGGCAGGAACTGCAGCAGCCTGCTTACCCAGTTGTTTCTCTCCCTTCTCTTTCCAAAACTCTGTGCATACCATTGGTCTATTTTATGAAACTTTATTTTTTTTTTTCCCAAGAGAATTAATTGTCATCTTGAAAGATCAATGGTTTCATTCGATCCGGGGAGTGCTTCTGGAATTGCTTTTATTTTTTGTTGATGGCAGTGTTGATATGAGCTGCAGCATGCTCCAAGGTGTTTCTCCAGCAGATGGTGAAAAATGTTTTATAATATGGTGGATTGTAACAGAGGGAGTAGTTCCTATGTTCCTGGGAAAGCAGACTTCAAAAAAACAAAAATAATTGTCATGATTGCAAGGATGTTTAAGCAGTTGTCAGGAAAAATAGAGCCATACTTACTATTATCTCTGCAAGTTATAGTTTTCATATAGCAATGGCTAGATTTCTTCATCTTTCTGCTTTGATGGTATTGAAGTAAGACAAGCAGCAAAGATTGCAACCAGACTTTTTATCACTGTTTACAATTACATTACAGTTATATTAAGTGATGAGAAATAAATGAATAATTTTTTTTTCATTTTAGCATCAACAGATAAAAAGTATCAGCACCAGAGCCTTGGAAATGTCCTCATCTCTGAGGATGCTGTGAAAAACAGGGGATAGCACACACACAGAGGCATTGATCCTTTGTTAATACCTTGAGACTGCTGTATCTCTATGGCTCATGAGGCTGCTGTGTGGTTACTCAATACCCGTGCATCTCAAAAAAATAAATGTACAGTCATAGATACTTCACATTGCATTCAAAATACATTTATTTAAGAATGAAACAGCTCACAGATTTTCAGTGGAGGTGGATTTCCTATGTGTGTGTTCACTATCTGCAAATTTTTGCCGTAGGTTAAATAGAGCATATCTTTATAATTCGTCTTTCATCTTTGGTCTTCAGGCTCCAAAAAGTCTGGACTTTCTCATGATGTTTCCTTTTGGTTGGATCTGGAAACTAATGAAAACCTAGAAAAACACTAAATACTTTTCTAATTTGATACTTATTAAAATCCAATTTGGAAATAAAATTGTATTCACATTTACCTCAGGGCTGTATTGAAATGCCTTTCAGCTGTCAAAAAAGGTTAAATGCAGAGGAAGCATACATAACTAATGAGTTTGATAGTAAAGGCTTCACTTTGAGAAGTCTGTTTTAAAGATATATGCTTTACTAGCTATTGTATTCTACAAATAGAATGAATCATCATGAAAATATTTCTTAATACATATTTTATGTTAATCCAATGCTTCTGCCAATGTTAAGGCTTTAGGAGCCTATATTGAACTAATTAATGCTATTGAAAAGCATTTGTATTCTCATGATCATTGAAGTATCTAATATTTTTTGAAGTTTTTCTAGCACTAACATTCCTTTCCCTGTCACAAAAAAGGTTGGTTCTCTTACTACAGTGCAAGATTTTCTTCTCATATATCTTAAAATATACTGTATGGTATTTGTCTTTGATATTCAATTTCAACACATTTCCCCACAGACAATAAGTTCTTTAGTTTATTAACTGTTAGAAACAAGTCCTGAAATGCAGCTAAATTGTACAATACCTAAAATTGACTATATTTACTACTGGTTTACCTGAAAAATAGAATTTGCTGATTGAGTTATCTGCAAAATCTTTCTGACTTTACCACCAAAGTCATGGTGTTTATTCAATTTTCCATGGAAAATGTTACCAAGTTTAGTTAAAACCTGAACTGGAAATTAGTAAGATAGACATTTAAAACTGATTTTATGAAAATACTGTCACTATTTTCAAAGCAAACTTTTGTCAGTGAGTGTCTCCATTTACCCTACGCTCTAGGATACACACGATCCCTGACAGCCAATCTGGGGCACAGCTGCTTTAGCAAGTCCCTATGCTTTGCCAGACCCTTTCTGCTAATTCACCTCTCTCCATGCTGCCCCAGTCCTGTGACTTTCAACAGAATATTCTGGGCTGGAAGAGACCCACAGGAATCATCGAGCCCAACTCTTAAGGGAATGGCCTGTATGGAGATCAAACCCACAACTTCGGTGTCATTCCTTGCTCTTCTAGAATACACCAAAAACATTCAGTCCCCATGTTTGCAGGTGCTGAGCTGCTGCTGAATAATTTTAAGTGTATTTGTTGCAGATGGTGTGAGCAAGTCTCACCAGGCTCTGCAACCCGAGTACACAGTGAGCGTTTGCTTCTACACTCTCCTGTGCCATGGCAAGGACTCCTAACATCTTCTGAAGGGCAATTTGCCACCTCTACCTGTCTGGCCTCCCCATTACCTATCAGCAGAAGTCAAGGTAGGGCTTAGAGCAAGAAATAATTTAAGAGATTTTATGTTCCATAATTAATTTTTCTAAAATATTTTTATAAGTACAGAAGCACTACTAACATGGCACAACTCTATCCTTTTTTGTTGTTGTTGTTTTTGGGTTTGTTCTTTTGTTTTGTTTTGTTTTGTTTTTATTTTTTGAATGGTTTAGTTTGGGTTTTTTTCTTTTGTTTAGATGGGCTTTTTGTTGGTTTTTTGTTGTGTTCTGATGCATAAAAATGAAAAAGGATAATTCCTACTGAAATGTCAAAGTACTGAGGTAAACAGATAGTAATAGACTTTCACTCAGGCATTATGATTACTTAAATACATTGCCATGAAAAGGCAAACAATCAGCAGAGTTCTTTAAAAGGTTCAGTGCAAATTAGTTTCTGGCAAGGACTGTGCACTGTTCAAGGCTTCATTAAAGCCTTCCATTCGTGAATTGTCAGGAAAAAGCAAAGGATGCTATGTATGCTATAAAATGAGACAAAAGGCTCAGAAGCCCTCACAGGGCATTGGACAGTTCATTTTAAGGTGGCTGTGAGCACCATTATCTATCACTGCTTCGGGCTTACAGATAGCAGCCGGACTTGGGAAATAAAGGCATCAATCAGGAATGAACATTTATGTGTATGCCTCTCCAGAGTTTAATTCCAATCTGGAAAAGAGCTCTAAATGTGAAATACAAATATTTTTTCTCCCCATTTTTCAAAGGGAAAGTGTATTTGATGATATGCAGCACCACACTTACTCCTCTCCTGACTCTGTTGTCTCTGACAAAGGTAGCACTTGGAATTTCCACATGCAAATCTGTTGAGTTTAACCTTCAGTTTTGCCATTGAAGTAGTCCCCTGTAAACATTTCCCTGTATAAAATGTTTTGGAAATATCACAAGCCATATCCTTGAGTTATTTACATAGTGTCATTCCATTGTTTTGAGACTATTTGTTAAAGAAATATAATGAATATTCACATTTCTGGTCACAGTATTGATGCTGGTAGATGTTTTTATTTTTCTGTTTTCTCAGTTGGTTATTTTCCACCATAACTTCATACCAGTATGAGTTAATTTGTCCGTTTCTTTGTCAGCTCTCCAGGATGTCTGACCAGAGCATGACAAATGTTCCAGTTTAGCTATTTTATGTAGCCTTTCCACAACTTTTGCCTTTCTTGTTCAAAGGAAGAAGGAAATGAAAGACACTTGCATTCCATCAGATGAGGTTTCTACTTAGAGCACAACTGCAGCAGCAGAATGCTCTTGCTAGATTCTCTTCTTGTTGAATAGGGTCTGATGGTTAAATGTTCTTCATGAGCAGGCTGTGTCTGAGAACATGCTCTCTGGCTCCTTTCCAAACCTTCTCTGGTAAGACACCTGTGTGATGCAAACAAGCTGCTGCTGGCTTGAGTCAAAGGTGGGCACCTGAGAGCTTCTGAGAGGTTTCCAGCTCTTGCAGGGAATGGAAATTTTGAAAGGTTTTTTCTTTTCAATTGACTCTGCTGCTAAAAAATCAATAGGTTTATGCAACAAAAATTTGAATAACATTTGAATAACAGCTCTTCTAATGGCTCCTCTTCTGACCTTGCTCACAGTTAAGAAATTTTTACTGGACTGAGGTTACAATCACTCTTGTGGATTCTGAGCAGAATCTTGTCACATGCAGTATTTGAAAAAGTGTACTTTAGTCAAATCTGACTGTATGGGAGAAAAATGGGTATTTGAAACTGAATAAGAAAGAGACTGAAAAGGGGGGAAAGAAAAACAAAGGAAAGAAAAAGATAGGAAACCTCCTCATAGAAATGTGGGCAGGTGTGTAGTCAATGCAGGATGAATAAATTAATAGAAAATGCAAAGAAATATCGGAAAGAAAATGGAAGAAAACAATGCCTGTTAACTGATAACGCCAATGTTGAGAGAGTTACCTCTGTACTTTGTAAACTGCCTTTCTCCTGCAAGCACTGAAACAAAAATTAACAAAAATACCAGACTGGGTGAGCTCTGACTGCGCTGCCTGCCCCAGTGCTGGAGTGGAAATGACCTCTGTTAACTCTCTGTTCAGAAAGTCAGCACCAGTAGGCTTCACCGGGTTCACACTAAACACTTCCTCAGGACCTCTGGTTAGGTCAGACAGCATGAACACAGTCACAACACCTTGGGAAGAAATGCACACAGCAGGCTGTGCCAAATGTTCCATTTTATTTGAAACCATTGGCTCCTGGAGAAACTATCTCAGGCCCCTCAGCGATGTTCTGCCTCTGGGGCTCTTAAAGAGGATTGCAAGCCAGCAGGCATCATGGATAGGCTTCCACTCCTGGACCAGGCTAGAACAGAGACTAAACCTGAAAACTGAATAACTGCTTCCATATGGGCAAACAGCAGAGGGAATGTGCAGGAGAAGCAGCCACTGACTGTGGAGATTTCACTGGTAACATTCCTGTTCTCAGTGACACTCTTAACAACACAGTTGGATTTTTCTTTTTTAATTAAAACACCTAAATCACCTTAAATAGAACATGGAAAAAAAAAAAACAAACAAAAAAAAAACCAACAAAACCAAACCAAAACAAAACAAAACAACAAAAAAAACCCCCACCAAAACCTCAGATTGTATTTTTCCTAATGGAAAAAATGCTTTGCAGGCCTTGCAGCTGATAGTGAATGCAGACCTTGAAATCCCTGGAGACTGGGGCTGTGTGGATGAGAAGGGGAGGGCTGCTGAGCTGTGCAGCAAGATGTAACAGCAGTACCAAGTGACCCCATGCTTTTCAGTGTGTGTTTCCAGCAAGAAACAGAAGCCCATATTTCTTGAGACTTCATGTAGCAAAGAGGAGTGGGAAGACCTACAGCTATGTAGTTCTCACCTCAAGGCCAGTCACACACCCTGGAACATCTTATGTCAGGGGAATAGAAGAGAAGGAGAGAAAGAAATTGGAATCCTTCTGGGACCTTCTCTGAGATCTCTTTCTCTTGATCCAAGGTGCTTCCTAAGTCATCTATGCCTCATTTCCTTAGCAAAGAGTGTGTGCATAGTTGTTTTCTGGACAATTATTTTTTTCTTAAAGGATCTCCATCATTAGGCTCATGGCAAATAGAAGTATTTGAGGAGGAGTCCATACTTGTGGCCCTCCTTAAGAGGGAAGAAAAGCTTTCTGCCAGAAGGGAGCATCATTATGAATCTCTCAGAAGTTTTAGAAAAACTTCTGTGCAGCTCTATCTAACTAATGGATATAAACCCACAAGAATGTACATAAGATCAGACACACTGTGGCAGAACAGGATAGAAAATTAATACTACATAGCAAACATCAAACATATTTAACAAACTAGCCAAATACTCTCAACACTAAATTGTTAAGAACAGTACAGGAAATTATATAAGCAAAATAAGAAGATGGATAAGTATATAAACTCAGTATTTCTCAGTAGAGTTTGATAGAAAAAGTTCTTTTAGAGCTCTCTTGTGGCATTTTGATGCAATTTACATCGACACCTAACAAATGATTGCTGAAAATGTCATTCAACATATGTTGCAAATTTTCATAACAGATTTTGCAATGGCTGTGATATTAAATTTGCATCACCAGTCTTTTTAAAAATCAAATAACAAAAATTGGAAAGCACTAAATTATGATCAGGGAGAAATATAAAAAATTCCAATTAATTTTCTATTTACTAAGACCTCTGCTATTTTCTGAAATCTCAATTCATGTCAGAATTCTGAGCTTGTTGTATTGTTAAAGCTTTCACTCTTGATTAGCATATGTCTTCCTTAATATTAATTTGTGTTTTGGAAAGCATATTTATAAAATGGTTTTGTGAAGTTGTATGGAATTTTCTTCTGAGATGCTTTGATACTAAAGATTTTCATATATTTGACATGGATGCTTACTTTTTGCACTTAATATTTTCAGTCACTACTTTTTGGGTGCAACAGAAGAGATCTGGCTGTTATGAGAGGCTAACTTGGCTAATATACTTAATTCTTTTTGTTGCTGCTTACCTATTACTCAAATGGGTCCACTAGTAAAACCTCTTTCTGAAATCACAGGGACTACAAAGGACTTGGGAATTTTCCATCATTCCTTTCAGTGTTGCTTTCAGGAGCTTGATTATATAGAGCAGGGCTTGGGTCCCTACTGCCTTTGCACATTTTATAAACAAGATTTTTCATGTCAACAACATACAATATACTTCTGTGAACAGAAGTTGTGGAGCAAGCAGCTTTTACTGACCCAGTCCATCTGTTCTCTTCTGTTCTTTGTGGCTGGAACTGTTTCATCCTGGACTTTGACCAGGATTTTATCATCAAACCATACTTTTAAACTGTTCATATTATGAATATTTGCTTAAGTGATTCAGGTTTTTGCCATCAGAGTAGATGGATTAAGTGTGGCTTACTGCATCATACTAGTCAGTGGAATCGTTAGATTTTATTTTCAAAATTATAAACTACACAATCTGTCACTGCCCTGATGACTTCAACCTTGGATTTTATGACAGAGCCTGCAGAAAATACTACTTTTCATGAAATGACATTGTGCTTTTTTTTTAAGCCTTGATATTCTTGACAGAAAATATACCCAGGGTTTTTTTTCACTAGCTTTGAATGCTCAGCCCCTGCCTGCTGGCTCAGCTAGCAGAGTTGCAGGCTAAGCCTGGGGAATCTCAATACCGTGTACATTTTGTCAGAACACTATCTTTTCCTTAACCTGCAAAGTATTTGGTTAAGAAAAATATAATCTTCCTAAAGGAGAATAAGAAAGACTGAAATTACTGATAACGGAACATAGTTTTCTCTCATGTTTCTCAGATTTCTCTCATCCATACAGTAACAGCAGTGTTGAGTACTAATTTTACAGGCAGACTGTATTTTTGCAGACAAATATTGAGCATCTTATTTAAGGTTACCAGATCCTGATTTTTTAATTACTGAAAACCTCATGAGAGATGTTGAAGCCTCTTCCTGTTGGACTGAAGGAAAAAAAGAAAATGCCTTAGATGTCCTCAGAAGCATATGCATAACGGATTTGTGACTAATCTGTAATAAAGTCAATATTCAAAGCATACCACTAATGTATTAATATTATACTGGGAGAGGATAGTTTTGAGGCTATGAAGAGAATTGCTTAATCTTCCTTTATGCTTGTGAATAAGCTAGGAGTCCATTAACCAGCTTGATGATTTGTATATGATTGTTAGCACATTGTTTTTAGATTTAAGGCATAATTATTTATGGTTTGTTTCTCCCTTTTTGCAAGTGAAAATACGCAAAGAAAGAATTTGTGAAATAAAACAGGAATAAAATTAACTTCCCTAATCATCAGAGGACCTGTCCTAATTTATTTTTGCCATTGCTGTGTGTCTGCCGTAGATGTAAGGAGGTGTCCCGAATCACTTTGTATGGGTTCCACCAAGGCAAGGGATCCTGCCTTTGGGAATCCTGCACGGTGTTTCTTTACTTTCAAATGCAGCAACTGCCAATGAAACATCTCAGCTGACATCATCTTTTCCATTAAAATACAAACTGAGGAGATATTTCAGAGATAATCTCCTTAACACCACAAAACTCAATTGGAGTTTAAAACACACTAACTGGGAAAACATATTTAATTTTGCTTCAGTGGAATTGTCGAGGGGTTTTTCCATGATCTTTTATGCTATTTAGATCGATCTTCTGGTTACAACACTTTATTATATGCCATTAAATTAATGAAAGATTGATTTATCTTGTGATGCTGAGTGAAGTTGCAGATGAAATTCCACATTGTTAAATACAAAGTAAGTTTTCTCAAAGAAAAATAAGATGAACTATACATACCTAATGATGAGTTTTGACTTGCTCATTGCAACTTTGAAAGAAGATATTGAAGACTTTTTGAATAGGATTCAAAAACATTATCTCCATCCTTAGAAGCTGTAGAAAGAGAGTAGTAAAATGTCTTAATAAAAAGATTGAGAGAAAATTATAAGCTTCTCTGAGAAATTAGCATAATTTTCTGAGAAAATTATACTAAGCTTTTCTGAACTCAGGTAAAAAATATAGCAGAAGTGAAAAAGGCAAAAAGACAAACAGGAAGGATGGTCAGAGTTATAGAAGAGTGTCTCTTCAGGAAGCCTGAAGTGGATCAAGTTCCTCAGTCAAGAAACAGGAATGACTCAAAAATAACAGAAATTCATCAAATCAGGAATAAAGTAGAGATCATAGGAAATACTTGTATCGGTACTGACTAAAGCACTACTTACTGGTACTTGCAATTCAGTAGCATTTTGAACAATATAACTCTAGAAGCAGTAATGTCTATATTCATATAGAAAGTTTAAAAAGGCTACATTATTTTCCATAAAGTGTCTAATTACTGATCCATTGCCAAAGGACATAGTTGTTAAAAGCTTATGTGGTTTCAAAAGATGATTTGACCTACTTTTGGAATAAATTAAAAAAAAATCCGTCACAAGCAATATAAACCCAGCTATACAATCTCTAGCTTTGGAAGACCTTAACTTCCAAACTACTGAGAGCAAGAGGCAGTAGAAATGTGCCTGTATACTTGCTGTGCTCCTGCACCTTTGCCTAGAATTTGTGTTTAGACGTCAGCAGGTCCACATTGTAAAGTTCAGCGCAAGGAGAGGATTTCTCACATTAGTTCTGCAATAACAGCAATAGGAGAGCAAGTGAAAAAGCTTTAGCGGAGAAACAAAGATTTCTTCAAAAAAGTTCTCTATATTGTATTCCTGGACTGCAGTGCATTGTGCATGAGTCAAAAATGGAGAAACTGATTGGAAAGTTTTTGGGTCACCTCATTCACTTGGGCAGGCAAGTCAGCTAAGAGTGGATGATCAATGACCATTTTTTCTGTCTGAGAAGCTGCCCCACGTGTCAAGTCAGTCTCTAATTACAGCATCAGAGCTCTGCACCTCAGTGACCAGCACGGCCACTGGGGTTTATGCTCGACCACTATCATGGTCTAATGACTATAATGGAAGGTCTTAGGGCTTGACCTTCAACCCTGGGGCATGACACTGGCCACTGGGCTGCCTGCTTTGTGCAAAGTGAAGCCACCTGACTTAATTATTTCGTATGAACAAAACATCTTCCTGGTATTTCTGAAATCTGTGGGGATTTCTCATTAATCAGAAAGACAGTGTGTCTCAGGACTCTGTTTCCAAACTGAGAGTATCCAATGTAAGCCTAGAGGCAATAAATTCTGTGCAGGACCAATGCTAAGTGCATTTTTAATCATGGCTGGCATTTATCCTGAGAGCCCCAGGAGTGCCTGACAGCTCCAGATCTGGTTGTACGTGCTGGCTGCAAACTTGTTCATGCCATGCATGGGAGGACATTGCTTGTATGGAAGATGTTCACCTCCTCACCCATTTTTATTGCAGGGAGGAGGTCATTGTTTGGGAACTTAATGACACTTAATCCAACAGGTGCTGGAATCACCCTGAAATGTGGGATGTGCTGCTAATGTATCAGTTTCCAAGTCAGGGTTAGAGAGAGAAGTTAAAGCATTTTCAGACATGCAGTGAGAATAAAACAAGGAAAGGTAAATTTCATTTTCCTAGACCTTTCATCAGAAATTTTAGTAAAGACAGGAGAGTTTCCTTTGGACATTTTAGACATTTTTATGCAACATATATGTTAAGTAGATCATGCTCCTTAGCTGGTAAGTATTTCATGTTATTATTCTGTGAAATAAATCTGCAATTTTCTTCACAAGGTATGACTTGGGGCATAGGTCTGTGTTTTCACTCTCCTCGTAGTCTACAGGTTTTATTTGTAAACATAACCATGTAAAAGAAATAATCATGCCTAATTAATAATTTATTGTTGTTTCTTCTGTTTCAAATTTAACTGCTTCCAATTTTCTACTTCCTGCAGGGTGCCCTGATCCATAATTAGTCTGGTAAAAGGATTTGTTGGTATCAGATTTGTTTTCAGGCATGCCAACCACCTCATGTATTGCAAGAACTCTTTTTAATAAATGCTTGTTTATACTGCAGAATTATCAGAATCCCAGCAAAAGCCAAATATAACAAAAAATATTTTTACTTTATTTTACAAAATATTTTTAATTTGAAAATCAATTGCATTAAAAAAATGGTGCTCTTGCATACGTATTCCATCCAGCAGTGATTTGAACTTCTGGGCTTAGGACTCACTAGTTAAGATACACAACACAATCCATAGGAGGTGAGGATCCTGTCAATTAGGAGATCCATGGTAGGTGTAATTAGACACATTCCTTGAGCTTCTCAGGGAGGTTTTCATAATTATTTAAACAGCTTTTATGTAATTAGCACTTTTGGATGCCATTTTCTTGTATTCTTAATTAACAATATCCTTAATTAACAGAGAGATTCAGAAAAAAATTTGATTGAATGATACATTGAAAATGTTGAATATATTAGATTTATAGTTGCATTGAAGTTTTATATCTTACACTTCAAACTGATCTCATCATTTCAAAATGACTAAAATATTTAATAGAATGTGACAAAAAAGTGATTTTACCCATTTAAATAATATGCTGATGTCTGCCTTTTGAAAACAGATGATGGTCCTCCTCTGTCTCCACCTGAAAGATTCTAAATTAATATTTCCTTTGGTGTAGAGAGTTGGTGTTGCTTTTGCTTATGAGTCTGAGACAAGTTATTAAATTTTGGCAGCTTTACAAAATGTGATTACATGAAGAAATTATTTTCTATAATATTTATTTGCTGCGCATCAATCTGACTTTATATTCCTAAAGTGAATCTTATAACAATGAATTGGGAGATTCATTATTTCAGTGTTAATGTAAATAGTTCTACATTTTGCAAATGTTAAGGTTGATGAAGTTGCACACTTTGGATAAAATGCATATATGGAAAAATTTAATACTGGAGTTTTTTTCCACTTGTCAAACACAGAAAGGCATGTAAGCTTTTGGTCCTGGAGGTCAGAAATAAAGAATGAACAATATCTTATTTCTGTAATAAATAAACTAAATGTTAGGTTTACATTTTTCAGATTACTTTCAGTAGCAATCTGAAAAAGCGTGAAAGGGTAAGACATCCTCAGGACCAAGAACAGGGCTTCTTCCATCCTATTTTCTGCCATGCTGAGGATATTATGGTGAGGGATACTTCAGAACCTTAACACTCCTGTATCTTCCTTTTACTATTCCTATTCATGTTGCCTTCATTTCCCTCCAGTGCCCCATCTTCTATGCTGATAAACAAAGTTTTTAAAGAAAAATGGAAGATTCATAATTAAAAAGAAGCTGAAGATGAAAGTAGTCTTTTTTATCTCATATGAATGCTATGAATGCCATTTATTATTTTGTTTCTAAATCAACACTGCACAATAATTTAATGCATTTAGTGATTCTTCAGATCTTCAGTAGTACTCAGACCTTCTACATAACTGAGTCTAAAATGTTGAAGGCTGAGAGCCAGTGGAAGTAAGCTATGGAAAATGGTGTAATGGCTCTTATTCTGTGATCTCAAAGGATGGAAATGCCTACCTGTTTTGAAACATTCCTTCCCTTTTGGTTGTGTGGGTTTGGGGTTTTTTTGTTTTGGTTTGGTTTTTTGTGCATTTTTTTGAAACTGACAAAGATAGTAAGAAGTGGAAACTGGACTCTTGCCAAGAAATTGAATCATCCTTCCAAGAAATTGAATTATCATGCTGGAAAGGGTATATATCAGGTACTATTTACTATTGGTAACAACCTACATTTACTGTGCTTTCCTGTTCAGTTAGAACACGTTTTTTATCTTGACGTCTGTAACTGGGATACTGTGTTTTTAAAAGAAGAGAAAGGGGTGGGGGGGAAGATTAAAATCATCCATAAGAAGAAGAAAAACAAGCAAATACAATAAAACAAACCAAGTAGAAACAGCCTGAGGGGGTGGGGTTTTTTCTTTGTTTGGTTTGTTGGTTGATGTTGTTGTTTTGCTGTGTTTTGGTATGTTTTTTCTTAATGTAGATTTCAGGAAGGTGCCACTGTTAAAATCATTCATCTGCTATGTGTAAAGTGTACTAGAGCCATCAAAAAATCTTTTTCTTGCACATGGGAGGAGACATGCATCACTGAGGTAGGCTGGGGATGGGTCTAGCAAATAAGATCCCAGTTCTGCAGCTGGGAGCCATACCATCTTTCTTTGGAGTGACGGAAAAAGGAAAAGAGTGAAAAGTGCCACAGTGATGCACTCAAGTGAGCCAGCAAGGCAAAACCAGAAAATTATTTACCTTTGTGGTAAAGCCTGGCACAACACTTCAAATCCATTTATTAATAATAAACTCAATAGTGGAATGCTTTAGCTGCATAATCCTAAATGCTTATTTAGCAGCTGACCATGGTTGTTACTTTTTAGTGAGTCAAGAAGCATTCACATAAAGTAACAAATCTTTTGACCTGGTGCTCTTGGAAAAGAGTACCTGCCTCATACATGTATTAAAATAAACGTTAGCAAAGCTGAAGCAGGCAGATGCTTTCTTTCCCTGTCAGAAAATAATCTTAGAAGAAAGTGAGATGAGTACATGAATCTTTCTTACTTTGGAATGAGTTTTCCTTTTATGCCTTGAAATAATATACTTGGTCTATGAATAGTCATTTTGCAGAAGCCTGCATTCTATAAATTGCCGTATCTCTACATTTTTCTTAGATAATAATCCATATTAGTATACCAAGGGGTTTAGATAAAATGATGTAAGAGTCAAAGAAAGATCAAAAAAATAGGCAGAATAACCATTGCTAATAATTTCTTTAGCTATTCACTAGGTTATGGATGTTGTTTCTGTCATTTCAGTTATACCATCTACATTTCATTTTCCTTCCCACTAAGGTTTATAGTTCCTTTTCAAAATTAATTTGCTGTCTGTGGATAGTTTCATTTTGCTAGGTCCAGTCAGACTAATTTGACATACTGAATCATGTTATTTAAGTCAAGAGGAAATGCTTAGATTACTGAGTTTCATCTCCTGTATTCTTTGGGTTATATATTTTTTCACAGGTGTTAAACTTACTGATTGTGAATGAATTAATTCATCCATTGAATTAGACATTAAATAGTGAATCAATTTTTTCAGTATATTTGTACACTGCTTAGTCACATTTGCAGTCACAAATAAGGAAATAACTGTCAATTTGTGACCACAGAATTTTGTTTAAGAAGATCCTTAGGATCTTGTATTCCTTGGTTTTTGGTTTGACTTTTTTTTCTTACTTTAAACCAATTCTCAGGAGCTGGTGTGTGCATATGTGTGTGTTGTAATTAACTTCCATCTTTGTATATGTTTTTAAAATACAGCATTAGAACTTGCCTGTTTTCCATACCATACTTACAAATTGCCTTCCTCAATTTATGTACTGCTTTCTATTTGTACAGTGAAAATTTCTTATGCTGTTTTTGTCCATTCCTCATCTTGGAAGTTGATGTTCTCTTCTTTGGTCCATGAGATTTGTAAATCTATCTTAGACTCACTCCTTCCCTTCGTTGTCTCCTCCGTATGGCTGTCACGTCTTTCCAGAAGTGAAAGTTTGAAACTGACTACATTAAACATATATTTTGCTCAACAAATTATCAAGGGCTCTAATTTATCTGCATGGCTGTTCTGAACGCATGGTGAAGTATTAGACTTCTAGTGTGGTCTTTTCATTTTATGACTAAAAATAAGCGTTATTTCATATTTACTCTGAATAAAGAGTAGAAATTGTTGGAGGTTTTTGAGCCCTTGCCCATAATCCCTTGCCATTCTATCTGACAACAATATTTGAAATCTGAAATACAGCCCTATTTTTAATATCAGAACACAGGGTGCTTGCATGTCAGATGCCTGATGCCATTACCTCTAATAATCAAACCTTCAATTTTCTCAGCTAATTAAACAGAATCATTTGACAAGATACATTTTCTAGGAAAGCATGTCAATTGCTTGCATTATATTTTTACTCTTTGTCTTATATTAATTACAGTCCTTTATATTCATTATTTTTTGAATTCTGTATGAGCTCTCTCATTACTTTCCCCAAGGCTGATGTCTAGCTAGCCTGCCCATGGTCATGTGGGTCAGCCAGCACACTCTGGCTCAATGGTTTCAATAGCACATTTGTATTTTCTCTGTCATGCAGAGGCCTAATTAAAATTGCTACCAAGGGGTCAGAGATGTCCTCTATCTACAATTTCAGTAAAATGGGGTGGTAATTTTAAAATGCTTTCTCCTAGCAGAATCTCCTGAATTGGAGCTGAAAAAAGTTTTGAGATTATCAATTTAAATATAATCCAAAAAATTATTATGCAATGTTATGAAGAATGCAATAACCAAATAGTGAACTAAGGGGAGCTATAACTCCTATTTTTAAAGAGAGAAATAAGGAAGATCTGGGTAACTACAGGCTGATCTCTCCTTTATGCACAGCAAGATCATAGAGCAAATCCTCCTGGAAACTATGCTAAGGCACGTGGAAAACAAATCCTCCTGGAAACTATGCTAAGGCACGTGGAAAACAAGGAGGTGACTGGTGACAGCCAGCATGGCTCCACAAAGGACAAATCACAACTGACAAATCTGGTAGCATTCTAAAATGGAGTCACAGTGCTGGAGGATCAGGAAAAACAATTGATGTCAGTTACCTGGACTCGTGTCTCTCTGTTGGTGACATCCACAAAACTGAAAGCTGCATCAGGATTTATCTGTGCTTGAAGCTTCTTCCCTTCCTGTCTCCAGCTGTGAAATGCAGAGGCACACTGAGTTTTACCTGATTAAATTTAGGCAGACTGGTCAGATGGTCACAGAAATGCACACTAAGGTGCCCTGTGGCATTTTGAAATCCAGTGCAATACACTTCTCAGTACACCACACTCAAGGAGCTTCTGGAACTGAGGCAGTGAAGCTGGGTGAAAGTAATAACTAATTCATAAGCTTAGCAGAAATACTTCCATCTCAAGGGTTATGTCAGAACTCTCAGAGGGTGCAAATGAAAGAGGAAAAAACAAACTAAAAAGTGTGAATCACAAAACCAGATCTAGGAACAAAACCAGTCTCTTAAAACATCCTGGTTTTACTCTGGTCTGATACTAGCATGCTGAGCTGGTACAGAAAATGATGGATTATTTGAAAACCGAGCAACGAGGTATCAGCCAAACGTTATCTTCACAGCATGGTAATTTGTGTAATGGCTCATAATCAGATTTTATGGTCCAAACATTGCTTTTCTTCTAAATAACAAGCTGAGTAATCCTTAAAAAGTGGTAGACAATGAGTAGATTTTACCTAATTCCTGTGTTCCTATTGTAACAGTTACACAGGTTTTAATTATTTCTAATATCATGCATTCATCCAGTAAAGCAGACACTACTGATCTTATTTACTCCTAATTTTAGCTAAATCATACCCAAATCTGTCTATCCCTTCCTTAATGACTTCCCCACCACCATCACCCCAGCTAGACCTGTGTCTCCAGCAGGAGCTGTTCTTTGCTGTTGCTCAGGGCTCCCTTTCACCGTGGAGCTTGAGGCACCACGCATGGCCAGGGCACACCTGGTGTGCTGCCATGGGGCTCTGCACAGACTGCAGCACAGGGGGAAAGCAGTGGCTACACCTCTTTGTAGAATAGGTGACTAATTATAAAAACCTTGGGTTCAGTTTTGGATCTGTTGGAGCTGTGTGGAAGGAGATAATCTGAAGAAGGAAGGAAAGATAAAAAAGAGAACATGGAGTGACAGTGTTTCTGTTGACTCCCGAATCTCAAAAAAAAATTTGTACATTTTTTCAAAACTGAATGAAACAGACATGTAGTTTGGCCCTAAACCATGACTGAAGTAATGGGCTCTTTTCTGTTGCTGCTTCTTTGTTCTTTAGATTGTTTTCACTCTTTCTCCACTGCTCTTGTAAATTTTGAATCTTCCATAGACAGGTGACTTCTAAAGCTGTTTGAATGTATGCGATATGACATACCTGGAAAATAACTATTTGGGGAAGATCTAATATTATTTTTCTGGTTGCTGCAAGTGTAACTCAACTACTTTGTCCTGCTTATATTAAAGTATGCTTGTTTATACATATATATCCATAAGTTTTGCTCTGTTTTAGACTTGCTGGATTCATAATTGCTGCATATCTGAATCCCAGTACTGACGACAACATGATTAAAATTTAATACTTTACTATTAGTCAGCTATTCACTGAGTCCATTTTCAAAGTGATGAACTGTGTGAAATGAACAGACTTTTCCCTTTGGAAAAAACCCTTATCACTTTTATTGGCTATTTATATCAGACTTCTATGCCTTTCACCCTTTCCCTGTGGCCCTAAGTGCATTTCTTGGGAACTAGGTGTCACTCATATCCTTAAAAAAATACTTCACTGAGGATTGACTGCGCTTGGGAACTGAACATAAAGTGTATAATTTCTGGGGTCACTTCCCTCAAGAAATGAAAAAAATCTTCCTTTTTCCAGCTCTTTGGTTTTCAGACTGCCATTCTCATTCAGCGAGGTCGCAGGATGCAAACTCCCTTGCTGAAAGCCTGGGTATCGATCATAGTTATGTCTCTGCAGATGCACCATTTTATTGCCTTGCTCTGACATTTCCCTCTGCTTGCTGAGCTGTGCTCTGTGGGTTTATTGGGTTAGGGATTGCCTTCAACAACAGCCATATTCTAGCCATGGCAGAGGAAATAATCCTTTGGTTTATGCAATGCTCATGAAAACATCACACTTCAGTAAAATCTACATAAACTGGTGCAGATGAATCATGAATGGCTCTGGTCAGGTCATGATATGATGAAATATATTCTGTGAATGCAAGTGCCATTGCACAAGGGTATTATTAATGCAAGTGGATGAAAATGGATATTTCTGAGGATGAGATATGTTCTGTAGCTCTTTAAGGCAATTCTTGCTCTTATTACCCAGCAGCCACTACAAAAATATGTTGCTGAGAAAAGAAGGGAATTGTGTTTATTTTCATCTCAGTAGTTTTTCCCAATTTCCTAAACCCTTCACCTAAATAAAGCTTAGATGTCATTCTGTGGCTAAGATGATTTGACTGAAGGCTTTTCTTGTTTTAGAGAGTGTTGATTTTTGTAGATTTCCTAAAAAAAATTTATTTAAATTCAAACTGATTTTGATGAATGGAGACCCGCCAAAAATAATTGAAAAAAAAAAAATCAGCCTCCACACATAGCTGTGGAAGAGTTTGCAGAGGGAGATTCATTATTTCTAGGTCACTATAGGTCAATAAAAGCCAGTTCTGGTCAAGCAGTATCAGTTTATTTTGTTAAAATGGTATTGTTAGGTAAATTATTGCTCATTTGTTTCTCTGAGGAGTCTACCCTAGGACTCACTTCTAAGGAGGACTAGGCATGTGCAAGGAACTGAAGGAAAAGAACAGCTGTTTTAAAAATAATAATTTCCCAAATAAAATAATTCCAATAGGGTAATCTTGTGAAACAGCAAGTCTTGAATAAGTTCAAGTGAACATACTGCTCACTGCTCACTGCTCACTGCTCTGAGACAGTGGCTGATCTGAATCTTCAGATCCTCTCTGTGGTGAGATGAGAGGTAGATGCTGCTTTTTCTAATGCTGGTCTCCTGCTATTTGATGTTACATTTTTGATGCACACGAAAATGAGAGAGGAAGGTAAAGTAACCATAGTTTACCTCCTGCACAAAAGAAATTGTGAAGAGTGCTGAAAAATGGATTTGTGGTAAGCCTAAGAAAGCACACAGTAGTTTTAGGAATCTGTCATGTCCTAAATATTAAAACAATTTAGAAGCAGCTGTACGAACTGAAAATTGAAGAAGATTCATCCACAACTTTCTATCCCTGCAGCTTTCTATAAAACATTTTAATCAAAGAAAGCAAGTCAAAAATTAAGAAATTATATAAAATCTTTTGTCTTAAGACACTGTTTTTTCAAGATTGTCCTCTGTAAAATTTTACCATATATTCTTTATTTCTGAGAATATGCATCTGTGTTAGCTGCTCACAGAGGAGTGTTTTAGTCTCTTAGTGCTTGCAGCCACATGAGCAGGCAGATGAGGCAACTGAGAATATGAAGGATCCTACTATGGTCGTTTTAAGGGGCACCTTGGGATGTGCTGGGCTGTTTTGTTTTCTGTCTGAGACACTTGTGTGTTAGAAAAAGGAACATTTTCCCTGAGTGCCTGAAAACCTCACAGATGCAGACTTCATGTGCCAGCACTCTAGCTGAGCTGCTGGGAGAAACAGGCTAAACCAGATCAACAGGAATAGGCTGTTTTGTGGGCACTCAGGAGGTGTCTGTCCACGTGGTCATTCAGGATGGATCAAAGCCCATGCAGATGTTTTTCTCATCTTGGATTTAAACCAAGCACCACACTCTGGAAGGGGAAAAGCTCAAGTTCTTGATTCTAGACTTGCCTTTTATCTGTCTCACTGTGGGCTGTGAGTCAGCACTGGTGGGGCAGGTTGCTCTCCAGCTGGGCTCACCAGCTTATGTCCTGTGCATAGCCCCAAGCCCAGGTGGGCATTTCAAATCAGAGCTACAACAGGCTGGCTACATGGAATGAGAATTCGCTGGCACAAGAGCTTTGCAGGTTTGATCCTTCTCCGAAGTTACCCTTCGGTCACCTTGTGGGACAGATATAACTTCAGGGTTAGAGAGGATCAACAAAAAAAGCTGAGGATGTCATGAGTATATGGGTACATCAATTCAAATATTGCCTCTTACAGAAGACACAGAATTGAGCCTTACAGAAATTGTGCCTTGATAAACATCAACATGGTGTACAACAAAAACCCTACACTGTCCATAAGGGACAACCTTTTTACTTCCTCAGCCTGGCTGCTTTTACTCTGTACTGCTTTCTGGACCACTATACTGGAACTCATATTTCATTAGCATTGCCAAGATTTGTAAATCTCTATTTAGTTATTTAGAACCTGACAAACCCTATGAGATTTTTGACCTAAGAATCTGAAAAGCATATAAAGGAATAAAACCAGAACTGCATCTCACAAAATATTACTTTGTTTCTGTAATTTTTAAACTGAGCATCCCAAAGGGAGTCTCTATAATAGCCTTCATATAACAAGAAAAGAAAACAGCAACCATAAACCCCCTTACCTGTTAATGTATCTTCTATTGATCTTGCAAATAAGTTCATCAGAGAAATACAAAGTGTTTAAAGTGATTTCTGGGTAAAGCATTGCACACCCTATTGCGGAATAAATGGTCCCTAAATAGGCATCTTTGAGAAGCAGCACAGAAAAATAACTCATTAGGGAAACTATTTTAAAATAGTTTGTTTCTTCATTGAGGGAATGGGGTATTATTGCCCTAGAATGATTTAATTCACCCTAATTATATTCTGTTTGATATCTGCAGCTGTCTTGGAAACAGGCTTCTGCTATGTAAATCCAAGAAATTTTTCTCATCTCATTTGAAACCCCAAAGTACTCTAATTTTCAAAGGAATTTTAAGCTGATCCCTACTTATGTTCATTGAATTTTTCAGAGGAATATCAAAAGAATAACTCAAATTTTTGAATCCTGTCACTTATATAGACATTCATCCTCAGTGTATCTCATAAATGTATATACATGGAATACAGTATGTAGTTGCACTACAGTGTTAGAAATTTGTGTAGAGGCATGATTGTATGTATCCAAGAACATCTTTGTTTTGAAATGATCACAGAACATATCAGTATAAATTGTGGGTTTTTTTCTTTTTTCTTTGAATTTCAGTTTACTTCAGAACAGATGTGAAGCTGTCTCTTCAGCAACTTTTTAACATAGTCATTAAACAGCACCATTTTGGTTGACATGGAAAAACCAAAAGAGGAAAAATTTCTGGGAAAAATGTTTTCTACGCATCCTTCAATGTCTTTGGCAGTAGCTGTCCTTGTTACAGTGCCACACTGCATCATACAGATAATGATGATGTGCAGGAATTTTAATTAAATATTTATTCATGGATGGTCACCATAAATGGCAATCAGCAAACACTGGTATTTATTCTGGAATATTGCCATCAGTTCCAGGCAAGACAGGAAAGTGAACAAGGTGGAGTGAAAAATCACAAGGACGTGTAAAATGCATTAACATTCAGTAAGTGATGGCTTCTTCCTCCTCTCTATAAATTACACCTATTCAACACCTACAAATCATACAACTAATCAACAAAACAGAGCAGTTTGCTTTCTTCTACTCTGAAGGAAAATGCTCACTTTATTAATCTTAGGAAGGGTTGCAAATAGTTTGGAAACAAAACAAGGTAAGTCAAATGCTTTCTTTCAAATAAAAATACATTTTCAAGACAGAATTCTAATCAGAAGTTAGAAATTTTAAAGTAAAGTTTTATGCTTTGAAGGTAGAACATAAGCAGAATTTAGATAGTAATTCAAAAGAAAAATTAAGAAACTCCATCCATAAGGGTGGAACTTTGATCCACTAAGGGTGCTTTTCAGGTAAACTCCTTAGGAAACTGTAACTCTGTTTTGGTTCCACACCATCTTAACAGGACTAGCTAGCTAAATTGAACATGAGGAGTCTTGAAAGGGGCACCTGCTGCATTAATTCTACCATAGAAGCCAGTTCATTAGACACAGTTTTTGACTATCCAGTACTTGCCAGGTTCCTACTTCTCTATTCCCAAATCTCCCACACACTGTTATAACCCATATTCACCAAGAGGAAGCACCACCAAAAATAGAAGGACTCCTCTTGTTCCTCTTTGAAAGAAATTAAGGACAAGGTTTAGTCAATGAATCCCAATCTGCCATGGATGTTTAAATCTCTCAGCCTCAAGTTCTTAAAAGGAATTATTCCTTTACTCACAGTTTCTTATTTTATCTATTTTATCTGCTCCATCCTGACATGCTAGTTGCAATGGTTCCCCTTACAAGTTTCCCAAAGCTCTTCATGTACTAAGCAGTGAATAAATGTTATTAACCCTCAAGTTAAAAATTAGGTTTAAATGGAGGTTCATGAAATTAAAAGTTCTTTTTTGGATGTAGCATTAGATATTAAAACCAAAGAAAGGCTGCAATGATGTTAAGATGGTCACCTGAGTATACTGAAATTATCTTTTGGAGACTGGAAACTTCCATTACCAAAGGAAGATATCAGAAATTATTAAAAATTGCTCATAATCTAAAAATAAATGCTATATTGGGAAAACTGATTAAAGCTGGAGTACCTTAACTTTTAAACAATTTTAATAAAAGAAACCTCATACATTTTAAACACATGCAAGATTATTCTTCAGGGACTGTTTCAAAACTACTTTTAGGGAATGATCTGGAAAGAACTATAACTCAGAACTTTGCCAAAATGTTGTAATGTACAAAAATCTCAGGATTCAGAATTAAAATAATTTTCTGTCACATTTTCAATCATTTCACTCTCTCTTAAAAATAAATGAGCAGATCATGAGTAAATGTGAGCATACAAAAACACCTTTATTTTCAACTGTAGGCAAAACTGGTAAAAGAATGTGGGAAAATACAAGGACTCAAAATCTGTGGGGGAAAAATGGCATTCAACAGATGCAGTTTATTATTTTCCTAGATTATTCCACTTCATGAAATGTGAGACATAGCAAATGCTGGAAGTGCAGAGATGTATGTGACCATAGAAGCTTTGTGCCAACATATGAAAAAGGTTTGATATACCAGTATAATAAGGTCTTCAGGTGAGAGTTTGAACACCAGCAGCTAAAGATGCTCACCTTATGTCCAAATCAGTGTTAGAATAATAAGCAAAATATAAAGATTTTACTTGCTAAAAAGCAATTTCTACAGCAAATTAGAAGTATACCAGAGAAAAAAATTTAAAATTTCAATGGAAGCCTTTCACTTTTAAGTCACAATTTTGATTGTTTATGGTGATGGCTTTCTCCAGCTTTCAGAGATCTCCTCTTTCTTAATCACTTTTTCAAAATTATAGAAATTGGCCATGAAAGGATGCCATCTATCTCTTTCAGCACCTTAGTTGTCTTCCATGGGGTGCCATAGACTACACATTTAGTGTATGTCAATTTTTTCAAAGTAGTACCAAATAGATCCTTCTTTCAGCAATGGGTTCTTCTCCTGGTCTCCTTTTTCTCTAAGCATAGAGCCTAGGTGAAGAAAGAGATAAAGAAGGAATTGAGCATCTCAGCCTTATACAGTACCTGAGGATGTGTCAGGAAGGGGCTGAGTATTTGAACTGTTTACCCTGGAGAAGAAAAGCTTCCAGGGATCTTAGGGATCTTACCACTGTGTGTCAGTAGCTGCTGGGGTGGAGGGAATAAATAAAACAGAGTAATTTTCTCCTTCATGCTATCCAGAGGTGGGAACCAAAATATAAGAAGAAGAGGCAAACCAAAATATAAAAAATTCCATTTAAGCTGTTTTACTCTGAGGATGGTTGAACCTTGGAACAGATTGCCCAAAAATCATGTTTCCTTGGAAATGCTCAAAGCCTGACTGGATGTGGCCCCCCTGCTCTAGCTGGTCCTGCATGTAACTCCACATGTTTTACCTGATGCTTTATGAGAGCCCCTTCAAACCTCAACCAGTCTGAAATTGTGTGGTTCTGTGACAGATGCCACTTAGTAAATTCACATTCCTAGACATAATTACTAGAGTTTGCAATAAAAACAATGTTCGTGCACTTTTTACGCTAATTTTTAATTTTTATAGATTTATATTATGTAAAAAAGAGATGTAGTTATTTATCTATAGATATAAAGGAATAAGTAGACTGGAATGGCCACATGCTTAAGCTTATGTAACAGAAAGATGGATCATAGCATGTGGACACTACCAGCATCTCCTTTAGCAAAAGAGAAAAATAAGACTTCTGCATAAAACTCCATTTAAAACATTTCTTACTCTGCTTCTCTCCAAGACCCTTCAGCTGCACACTTATTCATGACAGCAGCATCCCAATGCCTGATGTAAGGCAGGCGGGGATTTTTATTCAGCAGATATGTAAATTTTATGTTGATGAAGATTTTTGCAGTGCATGTCTGGAGATGTCTGGCTTGTACTTTTCAAATTCCCATTGCAGACAGAGTCTTGCTGAGCAGAGTAGTCTGCTTTAATCTTGGGCTCAGCAATTTGCCAAGGATTACATGATTTAGACTGCATTCATAAGTAAATCAGGACCTGATGAGACCCTTTCACTTTGTGTCACTTAGAAGAAGGAGGTAGAAGAGATCTAATGTCATATAAAGCTAAGTCCATCTATTTGGAAATCTACAGGTAAAATTTTTTTCCTATCTTTCGAAAAATATCCTGTGACAGTGGTAGAGAGAGTAAGCAAGGTCTGCAGAGCACAGAGGTATGAGAAGAAAGCAGGTGAGGAAGATGCAGAGATATCTGAAACGTATTTCTATTAAGATATTTGTTGAGACAGGAGGAAGTAAAGATGAAAATATATAAAAAATATTTTACTCTGCAGTTTCAATAGGATTTAAAAAATTAATTACATGGCATTCTTTGAAATTATTCAGAAAGATAAGCAGCAGTAAGATTGGTGAAAACCATGGGTTGGATTTACGCAACAACTCCACAAAGCAAACCAATTTGCAACAAATGTGTCACAACAGGGGCAAGCTGATGCTGGAAAAATTAACTTTTATTTGAAAAACTAAATCATACAAACAGGTGCACACAATCTGTAGTATTAAAGTCACTGTAGCATCTCTCTGCAGGACTTTTCTTCATGATTCATCAGCCTTTCATAGACGTATATACAAGTGATATATAGCACAATTGTTGGAAAAGATGGTAACAAAATTTGTCAGAAATTAACCACTTCAAGTTGTGCGAGATGTATGAGATTTAAAGAATAGACTTACTGACAGAATTCAGGCTTTGAGGAGTAGTGGGCAGATGAGAAGTTTTACCTTGTATGGAATGGGCATTAGCAACCAAAGACACTTGGCTGTGTTGTTAGCTGACTTTCTTGGCATCCTATAACGCCAGGATTGTCAAGCAAACTGCTTCTGGCAAGAGGTTTTTTTGAGCAGTAACATGGATATTTATATATGACAAACTTTATGGCCCTGTCATCCCTGTTGGTTCAGCCACTTGCGAGGGCAGCTGAAGTGCTGTGAGAATATTATGTGCTGAAGAATAAATTATTCTGTACATGTCTACATTTATTTTCAGTGAATAGCAGGATTGATCTGCAGCACAAACCAATCTGTTCTGGAAATATAAGATAATATATACTCGGTAGTAAATGTGAAAGATACCAGTTCCAGATCAACTCTCTGTACTCAGTTCATCTCTAGGATTGCTGTAGTTTCCTATGCCTAAAAAGCAGTTTTAACCACTAGAAATTCTGTGTGTTCTACTTGGTTTTTGTTTCAGCCAGCTTTTGTCTTCTTTCTCAAACCATTCACCCATTTTCTTTGCTGATGGACAGATGCTTTGCACAATAGCCTGGCAAGTATCTTAGTTTTTGGCTTGTGCACAATATCACACAGAAAGTTGGTCAATGGATTATTATGTAATTTGGTATGTGGTTCCAAATCTGTGGAAAAAAACCATATTAAGTCATACAAGTCAAACAAGACTTTTGCAAGGAGCAGGAAAACCATCATGTCTGAGTGCAATTTAGATGATTTGCTGTAATCAGTAGTTTCTCTATACAGTGCTTTAATAGCATATTAGCTAGTGATAAACCTGACACAACTGGAAGTGTTCATCCGAAATATACCATGTGAGACTGTTACATCTGTCTACACAGCTGATCCTGTCTTTGGTGTTCCTTAAGAGTCTTGCTTTGTACCTCACTTTTAAAATGTCAGTTTTCATTTCTAGATATTTCTCCCAAAGTGCTCAGGGTTGTATACCACCTTAACTCTCATTGGCCAGATATCTAAAAGTAGATATTCTATTATCTCTAGAGGCCATACAGAAAATATTGATTTGCTGGCTTCGTTTGTTTTCTTTCTGGATCTAAGGGAGGATCAGGAGAAGCTCTACAGTTCCATTGAGTCTTTTCTGGGGTCATTCAAGGCCAGGCTGGATCAGGCTCTGAGTAACCTGGTCTAGTGGTAAACGGAACAAGATAATATTTATGGTCTTTTCCAATGCTTAGCATTCTACCATTCCATGCTTTCCTAAACTATTTTCTCTGAGTGATAAGTAGCTACAACAGTATTTCCTTTGTCTTCCAATTTGTATTTCATCAGTCTAACGGGACATAGTAGCTGAGGTACCATTTTGAATGAAGGCAGCACAAGTGTGATTATTAAAGTACTTCAAATAATATTTTTAAAGTATCTTTTCAGTTATACAAACTTTCTTGTATATAGATAGAAATGGTGCTTTTGCCAACAAATATATTAGGAAGATGTCTTTTCCCAATATACAGATGTTCTTTGAAACACTGCAGTCTTTCAAGAAGAAAATTCAGGAAATTTGTGACTTATAAGAGTATGAGGGAAGAGACACAATTTGCAGTAAACACTATGGTTATAAAGACATACAAACTGTTCACTGTAGAAAGAAAGCAGAACATGAAAAAAGCAGATAAAACTGAAAAACAGTGTTAATGGAGGCAACTTTCATAACTGGTATTGACATAGCAACAAAAATTATTCAACTATGAATTAACAGAAACAAAAGCTGCAGTTTAAGGTAGACTATGATGTTGAATGACGCACAATTTGCCTGAATCTAAGCTCAGCTGGGTTTGATAATGTAATAAACGTTGAGTTGGGTAATTTTTATAATGTGAACTCACCTAGGTAACATTTCCATGCACATTTGATCACATACATGTTTTCCAATGCAAAAACTGTTGACAAAAGAAAGAGTATAAAAAGCAAAAAACCATAATTATTTTCCAAAATTCACCCCTTGTGTAGAACAAAAGTCTGAGCAGCCACAGCTATATTTAAAACAAACTAAGCATAGACTGAAGAAAAGATTTCTTTCCTTCTTCCAGAAATATATTTATGTTGCTTTTTCTTTCAGATTTCCATTTAAAGAAATGCCATTTTAATTGGCATAATCTTTTGAAGTAGAATATTTGCCACTTTTTAAACAATAACCAGAGAACAGACATAGCATGTGTAAATGTGTGCCACTTTTTTTACTCACCTAGCACCTAGTTTATTATATAGAGTACAGAAGAAAAAGCAATTATGCAAAGGACAAAATAGATTTTTTTGAAGGTATATATATTGCACTAATTTGCACCTGAGTATAGTTCATTAATTCCACTGCACTTTTTATCATCTCCTGCTTAATTTCTCTCTTTTTCCCCTTTTTTTTTTTTTTTTTTTTTTTCTCTCTTGGTAATGTAAATTTGTTCTCTAGCCAGAGCTAAGAAGCTAAAAAGATTTAGGTCATGATTAAATGCTCCAGTACCAATGAGTATCAGTAGACATAAACCTATGAAAAAGATTCAGTTTCTCACTTAATTATGAAGATATCTGACTCCACTGCCTTTTTTCATTCATTTTCAAGACGTTTGGTCAAAATAGCACCATTCCATAGTTTCTACATCCAGGAAGTGTAAATGGACAGTCACTTCTATCTTAACTTGGCAGTAGGCAGAGCATACTAGCCACTGTGAAGAAAATTAACTCTACCCCAGCCAAAAGCAGCACAATGGATGCCAAATAATGGCCTTATAGTAAATGTATTTTCTTAAAGTAATTAAGAATGAGGTGTTTGTCTACAAGGGGTTTGTCAGTAAGTTGAAACAAGTTGAATTAAACAGAATGCTCACAGCTTAATCATGGACTGATAAAATGTCTATGTCTTAACCTCTCTCACTGATAAGGACAAATCAAATGACGTTTATTCAGTTGTTACTGAATACAATTTCCTCAGTGAATTAAAATGGGCTTAGTAAAAAAAAATCTATATAT
This sequence comes from Calcarius lapponicus, assembly GCA_039654755.1. Lineage (NCBI taxonomy): Eukaryota > Metazoa > Chordata > Aves > Passeriformes > Fringillidae > Calcarius > Calcarius lapponicus. The sequence goes on from JBBFKN010000063.1 coordinate 51,772, forward strand.
AAAAGCATAATTCTTTACAGTGGTGTACACTATTAAGATGGGAATCAGAAGCAGACATGATAAACAATAAAACTGGCAAATCACATATTTAAACACATAGAAATTTCTAGGTACATAAACAATCCTTTAATATGGACCAAGACATGCACAGTAGATTGCATCTTAATATGAGGTTACTTTTAATTTCTAGCATAATAAAAGAAATTTGCAAGAAAGAGGTGCTTAAACCATGACCATATATTGCTGACTCTAAAAGTAGAAGAAGCAGATATGGCAGCTACCCATTGCTAGAAAGCGTAGAGGTATTCACATTTTCCACCCTGACTGATAACCCCTCTTCAGTCTGAAGGAAATGTTTTCCCTCAATTTTCCCTTCTTCCAGATTCCACAAATGGTTGAATCTGGGCCAGAGGATTCGTGATAAAAAAAGAGGTATGTGAAAAGATGACTCCCAAGCTTCATGTGTAGGGTGATGACAACTCTTTGTTCAATTTCTTAATCTGTTTCTACATTTTTATAGGTATGGATGCTATAAAAATATAATCCTATTGTAAACTCATAGTCCTCATGTTCTGGCTTCAACAGGAAATACTTACCCTAATTAATACTCTGGTTTCTCTTCAGATTCTATAAATCTTTTGCCTTCAACTAAAGATTTCCATGGAGATGAACAGGCACAAGTGCCAAGAATTTTTATTTTTTTTCTCATTAGCAACACAGGTGTGGGGCAGGGCTCTCCTCTGGTGAGGGGAGGGGTGATTAAAAGCGGCCTCCAGGGAGCACGGAGACCCAGATCAGTACAAACAGGAGTGAATCAGGAGGGGCAAACAGGGGCGTGGCACAGCTCGGAGGGCGTGGCACAGCTCTGAGGGCGTGGCACATCTCTGAGGGCGTGGTACATCTCTGAGGGTGTGGCAGCTCTCTGAGGGTGTGGCACATCTATAAGGGCGTGGCACGTGTCTGAGGGCGTGGCACATCTCTGAGGGTGTGGCACAGTTCTGAGGGCGTGGCACAGCAGTTTGTGCAGGAAGGGCAAACAGGCAGGGTTGCAGGTTTCCTCCTGCTGTTGGGGTTTTTAGTTGTTTGTTGTGTTTCTGTTGGTTGTTTTTATGTTTTTTTTTTTTTTTTTTTGTTAGTAATGACTTTTACAGGGTCAAAAACTGTGATTAATACAGTGTATGTAACCAAATAATACCCTCCAAAAAGGAGGTGTCTGTCCAGACCCATTCCTGTGGGGAGTGTTTGAATTTATCAGTGGTACCAGGGGTGTTGCAGAAGAAGCCTGCCTGTGGTGTGAGCAGGTGAATGACTCCCTTTCACCGGTGGCCAAGCACATGGAGGAAGTTGAAAGACTAAGGGCTTTTGCCTTGAAAGGCTGCATTTCCCCATTCCACAGGGGAAAAGCTGCAAACAGATACAAATGCTGTCAGTACAAGTCTGCTGCTGCAGCAGCTTCTTCTCAGTCTCAACTAGCAATATGACATGGCCTGCCAGGGTCCTGCACCTCACAGGTATTTCCTGGTGGGTAAGGGCATCTGCTAAACACTTAAGAAATCCAGCATTAAGGGGGTGCTTCATGTCATCTTTGAGTGAATGGTGGAGTTGAGAAAGGTGATCTGTGGATGCCAGTCAAGCAGGTCCAGTAATTGGGAGTCACAGCCACCTTCTGGAGGGGAGCTTGTGAGAAAAAACAGCTCCAGGAAAATGGGAAGGGGCAGTGTGGAGGGCTTCTGCAGTGGCAGGTGGGAGCAATGGAACTCCAGAGGATCAAGCAACCTATAGTTGGACTATCAATACTCATCTTAAAGAGGGTGTTAGGAGACTGCTAGGTTCAGAGAAAGGCAGCTCTACTAATTGCTTCTTGCCATGGGTGGTCAGCCAGAAGTTGAATATAAAAGATCCCTGTTAGTTGCAAAATAAGCACTAACAGCAAAAACGCTTTTGAATTTCTCGTTTTCCCAGCAAAATGTCAGGTTTTTAATGGACTCTCTTCCTGATGGCGTCCTTTGGCCTGACTCCTTAGAGTAGCAGCATGTCCTGCTCTACCAGACTGCATCTTTAGGGTATCCCCTTTCTCTTCTCAGTCAGTGCTATCTTTTCTGGTTACACTGAGTTTACAGCCAGAATCAATAATATAGGTAAGGCATGAATAATTTATATCCACCAGGATCAGTTTTGGTCTCCCACAGGAGCCTATGAGAGTGATCATTTTGTAAACTCATCACTCAGGTGTGTGTACTCACTCTGCCACTTCACAACAGCCAGAGTCATGAGACAACCTATACTTCTTAAAATGTGTATTGCAGCTGTCTTTGCTTTGTCAATAAAAAATTGATTCTGCAGATGGGTCTTATTGATATTGTAGGAAGTTTGGCCACATTATTTTTCTTCTCACTTTCCTGCTTGAATTCAGTTCTAAAATACCTATGTAATATCTCCTGCTATATGAAAATATATATTTGGCCTGATTCCAGCTACATTTGTTTTGGATTTATGGTTGTTAACTGTCTTCTGTTAAATAAGTGCTGATTCACATTACTTTGAGTCCAACTTCACCAGCCATTATACTAGGCTTCAAAAATACCCTCTAAAATATCTCTCAGGTATTGCAAAGTTAACCCACAGCAGCAGACAGGTCAGACAACCTGACTCATGTTAACAACCAATTTTTTCCCCATCTATTTAATAGCTCATGAAGTTTAAAAGCCAGGTTCCTCAATTACTTTTTGCATTTCAGCCAATTCATTCTGGTAACGTCTCCCTGTAAAAATGAGATAACATGCTGTAAAGATAAAAGTGTACCAACGTGCACTTTACTGAATGTCTGCATTATGGTGGTTCTGCATGTCAGAGCTGCTATGCTAGTAGAAGATGACTTGAAATAAGCCCTTTAATTGATCTGCACATCAAATGCTCTGAAAAATGTAAAAAAGGGGCTGAAAAATGTAAAAAAGACTGTCAGTAGTTTGGTTAGCTCACAGTGTATTGTCTCCACTCTAATTTCTTTAATGTGCATGGTGATAACAATGGCTAAAATTCATCTGCCATCATGTGTCAATACATTTCAACAACCATTAACAACTGGCTGTTAGAATGTTTTCTTGCATTTCTTTCTTGAATATAGAATCACTAAAGCACTGTCAGGGTATTTTAGCATAGTATCTCCTAGGTCATTTGTGCTGCCCATTTTTGTATGAAACATGCCTTTTCACCATCTCTGGCTGTCACAGAGGTTCACAGTGTTTATAGAGAGGAAAAATGTTGGGAAACCGTTCCAGTGTGCTGCAGGCTTTCTGAGAACAGATGTCAGCTAGACATAAAACCCCCTTGGCTCAACTGAGTTTACCTTATAGACATCCTTGGGCTATTAAAAAAACAACCTTGACTTCTGTTCCCCATCACATAGAACTAGTGTGCTGTTGACTTTATGTTTGATCTAACACCACTGAGCTTAGTAGTCTTATAGCAGGGATGAATTCGGCCCTTGGTCTTTAAAGCATCTTTCCCCTTGTGTGTAACAAAAACACCATATGGTGAGTCCTTGGCTTGGTATCCATAGCTCAGCTTGCTATCACTCCTTTGTGATGCTGTTGCTGGAAAAGGTTAGAGCCTGCAGTTCTGGTTCAGTCAATTAAAAATCTGCAGCAATAGAGGGTGAAAAAGGAGTTAACAGAGAGCTTCATCCACACAAGTCCTCCTGCTCATACTGTGGGGGCTTTACAGGCCCTCATACAGGTTGAATTGTTCACTGTTTATGGAGTCATGGACTTGAGACGCACAGAGAATCAGGACAGCAATCCTCTTCCTAAACATTCAATTATTCCTGTAGTTCAGTCAGTGAGACATTCCTCTTCCTAACTACTTGGAAAAGCAGCAGTGCCTGGATAAGCTCCCAGCTCCCCTTCACACCATCTCAGAGGAAGACCTTTGCCATAGAATATGTTCACCAGTAGTACAGCAAGGAGTTAGTGAGCCCAGAGAAGCAGCTTTGTCATAGTGCACAATGTATTCACAATCTGAGGAGCTTCACTCAAAAATTCTCCACCCCATGTTGAAACTGTAAGCCAGGAAACTACAATTACCTCAATATATCTGCTGATTTTAATTGTCCAGACTGATTTTCCTCTATACTGGTAAAAACCTGTGCTTGCATGCTGCAAACTGGGTGAAATTGCAATTTGACCATGCCAGTTTCTTCAAAGCCTCTTCAGTGGTTTCCTCCCTAAAGCCATATCATGGTATCCCTGTGCCATGAACTGCAGAGCTGCCTCTCTGCCTTTTGCCACCTGCCTTGTAGCAGGATTAGCTCCTGTTTGGTCTGGTTTTTGCCAGCCTTTGACTTGCTGTTTGTCTCAAGCATGTCTCCAGTTTCTCTGCTGAGCTGCGTGTGGAAAATAGCTTGCAGATAAAAAAAGTCGGTTTGATGCTTTCAGCTCTCTCCCTGAAGCAGTTCAAACACATTCAATACTTCCACTGTTGGATATCAACATACTAAATTAAGATTTTTTCTTATTTCTATGGGTTTTTCCATAAAGAAGAATTCAAACACCCTTATATATAAAGAAGGATATTGCTTTATCCAAAGTTTTAGGAAGTGTTGAGTTTCTTTTGCAAATAAATTAATTAGTCTTTCACTTGAAAATTAATCCTTTAGGGACTTTTCATGCTGTTTCCAATCATGCACTTGTCTCAGCTAAGCTTAGAAACAGAGAGACAGCTCTTCAAACTTCCTGTATCATTAAAATTCACAGAGCATTTATGGAAGAAGAACCATTAAAAGATTTATTTCAATGTTACTGGTGGGGTTGTTTACTCTTGTTTTTAATAATTGATGGTTCTCTTTCCTGCAGAATGAGTTTGTACACTTGCAGTGTGGCACAGAGGAAAATTCACAAAGCATAGATGAGCTTGAGTGGTGCTACCTCTTCTGAGTCCCTCCTCATTGGAGGGGGAGAGGCAAACTTTTCTAAAAAGCGATTCGAGAATTAAAGCCCATTTGTCTCTGTCAGCTGATGCCAGGCCTGGAGGTTAAAATCTCCAGTACTAAAGTTAGCCTTTGTGGACACCCTTTCCCATTGCAGGGCTTTTTACTGAACAATCGCCTACTTTCTATTTCACAGATTTCTGCCTCATTGGATGCACTGAAGGGAAGAACAGCCTGTGTCAGTACTTATTTATTTTTCCTGCCAGCCTCTCTGTCAACCTGTGGTCTTTTGCTTTATTTACTGCCAACTGTTCAGACCCTACTCCGAGTGCAGAAAACATATCATTTTCCAATCCAACTGTGAGATGAGAGGGTAGGATTGTTCTCCTTTTACTAATCAGGACATAAAGGGCAATGAAATTACAGACATAAAAGAAAACTATAAACGCCATGAGACACATGAGCAGGGTTTGAATGTTCAGAGCAGAGCTCCTGTGGCTGGGGCAGTAGCTGATAAACATTACAGAGTCTTCATTCTCTGTTTGAACCAGTACCAGTGGAGGATGAGATTCACAACTTAGCAGAGGATTTTCCAGCTCTGATGGCTGCTGTATCTCTGGCATGTGTGGGTCCATTTCTGCGCTTGGAGAGATGCTTTGCCCTCCCCTAGGCCTGCATCTCCCTGTCCCTTTAGCTTGCTCCTACCCAGTCCTCTTCTGAACTTAGAGGCTCTCTCTCTATAGCCCTGAATGCCATACCCTCATCTGCAGATCTTTATTCAACTCTTTATTTATGCATCCTTTATTCATCTCTTTGCATGTGTTCACTATTTTCAGCCTTGCTGTCCTAGTTTCACTGTGTGTTTCCCACTCCCAGCACACTTCTCACTCATCTAGGTCTTTTGCCTTGAAAGGCTGCATTTCCCCATTTCAGAGGCTGTCGTGCTTTCTCCTGGGCTCCAGCAACAGCCACACTTAGGGCAGTGGAACAGGCATTCTCATAGACCCATTGCTCATAGCAGTCATAAGTAATAATTTCAATAAGTAAATAATTCTATTTCAGAGTCACTTTGCACATTCTTCAGGAGGAGCACTGAAAACGTGAAAAACAGTAAGGATTTTTTTTGCAGGTTAGTAAGTTGACCATTCTTTAGTAGGCATTCTTTGAAACAGCTGCTTTCCTTAGTCAAAGCAGGAATATATTGGAAGGCCTTATTCCACAGAGTCTGGGTCCCAATGGAATATAGACCAATTACTAGTCCTTGCTGATATTGTTGAAAACGTTTTTAAAGAAACTTTCTAAAAGAAATTCTGTCTGAAGTGCATTTGCTGACATGGAAAATTTTAGCAGCAACAGCTGAAATTTGACAAACTGGTAGATAATTGAATGCAGGATCTTATAGAGAAAGTGTTAGATGGCAACCATTTTTATGCTCATATTCCTACTCAGCTCCATTTATAATGTGCCACTTTTCAATTGCTACAGTAATGGATGAGAAAAATATTATTCAACTTTTCATCACTTTCTTCCAATTATAAATGGAATAATTACATTAAGTGTATCAAATTTTTCACATAGAATGTGTTGGTGGTTTCAGGATATTCTTATTTCACTTTTAATGATGAAATGCATAACACTATTTTAGACTGAAATCAATAGTCCAATCAATACGTAGTCATGATCATTTTTTAAGTTATTATGACTATGTGTTATTTTTGGTAGTCAAGTTCTATGCTTTTTCTACTTTTTGTATTGTATGATTTTACACATACTAATGTGTAAACACTGTTGCAGAAAAATTGTGTTAGCAGGAAAAACAGGTTATTCTTTTTAAGGTAATTGTTTTGTTGAATCAACATAAACTGCTTGCTCTTTCTCTAGACTGCTGCAACTCATGGGAATATTATGAGTCACCAAGCAGCAGACCTCTGTAAATGGAATAGGAAATTAGATTTGTAAGAGCTTTTCCATTTAGGCATGGAAGCAGTTCTAAAATCATAAGCATTGTTCGAATCTTCATGAAACTGTTGTAATGTAATTGCAGCTAATAAAGAAAGGTTAAAGGGGCTATTTGGGTAAAGCAGAGGAAATAGATATAAACCCCACCTTTATCAGAGGAAGTAGCTGGTTAGCTGGAAGGGCTTGTATCCCTATTTCGTTTCTTTTTTTGTGACACAAGAAGACAATGTTCACCCTTAACCAATGCAGAACAGACAATCTTGAAGAAGCCCTGAGGTATTTTGCTTCAATACCCTTACTTTAACAAATGCAAACTGGCACTCTCCAGTAACCGTGCAAAAACGCAGGCTGGGGCTTTTCCTCTGACTGCAGAAACTATGGAGTAATCAACCAAACACTCCACAGAGCTCCTACCCATCTGCCATATGACACAATTTAATACACTGCATTTTTTGTAATCCCCAGACAAAATTGCACATCTGTTAGCTGCATTAGCCACCTGGGCTTGTAATAATGTTTCTGAAGTATTTTAAAATAAATGTGTTTCAAAAAAGTTGGTGCATTTCTTTGAAATTGTCTATCAGAAAAATGCATTCTCAAAGTCCAAGTCTGCAGTGATTACAACTCCAGTTTTTTCACCTTCAGTGGCTCTCAAGCAAAAAGATAACTCCTGGGAATCATGAGCATTGATATTTATAAGCTATAGGAAATGGGTCTAGACAGTGCCTGTTTCTCCTCCTATGGTAATATCTTTAGGTTTCCAGCTACATAGGCAAAAAAAGAAAAAAAAAAAAGAAAAAAGAAAAAAAAAAAAAAAAAAAGCTTACTTGCATTATATTTATCAGCCCTTGAAATGAACTTCACATTTAGTAGCACTTACAGTTGCAGGGTAGTGCTTACTCGTGATGGGAGCACAGAGTAGTTTGCCTTGCACAAGCTACTGACTTCTCATTTCTTTATTGTGTGGCAGGGACTCAGCACACTACAGCTGTATTTGCTTTCTCTGAAGCAGGACTCTGGGTTTGTCCTTGTCAGTGGTTAAAAATAGCTGAGAAGGCAGATGTTTCTTTAATGGGAAAGCAGAAAATAGGGCTGGGACTATAACTTGTCCTACTGACATTATCAGACAGTTACCTACGTTTCCTGAACTCATGTGTATATTCTGCCTTTGGGATGCTCAGTAACACTGATGGAAAGACACAGGATGCAGTTTTTGTGCACAGCAATACTGAAAACATATGTATGTTGCAGCAGAGCATCCAATAGCTTTTGTATTTCTGATACAGAGATTAGTACATACATGTTTTATTGAGAAATAGTATTTCATTTCTGAGACATCAGCAGAGCGCAGGGTCACTTTATTCTTTTTTTCAATTCACTGAGTGTGAAGAAACAATTAGGAGTTTTAACTCGATATCATTGAAATATCATTTTCTTAGGTAGTGTTGTTGGGAAGTTAAATTTTGTCTTTATTATATGCTTTACACAGTTTCCACAAGGGGTAGATGATTATTAATAGCAGATCTTGCACACTTAATGAGCACCTGCTACGCAGTGTGGGTCGGTGGTTTTGATGAAGCATTACAAAACACTCACTATAATTAGTACAGTTAGGCCTTTCAAAAAGCTGCCCTGTCTGTAGAAAATCAGATTCTGAAACTTTCTTTGTGGTGGTTGTACTACCTGCTGATTTAAACAAGTTTAAGACTGTTTAGGCAACATTTATTAAATTGTCAACTTTTCTGGAGAAGTGCTTAGCAGTGGTGGTTATAACCTGGCAGAAATGTCCCTATTTGATTAGGCCAATTGCCCATGTATACATCTTTCCTATCTTTGACAATGACTTATATGAAATTATTCAAGGGGAAATGCAAAAGAGTGCCTCCTATACAAGTACAAAACCTCATCCTTAATTGAAAGTTTCTTTTTAGCAGTCCTCTAGTACATTCCCTGCAAGCATGTGTATATGACATATAAAATGGGTGGTTCTTGTCTAATTTAGCCCTCTAGTTGCTTTTTTCTTGTGAAAAATCTTTGTTCAAACATGCATTGTATGGAGCAGCACTGCTATGCCCATGCCACGCTGTTAAGTTTGGACGTGGCCTGTGCATGACCTATTCACTGTCTCCTTCCTGCTCCATCTTCAATCTGCCTCATTTATTTACTCTATCACTTCTGCATCCAGAACAGCCAAAAAAATCCTCCCTTATACAGAAACCCCACATCTCTACATCTGTACATAGCAAAAATAATTAACAAGAAGATCCTCTTTAAGTTTAATATTAAATTGGATTACTAAGATCATGACATTTATTTATTTATTTATTTATGAGGGTTATTTTCAGCAATATTGCTTCCTTTCATGCAAAAGCTTTGATTTTGCCCAAGGTTTTTCTTTAAACCAATTAACTTATACCAAATGTTGCTGCTAAGAAGGCAATGTTATCCTAATCTGAAATTATTTGCCTTACTTCTGAAATATTAAAATGTTCTTTGAAATGCTCAATCAAACAGTTCTAATAGGAATTTTTAAACAGTTAATTCTGCAAAAAATGTTCATGTTACTTTTGAAATACTCTGCACTAATGAATTCTGAAAACTGGCCTTATGTGTTTGCTTGTTGAACTGAAAAAAATTAATATAATATTTTGTTTTAGTCAAATAACATCATTGAAATGTAACTGTGAAACCATAAAAATCACAAAATAATTTTTTTCACTGAAAACTGCCTAATTAGCTCATGAAGCAGGTTAAATTACCTTTAATTTCAATTTAAGCCCTTCCAAAAGCCTATGAAATAATTTTAAATTATCTAATAGAAGAAAATATGCTGCCATTTAGTAAATGAAATGTTGGGGAGATATTTTAACAAAATTTACTGCAACCACACTGTCTTCTAGTTTCATGACCTGCTATTCTTCCAAATACTACGGTGAGTAGTGTTTTAGAAGCCCAAATTCTTGTAAATAACTAAGTGTTCTGTTGCTGAAAGAAATTTATTGCATCTTTTGTTTACATTGTAGTAAGACTCATTTTCAAACCCCATTTTTACTCATTTTTGTTTGAAGGACAAAAAAAAACCCAGAGAAACCATTTAACACAGAGTATGATACATAAAGCTGTGAGATTGCTGTGGGCAACTTGATCATTAACTTTTCAATTCAGTTTGACTAACTTTTCCATGCACATTATGCAAAGTTATATTCAGATTTGGAAAATATTTCCAGCATGAGAAAATATTGGTGCAAAATAAAAACATTGAAAATTATCAACTCAAACATTGAAAATGTGTTTGTAAATACAAGGGAAGTTCTGCCTTCTGCTTGTGGAAAATTCACTTTGCTTCAAAAATATAAACACTTAAAAGCAAGATATTTTTAAGATAGTGTTAGCATATACCAATTTCTGCAGTTTATTCTTCAGTCTTCTCTGTTCACAGTTTGACTAAGTAATTGCCAAATCTGAACTAAGCATATTTGTGATGCTGGTATCTTATGATTACAGTGTGATGCATGTAGACATTTTGTGTATGCCTGTATCATCTACACCACGTTAAGGAACATTTTTCCTTTCACATATTTTGGCTCAGGGAAAGCACTTGTTTTAGCAGGGTCAGAAAGCACTGCAGGCAGGATGCCAGCTCAGACTGAATCATTATATTTACAGTTTGGAGAAATCAGTTCAGTTTCCAATTAAAAAAAATATTACGCTAATGTACCTAAAGACTCTAGCATTAGTTTCTTACATATCTCTTGGGGTCAAAGTACAGGAAATGAAATAAATCTGTCTTCTCTCCACTTCCCAAATCCCTATGATCGGTTCCTAACAATTTGAAAAATGATGGGCAAAATATTTCATATATTGCTGATTTGATTTGGGAAAAATCTAATAAAAAAATTAGGGCTTTGATCAAAGGCTCCTCTTGAAGAGAAGATGCAGTTTATTTGGAGGTTAATAATCTTGGAGTGCTTCAATACTTTAGATCTGCTACAATGAAGCTGTCAAAATATCTTTAATTTCAGAAGCCTTGACTTCAGAGAAGTAACTCGTACTGTCACGATGATCCATGACCTAGTTACAAAGAGATTTGTTTCCTTTTTTCTCCCCAGTTCTCCCTTCCCTTCCCTTCCCTTCCCTTCCCTTCCCTTCCCTTCCCTTCCCTTCCCTTCCCTTCCCTTCCCTTCCCTTCCCTTCCCTTCCCTTCCCTTCCCTTCCCTTCCCTTCCCTTCCCTTCCCTTCCCTTCCCTTCCCTTCCCTTCCCTTCCCTTCCCTTCCCTTCCCTTCCCTTCCCTTCCCTTCCCTTCCCTTCCCTTCCCTTCCCTTCCCTTCCCTTCCCTTCCCTTCCCTTCCCTTCCCTTCCCTTTATTTTATTTTATTTTATTTTATTTTATTTTATTTTATTTTATTTTATTTTATTTTATTTTATTTTATTTTATTTTATTTTATTTTATTTTATTTTATTTTATTTTATTTTATTTTACATTATTTTATTTTATTTTACATTATTTTATTTTATTTTACTTCATTTCATTTCATTTAATTTCATTTCATTTTACTGCCTGCCGTGAGATGGCTTAAGGATCAGAATCACTCCAGAGGCAGAAGAAAGGAGCCTGTTGGCCAGTCCAAGTGCCAGTACAGAAGGCTGGTGCTGCCAGAGCAACCTGAGCTACAGCTACACAGACAGGGTAAAATAGTACAGGTTCTGTACATTGTTGTGTACAGCTGTGATCTGTCACATGCAATCTACAATGAAAGCAGAGTAAGCTTTTCCCCTCAGTTCCTTTTCCTTTGCTGGCCTTAGTCTAGTTTAGGAATTGCCCTAAGAACATATATGTAACCACTTCTATCAAAATAGGGTAGGTAGACCAAATGTAATGTCCCTGAGAGCCAGAAAGCCAAAAGCAGGAAAGTTGTTCCATGTTTCAAGGACCTAAGAACTGCTTTTTCTTTCAAATGAGTGGTTCAGGCATAGATTTCTTTTCAGGTTTCAGAAAAAGCACCAGAGATTGCTTTTATATACTATTTTCAAGTCACACCTGCTCACCATGAGGCAAGATGTCAGAAAATAATGAAGCAACATTATACATATTGAAGTTGCAAGATGGGAAACGGGAATCAGATCAAAGGTCTCTGAGAGATGAAACTTAGAAACAAATGAATTTCTGACACTGAAGAGTGAATAGACTATCTTTGAAATTCTTTCTTCAGTCATTGGAACATGCTAATGGGTTTCCTATTTCTTTTTTTTTTCCTTCATCTTCTTTATTTTAAAACATCTCATATGACAGAATTAAGTATTACAAACACTAAATTCAATACAGCTGCTGACGTAAATTTTTCACAAAGAAAAAAAAATTACACTGGTATCTTAGATAGAGATGTATATTGTATATATATTATCCAGAACACATATTGAGGTCAGTAAAATACATTAATGCATTTTACTGACCTCAATATGTGTTCTGGATAAAACTACAGAGAGATTGCCATTTCACATATTAATCTTTGGGAATTTACACTGTAGTTGTGGGTTTCCTGTATGTTCCCAGATTTGTTGTCTTTTGGGAAGTGCAGCTCTCTGCAATTTTTACATTTGGACCCATATACAGAATTCAAACATGGTGATGCAAACTAGTGTGAGCACTTGCAAAAGAGATTAGTCCAGCCTACTAGGGAGTCAATCAAAATTATCCAGAATATTCTCATGTTGGGCTGCTGTAGCTGTCACCATCAAAAGCCGGGAGCTCATTTCTCTGGGAGCCTCTCATTTCTCATTTCTCTGAAGTGAGCCCCTCTAACTGGCACTGCAGCTGCAGCTGCCGCTGCGCTGAAGGCTCACACGTACAGGGCAGGTGATCAAACTCGAGGGACTGAGCAGGCAGTGGGGCTGGGGAAACATCTGGCCCTGCTGTGACCCAGATCCCTGGGCTTGCAGGAGACACCTGGCTGACCTCAGGTGAGGGCTGGGGCCATGCAATGAGTTCTTACGTTTTGAACACTGTTGGACTTCCATGTCACCCCAGCACAGAGTATGCTCCCCTTTGGTTTCAGCAGAGTGCTTTCAGCTGCTCTCCTTAGATACTGTAAATGCTGCCCTGCACTGAAAAGAATTCTCTCTTCAGTTACTATTGTTTGTAAATGTCACAACATCATAGATAAAACCTTGAAAAGGTATGTCTTTTTTACCCTGTAATAATTCATTGATATTCTAATCATATTTAATGTAAAAGGCAAAATATTTCCCGTGAATCTCTGGTCAATTAACTTTTCAATGTTCTTAAATAATCCTTTGGCAGAAACATTAATGCTTATAGTAATGGAAATTGCTTCCCAAATCCACAGGGTGTTGAAAGTTTTTGGAAAATAAGATATAATAAAAAATATTATAAAAGAAAATACAGAGATGAGCTTATTTCTTTACCGAAAAGTCAGGCCTGTGATTCAAAGTGAATTTAAATAATTGTTTTTCAATTTTTAACAGACTTGCAAGAAAGTCTATTGTTTCCTTTGACATAGTAAAACAATTTTGAGCACAGACAATCATTTGAAATGACTGTGTAGGTGTCATGCTTAGCTAATCATGAAATGTCATTTTCAAAAACATTAATGTATTCCTATTAGAATGGGAGTCAAAGTAATGCACTTTGTAAATGAGATCAGCATTCATTAAGTCTGGAGAAATACTATTCACTGGCTGCACCATAATGCTGGTTCCTGTCTTCTAGTAATAGAAGCTGTCATGCTTCCTCCTATGAAGTGCTTGACGGCTGAGCACTGATAAGATGAACAAACAATAAAACCCACACATAACCCCTAGAAACAAACAACACTCCTGCAAAGAGAGAGCAAAGCTGTAACAGCAGATTATAGAAATTCAAATGCAACAATGGAACTAAACTTTCAAGATGGGTTCCACATTCTACAAAAATGTTCTTGTATTCAGTTCTTACCCAGGTCAATGGGATAGGGGGATTTGTAGTACTCTTCGAGGAAGATCCAAGCCGGGAAGGTCACATTGGGATTGTTTTTAATCACCTCTTAGAATGAACAAAATATATTCTGAACCTGTTGTGTAAATCTAATTAAACAGTACAGCTCTTTCTATTGCATGATGAAGATTACTCTAAAGCAGTTAAGGAGTTACTGTCAGATCAAAAGAAAAATATATCTCCCCCACAACTGAATATACAGCCCTAGACAATAAGAACACTTTTATTTTGGATTTAAGCAATTCTGCCTTTTCCCCTAGTTTTTGTAAAATTCTCTCCATAAGCCTAACATGCAAATTTTCACCACCATTTAAGGATTAGTGAAAGTGAAATCCTGGAACACAAAAGCTAAAACCTCTCAGACTTCACTTAGTTTACTTTCTGAAGCAGTTATTTATGTGGCAATGTCAATTTTTCAGGAATTCGTGCATGAACTTGTAAAAAAACCCCTATTTCCACTTTCCACTAGTACAGTAAGTTTTTTGACCTACATATTGGTGATAGACTGAACAAATAAACTATCCGGAAAAAATTTAGAGGGTGGAAAAATAAAGAAATTTTTCCAGACCAGTAAACTGCTTCATGTAGCCTTCTCATAAACCAAGAGCTGCCAAAGCACACATTGAAGCACACATTTTCTTCTGTTTGTACTTTTGTACCATAAATCACAATGTCAAAGCCTGTTCTATTTTACTGCTTTTAACTTTTAGGCTGAGATAATAGAACAAATATATTTTCTTGGAATGATAGGCACATAATATTTTCTGATGAAAAAAAACAAGCAACTATGGAGTAACTAACAAAAAAGATGGGGCAAAATTTATTCTTCTTGTTGTCTGGAAGTGTTATTTATAATGACAGGCTTTGTGTTAATGCCCAGCATGCGAAGAGTACTCACTGAGGCAAAAAAAATAGGAGTATGTATTTAAAACTTTCCCAACATACAACCTTCTTTGTTAACATTTTAGAATTTTGCCTACAATACCTTTTTGATACATGAAAAGGACATTTTATTCAACATTCTAACTCCTGATTATTTTCCAGTTACTTAGAGAAACTGGGCAAAGTAACTTGATTATAGTCGAATAAAGACAGATTTTCAATCAATGACTCTAATAATCATGCATAAAATTCTAGAAAAACTGAGAAATGCAGTTTTAATCAGTGGTGGTTTGGGACTAATATTGCCCTTTATTATATATGCCTGCACAGCTTTTTCAAAATGAGTCCCAGTCTGTTCTGAATTGTTACTCTTTCATTGCTTTAACACTTCAGTGTTTATAATCATGATGGTGGAAACAGAAAACAGTTCAGTGTGACTCATTTGACCTATCAGTGTTCTAAATCTAAGATTTGTCTTTTCTTCCCTGTAGCCTGGATCTTCTCCTCGGGTCCTCAATTTTAGAATATTCATGCTTTCTTTTTTTTTTTTTTTTTGTTTAGACATGGCCTTTTATTTTGGTGTTAGCTATGAAAATAAAGGCAATCCCCATTTGCACAGAAGCATGACTATCTCTTATAAAGTCCTTTCAATGTGTTAGTAAGTATGAAAAAAGGTGAGTATTCAGTCACTGAAGTAACAGGCCCTAGTTCTACTGACACAGAACTCTACTAATGTGACTGAAAGTTAATATGGTTTTTGTTTGCTCATATGCTTTTTCCTTTAGGACGATGTTAGTGTCCATCTTATATTTCCTCCATGTCAAGTAGGAACCATAGGATTTCTGGTCAGAAATGAGATTAATTTATCTACCTCTGCTATGGAGATTTCTTGGGAAAGCATTGTTCTTTCAATTCATTGTTTGAATATTAAATCAACTTTGATTACTAATGCTCTGCCTGAATTGTTGGATAAATTTGGTTCAATGCTGTTTGTCATGTTTTGGGTCATACCAGAATTATTCAGTGATCTCATGGGTATCCTCACCCATGCAAGATAGAGTTAGTCCAAAGGAAAACAAAACTCTTCATTGACAGTCACTAGCATTTGAGGAGACTAATGGATCTCATTGTCCTACTCTGATATTTTGCTAACAAGAATTGAATGAACAGTCAAAAAGGCAATCATTGCATGTGAACAACTCTGAGACATTGGCAGGATCAATACATATCACTGCTAGTCAGCCAGCACAGTGTCTGCAACCTGCCATTTTCATTTATTCTTCTTTTTTTTTTTTTACATAAAGAATAGAGAAATGTTGAGGATTTAATGAAGGTATATTGGAGATGTTTCAAATTCACCCTTTTACCTTTTCTTTCTAAATTTTTATTTTGTTTTTGGTAAATTAACTTGGGTATCTATGCAGGGCTATTCTTCCGTATACCGTATATTCTTCTGAACCAACAGTATTCAAGGGAAGTCTCTCTTAATTTTAACACATATTTATACTTGTTAGCCTAAAAATCTTCTCTTGCCTACCATTTATGTTTGTTCTCTTGCTTCCTTTTCAAAGATGCCTGTACTTCCTGAGAGAGATGTACCTAGGGTAAGAAGCCATGCTGCTATTCATTTTCACCCCCTGCTCACATTTCTAGAAGAAGCTGGCACTAACAGTGTATGTATTGAATCATTAATCTCAGTATTGGAGGATGTAGCAAGTGGACTTCTTCCTGTCTCTTGAAGGAGAATACTTGCACTTGAAACAGTCTTCTCATCAATCCATATGGTGAGCTGAGAAAATTAGAATGAATAAGTATAGTTATCACTGGTGCTATTCTATACAATCATTAGTGAAGAGATACACTGAAGGCTGCTAAATTTAAACCCATCCTGAAAACATTTCTGTAAGAATCTTGTCCAACAGGTCCCTTACTTTTTATATAAAGAATATAAATAATTGCAATAAACATGTATGTGTTTCTAGGTATTTGTAATGAGATTAAAGACAGAGAGGTAAGAAAGCCCCTCTGCTACATTTGCATGATTTCTACCAAATAGCTCATACAAAACCAGTTTCCAAAAAGGATAAATGCAACACACAATTTCAACACTAATTTTTACTTGCTGTGCTACAAAGTCTTTAAAAACTCGTAAATGGACCCAACTGATTTATCATTTTATTTCATATACATTAAGGAATGTCCCCTTCAATTAAAAAAATAATAATAATAATAAAGGTATTATTTGCCTGTTTCCATTAATGGAATACACAAACCTAAACTTAGCCAGCAAAACTTTTGCAGCAAAAACTTTTTCTTGTGGAGCAATATAATGCTCCTTCCAAGCAAGAAAAATGCATGAGCACAGCTGAATCTACATCAATTTTACATTAAAATAAGTCCTTATGAAAATGCTGTTATGCTAATTGCCTGACTCAGTATGACATCATGTCAAAATGTAATCATCCAAATTCATCTCTAGATCCAAATGTGTCACCAGCTGCATATATCAACAGTTGAGTTACATGAGCCAGTCATTTGGCCCAGTATGTAATTTATCTAGTTATTTATGTGATCTATATAAAATTAATTTCTTCCCAGGTCGGGACACCACTGCAAAGTTGATTAATGCTTTTGTCATTTCACGTATTGATTATTGTAATTCACTACTTATTGGTTCCCTCATTGCATGTTGCACAGGCTTCAGCTTATGTAAAATGCTGATGCACATATTGCAGTCAAATTATAAAAGTTTAATAGCATCACTCTGGTTTTAATGAAACCTTGCTGCCTCACTGCTCACCCCTGGAATAAGAACAGTGTCCACAACTGTCAGGGTAATGTGTAATCTTTCTGAACATTTCCTGATGTTGTGGGGAATGACCTTTTGTCACATATTAGTTTCTTGCTTGATAACTGATGGGGAGCTTGCTGACAGCACTCAGCCATTAGACAAAACCATGGCTAGTTTCCTTCTGAAACCCTAATGCCTGACTTGGAGGGGACCCACAGCGATCATTGGGTCCAACTCTGAAGTGAACGGCCCATGGTGGGATCAAAACCAGCACCTTGGTGTTGACAGCACCCTGCTTTGACAAGAGCTCATGTCAGAGTCACTCATCTACTTTTCTCTCTTATTGCTTGATTTTGTCATTCATTTTAAGCATGCCCTCTGAAATACTCTTTTTCCAGGAAAAAGGAGAACTATAATTTGATCATAGTCTTTGTGAGCTGTTTATTAAAGTGATCCCACTTAACTTTTTGGAGTAAAAATCTGCTCCAAATACATTTCCCCTGTTTAATGATATATTTGAGTCTCTGAAAGGGATGCTAGATCTCTTACATTTTCCCTAAAATCTGGAAACAGAGCCAACCAACACATTTTAAAGGAATTTGGGAAATAAATCTATTTAAATGCTCAAAGTTTTCCAAAAGTAGATTTTGTTTTACGGTTCACATTATCTTGCAGAAAGAAATTACCAGCTTCTCTTTTCTATTTGGTGCAACTGAAGGAGTATGTAAGGTTGTATGTAATAGGTAAGTAGACAGTGAACAAAAAAAAATTGTTTCAAGAGTTCTTGAAAGAGCAGTGCTTCCCTTGTCTAAAGAGAGTTGTCTTTCAAAACGGGAGGATATATTTACCTTCAATAATGACGACGGTTTAGGAAAGGCAGGTGTTTAATAAAAAGTCTACTGTGACTTCTAAACTCCATATATTTATGTTCTATGACATTACAGAGAACTTAAAGAAACTGTAAACATAAGGAAAAATAGAGTGGCAAACATACAGCATATCTTATACATAGCTCACACAAGGGGTTACAGAAAAAAAAGATTCCTGGACATAAGTAATTACTTAAGACAGTGATACAATGATCGAATGTCATTTTATGCTGCTAGCATATTTTTGATTTAACTGAGTAATAATGATCAATTGAGGGAAATATCTGATTATTAGCAATTAAAAGAAAATATGATGGCCTCAGGTTCAGTGACTAATTCTTAAATTATGTCTGAACCAAATTCGACTTCATTACTTTAAGTCCATTTCCTACCCATATTTTAGTGTGATTGTCAACAGTGAGGATTAAAATTTTTTTTTTTTTTGTCCAGAGACTTATTTTTAGATGGCCATACAACATTATGACTCTAGACCAGAAGCAGGTTGGTACAAACGTGTGAGAAGTAGCCCAGGAGATTATTTTCTGCGGTTAACACGGGACCAGTTTTGTAGCACGTGTTTGTAGTCTCTTTTATGGGACAGACATCAGTTGCCTTACTCCTGCTGTGCAAAAAGAGGGTGATGCTGTGGATTTAAAACCAGCCCTGATATCAAGCACATTCCCCTGAGGGCAAGATTGAAAACATTTACTCAACTATAAACAGGTTTTTCCTTAACGACAGAAAAACCTGCTTAGATCATGCACTCAGCTGATAGAAAGTGGGGCTGAATTTAATTAAACATTCACCTCTCAGGTTTTGTAAACCTGCTTCTATCCACATACTCAATATTAATTTCAAAGACATCTACATTAATCAGTGCAAATGTATAGTAGGCACTAAGTTGAATTCTAAACTAAATCGGTAGGCACTTCTTTACTCGCTTGCTTGGGTTTCTGACTGGCTCTGAGGCAGGGGCTGCCTGATTCCTCGCTTCTGGGGAGACCAGAGCCGCTGGAAGCGCGCCCAGCGTGCAGGCCCTGCCTGACAGCGCTGCGGCCGCTGGGACGGTCGCGCCCCCGAGTCTCAGCCACTCCGCTGCCGCTGCTGCTTCATTTGCTTTTAGGCACACCCAGAGCTCACTGCTAGGCCCCCATGGTCTCTGCTCCTGCCCTCTTCCGGTCCCTGTGCAGGGATGGAGAAATGCTGTGCTTTCAGGAAGCCCTTTGTGGAAACTTTCAGCATTGCAAGCTCCTTTGCCCTCGGTGGATGCCTGCACTGGAAACCCTCAGGGCGGGGTTCAGAGCACCCTCAAGCTGGTTCTTCTAAAACCCAGGGTCCTTGTCCCCTTCAGCGTGCTCAGCACGCCCTTTAACTCAACGCTGCTGTGCAATGGAGCAGCGGGACAGGGACCTTTGCAGCCTGAGCTGCCCTTGTTCCTCTCTGTCCGTGCACGGAACACAGCGGGGAGGGGAACGGCAGCAGGGCCCTGCCTGTCCCCGGGCTCAGGTTTTGCGCCGCTTCAGCTCCACGGAGACGTGGGTAAAGTGAAAAACACAAACAGTTTATTAAGGGAAAGCCAAGCGAAGGGGTGAGCTGGGAGGTAAAAAAGGGGATGGGCAGGGCCTGAGGGCTGCAGGGAAGGAGGGAAGGCGCTGCCAACAGGGAGAGAGATGGCAGGAGCTGCTGGAGCTTTGCACAGGCTCAGCTGTGAGCAGCCAGAGCCGTGCCTGCAGTTGCAGCTGGTCCCTTCTGCTCTGGAGGTGGTTCCATCTGCCGGGATAGCAGCAACAGGGCACTGGGAGCGTCTTTGCTCCCGTCCAGACACTGCAGGAGCTGAAAGGCACAGGGCAGTGGCAGGGGAGCTGGCCGGCAGGAGCCCGGAGCCGCGCAGGGCCGGCTCCAGGCAGCAGCAGCGGGCGCGGGCAGCGTGCCAGGCGGCTGCAGCTACCAGAGGCCAGAGAGCTGGGAGGCAGCTCAGGCAGGCAGCGCTGGCCATCAGGCACACCTCCACAAGGAACGCCTGGGCAGGCAGATGCCAGCGGGGCTGCTTCCCGACCAGCAGGCTGAGCAGGTGGGAGGCCATGTGGGGACACAAGGGTGTCAAGGCAGAGCGCATCTCCCTGGCAGGGGAAAAAGGCACCAAGGGCCTGAGCCAGGCGGGCAGACCTCTGCCAGGCGTGGTCTCACAGAGGTCCCATCTTTCCCCAGCACTCTGCAAGGGGACGTGGGCCCCTTGGGAGGCGGCTGCTGCTGGGCATCCTCCTCTCCCAGCCCTTTGCAGTCTGCTTGGCCCTCCCTCAGTGACAAGGCCCTCTCGCTTAGAAGCTCAGGGACCGTGTGGGGCACTCTGGGCACGGGGCACAAATGCCAGTGGTGGCGGCGGGGAGTGGGGGATCTCACCTGGCCAGCAGAGCCCTGCATAGTGCTGGGTGTCGGCACAGAGCAGGGTGTCCCAGAGCTGCTTGTGCTCCGGAGCCAGCAGGTTCTGGCCGAAGCCCAGTCGGGAGAGCAGAGCCTGCATGGTCTGCACTGCAAACCTGTGTGCCGAGCCAAGGCCAGGTCACTCTGGGAGCCCTGGCCCTGGCCGCAGGGGCGTGGGAAGGACAGGGTGACAGGCACCTGTTGGGCTCGCTGGGAAGGCCGTGTTCCTCCCGGCACGCTCTCCAGAAGAGCTGGGTCTCCACGTCTTCTGGCCTCTGCTCCGTGGTGGTGAAAATTTGCAAAAGCAGAGCCACAAAGAGGTGGGGAGAATGAAGGAGGATTGCATAGTGCCACTCAGGCATGCTTGCAATCCTCCACAGCACCAGAGTTGCCTGCAAGAGACAAAGCACCCCGAGGCAGCGCTCAGTGCCGAGGTGTCCGTGGGGGAGAGCCTGGGGGGAGAGGCAGGGGGAGCACCCGGCCTGCTGCCCCAAGCCCAGCTTTCAGCCCAGGCAGGGAGCTGCAGGGTGGGGAGAGCATGGAGAGCTTCTGAGAAGGCAGCCTGGAGGGCCAGCATAGGCCAGCTCCAGAAACTCACAGCCAGGGCAAGGAGGGCCTCGTTGTCCCCGCTGCAGAGGAAGCCGCTGTATGGTGGCCGCTCCTCTATTGCAGAGAGCAGCGCTGGGAGCACCTCCTCCACGGCTGCCTCTGAGGTGCCCATGGCCCTCCACATCAGGGCGGCGGCTCTGTGGGAGCAGAGCTGTGCGTCAGTACCGTGCCCCAGGCAGCTGTGTGGGGCCAGGAGGGAGCATGGCAGCAGGCTCAGGAAACAGAAGGGCCCGAGGGTGCCGGTGCTCTCCGCCTGTCTGGCAGCCCCTGCTGGACAGGCTGGACAGGGCGAGGGGCCCTATGGGCCGGTGAGCACCGAGCTCTCGAGGCGCTTGTGCCCCGTACCCGTCACACGTTGGGGCACAGCGCAGGAGGCTCATCACGACGAGGGCCGGGTGTTCTTCAGTGAGGCTGACAATGGCCATTTGCAGCCCGGCATCCACAGACTCACAGGACGTGAGTCTCTGCAGCATGGTGCTCACCACGGCTTGCACCTGGAGGAAGCGGCATGGGGAAGACTTGGGCTGCTGTCCAAGGGAGCAACTTGCCCAGCTTCCCCCAAGAAGTGCTTGCCTTCCCAACCCACTGGGATGGGGTTGAGGGGGCCCAGCAGACATGGCTTGAGGGGCCGTGTGATCCTGAGAGGCCTTCAGCCCTGGCCCCAGGCTGCTGCAGAGAATAAAATCCCTTCTGGAAAAAGTAGGTCTAGGACTCACAGTCAGCGTGGGCATGGCCTCAGTCTCTGGGACGCCCTGTGGGATGGTGTTGGTGGTGGCCATGCCCTCCGTCAGGGCCATGTCAGCCTCCTCCCAGTCCTCGTCGGTTTCCCAGGCAGAGCTGGCGGCCAGGTCAGAGGACGCTGTGCTGGCAGCAGCCTCTGCCCGCAGCTTGCTGGGCCGGGGCTCGGGCTCGGGCTCGGGCTCGGGCTCAGGCTCGGGTTCAGGCTCAGGCTCGGGCTCAGGCTCGGGCTCGGGCTCAGGCTCGGGCTCGGGCTCGGGCTCGGGCTCGGGCTCGGGCTCAGGCTCGGGCTCGGCCGTGCCCTCGGGTGCGGGGCCGCCGGCCTTTGTGCGCCGAAGGCGCAGGACCCTCCGCAGTGTCTGCAGCAGAAGGAAGGGCAGGAAGAGAGGGACATTCTATGATCTGCTGCAAGCGCAGGGCCCAGCCCAGCAGTGCCAGCAGGCCCGGCCCAGGTGGGGATGGCCGCAGGTACCTGTGCTGCTCGGTGGAAGCGGCCACGGGTGGGCTCCTGCTCTCGACTTGGGTCCCTGGCTGCATCTGCCAAAGAGCGAGCGCAGCCAGAGCTGAGGGGCTGCGGGAGAGGCCGGAGAACACAGCCCAGCCCTGCGCTCCCCAGGCAGGGACAGCCCCGCGGGCACCCAGGGGACGGAGCACGGCCACTGGGGGCGCAGCCCCGGCCCCTGTCCCATCCCATCCATGGCCATGTCTACAGGGATGGGATGGGATGGGATGGGATGGGATGGGATGGGATGGGATGGGATGGGATGGGGCCAGGCCAGGCCAGGTGCAGGCACCAGCCCTGTGGCCCAGCTCTGCCACTCACCATCCTGCAACGGCTCCAACTGCTCCAGCTCTGCAGGCTGCTGCTCTGGGGCAGCTGCAGGGCCTTTGCTTTTCTTGCCCCGAAGCCCCCTGAAGAGCCTGAGCAGCCTGCCCGCCATCCTGCCGGTTGACCTGGAGGGCACTTTCAACTGCCTCGGCAAAGGCCCGAGTCAGAGAGTGCTGCAGTCGTGCCTTGCAGGCACCTGCAAGAGAGGAGCCTCAGGAAGGCTACAGGACAGCAAGTCCTGCACTAGAGGCCTCCTGCCACAATGACAGGAGACTCCTGGTGAACGATGGAGGTCACCAAGTCCCACGGCCTGGCCACAAGGGCACAGGCGGCAGGGATGGGAGATGCCTCGGAAAAACTCCGAGTCACCAAATCCCGAGGTCTGGCCGTGAGGCCAGCCACGGGAAGAAGGCTTCAGAAATGCTCCGGGTCAGCAATGAATGAGCCGGCTGTGCAGGGACGCCTCACAGCACTGCTCTGTCACCTCCTGTCCCTTCGCAAGCACCGAGCACTGTGGCCTGGCCACGTCGCCACCAGCCCCTATGTCAGCGCGTGTCACAAAGGGTTGCTCAGACACGCTGTCCCTTTCGGTTCCATAGGGAACCTGCTCCACCGTGTCACAAAGGGACACTGGTTCCACGTGCCCCGGGGCCACCCCCCCCCCCCCCAGCCAAGGTGCCCCCGGTTGGCAGGAATCCATTGCCCCGAGTGTCTAACACAGCCCTGGACACACCAAGAGCTGCCAAGTGCTCGGGGAAGGACTCTCCACGGTTCCCGCACAGCCCAGCTCGGTGCTGGCCCTGGAGCAGAGCAGCTTCCAGCAAGCAAGAGGCAAACGCATCTTGCCAAGAGTTCAAACGCAGCACATAGGGAAGATGGCCTGAATGTGTGCATAAAGGCCTTTGAATTCACAGCTCTCTGAGAGGCATTTGGGGCTCTCAGCCGGACAGAGATGATCCCTCTCTGTCCTGTGCTCCAAGTGGGGGGACACACCCTGCTGCTGCTGCTTGGCTTGGTCTCTGCAGACACCAAAGCTGCTCTTCACAGCCTTCTCCCTTGCCACGCCCCTCTGCCAAGTACAAGGGGCCTCAAGGACAGAAAGGAGCGCAGGGAGCCAAAGGGAGACAGCTGCACCTGCCTCACTGGGGGCTCCTGGGGAAGCACTTTGCTTGAGAAGCAAGCCCCTCTCTTCCAAAGGCATTTCCCTAAATGTGTACATTTCCCCAAATGCGTACATTTCCCGGGGAACACCAACACACACTTAGGAAGCCCTGGCAAGGCTCAATTACTTCTGCACCTTGTAGCACAGGCACTCCAGCTCATCTTCCTTCTCCCAAGTCTGTTTCCCTGTCTCCCTTGTGGCGCGCAGCCCCGGGCCCCCTAGAAACAAGAGCTGCCCGCTGCCTGTTGAAGTGCCTGAACTCCTGCCTGCGCTCACGGCAGCAAAACCAGGCTGTTCCCAGCCAGGGAGCGGAGCCCTGTTCCCGCAGGAGGCTCTCGTCAGCCCCTTCCCCACTGCGCACGCAGCACTTCTGCCTGCCTGCCCAGAACGCTCTGGGCATAGCAGAGCACAGGCTGGCCGGCTCTGGGCTCAGCACAGCCCAAACACAGGCGCAGGAAGGCACAGCGGCTGTTTTGCAGCCATGCCCCAGAAAGATGGGAAGGGTCCCATCAGTGTAACAGCAGAGGAAAAGGAACTGACTAAAAAACAAGAAACTTTTCTTTCTGCAGAGAGAAGAAAAGAATATCAGGTCAAACAAAATATTAATGCAATATTTTTATTTTTCTAATAAGATTTTACTAATGATATGACTGTGTTGTGAGTTTACCCCTTTTTGTTTCAACATGGTCTTGTTCAGGCTGCAAAAAATTGTGAATTTAGCAGATTAACTTTTGAAATTGAATTACTAGTGAGTTCCTGCTGGGATTGTTCCAGATCTGTTTTTCACAGTTTATATCGTTCCTTTTGGACCATTTTTGCCAGCATAACTATGAAACAGCAACATAAACAAATATTTTAGGTAGGCAAACTGGAGAAATTTATGTTTGTTTTTCAGTTTTTTTCATATCTTTAAATCTACTCAAATACAGCACTGAAGCTAAGAAAGGTTTTCTATTGCATCTCTGGAAGAGTTTAGACTGCTAAAAATATTGGGAGAAGACAAATGCATTTAAATAGTGTACTTTTAATCACACCGTTTTTCTTCAGGATCAACCAGAAGGAGTTAATATCCTGCAGTAAATTCTTTTACCACATAGGAAGAGAAAGTTGAGAAGTTAAGCTGCACAGTAAGCAAAGATGAGATAATCAGAGAATGAGGGTATTTTGGTAGTCCCAGGAGGGTACAGAGCCAAGATGGTCTTTCCACATCATTATAGGTGTAAATCAACATTCTTGGCAGATTCACACAGGCAGTGAAGTAACAGAGATGTAAAGAAGATGATAATGAAAGAGGTGTTTCATCCCCTATGGTATATGATAATAAACAAGCATCTAGAGCTTGGAGAAGACAGTGGAATGTGGGGATGTTTGAAATTATTGTCCTCCCAAGTAATTATTAGGCATGCTGGAGCCCAGCTTTTTTGGGGATGGCTGAACACCTGCCTGCCCATGGGAATAAGTGAATGGATTCCTTGGTTGGTGTTGCTTGCATTGCACAGCTTTTGCTTTACCTATAAATCATCTTTGTATCAACCCACAAGTTTTCTCAGTTTTACCTTTCCAAATCTCTCTCCCATATATATGTGGTGGGGAATGAGCAAGCATCTGGGTGGGATTTAGTTGCTGGTTGGAGCACCAACTTAACCCCAACTACTTTCAGAAGATCTGTCCATGTGGGTGAGGAGGGCTTGATGAGATCCACCTTTCAAGAAATGGATCAGCAAGCTCTTAGCAGAACATCATCACTGCAGTAATAGGGGAGCACTCAATAATACATCATGTTCTTAGGGCGAAAACATTTTTCTGGTGGTATAAAGTTTCATGTTGCCATTTTGAAACATTTCCCAAAAATTCTGCAAAATGAAACCTTTCAAAATTAATTTTTGACTTAAAGTTCAAAAGATTGTTTCAACTTGATAGTAACAAAAATTGCTTACTGGCCAAACATTCTCTTAGTAATTTTATTTTCTAAGAAATTAGAATTTCTGTGTTTAAGCAAAACTAGTTGCTTAAATCATAGGAAATTGAAATGGAAATTTTTGCCTACCTCTATTTAAACTAATGTTCTTTGTAGGATGAAAACTGATGTATGCTTTGCAGAAATCTTAAAGGTCTGTCCTTAAAAGTATGTCAACCAAAATGTGTTCTGACAGGATTAGTAGCTATGCACATTCACTTGAAACAGTAAATTAAATTCTAGTTAGCTCTAATCCCATTCTGACATTACTTAGGGGGGAAAAAGGCAGAATGTGCAACATAAAGGCTAAAACCTGTATGAGAAAATAAAAGCTCTGCCTATTTTTTGTCTCAGTGTTTTCTGATAGTTTGGTTTTTTTGGCGTTCCTTTGTTTCACTTTTTTTTTTAATAATCTTCAATGCAGGGAAAACATTACTATTGAAAAATATGTAAATGTATAGCACGTGTTCAGGAAATTCAAATACAGTCTAAACAATCAAAAGACCATAAAGAACATACTTTGATTTTGCAGAAAATTACAACTCTTAGAAGTGATGGTCTGAATCATTGTAAATCTTAGAAGTAGAAGGTATATGACTGTAACTTGGCTGTGTTCAGATAATTCAGTTAGATATAAATTCAGATTTACAAACTAGCATATGCTATTTGCTTAAACAGTGTGTGTGAAAATAGCATCTGAAAAATCTGTCTATACTGAAGCTGAAAGCTGACAACAAGTAATACTTAACTGATTCCAGCTATGCTCTTAATTGTTTTTACACACTTTTTGCATTATTTTTCCTGAATTTTAGTGCAATAAAAGGTTTTTCCCAAGAAAGTATATCCAGCGATAAAAATGAACCAAGACATAATGTGCAGACTTTGATCTAAAGATGAACTGTCAAAAAAGCAAGTCCATGTTGAAGGTTTTGCCTGTCCACACTAGAAATAGTACTGTTGGAAAATTCAGTAATAATTGGATAAAATTTCATGTTTCTAAAAGTAAAATTCTGGGCCATGTTATAAGCACATTGTGCAATGTGATTTAATGGGTGCAAAGCATGAAATTCATTGCTCAAAATCAGAAGTTCCAAGATGCTGAAGAGGAAGATAGATAACAGTTAGTAAGAGGTTGTGCCAGTCACATAGACTACCACAAAAGAAAGATGATCATATCAAAGGTCAAATCTTTATACACACCCAAATGAGTACATTCCACAGGTGGATATACTCCACATGGATACATTGCTATATCACAATAACCATAAATATCAGTTAGATCACTTATATTGCCTTGGCTGAAAGAACAATGCCTTGTGATAGAAAGCCATTAACCAAAGTGTCACAGATTTGCGTACTTTGCTCTCTCCAGGTACCCTACTACAACACCCAGGTAATTAAGCCCTGTGGTTTTAACCTCAGTCTATAGAGCCTTGCAAGTTACTGCACAGTTTTGAAAAGAAAAGCAAGCACCAGTGCAGGAAATCTTCTCAGAAACCAACAAACACACAAATCTCAAGAAAAGCAAGTAGAAAAATTATGTACAAGATCTAGCCATACAAATGTTGGATCTAGGGCATAAAGGACACAGCTAAATGGAGATGAGTAATGTGTGAAAGGTGTGATACTCTGGAAGGCTGCGAAGAAATGGTTTCTTTAATCTCTGGAGGCAAGTAGCCATGGAAAGAAGAATCAGAAATAAATGTAATTCAGGCTCTACCACTCCTGAAGCAGAATTTCACTGTTTTTTCCTGGGAAGTTTTGAGATGGAGGAAAAGTGCAGGCACAGATACTTCACCACAGTCAGTATTAGGGTGACATTAGCACAAATACAGTTGAATTAAGCAGGAGATGGAGTCTCCAACTTTAGTATTGGAGATGTACTTAAAAGCCTTGTTACAGAGCACATTAAACTAATGCACTGCATATCACAGCGGTTTTGTTTAGACCCTAGAAGTATCATGAAAAAGGGTCATGAGTTTGGAATGACTCATTGCTGCATTTCGTATAGCTCTTCTTATTTACAAGGAAAAATGTTCAGAGAGAGTCTCTACCAGCAGCAGCAGATTTGACTCAAGGTTCTCTCGGCAAACCAAGGGTATATGAGTGTAAATGGGGTGTGACAGTGCAGCTCATAGCTGTTCAGCAGAACACAAAGCCTCAGGGGCCAAGTCAGCTGCTTCTTGGTGGAAACACAGCAGCTAAAACAGGCCATGCTTTGAGTCTATGACTGGCAGTCACTACAGTTGGTACTCTTCGTATTTCTCCTGGAGATTTTGAGGTTCTGACTGTTTCATGTTTCTCTCTCTGTAATAGCTCCTTCACACAAAAGGACCAATATTTTGGGATTTTAGGAGCCCTGTAAGTAGCCAAATAGTTGTTGTCTTTCCATTATCAAAATTCAAAATATCAAAAGCCAGACTTCATTCTGTTCCCTCTCTCAGTGTCCTATACTACTTCAGTTCCACCTTCTCTCTGGAGCATCCAGCCTGATATATTTTAAGTGTAATGGACTATAAGAGGACTGAAAAAACCATGCAATTTTGCCCTTTGGATGACTTTTAACAGTCCTTTTATCTCTTAGAACGTCACTTCTGTCTGCGAAATGGGGGTAATGGGTTAATTTTCATCTCAGAAAGAGATAATGGTGGGATCTAGCAATGAGCCAATTTTGTATAAAATTAAGTAAGCATTCTGGTATGGCTCCTAGAAGCTGTCAGTAGCTTTTCATTATTATATTTTCTCTCTAAAGCACAGTTAAGAGTTTTTGTTGCCATTAGTTACATTTTAAATACAGGGTCTGGGCCAAATTAATGGTCTTAGTAAGCCCACAGATCAGTCAGTGTGAACCTGCTGAAGTTATTAATGACGTTACACCAGAGCTCAAATGATGGAGGGAAAAGGAGATTCATGCCCTTAATGTTAAAGGTGACCTCCTCTATGCATACACACGATGAAAATCTACAGCCCACAGGCAATTTGATTTTCTGCCTGAAAATTACTGTAGAGACTTCAGTATCTGAGGCAACCTCCTCCTCCTTTTTCTTTTAAAAATCTGATTAGTATGAAGGGCAGAGTGAAGATATTAAAAATCAGATCAGTACTGAGCTAAGAATCTGGTATTAAGAGTGCTTTAGCTTAAGAAATAGGGCACAGTTCAGAGATACGAGGGCAGTTTGTGCAAGTTTGGTGGTTTCTGATGGCATGGAATCTGCCACCTGCATTTTCCATCTCATTAACCTGAGGTTCCCTGGAGGGAGAGTCTCTGGTGCTCAGGCAGTGTCAGGCACAGCTAGATCTGTCATTTGTTTTCCTTCTGAGAAAGCATAAAATTACTTCCATCTGACTGGTACTTTACTCATGCACCACCCATAGCATGTCCCATGCCTATGCTGCAGTCCTCGCACCAGGGTGTGTGGTTGGACAGATGTAGAAGGATCTTCCCCTTCGCAGATCCACATGAAAGAAAGAGAGCTTGGCAGGTGGCAAAATAAGCTAGAAGCAACTCTTTGTGGCCCAGTAACCAAAACAGAATAAATGAAGAGGAGACAAAACCTTTACCCTCCCTCACCCATTGCTGACTGTACAGAACCAGTCACATCACGCAGAGGACCACTACACTTCCTATGAGGCTGAGTCACAAATAGCAGCACGCACATAACAGCAATACACAAAACGAAAATGCAGGCTCTCACATGCACTTGCTAATGCAAAAGCTGCTTTCAGGGTAGAGTATCAGAGCAGTTTGTTTGGAAATCAGGTATTTTCCAGGGACTGCTCAGGGGCAGACAGAAATGTTGGCATGGGCTGGTCAGGCCAGCTGGTCTTTCTGGTGGCTGGTAGGTCACATGAATTCATGGGGTGTGCTCAAAGAGAAACCAGAGAGGTCAGGCAGTCACCATGAGATGTGACTACTGAACACTTCAGAGTAGATTTCTCACATGACTGTCTACATCAGATTTTAGGAGCCTATCTGTGGACACCCAGATTCCAAATGAATGTTTACACGTATCCACTTGTCATGTTTACTACATTACACAAGCTGTTGATTTTTTTTCCAAAACTTGTCAAAAGCATCCAGGAAAAAAATGTTTCTATGCTCTCATTATTCTGTAATTCAAGCAATGATTCAAACTACAGTTGCCAAGCATGGCTCACTGACTCAGATGGTAACACACAAGTCCACCAAACCACTCTTGCTTGCCCTTATTTGTAATTGGAATTCATAACAAAAGACAAGACCCACAGATTGTTCAAATCCGTACCTGAGAGACAGAGTAAGCTCGGAATAAGTAAAACATTAGAAAATAATTTAAATATTTCTGGTGTAAATGAGCCAAGATTTAAGGTCTCAAAAAAGAGGAAAGGAAATGAGAATTTTCTGAAATTACAAAATTTTAGATCCCTCCAATGGGAAAAAGATAGCAAATATGAAGGGGCCAGGGAGCAGAAGGTACTGAACTCCAAGAAGCAGTTGGCAGCTTGGGATAGAATATATAGAAGTGACAGGTTGTAACAGGAGGGTTGTATCTCACAAAGAAGCCACAGAGAGTCTCCAAAATCAGTGAAATGGGAGCTCAATATATGAAGGAGGATAATGAGGCTAAGCTGAGAAAAAAGTCTGATAAGTGGGACAGAAAACTCTCAGTGTAAAACCTAAGAGGAAAAAAACAAAGCTGAATTAGGTGAGAGGAGAGAAGATAAGACAGTTTTGATAAATTATCAGAATTGCAACAGCTGAGATAGAAAATAAATTACATAGCTTCTTCATCTTACAGAGGAATAACTGCTGACATTTAACAACATTCTAGCAGTGGGTGGAAAGGGAAAAGGGGGGTCAAGTTTAGCACAGTGCTATTAAGCCTGAATGACTGGGAGCATGGTAGAATTATCTCACAGTGATGAAGAACGGAGAGAGGGGAGAGATAGAAAGGAAATTAAGAAACACAGTATTTATATAAACCTATTTTTCAGTATGTGTAAGAATAATTAATAAAACTTGGTGTAAAAGCTTATTTAATCTTCCTGTACTCCATACCTGTCAGGTACAGACTACAACAGAGCACACTAACTGCAGAGCACTCTGTGCTCTCAATGAGCAGGAGCAAAGATAATTCATTTTCATGTCATGTATCATTCACAGCTGTCTGCTGTGATTGCAAAAGTCAAATTACCCCATCCTACATTCACACTAAGCCAAATCTGTTTGGGAAGAGGGGGACAGAAAGTGGGCGTGTTAATAGCAGATAATTTGCTTCCTGAATATAGTTATGAGGTCAAAATGGGAACATTAATAGTCCTGTGTGGTATCGAATACTATTGAATGTGTAGGGCAAATACTCTTGTACTGCTTCTTCAAAGTGTAGCACATAAGAGCTTAACTTTATCTTATTATAGCATGCTATAACATCTTGTAATTTTCTGTATACTTTTCGCTCTTCCTGATAACATAATATTAGTCTAAGCAAGCATCTGAAAGGATCTTATTCCTAAACGAAATTGAGATGCAAGACACATATATCATGACTTAAAGGAAAAGGAATTTTAAAATTAGCTATTCACATTATTTGGCCAATGCTCTCCGCTGTGCTTTTCTGCATTCTGGAGACCACAGAACACTATTCAAAATCTAGGTAGGGTAGCTTTTGCTTTAAACAGAATAAGTCTTTGATTATTACTTTAGTAGACTGATGGTAAAATATATTTTTTCTTTTTCAGGTCTGGCTACTGTCATAACAATCAAATATGTAAGCTTCTTTCCTGGTATAGGCTGTTCAGGGGTTCAGTCATGTGGGGGATTTATTCAGAAAAAAAGCTAAAATTATGAATTTTGTAATGCTGGCTTTTAAAAAAATTCAATTTCAATAGTAAAGTCACAGACAAACTCTGAGCACTTCATTGCTTTGTTTGTCACCTTAAGGTGGGTGACAAAATTCCTCTGTAGAGTACTGTAGAAAATGTAGAAAACTTTAATGTCCTGGTCCCCTTCCAGGTACTAATAAAGACTACTAAACTGCAGTTAGAATGACTTGACTGAGTTCACTGTTTTCTTCCTTGAAAGAATAGCTTGAAGTGTGCTGGTGTTGCTGCCCATTTAAAGGATCACTTCCACCATTCAGACTCCTGCCTTCGTGGTGTAACAATGTCAGTACAAAGCATAGGGTGTATTTTGGTCTACAAACAGAGTTTACTTTTGGTTCTCCCCACTCTGTCCTATGAGGGGAAGCAGTTAGAAGGCACCCTACAAAGGCACTACCTGAGATTCATCCCAAGTCCCAGTGACAGGGGCTTACCTTGAGTGTCATATTAGTTATGTTGACAAATCTTATGTCCTTCAAGAGGTGAGAATCTACAGTTTTCTCTGTCTTGTGGGGTGTTATACCAGAAGCCTCTCTCTCACTTCTATGAATCCTGCTGCCATCTAAACACCCTGCCACAAAGGAAGAAGATTTAGAAAGACATTTGCAAAGTGGTTCAAATCTTCTGTTGTGAGGGTACCACATGGTGAATGGTTAGTGGTTATCAGTAGTTTCACATGAAGGGTTCTGAGACTGATGGTTAAAGCAGAACGTGATTGCTTACAAGATGTTTGCTTCCTTGGGGCTATTACTTTGACCCTATTTCCAGGACTTGGAAGATTCTTCAGAGCCTTATTTGGTGAAACATCACAGCAACATTTAAAACATAGTTCTGACTTTTAAAGCTTGTCTCAGTCTTCCTAAGTATGTATTCAAAAGTACTCTACTGGAGGACTTATTGCACTGACATGTATAAGCAAGAGGAGTTTTTTCATAGCATGCCTTAAATAAGATTTGATTCAAAATACTTATAAAAGTGTCCAGAATCCAGAATGACTAAATGAATCAATTTGTCAATTATCAACCTGCAATGCACTTTTGCTACTACTGAGACTTAGTTTTGCTGAAATTTATTGTTATTGTTTATTTATTTTGCTCAATCACAGTTGTACACTGCCAGTCAAATATAAAGTATCACAAAAATATCTCTGAAGGATTGGAATATCTTCACCTAAATACGTGTTTTGAACCCAGAAAGAAGAAAGTAGTTTATAACGATAGGGTGGTCCAATATAAAAAATGGTAATTGAATTCCATTCTGTCAGAAATAAATAAATACAAGGAAAAAGAAGTTTCTCTTGTGGGTATTAGGACAGGAAAGTTGAGAAAAAAAATTAAAATAGAAAAGTTTAATAAGATGTCAAGTGTAATAATTGAAATTCCATTTTTCACTGCATACACACAGGTGTGAAATAGTCCATTGGTGTTGGTTCTGTGATTACATATAGAGACATCATTTCATTGCAAACTGCATTTGGAATTCTAAAGCCATTTTTAAAAGCATCTCATGATGCATTCCATTCCTGTTCAAATAAATGTCACTCTTTTTCCCCTCTAAAAAACACCTTATTCATTGTTCATCCCCCGTGTTTGCTTAGCAAGTTTACTTAAAGGTGTTTGTGGTGCTACCCTTCCCTGGATTGGGTGCACAGGAGACACACAACAATGTTCACAGGAGGTGGACAAACAAACTTTACTGACAAACTTTGAAAGCCAGAAATTTGGCAAAATTTAAGACAAAGCATTCAGTCAAAATAAGGCATTTCACCAGGCACTGACTTAGCAAACCCTGTCCATCCAACCTTATATACCCCTATTTCAAGGGCTCCATTGGCACTCCAGGGGCTGCATGTGGGGCATTGCTTCAGGTGTGTCACGGACTGACAGCCATCCTGGGCTGGACTAGAGGTTCCACAGGTGGAGTGAGACAAAAATAGAAGTATCCCTTACAGACTACACCTTCAGCAGCTCGTATTTGTCTATATGAGAAAACCCACGGCTCCAGCTGTTCAATTACACTCAAACATAATGTGTCCTTGAGAAAGAGGTGTTATCTCAGGTAGCCGGGAATTGAGTCATAGAAAAGAATAGATTCAAATCAGAAATTGCACTTGCAGCCTTACTGGTCTCTGTACGAGGTTATTGCATGAGCAAAGTGCAGCTTCACATGATGACAGAAACCATCACTTTGACCTTGACTTTTAGAGTAGTTTGAATGGTAGCTTCAGCCGGGCCAGAATGAAGTCTTGAATTTAGAAGCAGTCCAGAAATCTAGATTTTGAATTAGAAACAAGCTGAGGATTGTTGTACACCAAAAAGTCCAAAAAATATTACACATTTGTATCATAGGAAGAAAAATTTGCATTTTTCCAGGAAGTTCTGGATTCTAGTTCCTCCTAATTATGCCACCTTTGTCACTGAGAGTAAACTATTTAATTTAGGTAGGAGTATATGCTCTAACTGGAAGATCACACCACACTCCCTACTTTTTCATAATACTTATTTAACTAAGGTACAGATGAATCAATATTTGTAAAATATTTCAACAGCAGCTGAAGTCTTGTCATCTAAATGGAACATAAATTAAATAGGAAATTAAAATTCAACTATTACTCTTGAAGGACACCGTCCTTGGCTTAATTTGATATTTTTTTTCATTCAGTTTACATTTTTCATCTCTGTGTGCTTTCTTTGCATTCACGAGACATATAATAAATTACACTGCTGAACTACTGTAATCTGACCTATTCAGTATGCAGGAGCTTGAATACCTAGAAAGGATAATTTGGAAAAATTAAAGAAGCATATTACTTTCTCCTTCACGTAATGGAGGGTGACATGTGGAAGCAAAAGTGAAGCTAACTGTATGCAGTGGGATGACCCTGGCTGGATGCCAGGTGCCCACCTAAGCCATTCTATCACTGCCCTCCTTGGTTGCACAGAGGAGAGACAAACTCTAACAGAAGGCTGGTGGGTTGAGATATGGGCAGGGAGAGATCATTCACCAATTACTGTCATGGGCAAAACAGATTTGACTTGGGGAAAATTACTTTAATTTATTGCCAGTCAAGTCAGGGTAGGGTAATGAGGTATCAAATCTTAAAAACACCTTCCCCTGTTCCCTTCCCTTCCTCCTGGGCTCAACTTCAGATTTTCTTTACCTCCTTTGCTCAGTGATACAGGAGGAGAGGAATGGGGGCTGCAGTCACAGAATCACACCTTTTCTCTGCCTCTCCTTCCTCCCCACACACTTCCCCAGCTATACTTCCCTCCCACAGTAGACAGTCCTCCACAAACTTCAACATGAGTCCTTCCCATGAGCTGCTGTTCCCATGAGCTCCTTTAGTGTGGGTCCTCCCACAGGGTGCAATCCTTCAGGCACGGGTTGCTCCAGTGAGGGTTCTCCCCAGTGTCACAAGTCCTGCCAGCAAATCTATTCTACAGTCTCTACTCTCTCCATGAGCCACAGCTTCTGCCAGGAGCCTGCTCCAGTGAGGGCTTCCCACAGGGTCACAGCCTCCTTCGGGCATCTGCCTGCTCTGGTGTGGGGTGCTCCAAGGGCTGCAGGTGGATCTCTGCTCCACCACAGACCTCCATGGTCTGCAGGAGCACGGCTTCCTCACAATGAACTGCAGGGGAATCTCTGCTCTGGCACCTGGAGCACTTTCTCCCCTTCTTTTCCACTGACCTTGGTATCTGCAAAGCTGTTTCCCTCACATATTCTCACTCTTCATGTGGCTTCAGTTGTGCAGCAACTTTTTCCCCTTATAAATGTTACCACAGGAGCGCATTGCTGATGGACTGAGCCTTGGCCAGGAGTGGGTCCCTCTTGGAGCTGGCTGGCATTGATTCTGTTGGACATGGGGGAAGCTTCTAGTGGCTTCTCACAGAAGCCACACCTGTAGCCCCTTCCACTACCAAAACTTTGACCTGCAAACTCAATACACTGAAATATAACAAATTTGTGTTACTGTCCAGTTTTCTATGTTTTACTGCTGCAACAAAGTGAGAAATATCAGTTTAATATTTGCTTTCTGTGCAAGGTATCAAACTAGTAGAATTTGAGAATTTTCAGCAAAGGACATCTAGGATAATCAAAGTTATGAACTGGCTTAGATATGAGAAGTATATGTATGGAGCAGTGAATGCCATGGAAAATAAGCAAATGTGAGGAAAGAGCTAAGACAATTCTGTTAGTCATCAAGTAATTTAAATAGAATTCTAATAACATACAAAAGCAAATAATGAAGAGTGAATCTGATCAGATAGTCATAAAAGAATAAAAGAATAAAAAAAGGTTCAATAGAAACTGAAAGGTACTTCTGAAAGTAAGAGATTTATTCTACAATTTGTAACTAAGCTGTAATTACTCTGCCACAGGATTGTAAATTTCTAGTAGATGACAGAGTTGACAAAATCACTGAAAAAAGACAGGGAAGAAGAGTCTATCTGTAATTATTAAATACCAAGATAAGACTCTGTAAGGAATCAACTCACCCCAAAATTATTGGAAGCAGGGAGAGCATCTGTGAAAGTTCATCTTCTTGCATCTCCTGTTCTGATTGTCTCCTTTGGGAATGCTGTTGGGTGTCTAAGTAGGCATTGCTCTGACCTGTGAGAGTCAATCCTAAACGGAATTTGGTTCAAAGCAGAATCTGTGATAGAAAACATGCAAGGAAAACTCAAAACACTTGAATTTCTCAGGTCTTTAGTAGGCCTCAGATAAAAAGCCCTTCTAGAGGGTACAAAATATAGAGATATTGAGCTTATTTCTAAGCAGTTTTCTATTTTGGCTAAATTACACCATCTGTTATCAGCTAAAATAATGCAATACAATACCTATCCC
Organism: Calcarius lapponicus; assembly: GCA_039654755.1. Lineage (NCBI taxonomy): Eukaryota > Metazoa > Chordata > Aves > Passeriformes > Fringillidae > Calcarius > Calcarius lapponicus. The sequence continues at coordinate 88,609 of JBBFKN010000063.1, forward strand.
ATGGGTCAATGTCACGATCTTGTTATCAAAAACATTTGAGACATGCCTCTGCCCAAATTTAGGTGCAAATGAGATCATATAACAAAGTCAATGGTACACATTTTTATTAACAGTAAATGTGAGGTAGAGATAAAAACAAATAGGAAAAATAGAAGGAATAAGATAGAAAGTATATAGTCACCACCAACTGGAGTCCTTGGCGAGGCTTGAAATTTTGATGTCTGTTGGTCAAAGTGGCAGTTGCAGACTGAATAATCTGTCATGTTCTTGGGTAAATCCCGTCACCATGGTGGAGAAACCCCACATTTCACACTGAACGCTGTGGATCACGAGGCACCTGATGACACTTCAGGAGCCTTTGACGCCTGCTAAGATGTTACAGTGGCCTGTTCCATCCCTGCCAAGGGGAGTTATGTCATCTGAGTTAACTTGATTGAGGACAGAGACAGTACCTGCCTCGCAAGGTTTGCCACTTTCATTATCCCGTTCAACAGCCAGCTCCAGCTACAGCTGGGCTCACCCTCTCCACCTGGGCAGGCACTTTGCACATTGGCAGCTCACCCCCTTGATGATTGAGCCACCAGCATTCCACTCTCTCTTCCAGTATCACTTGTGGATGCATTCTTCTCCCCAGAGGGAAAACTGAACAAAAGAGCCAACTTTATCTCAAGTTCTCAGCACTTTCCAAATTCTAGTTAGTAGGCATATTCAGCAAGGGGTGGGCTTTGGTGGCTGCAGATGAACAGCTGTTTCTTTGCAGTTCACTACAGTGGGCACAAGCCCTCAGATGATCTTAACAATGCTTAAGCCATTAACCATTTCAGTCTCTCACAGTCAACCAACATAATTAAGTAATTAGGTACAATCTATCATAAGAATTAACAGTTCTGTAGTGACCTCCACTTTCTTTGACCCTTCAAAGAAGGGAAATGTAATGGAAGCTGTATATGCTCACAATAGGGGAAATAACTGATTTTTATCATACAAGAGCCACTGTGTTAATTATGCATCAACTGACTAAGAGGATGCTTATGCCATGGAAGAAGACATTAAAGTTCCCTGTTAAGATTAGAAATAACTGGATGAGGCAGGCATTAGCACATGATGAAAGTGTGTGCAGACTGATAAAAATTACAGCAATGTACTCATGTATTTGTAATATAATGCAAAAAGATTTTTTTGTCTTCATAATTTAAATATGAAGAAAAATAGGGAAACCTATGATCTAACTTTTCAACTTGAAATTAAAAGGAGCTAAAGAGAAAGATACTTTTCTTAGTTGTAAATAATTAATGTAAGACACTTTTCCAAAAGCTAGGCTAGCTGTAAGATCTCTCTAAAAAGATAGAAAATTATAACATCTTAACTGAAAAATATTTTCTATTTTCCACACCAAAGCTCTCCAGTTAATAATTTTCTTTGTCAGATTTTTGCCCTCCAGGCTGCTTCTGCAGGTCTGGGTCTTGCAAGGTATCCTGACTGCACAGAGCACCTTGACGAATCAAATACATAAGAAGAGGTATGAGCTGCACTAATGACTGCTTCAGAACATGCTACCACTTCAAAGTGCAGGCAACTTTGCTTTCCCTCCCACACCAGATGACATATCATAAAGCAAAACTGAAAAACCTTATTGATGAAAGCGCCGTTTTATATCTCTATGATTTTTTTTCCCATTAATTTACTTTTATTCCTGGTGGACAGCTGCCTAGATCACAGTCCTCCCTAGGAGCAGTGCTGTCATGACTTCAAAAGTAGTCAGGAAGCTTTGAACTTTAGAAACAGTTATTTCCTTCTTTGGATACCATGAACAAAGATTAAAGAAATAATAAATTATTAGAATTATTATTTATAGCACTTATTACAGTCCCACAATAAAAAAGATTTTTTTCAAGTATGGAACAAAACAGCAAAACCAAGTTGATCTGCATACTGACATACTGAACAATGGACATGTGCATAAACACATCCACAATGTTATGGTTCAATGCTTTCTCCATCTTCTTTCTTCTCTGGGTGACAAAGCTCATCAGGAAGGAGAAAACTCACCATCTACCAGGGTACCCTGACATAGTATTTAGTCTCTTCTTAAGTTCTTTGCTTGTACTTTTCTGTCTTGAAGACTTGCCAATGCATATGAACATGAGCAAAAACTAAGGCAATGTGATGTGTTTGTCAAAGCAATGCTATTTCTGCAGAAAGCCTTCTCTCCATAAATGGATATAATTGCCCTCACCAATATGCTATGATCCAGTTATTAAATTTATTAGAGAGATGCCTCTGCCTGAATTAAAGTCCAAACAAGATCATAGGCTGAAGTCAATAGTATGTATTTTGTTTAACATTAAATGTGAGGTAGACAGAAAAAGAAATAGAAAGGAAAAGAAAAAGAGGAGTGGGGGAGACAGAGAGAGAGATGGATTAAATAGAAAATATAACCATTCCATGGATCCCAATAGTATCTTGTTGATCCTTTTCTTCTGATCTTTTTGGTGGTGAGGGTTCTGCAAAACACAGAGTTCAATGGATTAATATTATTTTTGGGCTGGTTGGGAAAGGCCAGATACCTCCCCTGGCAGGGGGCAAATTTGCCATTCTTGCAGCAGACTCTGGATCTGTTGCACCATGAGCACTTCAGGGGTCTTTGATGATTTGTGAGACCTCCTCAGTCGCCTCTTGTGTGAATTTTCCATGTGTATGTGGCCTTCTCATAGGGAAAGGAGGGTTATGACTGATTAGTCACACAAACAGGTTTGCATTCTGCAGTGACTTCCTCTTTTTGTTTCCCTTGAGAGTGGGATTCATCAGTCTCATTTTGACTGTCTGAATGGTGAGGATCTATGCTAATCATCTGGATCTGTTGGAACACAGCAGAAGAAGATGAACTTCTATCAGGAATTGGTTCAGGTGATAAACAAATTGTTCAGATAATAAAGATAGCTATGTAAGACCTATCTCCATTTACTGAGGGAATCTACTTAGGTCACTGGTGGCTAACTTGGATTAGACAGTCTTTTTGCTGGCTAAAGGTAATGGAGGTAATTCCATCCTAAATATAGATTTTGTCACTTAATGCTACATTAAACAGTCTGTGGTTGGAAGTGCAGGAGTTAGAAGCCATTACCTGTGTGACCAGTCACATGGAAGATGCTTGACCCCAGTGGCACAAAGAGGAGTTTGTTGCTTTGTCAAACATGAATCTATATTTGCCAGCACCACCATAGCTACTGTTCTCCTTTGTGCTCAAGGACACTTTGGTGTCAATGTACGACTGACTCTAATGCAAACCCCAGACTACCATCCTGTGATAGCGGGGATCAATGGATTCTTGGGCCTTGTTTTTCAGCTGTTTTAGGGAAAACTAACAGGGAGATTTTGCAGGTAATTTGTCCGTTTGTATTCAGTCAAATTTGTACTGCTGAATCAAGGATAAACAGGGAATGCAATTACAATTGTAATTTAATCATAGAATCATTTAGGTTAGAAAAGAACTTTAAGATCATCAAGACCAACTCTTAACCCAGCTCTTAACTCTTAACCAAACACTGCCAAGCCCACCATTAAATCATACCCCTAAGTTCCACATTGACACATCTTTTAAATTTCTCCAAGAATGGTCAGTCCACCTCTTCCCTAGGCAACCCATTCCAGTTCTTGATCATGCATTGAACTACACTTGTTTTGATGGTTTTGCACTTGTAAGGCACCCCAATTGTGCAAGCAAAATTTTGTCCGCTCTAAAGGAGACAGGAAAATTTGCATAAATACATTTTTAAGATAGGCCAAATTCTGATACTTTTCATTGCAGTTAGTGCTTCCATACTTCATTAACACTGGAGGATTCAGTGAGACTCCCCAGATATATTCAGCCTTTAAAGTGTCATAAATGCAAGAGTTACTGCTCTTCCTTGAGAGCTTAAAAATGCCATTCCAACATAGTTTCATCCTTATATGGCTTAATTTAGAGATGCCTTACTGACACTAGTCAGACCTTGGGAAAGGTCAAGAAAATCAATAATTAGATGCAAGGGAAGAGAAAAGGAAGTTGGTTGTCCTACTTAGAGCAAAAAAGTGGCAAGCCATTGGTATTTTTATTTTTACTGCATGTCTCAGAGGTTTCAAAGGAAAGACAGCAGGACTGTGTGGTACCTTACAAGGCACAGCCTCAGGATATGTGAGCAATGCTTCAGATTGGCTTTCTTTGTAATTTGGGAGAGAAAGTAATACTTTTCAAAGATGTGTACCTTTTTGTTCTCTTCCCCACCCACATCAGTGCTTAGTCTTGTCATTCTCAAGGATGAGCAGCTTTAAGGATTTGATTTACATTTTTGCAATTGGATTGTCTCCCACTGACAATAACAGAAGTGCCATGTCAAGCTCAAGTGTGTGAAATGACTGGACATAGTAAAAGCAGAATTCTCTGCCTCCGAAGCACTAACTTGTGGAATTCAGTTATCTGCCCTTTTTGTTGGCCTGACAGATGCTGCAAAGTTTAATACTTTTGTACTTTGCTTTGCTCATCTGAGCAATGTTTATATCCTTTTCAATTTCATTGAGCTTCAATGTAGATGTCCATTCAAGAGATGTCACTTCTAGTTTTAATTTCTTCTGTAAGATTCCACCTTAACTATATCATCTCAAATTCCATATCTCACCGTGTTTTTCACCAACATATAGTATTTGATCCTTCCACAATTTAATATACTGGGGAGAGTATTCTCCTGTAAATTTGCCTTAAATCTGCACTCAAGAGTTCTGCACAATTTACCCCCTTCCTGGTGCCCTTGAATCAATATTGCTTTGGTACCTAATTCAAAGCAAAGCACCAGGACACCAAATTATTTTATAGGGAACCTCTTATCACAAGCTTGATTTCTTTTTCCCCAACTTCCCTTAATATAGGCAGCAGCAACAACTTCTAATGAGTTTCATGAACCTGAAAGAACCTCTTGGATTTCTTCCAGGAGGCAAGGACATATGCCAGGAGAGCAACAAAGTCTGAGGTTTTTTTAATCTAGCATGGGGCCAAGTTTCTATTTCATATAAGTAAATGGTAAGTTTCTGTTGAGTCCAATGACACCAGGATTTTGCCTATGTAGCTCAGAATTGTGTCTTAAAAAGTGTTCCTTCCAGCCAACAGAAGCATGAGTTATTCAAATGTCCACTTTCAAACTTGCTTCAAAATGAATTGGTTATTATAGACTCTCTTCTACATGAATATAAAGGAACCATTCCATTCTATTGAAAGCTTTTCCTTTCTATTGCTGTGAAAATACATTCAGAAATATGCATAAGTTTCATTGTTTTCTGAAATTATATTTCTTCTTTGGAAAACAATTTTGCAATCTTCAATGATTTATTTTACAGAATCACAGAATGAGTCAGATGGGAAAGGACCACAGTGGGTCATCTGGTCCAACATTCCTTACTCAAGCAGGGTCATCCCAGAGCACAGGACACGGGCTTGTGTCCAGATGGTTCTTGAATATCTTCAGTGAGGAAGACTCTACACCCTCTCTGAGCAATCCATTCCAGTTTGTGGTCACCCACACAATAATGTTCTTTCTCATGTTTGGGTGCAATTTTCTTGTGCATCAGTTCCTGCCTGTTGTTTCTTGTCCTATTGCTTGGCATCACTTAGCAGCACCTGGCTCCATCCTCTTAACACCCTCCCTTCCAACATTTATAGACATTGATGAAGTCCCAGCTCAGCTGTCTCACCTCAATGCTGAACAGGTCCAGCTCACTCAGCCTTTTCTTTTAACAGAGGTGCTCCAGTCCCTTAACCATCTCTGCAGCCTTCTTCTGGACTCAATCCAGGAGCTCCATGTCTCTTTTGTACTGAGGAGCCCCCAGCTGGACACATTACTCCAGATGGAGTCTCCCTTCACCTTAACTCACACTGTTGTCATTAAGATGAAAAACTATACACAGAGAGGTTTAAAATCCCCTATTTCTAACAAAACCAATTTTAACTGAGATGGAACTAATTATTCAAAAAGATGTTGTACCAGATCCACTGCTAAAAATACAGCAGATAAAAAAATAAAAGTGGTATCGCACACATTTTTTGGTGTTTAGACAGAAAACAGATTTTTCTACATCTCCTTGGACAGGGTAACCAATTTGAATTGTAAAAATATACAGTTACCTTTTCTGCCTGATTAATAATTTCAACTCCTGGAAAATGAAACATAGGTTTGTCCTGTATCTAGATTCCCTGCATCTTGTATATTAATTTCTACCACGGCTATGTTTAAGGATGAATCCTTCAAACTGCTGTCCTGTGGCACGGTGCTCTACTGGCACTTCTCTTATTATTGCAAGCCAGCCCTATAAATGTTTAATAATCCTTTCTTCTTCAGTGAAAAGCAGGAAGTTAAATTGTGTCTGGGAAAGCCACTGTGTAGGCTGGATTCTAAAGAATGTTAGTAGGAGTGGAGTATCCTCTCAGTGGTACCACCAGAGGCAGGATTTCTAACAGTGAAAGGAAAACCAGGATGTTTACCTTACTAGAAACCAGTAATCACTTTTAGGGTTTCAATTATGAAAAAGTGTCAGTCAATGACTGGGTCCTCCCTCTGTTTTATAGAGAATTCTGCCTGGCAAAACTGAATCTGAAGTTAAAGCTCTTGTCTTGCCCATGTGAATTCTGGGTCTAATTGGTGGTGGTTATGAAACCGTTGTTCAAAATGCCATGAATAATTCAAAACATCTATTTGTTGGCAGCAAGAAGGCCAGAAGCAAGAGTTTCCCAATTGCTTTTGCAATTTTCCACAAAGCATGCCTGACTTTGTTAGGAGATAACATAACGAGATAAATTTTACTGTCTCTGAATTCTCAGTTCCCCTTTATGACTGGAATGAGATTTCCTTATCCCCTAACCCAGAAGGATGCTGCTACATGGCTTGAGCTTTAAAACTGGAGGTTCTGAATTAGATTGATTATATAATCTCTTGTTTCAAACATGGTGCTATGCTGCTTTTTTCTTCTAGGTGAAGCTGTAGTCCCAAGCACTGAAGAAGCATCTTCTAGCTTTACTGAGTACAGCCTCAGCAACAGTCTGACAAGGCATCACCACTGTGAAGACATCTGAATTCTCCAAGAAATGTAAACTGAAGTTCCCCTGATGTAACTCTGTATCCTGCTGTGGGAGGGAGAAACTGCAAAGAATTCTTTTACTGCCTTGGGAGCAGAGCTGGCAGTGATAGCTTGCTCACTTCCTAATCAGCTATGAATAGATCCCCTTACATAAGGTGAGTAAAGAAGTGGAAAGATATACATTAAACACATCGTAGGAACAATGTGTATGTTAGAGAAGGCTGCAAAAACCTAAACTGTTTCCCAGTAGTCTTCTGAGAATATACATTAAAAGTGTGCTACAGGCAGCGCTGAAACTTGTCCAGAAAAATTTTTACAGCATCTCAGCCAATGGGGAGAGAGGACAGTGAAGACAAAAGTCTCTGCATTGCATGAAGACAGGCTGACTCTGACTGTATCATGCTAAAAATAGGGGTAAAGCTGTACAAAGTAAGACAGTACTTGAAAATTAATTTTTTTTACCAGTAAAAACAAGAATTGCTTTCGGAACATCAGTGTCATTAGAATAGACATTCTCTGTACAGGTGCAGCAAATAACCTGTGATTTCCTGAATCAAGCAAAAAGAATGAAGGCTGGATAGTAAAAATTAGATAGTCTTCAATGAGGTTTTTCATTATGAGGAAGATTTGATAGTACAAAAACCTGTATTCATATATGAAATGGAAAGAAAAAGTAATTGAGTGGCCATAATCATTTTATCATTGTTCAAAAAAATAGGAAACATGAAATCAATGCTTTGTCAATGTTGTCGTTTTTTACAACCTCAATACATCATTTTTATCCATTTAGGATGAGAACAAAGATACATAAATTTAGACGATCAGTTTGTCATCACATATTTTTTTCAAGGGATGGTCGGCATTCTGTCAGGTCTTTCATTCTGCCAATCTTCTACTAATTTAGATTCACTTTCTTTCAGATAGTATTCTCATATTTGACGCCTTTTCAATGAGAGGAATGAAATAAGGGACCCTCCTCTGCTTTTCCAAAAATAGTGTCCAAAATAAGGGAATGGAAATCATGAATGTGAGGCATATGCAAATATATTTGTGAAATCATTAATTGCTCTGTGAAGCTGAGGTGTGTATCCTTGGTGGATATATTTTTCTATAAATTTTGGAAAGGATAAACATTTGTCCTTTTTTTCTTGTTTACTTCTTAGCTTTTCATTAAATATTTATTTAAACAAGGATCTAAAGATCCATTTCATGAATAGATTTTCTTTTTAGGTTTTTCATGGTCATTTGAATTTTTTGAGCAAAGATTTTGGCTCACTAGAAACTAGTCTGCAAGTTATAATTTCATTTCCAGTAACTCTGATGTACTTCACTTGTTGAAGCTGTCTTATGATCTTAATATCTATCCTCTTTATCTTTTATATGCTTATCATATAATCAAAAGTAATGGTGCAAATTCAAATTTATTGAAGATGCATTGCTAGTAAGTGTAGCATTACTATAAGCTACACTGGTTACATTTACCTCAGTCTCAAGTATCAGATACAATTTTTAACTAATGATTTCAAAGTTTGTAGGATAAAATGCAAAAGACATGAAGGCAATGAAAGTGATAATGATATTTATATACTGAGGCTGAGTGGGCGTGTAAATAATTTTACAAGCATGTGACATACACAGATCTTCAAATCAGAGCCTGATCTTTTCAGGCAGAGTACTGGTGATTTTATTTTTAATCTATTTGGCTTTTTAATTCAGACTTAAGTGCTATTTATGTAGTTTCATGCAGTAAACAGAGGTGCTTATGTTAAGATTATGAACACCTTTAATAGTCAATGGAAAAAATAAATACCTCTAAACTACATTTTAACTCATCAGACTTCGCAGTTTTCCTTTAGATATACCTCTTCCCTCATCTTCATAGCAATGGACGGGGCCTGAGGAGACAATAATCCTGTCTCCTCAGTGCTTTACTGCAGTGGAATTATCCCAGGCTCCTCCTTGAAGTGGGAACTTGTCCAAGCTTGATGGAAGGTATCCAAAAATAACATCAGAGTAAATATCTGAAGTCTAAAATTTAATGGCCTTGGAAGAAATAACTTTATTTTGGTCTGTGATTTGCACATACACCATTCTAAAAACCATTCTTGAGTGATAAATGCCCTAAGTTATGTTGTAATTATTATTTTGGTAATGAATAAAGTTGAAAATCACCATTGCCGTATTTCTTCTCTTTATCACATTTTCACGGTAGATTTTGTCATTTGATTGCAGAGCAAATATCTGATAGTATCAGTCCAATGGTAAGATAATAGATATAAATGTTACAAAGTAAATAGAGCCAGTGTGAGTAACCTTGTAATAATTTTTGGACCTACTAAGCTTTTCACCAAGTTGCAGGAACCTGCAATTATCTCACCACCTTTTCCATTTTTGCATTTCTGTTTTATCAAGGAAGGAATTAAAAATCACCCTCTCAACTTCTAAATTTTTCAATGGTCTCTTTACACTTTGCTACTTGCTCCCACAATGTCTCACTCTGTTGGTGAAAACCCAGTCTATTTTTTTCCTCTCCATTTGACTGCACACATCGTATGAGACAGTGATTTCTCATAACTTGTCATATTAACATTTACAAAATGCAAACATTTGCATTTTGGTTTCTTATTTTTAGGTAGTCGTCCAAGTGTAGATAAAGCACTGCTCAAGTTCATGTTCTGAGAAGACAGAAATCCACTAAGGCTGATTCCTTTATAATAAGGGACAAATAGTGTTGTGTAGAAACTTCTGCACTTTGACAAGAAAAGACTAGCCCTTTCCTAATGTAACTCCTTCTAGTGTGGGCTTTGAAACCATTTTAATTTTTGTTAGATCTATACCTAGGATTTTCACATCTAACTGCCAAGAAATAAAACTGTCTCTGTCTTACCTCCTCCTGTTCATACTTTTCTCTTTCATCATTATGCCACATTTTTTTCACTAATATTTTGGCCTCATTTGTTCTTGTCTTTTCTACACCTTATCTGATAGATAGGTGTCTGATGTCTGAGGCAAACTATTAGATATTTAAAAAGAAACAAAACTAACAAGAAAACCAGATCAAACCAAACCAAGCCCACAAAGGAAATAAAAACAAAACACCCAAAACCTAAATTCCAGAAAACCACTTTCCTCCCCCAAAACAGCTTTGTCATTACTGGTTATGCTCATTTTGTATTTTCCCTACCTGGCCCATGACATTCATCCAAGATTCCCCTCTGCTCCAGTTTGCATTAAATGGTTGTGCAATCTGACAGTTCCTTGAAGTAAGTAAAAGTATTGTAAAACTCCACAGAAAATAGGTATAGATGTTAAGCAGAAAAACCCCATTTCATCCCTTTTGGTCTCTGCACCCAGTACTAATTCTAACTGGTTCTACAGAAGGAAATGGGCTATGAGAAAGGCTTAAGTCCCTTCCAAATCCAGCAAAAACAGAGTAATTGAAGAAATATACTTGTTATTTTCTAGAGCTGAGATAAGATTGGTCCTGAGCACTTAGTTCAAGGAACATCAAATGAACTCCTATTCAAATTTTTATCATTTCATTAATTTTCTGTTTACAGCAATTTTGGTATCTTTTGGAATGGACAGATTTTGGTCCCCATAAGATTAATTTATTTTCTGTGATAACACTAATTAAAATATGAACCCATATCAGAGTTCAGAACTTCATACTAGAAACTCCTTTTGCTTTTGATGGCAAGCAGTTTGTGACTACTTGGGTATCTGAGAGAGTTTGCACTTTCACAAATTGAAATTCATTCTCTTGACATGAGTCTTATACATATTTTTTTCAACTTGGTCTTACTCATCTCTCATCTGGTCTGTGGATAAATTAGTCAAAGAATTAAGAAGCAGGAAAAAAAAAATTGGCCTCTACACTGAAATTTCTGTCCTTCCAGCATTGCTTTTAGCATTGATTTTGCAGGTAGTATCTTAGAAGATGGAGATAGATTTTCCTTTTAATTTACTTCAGAATGAAATAAACAGGGCAGGAGACTTTTTCTCCTTTTAATGCCCTTTATTAAAATGATCAGCTCAGGATTAAGGGGTGGCTCAGCAGGTCTGCAGCGTCTGTCGAGTCTCCCAGGCGTGACGCCGAGGAGGTGGGTAATTCACAGCTCTGGCCGGCGGTGGCAGAGCTGAGCAATCTCTGAAGCTCTTTTCCCATCTACTAGTATAGGAGTATTGTGTGGTGACATACAGGGTTCTAAAATTCCCTCTTGCAACAGTTGTTCAATAACTATGGCAAGCCCCTTCTTTCCTTCTAGGAAATCGGATACTGTTTAACCCGTTGTCATGGTTTGACACTGGCATTTTGCCAATGCCCCATGAAAGTACACTGTCCCTGGTGTCTGCTGTGAGATTTCAACCAGGAATAAGAAAAAACAGGCTCCTTACTTCAAAAGAAAAAAAGAAAACATTTATTAACTACACTACAAAAACAATAACTAACTACACACAAAAGAAAGGAACACACAAGGAAAATGAAAACCCCACAAAACATTTCCCTCCTCCTCCCCCTCAAATTCCCAATTCAATGCACTTCCCAATTCATCTCTTCCCAACTCTCAGTCCATCAACACTCTGTAGATAATCAATTCTCAATTCATCAAGAGGAGAGGAGTCCTTCTTGTGCCAGGATGACCTCTTCCTTTATGTTACGGTGCTCTCACCACCAGAACAAGATCAGGGCTGCTTTCCAGGGTTGTCTTTTAAGGTTATTTTGTCCCATTCCAAAAAGAGCACAGTCACAACTTTGGGACACCTGTCCCCCCCATATTTCACTCCCTGGGGCCGAGGGGCTAAACACGACCACTGAATCTTCTTGGGTCTGGGGCATTTCTCCCCCTGGACTCAGTCTCTGTATCACAAGGAAGCGTGGCTCTGTCCATGGCTATACAAAAAGAGTCCAGCAAAAGCCACTCCAATCATCTCTCTTCCCACCAAAATTCTTCTCTATCCATCCACAATCTCTCTCACTTACTGCACTTCCTTCTCCCAATCACTCTAACTCCTTTCTGGGAAAGGTTAATGTTCTGTAAGTTTTCATTGTCCAAAAAAAGGGTTAAAAGGTTCAGTCTCTCTCTCTCTTGAACTCCCACGGCTGCCCTGCTGCTGCTCCGCGGGCCCTTTCGCCTGCACCTCCCCCTTCTCCTTCTCAGCCCCGGCCGCTATAAAAATTCCGACGCCGGCTCTCTCTCTCTCTCTCTGCCAGGGGCGGGGGGGGGGGGGGCTGCCCGATGGCTCTCGGGGTCTTTTTGGGGTTCTTCACCTCTCCACCCTTCCACACTCAGGGCACCCTCTCTCCCAACCTCGGTCTGGGCCCAGCCTACTGCATGGCTGCCCCTCCCCCGCCCAGCAAAAGCACTGGGCGAGGGAGGCACCTTCTCTCTCTGCACCGAGTCCCAAGAGGAAGAGCTTGTACAGATAGCCCTGCTTTTAAGGTGTTCTCAGAGGGTGACTCAAATTCCCAGAAATCCCATTTCCGGGTCAAACCATCACACCCGTATGGGTGAAGTATCCTCTTGCATCTTTACTGTTATGGGTGGAATGTCTAATAAGCTTCGCTTTCCCCCCTTCAGCCCATACCTCAGGGTTTATTTCTGCGACATCCCCTTGGGATAGCTTCATCACTTGTACTACCATCCTCCCTTCTCTTGGGATAATCCCAACTCCCAAATGAACTTGCAGATCTCTTCCTAACAAACTTTTTTCTAACTTAGGCAAATAAATAAAATTAGCTTCACACTGCCTTGAGTTTCCAACTATTTTTACATCTTCCATCACTGATGCTCTAAATAGTTTCCCTTCATCACTTAACACTTCACAAAATTTTCCCCCCATTTCCATACCTTTTGGTACTTTGTTGAGACAGGACTTATCTGCTCCTGTATCAACCAAAAATTCAAATTTTTCATTTAGGGGTCCCACTTCAAAGTTTACCAAGGGTTCTTCTAGATGTTGCATGGGGTCCCCTAAAGGCGTAAAACTCTTGACACTCTTAATTGTCACCCCTAAGGGAACATATCTTGTTCCCTGGCTATTGCTTAATGCTAGACTGAGTTTTCTACAAAACCTTCTGACGTGTTGTTATGGTTTGACACTGGCACTAGCCAATGCCCCATGAAAAAAAACACTCTCCCCGGTGTCCGCTGTGAGACTTTTGACCAGGAATAAGAAAGAGGCAGGCTCCCACTTAACAAAAGGAAAAAAGAACATTTATTAACTAAACTATACAGACAATAACTAAACTATACATAAAAAAAAAAAAAGAACACAAGGAAAAATGAAAGCCCCACAAAACATCTCCCTCCTCCTCCCCTCAAATTCCCAATACAATACTCTTCCCAAATCAACAACCATCAGTCCAATCCCCACTCTGTACATAATCAATTCTCAATTCATCAAGAGGAGAGGAGTCCTTCTTGCGTGCCATGGTGGCCTTTTCCAATTTCCAGGCTCTCTCACCGCCTGGATGAAATCAGGGCTGTTTCCAGGGTCTGTTTTTTAAGGATGCTCTGTCCCATTCCAAAAAGAAACACAATCACACCTTTTGGGACATCTGTCCCCCCCATATTTATATACTCCTTGGGGCGGAGGGGTAAACTCCACCACTACATCTTCTTGGCTCCGGGGCATTGCGCCCCCCCTGGACGCAGTCTCTGTCTCACAAGGAAACACGGCTCTGTCCATGGCTGTACAAAAAGAGTCCAGCAACAGCCACTCCAATCATCTCTTGCCACCAGGATTCTTCTCTTTTCATCCACAATCTCCCTCACTTGCTCCACTTGCTCATTTCATTTCTCTCAATCACTCTAACTCCTTTTCCGGGAAAGGGTAATGCTCTGTAAGTTTTCATTGTCTACAAAAAAACGAAAAGCTCTAAAAACGGCAGGACTCCTTCACAGCGCCTTCTCCCCCCCCCCCCCCCCCCCCCCCCCCCTTCTTCTCCACAGACACAGGCACGCGGGCAGCTCATATCAAATTTCAAGATAACAGTCCCGCTCGGTCTCTCTCTCTCGGTCTCTCTCTCTCTCTCTCCGTCTCCGGGGCGGGGGGAGGGGGGGGGGGGGGGGGAAGAACTTCACAGCAGCTCCTGGTCTCTCTTCCACTTCCACCCTTGGGAGGGGGGGGGCCAGGCCTACCTCTGCTCTCCCATGCCGGACCACACGGTCTCCCTCTCTCTCCCTTCTCAGCCCGCAGCAGCACACTAATATCCAATTTCAAAACAAAGGTCCCAGAACACTCGCTCTCCTTTTTGGGGGTCTCCATCTCTCCACCCTTCCACATTCAGGGTACCCTCTCTCCCGATCTTGGCCTGGGCCCAGCCTACCACGTGGCCGCCCTCCCCCGCCCAGCAAGCGCCGGGCAGGGGAGAGCTCCGACCTGTGTCCCTCCGACGTCCCAAGAGAGCGTACCTACGCAAAAACCCTGCTTTTAAGGTGGCCTCAGAGGTGGCCTGTATCCCATAAATCCTATTTCCGGGTCAAACCATGACACGTGTCCTGCTTCTTCACAGTAAGAGCAATGCCGTTCTCTCCAAGGGACTTGAGGTCTCTCTATCTCTCTTGTACCTGACAGTTCAGGAGGCCCACCCCTGCCTCCTCCTGGTGGTGGTCCTGTCCACCCCACACTTTCTCTAGCTACCACAACCATGATTTTAGCTTTGGCCTCTGCTTTATCTTTGTCTCTCTTCAAATATGCTTTTAATACTTCTCTTAATAACTCATTTATGCTCTTCTCTTGCCAATCTTTGATCTTTTCTAATTTCTTTCGTATATCAGACCAAGATTTGGTAACAAATTCGACTTCTAGTAGTACTTGACTTTCTGGGGTGTCTGGGTCTATTCTAGAATACAACTGGAAGTTCCACTTTAGGCGATTAAGCCAAGTAGCAGGAGCTTCATCTTTCTCCTGTGCACCCTCAAATGTCAATTTGGTATTAGTTCCTTTGGGAACCGACTCTTTGACCCCCCGAATTATCAAAGATCTATATTCTATCATGGCCTTCCTCCCTTCCTCCTGATTAGGATTCCAGCTGGGATCCGTTAGTGGCAACTTTTGTTCCCCTGATGGCACTTGGGGTCCCGGATGGTTATCTTTCTCCCAAATTCTTATGCCAGCCTCCCTAATCATCTGGACCTCCTCTGGGGAAAATAACATACTCAAAATGGAATTCATCTCTCCTCAAGTGTAGATATTTGGACCAAAGAATTGATCCACTTGGTGGGTTATGCCCACCGGGTCTCCAACTAAATGCCCTAACTACTTAAATCCTCTCACTTCAGAAGCAGTTAGAGGAGCATTCACAAATTCAACACTTCCCCTTACCCCTCCCATAGGAACTTCTCTGAGGGGAAAGGGTCTCTCTGCTTTGGAGGTCTTGGATCTAGTACCACAGTACAGCCCAGCCAAACTACCAGTTTGAGGGATATCCATGTTTCTGCAGATCAGCAGGTGTATTTGGTGATAGCTGTTTACCAGACAAGGAGGCATTTGTGTCCCAACTAGGAGGTAAAGGGACAGCAATAGGAGGGGGAGAAGAGCTTGGGTACTAAGCAGAGCTGGAGAAGGGGTGGAGAATGCAGCAGGTGTAGTCGGCACTTGTGGTGGTGCCGAAGGAACTGGAGGAGCTGAAGGGGGTAGTGAGGGAGTGGTCACCGAGGGAGATACCGGGTTTATAGAAGAAGCTAGAGAGATAGAGGGAGGAGTTTGAGCAGGCGGTAAAGAGATGGCAGCCAGGGGAAGAACTGGACCTGCCATTTGAGGTGCTTGAGGGAGAGGATTATAAGGTGGAGGAGCAGCAGGAGGCAAATAGTCTAGGGGATCCCATCTCTTACTAATTTTATCATCTCCTCCTTCATTCCCCTCTTTCTTTTGCACCTTACAAATCCGTACCTCTTCTTCCCCAAAAGCGCTCTTTAACCAGCAGGCTACATACAGTAACTGCTCAGGATCAGTATCTCCTCTGGCTGTCAGATAGTTACTCAGTTGTTGGCACATCCACCTGTCCTTCGTCCCACACCAAGGCCATCCTCCTTGCACTTCTAATTCTGGCCAGACTTCTATGCAGTAGTGGATCATCTTTACTTTATCTAATCCCTTCGTGGCTTCTATAGAATCCCATTTTTCTAACAATTCCCCTAAGGGACTATTAGGATGTATATTTCTCAGTCTCTTTTCTGTCTTTTTACTATTATACCCTCCCATTTTTCAGGTCTCAACAGAAAAATCTCAAAGGTGTCTCTTACTCACAGGTACTCTCAGGAAAAATCTTATCTGGGGAGCTTCAACCCCCCCTCCACCGAACTTCAAATTTATGCCTGATGCTCAGGACTTTATATTTAATCAACTGCCTGATCTCTTGACTGCCAGACTTCCCTAACGTCCGGTCTTACGTCTATCAGGACTTTAAACACGAAACTTCGGCGTAAGAGCCTGGTGGTTCGTGCCTGACTCCCTCTGTCAGGAAAAACAACTGCCTGATTTTTAGTGTGCCTAACTTGCCAATATTTAGGCTTCACCGTATCAGGACTTAAAGACAAACCCAGACTCCTTCGCTGGGATCTCTGCCTGACCCCTTCTGTCAGGACCTAAAAAACCAAACCCAGACTCCTTCGCTGGGATTTCTGCCTGACCTCCTCTGTCAGGACCAAAAAAACAGACCCAGATGCCTTCGCTGGGATTTTTGTGCCTGACTCCTTTGTCAGGACTTAGGTTGCCTGCAGGGCTTGTTCCTTGCCCCGAATCCTTCTCGGGACTTCCAATCTGCCTGACTCCCTCTGTCAGGACCTTTAAATGCGTGTCACTCACACAATTATTCCCTCCACACGCCCGGAGGTTTGCGTGCCACTCATACAATTTATGCCCTCTGCACGCCCAGAGGGGGTGCGTGCCACTCACACAACTAAGCCCTCTGCACGCCCAGAGGGGGGGGCCCTTCTTTCACCCCAGGAGACGCCTCACTCTCGCTAATTCCACACGCTTCCCCCCTGGTCCCGGCTGCCTTTCTCATGAAAGGACAGAACCGCGGTACTGAGGGGTCTGCACTCGCTCCGAGGGTCCGGCTGCCGGCCTCGTCTCACACACACACACACTCGCTCGTCTCCCGCTCCCCGCCACCGGATGTTCTCACCAATCCGGCGTTCCTCCGCGTCACTGGTCCTGAGCTGATCTTCTCCGGTCCTGGTACCCAGCTGTCCTCGAGGTCCAAGATGGCCAGTCCTGGTGTCCTCTTCTGGTGTGGCAATCCCGGACGAGTCCCCAGCTGAAATAAACGGGGCAGGAGACTTTTTCTCCTTTTAATGCCTTTATTAAAATGATCAGCTCAGGATTAAGGGGTGGCTCGGCAGGTCTGCAGCGTCTGTCGAGTCTCCCAGCGTGACGCCGAGGAGGTGGGTAATTCACAGCTCTGGCCGGCGGTGGCAGAGCTGAGCAATCTCTGGCTTCTCTCTAATTTCCCAGGGAAATTTTCCCGCAGGCCTCGACATTGGGGACTACCCCAAGCTCAGGGTGAGGGTCCACGAAGGTCTTCAGTCATCCAGCATCTCGTTCCTCACACCTGGACGCTATTTTAATCTTCTAATTTTTCTGTTGGCTCGCCGTTTTGGGGTTTTTTTTCCGTCCATCTGTAGCAGTCCCAGCATGCATTGGAGGGTATTTTGCATGTTCCCTGTCTCTGTATCTCATTTGGGAAGACTCTTTGCCTCAGGGGGATGCTATCAGCTCAGCCGGCCAAGGCCTTCACCGATACAAAGGGAGCTATCAATCGTAATTACCATAACAAGCAGCTCCTTTCGCAGCCAAACTGGTTTGGTCAGTTTTGCAACAAGCAAGTTCTGCTCTGGAAGGAAAGTTTTTAAAACTTTTCTTTTACAAAAAAAACACTGGCAAAATTTTGTTCATAACAACGGGCCCTCCCTCCCTGCAGTGCAGTTGCACAGGCTCAGCTGCAGCAGTGCTGCTGCATCCCCTCATCGGATTTGCACTGCAGGAGGGGAGGGAGAAATGTGTGTGTTTGTGTGGTGTGAAACACTGGGAATTGCTGCCAGCTTGTGTCAGACAGGGATGTTGGCAGGGCAGTCAGGGCTCCTGCAGCTCTGGGGCTCTGGGGCAGCTGCGGCCTTTGGAGCAGGTGCGGCAGGGCCCTGGGGCACTCTGGATACAGCCAGGGATGCTCCGTGCAAGGCTGAGGGCAAGGCTGGCCCTGCAGGGGAGCAGCGCAGTCAGGCCTGTGCTAAGGCTCTTGCCAGCAAATGTCACTGGGCAGAAGGCAGCATTGCAAGCTACTGCTTCTCAGGTGCCTCCCAACGCAAGGCATCTGTAGTTTTCTTCTCAAAATTGTCCTGCACACCAGTCATGTGCATGTAGCCTGGGATGCATCCTTGGCACAAGTTGTTGTCAGTCCTGGTACTGAATTTCAACTTGTTAAAGATTTACTGCTTATAAATATTAATCTCAGGATGGTTTAAATTATTTATTCCCATGGGGAGGGAGATTTTGTCATCCAAAAGAACCAGGTCTTCAGGCCCAGAGGAGCAGAAGCATTAGTGTGGGAGTGTTGGGAAGTGGCATCTATTATTCTCATTGTCACTTCATCTTGGATTTGTGTCATGAGCCTGATAAACCACACTTGTGTTGATTTGAGGGAGAAGGGATTGAAGAAGGTTTGACTCCCATCAGTGGGTTTAAGCATTAATGAGTTTTGGCCTCCTTAGGAGCTGATGTGCTTTGGGTTGTTGTTGTTGTGGTTTCAGATATGTCTAGAGTTTCATTTTAGGTCTGTATTACAACAGCCTCAGTTTGCAAAGTTCCCAGAAGGGTGGTGGCTCACAGAGAAAAATAGCTCAAAAGTCAAACTGAGAGAATTTTTACTGTTTTACATGAATAAAACAAACTGGCCAGGCTTGGTAACCTCTGAGTGTGCCTCCAGGCTCCTTTAAAGCAAAGGTCATGAAATTCTAAACTCTGCAGAAATGTTGGCATGCCCTAATTTTCTTTTGCTTTCTTCTTCCTAGGGTAGTCCCAGCTACTCTGAGATGAAGAGCAGGTGCCTGTACATCCACAAAAAGCTGATCCACATTCAGCAATGAGTGTCTGAGTTTGGCCAGCAGCAAGTGGAGTCCTGGCACCAATCGTCTGCATCAGCAAGGGAACATCTAGGAACTTCAGCTTTTTTTATTTTAAAAGAAGATTAGCTGTTTTAGGATTCTTCAAGTTAGCAATAAGGAGATGATTATTTGTTAAATATGTAGGATTAGTTCTTCTAGGATTATAGAAGTTAGTATTGAACTTTAGTAATAAAGAAGTTGCATTATTGTTAACTCCTTCTCTTATTGTCTCTTATATCATATTTGGAGTGTCTTTCTTCTGGTCAATTCTTCTCTTCAAGACTTAGGTTTGCCCACTGAATGAGTTCTATCAGTAGAGGGTGTTAGCCCACTACCTCTACTGTGAAGTTGTGCACATTTTAAGAAAAGATTGCAGCAAATGGAAATTCTTTATGATTAGAATAAGCCTCTTTTCTGACCTTTCTTGTTAATTTAAGATCTTTGCCTTAAATGGTGGAAGGCATAGAGGTTTGAGCAAACCTGTCTCCAAATCTCCTTTTCTGGAGGGTTACAGAGGAGTGCACGTGGGCTGCTCTAAGGTTTCAGCTGAAGCAGCTCTCGGGACTGTTTGTAAATCATGGCCTCCCCTTGTCAGTGAGCCAAGGAATATCCAGATCTTTTCAAGATCTTTTCCAGATCTTTTCACATGGAGAAGTGTTGGAGGCAAGGTGCTTCAATGGGTTTTAAAGAGAAATTGGGTTCAAGTGTCCCTATGGAAATGATGTCCATTTCTTTGCATATTTTAAACTGCTCTGTCTCAACCAGCCTATCTAGAGAGACATAAATGTTGATTCATGCACAGACTTATGGGGACTTGGAATAAAGTCCTTTTCCTAGGTTTCCTGCTATTTATCTATTTAGCTGAAATGGTAGAGGTGTTACCAGCAGTGCCATAACCTCTTTTGTGGAAGAATATGAAATTGACTGAAGGAGGACAACATTTGGGAACACTCAATAGGGCTGTGAATGCCTCTTTCTTCCTTGGATAATATTCTACAAATTCCTGAATTGTTTCCGTGCAATGATGTTGAGTCCCCATACCTAAGAGCTCTTGGGGTGTTTTGTCATTGAACACCTGAGCCATCATTGCCTTTCTATTCTCCTTCACGTGAAGCTCAACAAAATGTCACCCAACTAAACCTGCTCAAACTCATCCTTGCAGCACAGGAAAGAGCCTCACACTGCACCCTACTGAGAGTGGCAAGAGAGTTAATTGCTATTTTACTCACCTCAAGTAGTCTGGTTGGTTGCTTGTTGCAGAGCATGTGGAGGCAATGGAAGTCTCTTTTCTTTTTCCTGCAGAAAAGCACAATTTTGACACTCTTCAACAGATCATTAAAAAGTCAAAAGATCCCCATTGGAAAGTCTTGAAAAAGTCCTTCATAGCATTCTTCTCACACCAAATATACTCACAAGAAGCAGCAACATTTAATAATAGGACAGACACGAGCTCCACACCATACAGTCCCGGGGTTTAGAAAGAGGGAATGGCCACTTTATTCTACAGGTTGTGCATTCCCACAGTGTTAGCCCCAGCTCAGGTTTTCTTATTTGAAGGCATGAGGTGGCATCTGCACAGCCATTCAAGTCATGCAGCAACAGATGCAGCTTCACAAAATACAACAGCTTGAGAGAAACCAACATCAAGGTTCTAACAAGAAATAAAGAAGAAAGAGGAAGTTCTTCTCATGCCATGTTTTTATCCCACTTCCCTGCCAATTCCAGAGGCCCACAGTTCCAATGAGTGCCTGCACTCTTGTCAGCAGCAAAGCCAATTCCATTCCATAGGGCTTACTGGCACTAAGGCTCCAATACCCTGCAGCCAAAACCCAGTGCTCCTCACTAACGTGGCAGGATGGGGTTGGAAACAGCTCTGCACTTGTGAATTGCCCTTTGCCTCTTGGCAAAGGCATTTGGGAAGCATTGCACACATAACCTCAAAGCCCTCTTTCCAAAGAAATGTTGAAGAATTACAATGATAATAAAAAGAGCTGCCATAAGGAAAGGTCAGCTGAAACAGGAAAAGTCAGCTTTGACAGGAAGGAACACTCAGGGTCTTGGTAATCTCTCCCTGCTTTTCATTTTGGGTCTTGTGGCAAGCATAAAAATCCCACACGATCCATTACATTCCTTATGAGCTTCCATTGCCATTGTTTAATCAAAGAAGTCTTGTTAAAACTCGGCCATTCTTGTCAATCTTTTAAGTTCCTGAGCTTTAATTCTTGTGGAAAGAGCTGTCGTGTGATGTTCCACTTGCTCTTCTTGATTTTAGTGTTAAAATTATTACATGGTATAGCAGAAGTATAACAAGAAGTGTAAAAGTGGCAATTAAATTGGACAGAAATACCAATAGTCACAGTATGTTCAACACAACTTGGAAGAACAGCTTTGCTGGGAGCATTTCATTCCCAAAAGTGCATTTGCTCTCATGGCTCAGTCCACATGAAAGCTTCAGCCTAAGCCCCAACTTGAAACACAGGACAGATTTTTCCTTCACCAGCTGGGCAGAATTTGGGAACTGGCTCCAGAGGAAAGCTGCTGATGTGTTAATAGATTCAAGCAGAAATCCTTCCAAAGGCATGTCAAAGTTTGCAGGTACCATGTCTGTGTCCAGAAGAAATGTGGAAAGACCATCTGAAGGCACCTGTCTCTACAAGCACAGCACCACTTGCAAGAGGCATCTGCACACTCCAAACCTGCCTCCAGGCTGAATCCAACTTGTAATTTGCAAGGTCAGCCTCCAAAAGAGACAACCCACAGATTTAACAAAGCTATTGAACTCTGCCCTGCTGGGTGTGTCCCTGTCATCAGAAATCAAGTGTTCTTTACACATTTCTGTTTGCTTTTCAATGATGTTTTCAGTCTGTACCACTTCCACAGCTTTTGAAGAATGAATTTCTGCAGCTAGGATGGAGAGGAAACTCCCAGCCCAGTTCAAAGTAGAACTGCAGGAAACCACAGCCCAGGTTTTGTAGCTTTTGGTGTTTCCAGGAAAAGGCTGAGTTCAATCAACAACCATGGAATCACTGAGATTTGATCAACAGGTTTCGGTAAACTACGCTGCAATAAATGTGTGACTGGTTCCTGCCTTCAGCAAGCAGTCTTGAAAATCTGCTGATGGAAAAAGTGCTGTCTCAGTCTACTTTCAGTTTAGTAGAAATCAGATGGGAAGAAAACAATCAATTCCCTTTGGCTTTCTAGTGCCTGGCTCCTCCTTTTAACCAGCTTCTGCCCACAGCAATCTATTTCACCTTTCATTGTTCTTCATTGGTTTTGCACTACTTAAAGGGAGAATTTCTTAAAATTAGTTTAGAAATTCTAGTTTTGTTGTAATTTTCAACAAGGTTCCAGCAGCACAGCTTCTGGGCTTTCTTGGTTTTTTCTTTTAAACCAAGAGTCAAAACCTTATGTAATGGCAGGAAAAAAAGAAAAAAGTCTTGATTTGTCATGACCATAATCAGGGATAATGGCAGAGCAGTCATGTAGAGCAGTGCCTTCATGGATCCAGTGCCCGCTTTCAAAGTTCCCTTTTCACAAGGTGCAAAACCACAATTAACTATTTCAGAACACTGTGAAAGAAGGATGTTCCCCTAAGATAAGCCACCACAAGAGGAATTGGAGACAAGCACATCTGGCAAGAAGAAAAGCACAAGCCTTGGCCTAACAGAGGTGAAGGTTTGGAATTAGGACACCAGACCAAACCTCCGCTGTAGAGACTGTGGGTAAGGAAAATCATCGCTTGCATGGCTTCCAGCCCAAGATGTGGGGACAGCTGTGACCACCCTGTGGATACTCCAATCTTGGACAGTATAAAGGTGGTACCCCAGAGAGACTTGGGGACCCCCACCATTGAGCAAACTAAGGGTGAAGAAGGACAGGCTGGACAACAGAGAGTCCATGTGGTGATAATACCTCCCCACTTAATGTCTCTCTCTTCCCCTCACCCTGTCTCTCTTCTCTTATTTCTTTCTGTCTCCCTAGTTTTCATTTACTGTTCAATAACATTTTTACTGATGGCTGTGAATAAGTGTCATGCTTGCACCTTAATTTGGGCAGAGATTTCTCTTAATAACCAAATCTTTACACCACAGTTGTCCACACAGGAGTCAGGAAAACCAGCACATCAATACCTTCATTGAAATCCAAGCGGTGCCACTGCTTCAGCCTCCCCAATTCATTTTTCTCCCTGCTTGAATTGGGGATCTCTTTCTGCTCCCTGGCAGGTGCTGGGATGCTGGAACTCTGAAATTTCTCTGTTGGTTGCACCACATGGGTGCAGGGGGAAACGGAGCTGACACTTGGAGATGAAGGGAAAAGGAATGTGGAAGGCAGAAGGAAGGAAGAAGAGTGGCCACCAGCTGCTGGCTGGACATGACTGGGCTGGTGGCCAATTCTCCTCTTCTTGCTCGTCACAGGACTGGTGAAGTCAGAAGCCAGAGGCCGTTTCTGCATCAATAACAAAATAATTCATTCATTACTCTATGATCAGGAACAGCTTTTGCTTCCATTCTGAAAAAGCAGCATTTCTGAACTTGCCCAGCTTGAAAACACATCTTTCTTCACTAAAAGAGCATTCAAACCAGGAAGTATAGCAGGTAAATACAGGCCCTATCTCATTTCTTCTTAGCACTCAGCAAGTGCTACTTCAAGTCTGCAGCTAAAATGCTTTGAGAGAAAGACACTCCCTTCAGGAGCTCCATCAAAGGCTGTCCTAAAATGGAAGGTCCTGCACTTTCACATCACAGCTTTAACACTACCAGCAAGTCTGCTAAAATTTACTATACAGTCCAGAATGTTCAAAATGCACAAAATACCTGAGCAGGTCTTGCTGGAGCATCTCTCTCAGAAGGTCCCAGAGATGTTGCTTGGCTGGTGCTGGTGCTGTTCGGAGATGGAGCTGATTTTCTGTATGGATGGTCCAATATTTCACATTACAAGGCCTGAATATCAACTGTCTAAATTCATTCCTTGCAGGGAAAACAGACCTTCAGTGTCAGGACTCAAGGAAACAGCCTGAAGCTGAGTTCAGGGTGCTTTAGGCAAGATATGAGGAAAACATTTATGCCCCAGAGGGTGCTTGAGCACTGCAACAGGCTCCCCAGGCCCGTGGTCACTGCAGGAGGCTTCAAGAAGTGTTTGGACGACACTCTGGGGCGCCTGGTGTGATTCTTTGGTGTCCTTTGAAGGGCCAAGACCCTGGCAGGTCCCTGCTACCTCAGCATATTCTAACAATCTAAGCTTCATTTCCCAGGGATTTTTTAAAATCTTTTATCTGAGTGACTGAACTTACCCAGAAAGTATTAACTGCAAATTCTGTCTGTCTACTTCAGTGTAGCCAGGCCAATCAGTCTGAAGGGTTTGAAAGAGATGCTCCTTCAGAGGAAGGAATTATCTTTTGCATTCCACTTGGCTACCTACAGGCAGACATGTAGGAAAACAAATCTTTATTATCCTTGCTGCATGGAAACAAATGAAATACGATTGGTCCTGAACAGCTGTTTGCAAGAACCCAGTTTAAAATAATTAATATCTTTTTGTTCAGAGCTTAATTATTCCTCTATCACATGAGTTTTCAGACATATTAATATTTCACCAATGGAAACAACCCAGGATCTCCATTCATATCTAGCAAGAGTTCCTTTGAAAACAACATTGAGAGCTACAGTGTGTAAGGAGAGGGGGTAGGTCCAGAGTCCCTCTTCATGTGGCAGAGCCAGGGTTCATTCCAGCAGAGTTCTGCCATGAGAAGGCCGTGCACATGCCTTGCTGTACTCCTTTGAAATGAAATGAGCTTCACACCTTCCTCCAGAGAAATACAATGTCTGCTCAAAAAGGTAAAATGAGGTAGTAAAACCTCAAGACCACTGATATCTAAAGTGCAGGTTTAGACTTCATCACCTGACACCTGCTCAGAGTTCCACAGAAAAGCTCATTGGGAAAGTCTCCATCTATTTTACCCCTGCAACACACTGAATAACTCATCTAACACACCACCACCATCAGTCACAACTTTGACTTTTCTCCTGGAAAACATGAAAAACATGGATAATTTGGGTCTGTGTTGATGTCTATTTTTGCACAGCTGAAAAAAATAGTAGCAGTAGCAAATTTACCCAGAATCAGGGATTGTCTCCTTAGGAGCAGAACTCAGGTTGTGTTTGAAGTGAGGAAAGTGTGTGTGTACCAGATCTCAGCAAGCTCACACTGCCCATTTGAGAGTTATACAAAATAACCCCCACTTGCTCTGATTTCCACAAAAGCCTGAGCGAGGCATTTCAGGCTGCAGAGCTGCTCACACAGAACACTCAGAATGCAAACCTGGACCCTGAGGCGGTTCACACCTGCTACAGCACATTGACTCCAGGGAAATCTCCTCAAACATTGCAATGGAACAGGAAAAAATGCTTTCATCCTTTACCTTCTTAGGAGCTGAGCTATGAAAATTTATGATCAACTTGAAATCTAAATGGGCTAGTTCATCTGGGATGGCAGAACATGGCTCTCACTATATTGTGAAGGTCTTCAGAGTGAAAAAGCCCTGCCACTGCCCTGGGCAAACCCAGCAAAAAACAGCACAGGTTCTGGGAAGGAGTCCTTCAAAGTCACCGTGGGATCAACTGAAACTGTATTGAATTTTCCTCCCTTGACTAAGTTCCAAGACACTGTTTTCCTAGCTAAAGAGGAAACATTCCTACTTGATATATTAATGCTGGCATCATTCAGCAACAGCCTAGGAGAATAGGGAATATTGAAGAAGGAAGGAAAGGACCAATGCATCTTTCAATGTGTGTGCATCCTTTTGCTGGCTGTAACAACAAAACAACCGTGAAATTCAGAGGAGCACTGGAGAAGTTCCTGAATAAAAGAGTTTCAAGGAAGAGGGAGATTTATTCACATGACAGCAAAGAAACCCTCTGCTCAAAGTTTGGTTACCATCTTTATCATGGAGGATGTGCCTGAAACACCCCTGGAAGGCGATCCCCACAGATCCTGGAGAAGCCAACAACTCTGCTCACATGAAATACTGGCCTCTGCAGTTCCTGAACTTCTCTGCTCTGGAAGTTCTCCCAGGAAACTTTAAGTGCCATCACAAGCCATTTTACACAATCAAGGAGCCACTGTGAAGTTACTCCACAAAGCAGTTAAACAGTGCACAGAAAAGAAAGAGAATGGAATAAGGCATGAGAAGCAACAACATTACAAAGTGATACTCATTGCCAACCATTCTAGCAAAACAACAATGCCCCAAAAGTTTTGAAGTTTTCTTTCTTTTTGTCACATGGACCTGCAGCTTGAGACCTCTGGATGAAGTTGATGGAAAAACTTAAGCGGGAGCATTTCCTAACTCGTTCAACAGTATCTAATTTAAGGAGTGGAGGAACAAGTGACAATTAGGAACAAAAGGAAAGTGTGGTGGAAATAATGCTGACACAAACTCCACAATCTCACCTGCTGAAGGATCTTGGCAAGGGTGCCCTTGTCCTTTTGCTTGACTCCATCGCTCTGCAAGCGAGCAAGTAACTCTGGCTTCTTGTAGGTCCTCAGAGCAAGTAAATGAATCACCCTGTCCCTGTAGGGTCGCCCATAGACAGCACTGCAAGGATTCTGCTGCCTCTCTGCAAGATTCATGGGCTTTGTTCCCTTGTCCTCAGGGGCAGGACAGAGCAGCTCATGCTAGAGCCAATCCCGACGGGGCTTTCAGCATCAGGACCCTGACCTGGTTATGAGCAGGCTGAGCTCAAAGATGCCCCTCTCCCAGCTAAGAAGGGCTCCAGCCTCTGCAGTGCCTCCAGCCCTCAGGGACAGGGCAGCTAGCACAACAAGGCTGGCAAAGCCCAAGCGTGAGCACTGACAAGCAGTGGGAAGAAGCCACAGCCAGCCTGAGCCCCTTACGAGCTGTCGCCCCCATTCAGGACACAACAGGATGGGCTTTGAGATCAGCCACACCGAGGTGCGGATCAGTGCCCTTTTTGTCCCAACAGGTGATGGTAGACACAGAATCCCCTGGGCTCTGGTCTCAGCCCCACCAGGTCTTATCTGAGAGCACAGCACTGGCAGCTGTTATGGGCAAGAAGCAGATTCATTGGGTTGTGCTGCAGAATCACAAAGGACTGGATGTGTTTTCCTAGAGACTGATCTCAGCAGGGCTTGGGCCAATGGCTAGGATTCCAACAATCATGAGAAAGAGTGGGAATCAGGTATGGAAAAGTGCCATGGATCTGAGGAATATAGCATGGCTGGGCTGGAGGCTCTCTCCTGAGAAATGCCTGCAGTACAGTTTTATCTGATCACGCCACTTGGATGTGTCTCTTGGACACATCTGATAAGCATAAAACTAGATGATTGAATAAAAGTTGTTCTAAAAGTATCTGTTTTTTTTTTCTTTGGGGGCACATGGAAAGCAGGTCTTGCTCTCTGTTTGTCCTGTAACCTGATGTTCTTTCAAAGTAGTTCTTATTGACAAAAAGTTAGTAGTCTCTTATTGACAAAAATATAGCATTGTCATGAAAATAAACTGCAGATGTAGTAGTGGTAACAGTAACAGTCAGAAAAATGCCATCAGTAAGACGTGGGGCAGAAGGGCTCCTTCAGGATGGGGAAAAACAACACAAAAAAACCCCACCAAAAATAAACAACACAAAAACAACCCCACCTGCCCCCCCCCCCCCAAAAAAAA
The DNA here is from genome assembly GCA_039654755.1 of Calcarius lapponicus. Taxonomy (NCBI): domain Eukaryota; kingdom Metazoa; phylum Chordata; class Aves; order Passeriformes; family Fringillidae; genus Calcarius; species Calcarius lapponicus. The sequence goes on from JBBFKN010000063.1 coordinate 116,497, forward strand.
AAAAAAAACCAAAAAATCCCCAACCAAAAGGACAAAACTCCAAAGCCAGTCCATTTCTGTGAAGCTTTTTTGCTCTGATGACTGCTTGGAAGTCTGGAGTCTAAGGAGAATTTAGGAAGCTAAAAATTCTGTTCGGTTTGGCCACTAGCACACAGGACTTTCCTACATCATTTGCTAGGTCACAGCCTTCTGCTGATGCAAGAACAATCCCTGCTTCAGCCTTTCGCAGAGAGGGAAGCTCAGGCAAAGCCAAGCCAGTCCAAGGTGCCCTCAGAGGCAGCAGGAGCACCCAGAGCGCTCTCTCGCTGCCTGGGAGCACAGCACTTCCTCTGGGGAGTCCTGAATGGCCCTGTGACACCAAACTCAGGAGGAGCATGTGCTACAGCTCTGCTGACACCTGCACACAATGCACTGTCCCTCAGACAAGAAACACCCCAGACGTACCCAGCATCTCCAGGTACTCCTCCTCAATCTGTTCCAGGGACATGAAGGAACTGCCCGAGCTCGAGTTCCCAGGTTTGACAGAAGGGTTTCCTCGAGGTGATGCTGCTGCGGCAGCAGGTTCAGAGCCCATGATGTGCTGGACCTGGAGCACTTCTGGTGGGCACTGTTCCTGTGCCTCATGCCAACCTTGGGGTCCTTCATGGCCAGACATTCGCTGGAAGTCTTCGCAGGCTGCCCGGTGAGATGTCAGCACTTGCACCTCAAGTCAAACAGAACAAAGCAGTCAGACACTACAGCTTGTCCCTGTCAGCCAGGAGTCATCGACTGTGAGGAAAGGGAAAGAACAGATTGACAGGGGATACAGACAGCTTGTTTCAATCCTCCATCTGGGTCACTACGTTCCACTGTAAAAACACCTCAAGAAACAAGGAGAGCAGGAACAGGCCAGCAGGAATCAATTTGCATGACTGCTGGCAAAAAGGCCAAAGGACAAGTTTCACTGTCCTGGGCAGCAGTGGACATTCAGTGCACCAGGAAATGTCCTTCAGAGTGACTGTGATACACACTAGAGCAGGACGGCACTCAGAGGCATGGCCCCACTCCCTGCTGCTCTGCACTGGAAGGGCAAGAAGGGCAGAAACCACCAGTTTGGTGACTGCAGTGACTGCATCCCTCTTTCACTCCCTTCTAGAGCCTGAGGGAGGTGATTAAGGTTCTCTCTGACAATTTTCATTTCTTCCTCCAGCCTCTTCTCCCTTGCCTTGTTGCTAGCCTCAGACTCCTGCAGCTCTGCCTGCACGTGTTCCTTAATAGACTGTAAAGGAGAAGGGAGAGGACATTTCATGAGTGGAGTGGCTGCCACTCTTTCACTCACCTGGTTTTGTTGATCGCCCCTCTGCTTCTGGAGATTCTCCTCTTGAATTCTTCCCATGTCTGCCTTGTTCTTTCTCTTCACGTCCGTGATGGCACTCTGAGCTTCGGGCAGCTCTGCTTGTGACTCTGCCTTGATCTTCTGTACACACAAATGCAGAGCAAGTGACTGGGAGCTGCCATCATCAGGCTCAGCTCTTTCCTTTTGACGCCTCAAAATCACTTTTTTTTTGGCCACTTCTTTCTGCTTCCCTCCCCACATCTGCTTCCATTGCAAACCTCCTGTCCCGGTGCTGATCTCTGCAGATTCCAAGGCTCTGTGCTTCCAGTGCCTGTGGGACTCCTGGCCTCCTCAGTCCCAAGAGCTCTGGTTTATGCCCCTCTCCCTGCCCTTCCCTCTGTCACCTGTCCAGTCAGGCTTACCTGGCCATTCTCCTGTGGCTCTTCCACCTGCTGCCTGAGCTGCTCTTCCTGCTCTCGGGCTGGGAACAGCTCTCCCTGAGTCTGCCGTGGCATCTCTGATGAAGCAGTGTGCTCCTGCTCTCTCTCTAGAAGCACCTGCACAGAAAGCAAGAGAAGATGGGTTTCAGCTTCCCATACAACCTTGTGGGCCAAGACTCAAAGACTGCTGGGCTCACACGTTCCCAAAGCACTGTGCTGCTGCTCTGCTGGGTCATTCTCTGTTCAAGGGAGGCACAGATTCCAAAGTGACCCTGGCAGTATAGTCAGGGGCCATTTGGGACTGAAGCTCCAACAGCCTCTCAGGCAGCTGACAGGGAAGGTGTGGCATTTCTCAAGGGTCTGGTGAGGGCCTCCCTCTGCTTCTGCCATGCCCTGTTTGTCTTTCAGTAGTGACTGACACCCCACCCTGTCCCACAGCTCCATCCTGGCTCTGCAGGTGGCTTCCTGAGGGAGCTCACTCCTTGTGAGAGACACTTCTGGAGTTCTCTTCAGGCCTGCACCAGCATTGCTACCTTTCTGACATCCACACTCTTCTAAGAAATCTGGCCATTCAGGAGATGAGGATGCGTGCAAAGATCTCTGATGGAGGTCAGTGAGCCTCTATGGCCACCTCAGTATATGGAAGAGGACCAAGGTGTTTCTTCTCCCTCTTTTGTCAACTGAGAATTCTGACCAGTGTTTTGGCCCACGCAGCTGCCCAGCCACAAATGTGCCCATTTCACTTCAGATACAGCAGGCACCATTGCAAGATGGCCTTCCTCTTCCGAGCAACACGAGACAGCTGTCAAGGACTTGCAGCTTCACCCCCAGGCTCCAAGGCACTTGCCAGAGATGCAGACTGCACCAAAATATGCACCAACAGACACTGGCCGCTTCTGCTTTTGGACTCCCAAGAAGGCTTCGCAACTCCGCACTTTGTTTCTTTGGCCATGCGGGACAAGAGTGGCCCCCCACAGCTGCATGGACCACACAATCCTCCCCTTGAAGCTTATCAAAAGCCAAAAGACAACTGGCCCAAATTAGATTGTACAACTGAAGAACTACTCATGGAAAGTGCAGAGCGCTTTCACAAGCCAAACACACCTTTCCAAAAAAAGAAAAAAAAGCAACCAAGGCCTGACACCTCCAGCACTACCTCCTTTGCCCTTGGCCATAGCACTGGAGAAGCCAAGAGACAGAGCTTCCCTGAGCTAAGCGGCCAGATGCTCTCCCAGAGGCACCAGCCCTTTGCTGCCTCAACATGACAGCTCAGAGGCCCAGTTCTGTGGTGGCTGCCTGGAGGAAATCCCTAGCTCCTGGCAGGACTGCAGCACCCAGCATCCTCAGCCTGCAACAGCAAAGTGCTGGCTGCTCCAAAACTTGCAGCTCTGCCTTGCACTAAAGACAGCACCACACACAACTGGCACTTACAAGTTCAGAAAATCCAGGCTCTTGTGGGGCCAACGATGGAGCTGGCGCTCATCCTCCTCAGATTCCCCTGAAGTCCCTGGCCTTTTTTTAATTCATTAAACTGCCTCCTCAAGGGGCAGTTGGGCTTCCAGTGCCCTAACTTCCCACATAAGGGGCAAGGGGAAGTCCTTCTTTTGGATTGGCCCAGAGGTGCTGGGACGTGGGAGATGGTCCGGCAGAGGAGAGGCAGGAGCAGGAGAGACCCGTGAAGCGTCTACGGTGTCAGCAGCGGCGCCGCGCCGAGGCGGTGGTCTGGCCTTGTGATCCAGGTCTCCGGACGCAGTGGTGACTTTGCAGCACAGATCTCTAGCATCTGCTGCAGGGTGGGAGGAGGGTCCAGCAGCAGGCTGAGGATGGCGTCCCTGCACGCCGAGTTGGCACTGGTGGAAGCCACTTCTTTGAGGAGTTCCCTCCTGGTCTCTTCACCATGCACCTGCTACTCGATAGCTTTCCGGAGATGCTCAACAAAAAGGATAAACAGCTCGTTGGGATGCTGCATGACTTCATAATCAGACACCTGAGGTGCCATTGATGGCAGCCTCAGGAAGGCTCTCTCAGCCGCTTTGGCACTCTCCTTTAAAGCCTCAGGCGGGATGGCCCTGGCCTGAGTGTGTCCATCAGTCCAGTTTCTCCTCCCACACAGGTGGTCTGTGGAGATAATCTCCCCATTCGATCGAATCCTGTGCGGGGGTTCTCCCACAAAGATGGGAGGATCTCCACCAACTCCCTTTCCCATGCCACCTCCCACACCATGAATTCTGTGGGGTTGAGGAGGCAGGAGAAAAGGTTCCTAAGATCATAAGGAGTGACCTCGGTCCCTGCAGTCGTGGCCCTCAAGATCCCCCAGAAGTATTCACTCCCCCGGGAGAAATCCTTTTGGGCCTTGCAGAGCTCCTTTATCTGGTGGTGGGGGAAAGGGACCCACTGAGCCCGGGTTCCTCCCTCCCCCTCAGGATGGGAAGTGAGCAGAGCCGCGGAGGGGATGGAAGCTGGCTCCGGATCTCGGGTCTCCAGCAAACTGAGGAAATGACAGACCCTGCTGCCACAGACTCTCCCATGGAGGGAACGGAAGCCCTGCAGGATGCCTTGCAAGTGCTGCCCCTGTGGCTCCAGACACCCCCTTTTTAGCTGAACGCCTTGACAGGAGCTTTACCAAACCAGTGGCATCCTAATGCTCTTTCTGTTTCAAAATCAGATACTCAGCCACTAAGAAAGAGCAGGAAGACATAGAAAAGCCGGGTTAGGTTACACCGTAACCTAAGTAGAGAGGAAACATCTACTTACGTATGAAGTCTGTCAAGAAATAGGCAAAATAAGGAATGCCATATGCGGCGAAAAGAACTGGAGCAATACGCTCAGTCATTGTAATACTTCTCTGCAGGTATTGCTCCAGTTCTTTTTAGCTGAACGTCTTGACAGGAGCTTGACCAAACCAGTGGCATCAAGTGGCTCCTTCTGTTTCAAAATCAGAAATTCAGTCACTAAGAAAGAGCAGGAAGACATACAAAAGCCAGGTAAGGATACACCCTCACCTAAGTATAAGGAAACCTCTACTTACGTGCAAAATGTGTCACGTAATAAACAGAATAACAAAAGCCATAAGCAGCAAAAGCTGCTGTGGCCAGATGATGAAACATTGGCATTTTTGAAACTTAGGTGAACAACAGAAAAACAAGGCTCTTATCAGTGGGCAGTTGCCTACTGACAGAGGCGCCAACCAGGAGGGTTCTCCTGCTCTGAGCAAGCGCTAGGGCTGCTCTGACACTCAGGCCTTCCGTGCACCAAGGCACCCTTCTGATGTCACTGCAACGAGGTGGCAACCATGCCCTGACATCACAAAGCAAACGCTCCATGTTGGTCTGTGAGTTTATGCAAAGCACTAACCAACCTTCTCTACAGCAAACACGAAAGAGCCTGGGAAGTTCTCCTCTGTCACAAAGCAGCACAAATTTCACTTGTGGGCCAAACCCTGTTGTTCAGGGGATCCAAGAGGAACTCCAAGAGTGCACAAAGCACCTATAGCCTGTACCCCAACTGAGCACTCAGATGGGACCCAAGCAAAGGAAACCAGACCAAGAAAATGGCTCAAAGCATTGCCCATCTGAGAAATGACCCTTCCTTTATCTTTTTACACGTTTATTAAACCTTAACAAAGGACTGAATAAGGAAAGATTGCAGCACTGGGAGTCTCCACAATTAGCAGCCACATGTTCATCTACAAAAGGGATGCTCTGCCTTTTATTCCCTTAGCCCCTCCTAGTGTTTTGTCAGTCAACTCTTTCTCTGCCGTCCATTGTGGAGATTACTTTCTTACATCTTGACTGGAGGTCAGGTGTTGTTACACCCTGCCTGCTGGTCACAAGCCAGCCCTCCCCAAATGCCCTGACTACCACGGCAATTACAAGGGGGCAGGGAAAGAGGACAATGGGAGGACATATTACAATAACAGCACTTTACATTTGAACATAATATCTATTCACATAATAGGTATCTCTTAATTGTGAGAGCCAACTATTACATTACTCACCTATAATGAACAGAGCCAGGAGAGAAGGCACTGTTGGCATAACAGCTGAAATCATTCCTAACAAATCTCCCCACATATTTGCACACTTATTGGACATGGCCAGGACTCCTGTGCATGTACATCTCTGCCTTTCTCCCCCTTTGGAAGCAGTCACACTGGCAACTCGTGGGGAAACCAAGGGCTTTGTGGGGGCTGCATTGCTCTGCACAGACCCAGGCCACCCGTGGCACAGAGCTTTGGTGCCTAAAATGATCAACTAGAGGAAAACAGCTGGAAAAGCTTTCATTTTGACCTTTCTCACCTGCTAACAGAAGATGCCAAAATGAAAGTTACCAAGCAGGGCCCGATCCTGGCTGCCAGCTGAGGGTTAGGAAGGAGGCATTACTTTATTTCAATGCTGGGTGCACAGGGAATCACTTCCCTAGGCCCTGCACAGCTAGCAATCTCACCTACCAGTTTGTATCCATGGAACTAAGATACATTCAATACTTTGCTGAAACTCACAGGCTAAACATTACCCCAGATTTATTGACATATTTCAATCACTTCTCAGAATTTATTGACATCAGAGTAGGAGTGTCCTGCAGGTCCCTGGTGGTCGTTGCCACAGGTTCAGGAGGAGACCCATGTACAAAAGAACCTAAGACACAACTGAGATTGCAAAGCAAATTTATTCCATTAGTTGCAGCAGCAAAAAATACATACCAAGCCCTGGATTCCCAAAAAACTGCTGAGCGGGAGAAGGAGATGGAGCGTGGTGCTCGGCAGCAGGGCCAGGTAGGCAGTGCACTTCGAGGACATCCCCTGGATCAAAACGCTGTGCATCTCATCCTTCACACCCTTCCAGCTGAGAACCAGGCCTTGTATCTCCTGCTCAGGAGTGGAATTTCCCCAGTTACAGCATCAGCTCACACATGGCTGGCTGTGAGATGGTGGCTCAGGATGACTCCATGACTCCCTGCCACCAAGGGCTCCATTTTGCACTGTTCCCCTTTCAAAGCTTGACTGCCCACCGATTGACCAACACATTGTTTCTCTTTCAAGGGTCAAGGTCTCACCTGTTAAACAAGACACTTTTCTTCATTGTCTTGTCAAGCTGCTCAAACATGGATCAAATGTGGCAGGGCCTGGGACATGACTCCAGTTCCTGACACAGTGATTTGGGAAATAATCTGTCATGGTTTGACACTGGCACCATGCCAATGCCCCATGAAAACCCACTGTTCCTGGTGTCTGCTGTGAGATTTTTGACCAGGAATAAGAAAAAAAGCAGGCTCTTGCTTAAAAAAGAAAATAAAATTTATTAACTACACTACAACTATAAAGAAAAAGAAACACGCAGGGAAAATGAAAACCTTACAAATACATTTCCTCCCCCCCCACCAAATTTCCAATTCAATACACCTCCCAAATCACCAACTCTCAGTCTATCACCACCGTTCAGACAATCAGTTCTCAGTTCATCAAGAGGAGAGGAGTCCTTCTTGTGCCATGGTGACCTCTTCCTTTCCTGTCCAGGTGCTCTCACCGCCTGAACAGGACCAGAGCTGCTTCGTCCCATTTCCAAAGAGAGTGCAGTCTCAACTTTGGGACACCTGTCCCCCCCATATTTCACCCCTTGGGGCCGAGGGGCACTACCACTGAACCCTCTTGGTTCCGGGGCATTTCTCCCCCTGGACTCAGTCTCTGTATCACAAGGAAGCATGGCTCTGTCCATGGCTATACAAAAAGAGTCCAGCAAAAACCACTCCATCATCTCTTCCCACTAAGATTCTTCTCTATTCTTCCAACATCTCTCATTTACTCAGACCTTAATCCCACTTGCTCATTTCCTTCTTCCTCTTCCACTCTATCTCCTTTCTGGGAAAGGTTAATGTTCTATAAAGTTTTCATTGTCCAAAAAAGTGTTAAAAGCTCCTAAAAGTGGCTGGACTCCTTCTTGGTGCATCCTCCCCCCCCCCCGTCCTTCTCCACAGGTCGGGCTATGCGGACAGCCCATATCAAATTTTAAGGTAACAGTCCAGCTCCAAGCACCAGCTCTCTCTCGCTCGCTCTCTCTCTCTCTCCGTCTGCCAAGGAGGGGGAGGCTTCCCAGCGGCTCCTGGTGTCTCTCTCGCTTCCACCCTTCCACCCTGGGGGGGGGGGCCAGGCCTACCGCGTGGCTGCCCCTCCCCGCCCAGCAGCAGCTGCCAGACGAGGGAGGGATCCTCTCTCTCTCCCGCCAAGTCCCAAGAGGACGGCAGGTGGGCAGCTCTGGCCTTTTAACCCGTCGGTGCTCTCAGAGGCGGAACCAAAATTTCAGTGGTCAAATTTAGTGCCAGTGTTAAAATCTGAACAGTCATTGGCCTCTGTCTCCACAGCATCACAGCATCCCAGAAATCCTGTTTCCGGATCAAACCATCACATAATCCCATTGCCCAAACTCTCCTTTGGTGGTCAAGAGCCTCCTAAAAACACTTTCTTCCCTTTGAATGCATTCCAGCTACCTTTTTAGCAGGACCACTCTCCTTATTCTCAAGGCCAAGACAGCCACTTGCACACAGTAAGCACTGCAGTGGGGGAATACAGGGTTCAGCACTCCTGTTAAAGCTAAAGGAATTCACAAGACTAAGCCCTGTTTGTTACACTTAACACCTCTCCTTCCTATTCTGGGAATCAAACACAAGCATTTCATCAATACACCCTGCAAATGCTCTTGCTGAGTGAAGCCAAATTGCTGTGTCAATAAAGCAGCCAGGACTCAGTTTCTTCATGCAGGGAAAGCCAATTCTTTTTTCACATAACTCATTTTTATACTGTTTTCACAGACCTCGTGTTCAACTCCAACTGCCTGGTAGTTTCCTTGCCACACAATTTATTGCTTAGAAGGGGTTTTGGTGTGTACGTGGTAAGACTGTCTCTTTTTAAGACTCACTCTTACTCAGGTGATTACTTTTTTCTTTCATGAATGCTCATGGGACAGATTTCTTGTTTATTCCAGTTGCAAACAGTTTTCTTAGCACAATAGCTTGTTGTGCTAACTGCACTCATGACTATTCCCATGGGAAGTTAGCTGACTGCACGTAGAAGATGGAACAGGCCAGCTGGGAATTGACCATAGCAAAGCCAGATTTTATAAGGCCTTTCTTTTCCAATAACCATACCTGTGTGCACCACATTATGACTTTCTTTCAGAAATAAATGAAGAAAACACAAATTGCCTACTGAAACCCTACTGCCCTCTTCCACATCAGTTCACTCCTCACGCACAAGCCTCAAGCACATCCCTGATGTGCCTCTCTCCCAGCAGCACAGAGCTGCATTGCACAGCGCTTGCTGTGCGCCAGAGAGCACAAAGCAGGCTGGCCTGGTGGGCCTGAATATTTCTGCCAAACACTCTGCATCTCACCCCTTTGCTGTGGCTCAGTGCAGAGCTGCAGGATTGCAGGCGCTTCCTGCCAGAGCTGCGTGAGGCGCTGGCTCCTGCAGCTGTGCCCTGCCAAGCTGTCCCTGCCTCACGCTGGCCTGGCTTCCCCTGGCAGAAGGGCCGGGCCTGAAGGAGGCTGCCCTGTGCTCCAGCTGCCGAGCAGCCCGGCTCCCTGCCCCGGGGCCCAGAGTGCTGCACACACTGCTGACCTTTGCCAGGAGGTGCAGGGCAGCCGGCAGAAGAGCAGGAATCCTCAGCCAGCCCAGCGGCCCTGGGCTGCCCTTGGCCTTTCTCTGCTCCTGGGCACACTGCAGACGGCCAATGCCTCCAGGCCGGGCTGTGCCCAGCACGGCTGCGCTTCCCCTCGGCAGCAGCCAGCTGCCCCTGGGCTCTGAGAGCAGAGGATTCGCCCGCTGCCAGCAAGAGGCACCCAGGGCCCGGCTGCTGCCTCTTGCAGCTCCAAGGGCCTCCTTCCAGCCTGCCTCTGCCGGGGCTCAGCCTGCTCCGGCCTCTGCCGGGGCTCTGCTGGGGCTCCAGCCCGGCCAAGGCCGGGCCCGCTCTCACCTCACAGGCGCTGACAGCTCTGCCCCACAGGAGACCTTCCCGAGCACCCTCTCTGATCCTTCTGCTTTCTCACTTGAGCAAGGCTCTCCTCCAGCCAAAGAGATTGCACCCAGGGATCCAAATCCAAGTGGCAGGACCCCCAATGCTCTCCAGTCACAGTTCAATGCCTGCATCTGCACAGGATGCTTGGGCTGCCCCACTCCTCCTTTGGTTTTTCCTGCAAATGCCATTGCCCTTTCTGCCTCAACTAGAAATACCACAGCTGTGCCAAAACCAGCCAGTGGGTCATATTCCAAAGACATTGTGGTCTGGAGAGGATGAATGAAGAAGAGCCTTCCTCACTTATGAAGCCACAGAAGTGACTTAGCACCAAAAAAAAAGAACTGGTAATTCAGAAGGAAATGTTGAATTTTCTGAAGGGGTCAGAAGGAGGAGAATCTTCCAAATGAATTGATGTTTCACAAACTTTATTTAATTACAACCCTAATCCATAATCCTGTTCTACAAAACTCTTCCACAACCCTACTCTACAATCCTACTCTAAATTGGTAACAGAGATAACATCTTGACATGATTGTTACGTTCTCGGTTCTCGTCTCCTAGGGTTAGGGTTAGGATTAGGTTTTGGTTTAGGTTTAGGCTTAGGCTGAGGATTAGGGTTAGGGTTAGGTTTAGGTTTAGGCTTAGGCTGAGGATTAGGGTTGGAGTTAGGGTAAGGGTTTGGGATAGGGTAAGGGTTAGGTTTTGGGTTATCATTTAAGGTTAGGGTTAGGGTTTCGGGTTAGGGTTTGGGTTATCATTTAATGTTAGGGTTAGGGTTTTGGGTTAGGGTTTAGCGTTAAGGGTCTTCTTCTTGTCTGTGTTTATGAGTTGTGCCAGGATGAATGCTGGCTTGGCTGAAGTTACAAATGGATGCTGTCCACCGGAAAAAAAAAAAAAAAAAACAAACAAACAACAAAGAACAGTGAACCATTACTTTCCAAGCTCAGTGCTTCAGAGACTCAATTAGGATACATCTAGTTCCTAGAAGTACCCAGAAAGAGGAGCAATGAGCCCATCTGCTCCCCTGCCATCCCCATGTCCAAGACCTTGCCATCACAGGCAAAGGTGGCCCAGAATTCCACTCATCTGTTTATTGTGATGTCTTTATCATGATGGGATTTTTGCCCTGCCAATGCTCTAGAAATGGTGCTTTCTGTCCCTGGGGTTTCTTCCTTTCATGAAACTCCAATGACTCACTTAGGTCCCTGCCTTTGTGAGACAGGCACTGTGCTGATTTCCACAGGGAGACAGAGCAGTGTCTACCTTTCCATGCCCTGCCCCTCGTGTGCTGGATGGCACCTTCCTTCCCAGCAGAGCCAGCCCAGTGGCACTGGGCCCTGCAGTTCCCCCTCTGCCACACAGCCTGGCAGTAACCCTGGCGCAGTTCCCGTCTGCTTGAGCGTGCCAGGCAGCAGATGGGGCTGAGACAAGTCCCTCCCAGCTGTCCCTGTTTGTGTGGCAGAAACCTCTAAGGGTGGGCTGGGGGGCACAAACCAGGGTCCCTCAGAGGCTCACAGTGAGCCCCCCACAGCCCCTCCTGCCCACAGCCAAATCTTTGACTGCTCAGCTGGGACTGGCTTCCTTGGCTTCCTGCACCACCATTCCATGTCTCTGTACCCTGCATTGCTCTATGTCAATTCTTTTGCCATTAGATAAAACTATCGAATTACAAAAGAGTGCAAGAGAAACAGTCAGAGGACAGAGCACCTCTTCTCTAAGGAAATGCAGAGAGAGGTGGAGTCATTGAGATTTGTGAAGAACAGGCCCCAGGGAGACTTTATTGCCACTTTCCAAGACTTCGGAGGGGCCTTGAAGAAAGTGGGGGACATCTTTTTTAACAGGGCCAGTTACAATAGGATGTGGGTGAATATTTTTAAAAATGGGGATCAAGTCAGAGTAGGTCTAAGGAAGAACTTGTTTACTTGGAGCATGGTCCAACCCTGGCACAGATTGCCCCAAGAGCTTGTAGGTGCCCCATCCCTGCAACCATTCCAGGTCAGGTGGCAAAGGGCTCTGAGCAACCTGATCTCTGTAAAGATGTCCCTGCTCATTGCAGGACACTTGCACCAGAGGACCTTTACAGGGCCCTGCCAGCCCATCCCAGTCTAGGATTCCTCACTGTTTTCATTTGGAGAGCAGCAAGAGTGGAGGTGAGGAGGAAGGGGGCTCATCTGATGCCTTGGACTTGAGTGGAGGAGGAGCCCATCCCTCAGACCCTGTTTCACCTGCAGCCCCTTCACATTTTACCTGCAGGAGCTCCTTGGCAGACCAGCGCTGCTCCTCGTCTCTCTGCAGGCAGCAGCTCAGGAAGTCACGCAGGCAAGGCGAGAATCGGTTGTGCTGCTGCAGCTGTGGGGTCCCTACTGTGGCTATCAGGTCTGTAGCCTGGAGAAAAAGGATTCATCACCTGCTCCACCTGCTGCTTTCACATCTCTAAGTGCTCTCCCACATCCCTTTGTTTAACCTCTGTTCTTCAGTGGCAGTTTCTGCCCTGGTAGACCCAGAGATGATTTTCCTTTACCAACCAAAAACCCAAACCCTGATGCAGCCACAGCTTTTCCACCATCCCACAGATCTTGCCTTGACAGCTGATTTCACTGACTGACCTAGTTAGTGAGAACTACATCAACAAAAGCACATTTGCTTCTCTGAGGATTCACACCAGCTTGAGAGGCTTTTTGGAAGAGGGACTTTGCTATACAAACTAATTTCAAGGGTTAGTACATGAAAGGCATCTCTGCAGTGCTTGTTGGTCCTTTAGGCACACATGCCCTAGAAAAAAACTCATCAAGCTTTTTGTCCTGTTCTTGAAAACAATGGGAATTGGAAGGAAAGAAAGGAAATCCATCAGTTAATGCCCAGGGAAGGAAACAAACATTTAGAATCTTATCTTCAACACAGACACATTAAGATGCCTGCACAAATGTATTGGGATGAAAATGCCTGCTTGGGCACACAGGAGCCACCTGCAGCTCTGTCTCTCAGCAGTCTGAAAATTTCACCTTCCCATTTCCAAGGAAAAGAAAAATTGTCATGGTCAGAAGAAGGAGAGGTTCCATCCCTATGGTCACCCTCTGCTCATTTGGCTACTCAAGTCAATGCATGAATGGTAGGCCCAACCCAGAAAGTGCCAGGGAACACTGGGAGGTTTTGGCAGGCTCTCCACATCACCAGGCTCTGGATTGGTTCAGAATGTGGCTTGGACTAGGAGAGAAACACGGTCACTGAGTGTTTCTGCAGCACTGCATAAGAAGCAGAAGAGACTCTGCAGCCTTTCCACCTCATGGCCAGGTTTCAGGCATGTTTCCAAGTGAGAAGAAACTGCACGGGGGGGGTTAGGTTTCTCTCTAAAGACCACAGTTTTAGAAACTTTGTTTAGTTTGGGTTTCCTTCCTTCATTTCTGGAAAGATAACAGCAGTTCTCAGATGCTTGTTTCCTGTTATTAAGGCCATGTCCACAGACAAAAGAACTGGAACCACTTATAACCCAAAGGAAAGTGTTGCCTGAGAATGGAGTTTGTTTGAAGTTTGTTTGCACGTGGTAAGGCTTGAGTTCCCCCACTGATGCAACCAGAACTACAGCAGATGCTGATGTGTTGCAGGAACATTTTTAGGAGGGGACATTGGTGGAAGTAGTTCCAGCAGATGGCAATGGGATTTTGTCCAATGGCACACAGGACATGGGACAGGTGAGAAAGACAGTGGGATCAGTGAGTATTTGCTCCTTACCGTGCCAAAACTTTTGCTCCAGTAAGGAGGTTCTTGCTCTATCATTTCGATTCCCACAATTCCCAAAGACCAGATGTCCACTTTGGGGCCATATGGTTGACCTGTCACCACTTCAGGCGCCATCCACCAAGGAGTCCTGGTTTGCGAGCACGGTCTGCTCTGCTCAGGGGTGAGCTGAGCAGAGAGGCCAAAATCAGCTGTGGAGAAAGCAAAATACTGGTTTTATTTGAATTCTATGCAATTAGGAAAGCAAGCAAAAGAATTCCCCAATAGAAGCTTGAAAATGTGCTGTTGAATCTCCTGGCATTGGCGACTTAAAAAATGCCCCCATTTTTTACACTGCAGTGGCTTTTGTTCTTTGGAAACTTAGGCTTGTAGCTCCCTCCCTCTGGAAGGGACACACACAGAGCAAGGCCACTCTTGACTGCTTGTTCCTTGTCCAACCTCTGAGCACGTTGCAACTGTGCCCTCAGCTCACAGCGGGTGTCCCTGTGCTGCCACCAGCACCATTTTTGGGGAGCTGGCTGTCACTCAAAGCAGCCCCACACCCACATCCCTGGAATGCTGCACCTGACCAAGAATATACTGACCCAGCTTGACAGAACCATCAGTTCTGAGGAGGGTGTTGCAGCTCTTCACATCGCGATGGATCACGTGGTTTGAGTGAAGAAAATAAAGTCCTTGCAAGCACTGAGTGAGAAAACAGAAAGAGGTGGGCAAAAATGAGTGATGTGATTTCATAACACAAGAAAGGAAACAAGGAATCTAAAAGACTCCCTCTCCAGGGGAATAAGGAGTAATGGCAGAGAAGAGTGCCACTGGGAGGAAGAGCTTGCTGCTCCAACTCTTGCACTTTCCTTGGCGTGCCTTTTGCGGCTGCAGTGTGCCTGGAGCTCAGGGCTTCCTGGTTTAAGAAACCCTAACCCTAGGCTCAGTAATAACCTTTTCCATAGGCAGGTAAATCAGCCTAGGGTTAGGGAAGGTCCCAAGGAAAAAGGGGTGGAGACAGCCATGTTGTGGCAGTTTTGCGCTCTCTTTGGGATGCCTTTTGCAGCTGCAGTGTGCCTGGAGCTCAGGGCTTCCTGGTTTAAAAAACCCTAACCCTAGGCTCAACCCAAACCCTAACCCCAGGCAGGTAAATCAGCCTAGGGTTAGGGAAGGTCCCAAGGAAAAAGGAGTGGAGACAGCCATGTCGTGGCAGTTTTGCGCTCTCTTTGGGATGCCTTTTGCAGCTGCAGTGTGTCTGGAGCTCAGGGCTTCCTGGTTTAAAAACCCTAACCCTAGGCTCAGTAATAACCTTTTCCATAGGCAGGTAAATCAGCCTAGCGTTAGGGAAGGTCCCAAGGAAAAAGCAGTGGAGACAGCCATGTTGTGGCAGTTTTGCGCTCTCTTTGGGATGCCTTTTGCAGCTGCATTGTGCCTGGAGCTCAGGGCTTCCTGGTTTAAAAAAACCTAACCCTAGGCTCAACCCAAACCCTAACCCCAGGCAGGTAAATCAGCCTAGGGTTAGGGAAGTCCCAAGGAAAAAGGGATGGAGACAGCCACGTCGTGGCAGTTTTGCGCACTCTTTGGGATGCCTTTTGCAGCTGCAGTGTGCCTGGAGCTCAGGGCTTCCTGGTTTAAGAAACCCTAACCCTAGGCTCTGTAATAACCTTTTCCATAGGCAAGTAAATCAGCCTAAGGTTAGGGAAGGTCCCAAGGAAAAAGGGGTGGAGACAGCCATGTTGTGGCAGTTTTGCGCTCTCTTTGGGATGCCTTTTGCAGCTGCAGTGTGCCTGGAGCTCAGGGCTTCCTGGTTTAAAAAACCCTAACCCTAGGCTCAGTAATAACCTTTTCCATAGGCAGGTAAATCAGCCTAGGGTTAGGGAAGGTCCCAAGGAAAAAGGGGTGGAGACAGCCATGTTGTGGCAGTTTTGCGCTCTCTTTGGGATGCCTTTTGCAGCTGCAGTGTGCCTGGAGCTCAGGGTTTCCTCGTTTAAGAAACCCTAACCCTAGGCTCTGTAATAACCTTTTCCATAGGCAAGTAAATCACCTAGGGTTAAGTAAGGTCCCAAGGAAAAAGCAGTGGAGACAGCCATGTTGTGGCAGTTTTGCACTCTCTTTGGGATGCCTTTTGCAGCTGCAGTGTGCCTGGAGCTCAGGGCTTCCTGGTTTAAGAAACCCTAAGCCTTGGCTCTGTAATAAACTTTTCAAAGGCAAGTAAATCACCTAGGGTTAGGGAAGGTCCCAAGGAAGAAGGGGTGGAGACAGCCATGTTGTGGCAGTTTTGCGCTCTCTTTGGGATGCCTTTTGCAGCTGCAGTGTGCCTGGAGCTCAGGGCTTCCTGGTTTTAAAAACCCCAACCCTAGGCTCAACCCTAACCCTAACCCTAGGCAGGTAAATCAGCTTAGGGTTAGGGAAGGTCCCAAGGAAAAAGGGGTGGAGACAGCCATGTTGTGGCAGTTTTGCGCTCTCTTTGGGATGCCTTTTGCAGCTGCAGTGTGCCTGGAGCTCAGGGCTTCCTGGTTTAAAAAAACCTAACCCTAGGCTCAACCCAAACCCTAACCCCAGGCAGGTAAATCAGCCTAGGGTTAGGGAAGTCCCAAGGAAAAAGGGATGGAGACAGCCACGTCGTGGCAGTTTTGCGCACTCTTTGGGATGCCTTTTGCAGCTGCAGTGTGCCTGGAGCTCAGGGCTTCCTCGTTTAAGAAACCCTAACCCTAGGCTCTGTAATAACCTTTTCCATAGGCAAGTATAGCACCTAGGGTTAGGGAAGGTCCCAAGGAAAATGCAGTGGAGACAGCCATGTTGTGGCAGTTTTGCGCTCTCTTTGGGATGCCTTTTGCAGCTGCAGTGTGCCTGGAGCTCAGGGCTTCCTGGTTTAAGAAACCCTAACCCTAGGCTCAGTAATAAACTTTTCAAAAGGCAAGTAAATCACCTAGGGTTAAGCAAGGTCCCAAGGAAAAACCAGTGGAGACAGTCATGTTGTGGCAGTTTTGCGCTCTCTTTGGGATGCCTTTTGCAGCTGCAGTGTGCCTGGAGCTCAGGGCTTCCTGGTTTAAGAAACCGTAAGCCTAAGCTCTGTAATAAACTTTTCAAAAGGCAAGTAAATCGCCTAGGGTTAGGGAAGGTCCCAAGGAAGAAGGCGTGGAGACAGCCATGTTGTGGCAGTTTTGCGCTCTCTTTGGGATGCCTTTTGCAGCTGCAGTGTGCCTGGAGCTCAGGGCTTCCTGGTTTTAAAAACCCCAACCCTAGGCTCAACCCTAACCCTAACCCTAGGCAGGTAAATCAGCTTAGGGTTAGGGAAGGTCCCAAGGAAAAAGGGATGGAGACAGCCATGTTGTGGCAGTTTTGCGCTCTCTTTGGGATGCCTTTTGCAGCTGCAGTGTGCCTGGAGCTCAGGGCTTCCTGGTTTAAGAAACCCTAAGCCTTGGCTCTGTAATAAACTTTTCAAAGGCAAGTAAATCACCTAGGGTTAGGGAAGGTCCCAAGGAAGAAGGGGTGGAGACAGCCATGTTGTGGCAGTTTTGCGCTCTCTTTGGGATGCCTTTTGCAGCTGCAGTGTGCCTGGAGCTCAGGGCTTCCTGGTTTTAAAAACCCCAACCCTAGGCTCAACCCTAACCCTAACCCTAGGCAGGTAAATCAGCTTAGGGTTAGGGAAGGTCCCAAGGAAAAAGGGATGGAGACAGCCATGTTGTGGCAGTTTTGCGCTCTCTTTGGGATGCCTTTTGCAGCTGCAGTGTGCCTGGAGCTCAGGGCTTCCTGGTTTAAGAAACCCTAACCCTAGGCTCAGTAATAACCTTCTCCATAGGCAGGTAAATCAGCCTAGGGTTAGGGAAGGTCCCAAGGAAAAAGGGATGGAGACAGCCACGTCGTGGCAGTTTTGCGCACTCTTTGGGATGCCTTTTGCAGCTGCAGTGTGCCTGGAGCTCAGGGCTTCCTCGTTTAAGAAACCCTAACCCTAGGCTCTGTAATAACCTTTTCCATAGGCAAGTATAGCACCTAGGGTTAGGGAAGGTCCCAAGGAAAATGCAGTGGAGACAGCCATGTTGTGGCAGTTTTGCGCTCTCTTTGGGATGCCTTTTGCAGCTGCAGTGTGCCTGGAGCTCAGGGCTTCCTGGTTTAAGAAACCCTAACCCTAGGCTCAGTAATAAACTTTTCAAAAGGCAAGTAAATCACCTAGGGTTAAGCAAGGTCCCAAGGAAAAACCAGTGGAGACAGTCATGTTGTGGCAGTTTTGCGCTCTCTTTGGGATGCCTTTTGCAGCTGCAGTGTGCCTGGAGCTCAGGGCTTCCTGGTTTAAGAAACCGTAAGCCTAAGCTCTGTAATAAACTTTTCAAAAGGCAAGTAAATCGCCTAGGGTTAGGGAAGGTCCCAAGGAAGAAGGCGTGGAGACAGCCATGTTGTGGCAGTTTTGCGCTCTCTTTGGGATGCCTTTTGCAGCTGCAGTGTGCCTGGAGCTCAGGGCTTCCTGGTTTTAAAAACCCCAACCCTAGGCTCAACCCTAACCCTAACCCTAGGCAGGTAAATCAGCTTAGGGTTAGGGAAGGTCCCAAGGAAAAAGGGATGGAGACAGCCATGTTGTGGCAGTTTTGCGCTCTCTTTGGGATGCCTTTTGCAGCTGCAGTGTGCCTGGAGCTCAGGGCTTCCTGGTTTAAGAAACCCTAACCCTAGGCTCTGTAATAACCTTTTCCATATGCAAGTAAATCAGCCTAAGGTTAGGGAAGGTCCCAAGGAAAAAGGGGTGGAGACAGCCATGTTGTGGCAGTTTTGCGCTCTCTTTGGGATGCCTTTTGCAGCTGCAGTGTGCCTGGAGCTCAGGGCTTCCTGGTTTAAAAAACCCTAACCCTAGGCTCAACACTAACCCTAACCCTAGGCAGGTAATCAGCCGAGTGTTAGGGAAGGTCCCAAGGAAAAACGGGGGGAGACAGCCATGTTGTGGCAGTTTTGTGCTCATTTTGGGATGCCTTTTGCAGCTGCAGTGTGCCTGGAGCTCAGGACTTCCTCGATTAAAAACCATAACCCTAGGCCCAGAAATAACCTTTTCCATAGGCAAGTAAATCAGCCAAGGGTTAGGGAAGGTCCCAAGGAAGAAGGGGGGGAGACAGCCATGTTGTGGCAGTTTTGCGCTCTCTTTGAGATGCCTTTTGCAGCTGCAGTGTGCCTGGAGCTCAGGGCTTCCTGCTTTAAAAAACCCTAACCCTAGGCTCAGTAATAACCTTTTCCATAGGCAAGTAAATCAGCCTAGGGTTAGGGAAGGTCCCAAGGAAAAAGGGGTGGAGACAGCCATGTTGTAGCAGTTTTGCGCTCTCTTTGGGATGCCTTTTGCAGCTGCAGTGTGCCTGGAGCTCAGGGCTTCCTGGTTGAAGAAACCCTAACCCTAGGCTCAGTAATAAACTTTTCCATAGGCAGGTAAATCAGCCTAGGGTTAGGGAAGGTCCCAAGGAAAAAGGGGTGGAGACAGCCATGTTGTAGCAGTTTTGCGCTCTCTTTAGGATGCCTTTTGCAGCTGCAGTGTGCCTGGAGCTCAGGGCTTCCAGGTTTAAAAAACCCAAACCCTAGGATCAACCCTAGCCCTAACCCTAGGCAGGTAATTCAGCCTAGGGTTAGGGAAGGTCCCAAGGAAAAAGGGATGGAGACAGCCATGTCGTGGCAGTTTTGCGCTCTCTTTGGGATGCCTTTTGCAGCTGCAGTGTGCCTGGAGCTCAGGGCTTCCTGCTTTAAGAAACCCTAAGCCTTGGCTCTGTAATAAACTTTTCAAAGGCAAGTAAATCACCTAGGGTTAGGGAAGGTCCTAAGGAAGAAGGGGTGGAGACAGCCATGTTGTGGCAGTTTTGCGCTCTCTTTGGGATTCCTTTTGCAGCTGCAGTGTGCCTGGAGCTCAGGGCTTCCTCGTTTAAGAAACCCTAACCCTAGGCTCTGTAATAACCTTTTCCATAGGCAAGTAAATCACCTAGGGTTAAGTAAGGTCCCAAGGAAAAAGCAGTAGAGACAGCCATGTAGTGGCAGTTTTGCGCTCTCTTTGGGATGCCTTTTGCAGCTGCAGTGTGTCTGGAGCTCAGGGCTTCCTGGTTTAAAAACCCTAACCCTAGGCTCAGTAATAACCTTTTCCATAGGCAGGTAAATCAGCCTAGCTTTAGGGAAGGTCCCAAGGAAAAAGGGGTGGAGACAGCCATGTTGTGGCAGTTTTGCGCTCTCTTTGGGATGCCTTTTGCAGCTGCATTGTGCCTGGAGCTCAGGGCTTCCTGGTTTAAAAAAACCTAACCCTAGGCTCAACCCAAACCCTAACCCCAGGCAGGTAAATCAGCCTAGGGTTAGGGAAGTCCCAAGGAAAAAGGGATGGAGACAGCCACGTCGTGGCAGTTTTGCGCACTCTTTGGGATGCCTTTTGCAGCTGCAGTGTGCCTGGAGCTCAGGGCTTCCTGGTTTAAGAAACCCTAACCCTAGGCTCTGTAATAACCTTTTCCATAGGCAAGTAAATCAGCCTAAGGTTAGGGAAGGTCCCAAGGAAAAAGGGGTGGAGACAGCCATGTTGTGGCAGTTTTGCGCTCTCTTTGGGATGCCTTTTGCAGCTGCAGTGTGCCTGGAGCTCAGGGCTTCCTGGTTTAAGAAACCCTAACCCTAGGCTCAGTAATAACCTTTTCCATAGGCAGGTAAATCAGCCTAGGGTTAGGGAAGGTCCCAAGGAAAAAGGGGTGGAGACAGCCATGTTGTGGCAGTTTTGCGCTCTCTTTGGGATGCCTTTTGCAGCTGCAGTGTGCCTGGAGCTCAGGGCTTCCTGGTTTTAAAAACCCCAACCCTAGGCTCAACCCTAACCCTAACCCTAGGCAGGTAAATCAGCTTAGGGTTAGGGAAGGTCCCAAGGAAAAAGGGGTGGAGACAGCCATGTTGTGGCAGTTTTGCGCTCTCTTTGGGATGCCTTTTGCAGCTGCAGTGTGCCTGGAGCTCAGGGCTTCCTGGTTTAAAAAAACCTAACCCTAGTCTCAACCCAAACCCTAACCCCAGGCAGGTAAATCAGCCTAGGGTTAGGGAAGTCCCAAGGAAAAAGGGATGGAGACAGCCACGTCGTGGCAGTTTTGCGCACTCTTTGGGATGCCTTTTGCAGCTGCAGTGTGCCTGGAGCTCAGGGCTTCCTCGTTTAAGAAACCCTAACCCTAGGCTCTGTAATAACCTTTTCCATAGGCAAGTATAGCACCTAGGGTTAGGGAAGGTCCCAAGGAAAATGCAGTGGAGACAGCCATGTTGTGGCAGTTTTGCGCTCTCTTTGGGATGCCTTTTGCAGCTGCAGTGTGCCTGGAGCTCAGGGCTTCCTGGTTTAAGAAACCCTAACCCTAGGCTCAGTAATAAACTTTTCAAAAGGCAAGTAAATCACCTAGGGTTAAGCAAGGTCCCAAGGAAAAACCAGTGGAGACAGTCATGTTGTGGCAGTTTTGCGCTCTCTTTGGGATGCCTTTTGCAGCTGCAGTGTGCCTGGAGCTCAGGGCTTCCTGGTTTAAGAAACCGTAAGCCTAAGCTCTGTAATAAACTTTTCAAAAGGCAAGTAAATCGCCTAGGGTTAGGGAAGGTCCCAAGGAAGAAGGCGTGGAGACAGCCATGTTGTGGCAGTTTTGCGCTCTCTTTGGGATGCCTTTTGCAGCTGCAGTGTGCCTGGAGCTCAGGGCTTCCTGGTTTTAAAAACCCCAACCCTAGGCTCAACCCTAACCCTAACCCTAGGCAGGTAAATCAGCTTAGGGTTAAGGAAGGTCCCAAGGAAAAAGGGATGGAGACAGCCATGTTGTGGCAGTTTTGCGCTCTCTTTGGGATGCCTTTTGCAGCTGCAGTGTGCCTGGAGCTCAGGGCTTCCTGGTTTAAGAAACCCTAACCCTAGGCTCTGTAATAACCTTTTCCATAGGCAAGTAAATCAGCCTAAGGTTAGGGAAGGTCCCAAGGAAAAAGGGGTGGAGACAGCCATGTTGTGGCAGTTTTGCGTTCTCTTTGGGATGCCTTTTGCAGCTGCAGTGTGCCTGGAGCTCAGGGCTTCCTGGTTTAAGAAACCCTAACCCTAGGCTCAGTAATAACCTTTTCCATAGGCAGGTAAATCAGCCTAGGGTTAGGGAAGGTCCCAAGGAAAAAGGGGTGGAGACAGCCATGTTGTGGCAGTTTTGCGCTCTCTTTGGGATGCCTTTTGCAGCTGCAGTGTGCCTGGAGCTCAGGGCTTCCTGGTTTTAAAAACCCCAACCCTAGGCTCAACCCTAACCCTAACCCTAGGCAGGTAAATCAGCTTAGGGTTAGGGAAGGTCCCAAGGAAAAAGGGATGGAGACAGCCATGTTGTGGCAGTTTTGCGCTCTCTTTGGGATGCCTTTTGCAGCTGCAGTGTGCCTGGAGCTCAGGGCTTCCTGGTTTAAGAAACCCTAAGCCTTGGCTCTGTAATAAACTTTTCAAAGGCAAGTAAATCACCTAGGGTTAGGGAAGGTCCCAAGGAAGAAGGGGTGGAGACAGCCATGTTGTGGCAGTTTTGCGCTCTCTTTAGGATGCCTTTTGCAGCTGCAGTGTGCCTGGAGCTCAGGGCTTCCTGGTTTAAAAAACCCAAACCCTAGGATCAACCCTAGCCCTAACCCTAGGCAGGTAAATCAGCCTAGGGTTAGGGAAGGTCCCAAGGAAAAAGGGATGGAGACAGCCATGTTGTGGCAGTTTTGCGCTCTCTTTGGGATTCCTTTTGCAGCTGCAGTGTGCCTGGAGCTCAGGATTTCCTCGTTTAAGAAACCCTAACCCTAGGCTCTGTAATAACCTTTTCCATAGGCAAGTAAATCACCTAGGGTTAAGTAAGGTCCCAAGGAAAAAGGGGTGGAGACAGCCATGTTGTGGCAGTTTTGCGCTCTCTTTGGGATGCCTTTTGCAGCTGCAGTGTGCCTGGAGCTCAGGGCTTCCTGGTTTAAAAAACCCCAACCCTAGGCTCAACCCAAACCCTAACCCCAGGCAGGTAAATCAGCCTAGGGTTAGGGAAGGTCCCAAGGAAAAAGGAGTGGAGACAGCCATGTCGTGGCAGTTTTGCGCTCTCTTTGGGATGCCTTTTGCAGCTGCAGTGTGTCTGGAGCTCAGGGCTTCCTGGTTTAAAAACCCTAACCCTAGGCTCAGTAATAACCTTTTCCATAGGCAGGTAAATCAGCCTAGCTTTAGGGAAGGTCCCAAGGAAAAAGGGGTGGAGACAGCCATGTTGTGGCAGTTTTGCGCTCTCTTTGGGATGCCTTTTGCAGCTGCAGTGTGCCTGGAGCTCAGGGTTTCCTCGTTTAAGAAACCCTAACCCTAGGCTCTGTAATAACCTTTTCCATAGGCAAGTAAATCACCTAGGGTTAAGTAAGGTCCCAAGGAAAAAGCAGTGGAGACAGCCATGTTGTGGCAGTTTTGCACTCTCTTTGGGATGCCTTTTGCAGCTGCAGTGTGCCTGGAGCTCAGGGCTTCCTGGTTTAAAAAAACCTAACCCTAGGCTCAACCCAAACCCTAACCCCAGGCAGGAAAATCAGCCTAGGGTTAGGGAAGTCCCAAGGAAAAAGGGATGGAGACAGCCACGTCGTGGCAGTTTTGCGCTCTCTTTGGGATGCCTTTTGCAGCTGCAGTGTGTCTGGAGCTCAGGGCTTCCTGGTTTAAAAACCCTAACCCTAGGCTCAGTAATAACCTTTTCCATAGGCAGGTAAATCAGCCTAGCTTTAGGGAAGGTCCCAAGGAAAAAGGGGTGGAGACAGCCATGTTGTGGCAGTTTTGCGCTCTCTTTGGGATGCCTTTTGCAGCTGCAGTGTGCCTGGAGCTCAGGGCTTCCTGGTTTAAGAAACCCTAACCCTAGGCTCAGTAATAACCTTTTCCATAGGCAGGTAAATCAGCCTAGGGTTAGGGAAGGTCCCAAGGAAAAAGGGGTGGAGACAGCCATGTTGTGGCAGTTTTGCGCTCTCTTTGGGATGCCTTTTGCAGCTGCAGTGTGCCTGGAGCTCAGGGCTTCCTGGTTTTAAAAACCCCAACCCTAGGCTCAACCCTAACCCTAACCCTAGGCAGGTAAATCAGCTTAGGGTTAGGGAAGGTCCCAAGGAAAAAGGGGTGGAGACAGCCATGTTGTGGCAGTTTTGCGCTCTCTTTGGGATGCCTTTTGCAGCTGCAGTGTGCCTGGAGCTCAGGGCTTCCTGGTTTAAGAAACCCTAACCCTAGGCTCAGTAATAACCTTTTCCATAGGCAAGTATAGCACCTAGGGTTAGGGAAGGTCCCAAGGAAAATGCAGTGGAGACAGCCATGTTGTGGCAGTTTTGCGCTCTCTTTGGGATGCCTTTTGCAGCTGCAGTGTGCCTGGAGCTCAGGGCTTCCTGGTTTAAGAAACCCTAACCCTAGGCTCAGTAATAAACTTTTCAAAAGGCAAGTAAATCACCTAGGGTTAAGCAAGGTCCCAAGGAAAAACCAGTGGAGACAGTCATGTTGTGGCAGTTTTGCGCTCTCTTTGGGATGCCTTTTGCAGCTGCAGTGTGCCTGGAGCTCAGGGCTTCCTGGTTTAAGAAACCCTAACCCTTGGCTCTGTAATAAACTTTTCAAAAGGCAAGTAAATCGCCTAGGGTTAGGGAAGGTCCCAAGGAAGAAGGCGTGGAGACAGCCATGTTGTGGCAGTTTTGCGCTCTCTTTGGGATGCCTTTTGCAGCTGCAGTGTGCCTGGAGCTCAGGGCTTCCTGGTTTTAAAAACCCCAACCCTAGGCTCAACCCTAACCCTAACCCTAGGCAGGTAAATCAGCTTAGGGTTAAGGAAGGTCCCAAGGAAAAAGGGATGGAGACAGCCATGTTGTGGCAGTTTTGCGCTCTCTTTGGGATGCCTTTTGCAGCTGCAGTGTGCCTGGAGCTCAGGGCTTCCTGGTTTAAGAAACCCTAACCCTAGGCTCTGTAATAACCTTTTCCATAGGCAGGTAAATCAGCCTAAGGTTAGGGAAGGTCCCAAGGAAAAAGGGGTGGAGACAGCCATGTTGTGGCAGTTTTGCACTCTCTTTGGGATGCCTTTTGCAGCTGCAGTGTGCCTGGAGCTCAGGGCTTCCTGGTTTAAAAAAACCTAACCCTAGGCTCAACCCAAACCCTAACCCCAGGCAGGAAAATCAGCCTAGGGTTAGGGAAGTCCCAAGGAAAAAGGGATGGAGACAGCCACGTCGTGGCAGTTTTGCGCTCTCTTTGGGATGCCTTTTGCAGCTGCAGTGTGTCTGGAGCTCAGGGCTTCCTGGTTTAAAAACCCTAACCCTAGGCTCAGTAATAACCTTTTCCATAGGCAGGTAAATCAGCCTAGCTTTAGGGAAGGTCCCAAGGAAAAAGGGGTGGAGACAGCCATGTTGTGGCAGTTTTGCGCTCTCTTTGGGATGCCTTTTGCAGCTGCAGTGTGCCTGGAGCTCAGGGCTTCCTGGTTTAAAAAAACCTAACCCTAGGCTCAACCCAAACCCTAACCCCAGGCAGGTAAATCAGCCTAGGGTTAGGGAAGCCCCAAGGAAAAAGGGATGGAGACAGCCATGTTGTGGCAGTTTTGCGCACTCTTTGGGATGCCTTTTGCAGCTGCAGTGTGCCTGGAGCTCAGGGCTTCCTGGTTTAAGAAACCCTAACCCTAGGCTCTGTAATAACCTTTTCCATAGGCAAGTAAATCAGCCTAAGGTTAGGGAAGGTCCCAAGGAAAAAAGGGTGGAGACAGCCATGTTGTGGCAGTTTTGCGCTCTCTTTGGGATGCCTTTTGCAGCTGCAGTGTGCCTGGAGCTCAGGGCTTCCTGGTTTAAGAAACCCTAACCCTAGGCTCAGTAATAACCTTTTCCATAGGCAGGTAAATCAGCCTAGGGTTAGGGAAGGTCCCAAGGAAAAAGGGGTGGAGACAGCCATGTTGTGGCAGTTTTGCGCTCTCTTTGGGATGCCTTTTGCAGCTGCAGTGTGCCTGGAGCTCAGGGTTTCCTCGTTTAAGAAACCCTAACCCTAGGCTCAGTAATAACCTTTTCCATAGGCAAGTAAATCACCTAGGGTTAAGTAAGGTCCCAAGGAAAAAGCAGTGGAGACAGCCATGTTGTGGCAGTTTTGCACTCTCTTTGGGATGCCTTTTGCAGCTGCAGTGTGCCTGGAGCTCAGGGCTTCCTGGTTTAAAAAAACCTAACCCTAGGCTCAACCCAAACCCTAACCCCATGCAGGAAAATCAGCCTAGGGTTAGGGAAGTCCCAAGGAAAAAGGGATGGAGACAGCCACGTCGTGGCAGTTTTGCGCACTCTTTGGGATGCCTTTTGCAGCTGCAGTGTGCCTGGAGCTCAGGGCTTCCTCGTTTAAGAAACCCTAACCCTAGGCTCTGTAATAACCTTTTCCATACGCAAGTATAGCACCTAGGGTTAGGGAAGGTCCCAAGGAAAATGCAGTAGAGACAGCCATGTTGTGGCAGTTTTGCGCTCTCTTTGGGATGCCTTTTGCAGCTGCAGTGTGCCTGGAGCTCAGGGCTTCCTGGTTTTAAAAACTCCAACCCTAGGCTCAACCCTAACCCTAACCCTAGGCAGGTAAATCAGCTTAGGGTTAGGGAAGGTCCCAAGGAAAAAGGGATGGAGACAGCCATGTTGTGGCAGTTTTGCGCTCTCTTTGGGATGCCTTTTGCAGCTGCAGTGTGCCTGGAGCTCAGGGCTTCCTGGTTTAAGAAACCCTAACCCTAGGCTCTGTAATAACCTTTTCCATAGGCAAGTAAATCAGCCTAGGGTTAGGGAAGGTCCCAAGGAAAAAGGGGTGGAGACAGCCATGTTGTGGCAGTTTTGCGCTCTCTTTGGGATGCCTTTTGCAGCTGCAGTGTGCCTGGAGCTCAGGGCTTCCTGGTTTAAGAAACCCTAACCCTAGGCTCAGTAATAACCTTTTCCATAGGCAGGTAAATCACCTAGGGTTAAGTAAGGTCCCAAGGAAAAAGCAGTGGAGACAGCCATGTTGTGGCAGTTTTGCACTCTCTTTGGGATGCCTTTTGCAGCTGCAGTGTGCCTGGAGCTCAGGGCTTCCTGATTTAAAAAACCCAAACCCTAGGATCAACCCTAGCCCTAACCCTAGGCAGGTAAATCAGCCTAGGGTTAGGGAAGGTCCCAAGGAAAAAGGGATGGAGACAGCCATGTTGTGGCAGTTTTGCGCTCTCTTTGGGATTCCTTTTGCAGCTGCAGTGTGCCTGGAGCTCACGATTTCCTCGTTTAAGAAACCCTAACCCTAGGCTCCGTAATAACCTTTTCCATAGGCAAGTAAATCACCTAGGGTTAAGTAAGGTCCCAAGGAAAAAGCAGTGGAGACAGCCATGTTGTGGCAGTTTTGCGCTCTCTTTGGGATGCCTTTTGCAGCTGCAGTGTGCCTGGAGCTCAGGGCTTCCTAGTTTAAAAAACCCTAACCCTAGGCTCAACCCAAACCCTAACCCCAGGCAGGTAAATCAGCCTATGGTTAGGGAAGTCCCAAGGAAAAAGGGATGGAGACAGCCACGTCGTGGCAGTTTTGCGCACTCTTTGGGATGCCTTTTGCAGCTGCAGTGTGCCTGGAGCTCAGGGCTTCCTGGTTTAAGAAACCCTAACCCTAGGCTCTGTAATAATCTTTTCCATAGGCAAGTAAATCAGCCTAAGGTTAGGGAAGGTCCCAAGGAAAAAGGGGTGGAGACAGCCATGTTGTGGCAGTTTTGCACTCTCTTTGGGATGCCTTTTGCAGCTGCAGTGTGCCTGGAGCTCAGGGCTTCCTGGTTTAAGAAACCCTAACCCTAGGCTCAGTAATAACCTTTTCCATAGGCAGGTAAATCAGCCTAGGGTTAGGGAAGGTCCCAAGGAAAAAGGGGTGGAGACAGCCATGTTGTGGCAGTTTTGCGCTCTCTTTGGGATGCCTTTTGCAGCTGCAGTGTGCCTGGAGCTCAGGGCTTCCTGGTTTAAAAAACCCTAACCCTAGGCTCAACCCAAACCCTAACCCCAGGCAGGTAAATCAGCCTAGGGTTAGGGAAGGTCCCAAGGAAAAAGGAGTGGAGACAGCCATGTCGTGGCAGTTTTGCGCTCTCTTTGGGATGCCTTTTGCAGCTGCAGTGTGCCTGGAGCTCAGGGCTTCCTGGTTTAAGAAACCCTAACCCTAGGCTCAGTAATAACCTTTTCCATAGGCAGGTAAATCAGCCTAGGGTTAGGGAAGGTCCCAAGGAAAAAGGGGTGGAGACAGCCATGTTGTGGCAGTTTTGCGCTCTCTTTGGGATGCCTTTTGCAGCTGCAGTGTGCCTGGAGCTCAGGGTTTCCTCGTTTAAGAAACCCTAACCCTAGGCTCTGTAATAACCTTTTCCATAGGCAAGTAAATCACCTAGGGTTAAGTAAGGTCCCAAGGAAAAAGCAGTGGAGACAGCCATGTTGTGGCAGTTTTGCACTCTCTTTGGGATGCCTTTTGCAGCTGCAGTGTGCCTGGAGCTCAGGGCTTCCTGGTTTAAGAAACCCTAAGCCTTGGCTCTGTAATAAACTTTTCAAAGGCAAGTAAATCACCTAGGGTTAGGGAAGGTCCCAAGGAAGAAGGGGTGGAGACAGCCATGTTGTGGCAGTTTTGCGCTCTCTTTGGGATGCCTTTTGCAGCTGCAGTGTGCCTGGAGCTCAGGGCTTCCTGGTTTAAGAAACCCTAACCCTAGGCTCAGTAATAACCTTTTCCATAGGCAGGTAAATCAGCCTAGGGTTAGCGAAGGTCCCAAGGAAAAAGGGGTGGAGACAGCCATGTTGTGGCAGTTTTGCGCTCTCTTTGGGATGCCTTTTGCAGCTGCAGTGTGCCTGGAGCTCAGGGCTTCCTGGTTTAAAAAACCCTAACCCTAGGCTCAACCCAAACCCTAACCCCAGGCAGGTAAATCAGCCTAGGGTTAGGGAAGGTCCCAAGGAAAAAGGAGTGGAGACAGCCATGTCGTGGCAGTTTTGCGCACTCTTTGGGATGCCTTTTGCAGCTGCAGTGTGCCTGGAGCTCAGGGCTTCCTCGTTTAAGAAACCCTAACCCTAGGCTCTGTAATAACCTTTTCCATAGGCAAGTATAGCACCTAGGGTTAGGGAAGGTCCCAAGGAAAATGCAGTGGAGACAGCCATGTTGTGGCAGTTTTGCGCTCTCTTTGGGATGCCTTTTGCAGCTGCAGTGTGCCTGGAGCTCAGGGCTTCCTGGTTTAAAAAACCCTAACCCTAGGCTCAACCCTAACCCTAACCCTAGGCAGGTAAATCAGCCTAGGGTTAGGGAAGGTCCCAAGGAAAAAGGGATGGAGACAGCCATGTTGTGGCAGTTTTGCGCTCTCTTTGGGATGCCTTTTGCAGCTGCAGTGTGCCTGGAGCTCAGGGCTTCCTGGTTTAAGAAACCCTAACCCTAGGCTCAGTAATAACCTTTTCCATAGGCAGGTAAATCAGCCTAGGGTTAGCGAAGGTCCCAAGGAAAAAGGGGTGGAGACAGCCATGTTGTGGCAGTTTTGCGCTCTCTTTGGGATGCCTTTTGCA
This sequence comes from Calcarius lapponicus, assembly GCA_039654755.1. Classification (NCBI taxonomy): domain Eukaryota; kingdom Metazoa; phylum Chordata; class Aves; order Passeriformes; family Fringillidae; genus Calcarius; species Calcarius lapponicus. Next base: position 145,413 of record JBBFKN010000063.1, read on the forward strand.
GCTGCAGTGTGCCTGGAGCTCAGGGCTTCCTGGTTTAAAAAAACCTAACCCTAGGCTCAACCCAAACCCTAACCCCAGGCAGGTAAATCAGCCTAGGGTTAGGGAAGTCCCAAGGAAAAAGGGATGGAGACAGCCACGTCGTGGCAGTTTTGCGCACTCTTTGGGATGCCTTTTGCAGCTGCAGTGTGCCTGGAGCTCAGGGCTTCCTCGTTTAAGAAACCCTAACCCTAGGCTCTGTAATAACCTTTTCCATAGGCAAGTATAGCACCTAGGGTTAGGGAAGGTCCCAAGGAAAATGCAGTGGAGACAGCCATGTTGTGGCAGTTTTGCGCTCTCTTTGGGATGCCTTTTGCAGCTGCAGTGTGCCTGGAGCTCAGGGCTTCCTGGTTTTAAAAACCCCAACCCTAGGCTCAACCCTAGCCATAACCCTAGGCAGGTAAATCAGCTTAGGGTTAGGGAAGGTCCCAAGGAAAAAGGGATGGAGACAGCCATGTTGTGGCAGTTTTGCGCTCTCTTTGGGATGCCTTTTGCAGCTGCAGTGTGCCTGGAGCTCAGGGCTTCCTGGTTTAAGAAACCCTAACCCTAGGCTCTGTAATAACCTTTTCCATAGGCAAGTAAATCAGCCTAGGGTTAGGGAAGGTCCCAAGGAAAAAGGGGTGGAGACAGCCATGTTGTGGCAGTTTTGCGCTCTCTTTGGGATGCCTTTTGCAGCTGCAGTGTGCCTGGAGCTCAGGGCTTCCTGGTTTAAGAAACCCTAACCCTAGGCTCAGTAATAACCTTTTCCATAGGCAGGTAAATCAGCCTAGGGTTAGGGAAGGTCCCAAGGAAAAAGGGGTGGAGACAGCCATGTTGTGGCAGTTTTGCGCTCTCTTTGGGATGCCTTTTGCAGCTGCAGTGTGCCTGGAGCTCAGGGTTTCCTCGTTTAAGAAACCCTAACCCTAGGCTCTGTAATAACCTTTTCCATAGGCAAGTAAATCACCTAGGGTTAAGTAAGGTCCCAAGGAAAAAGCAGTGGAGACAGCCATGTTGTGGCAGTTTTGAACTCTCTTTGGGATGCCTTTTGCAGCTGCAGTGTGCCTGGAGCTCAGGGCTTCCTGGTTTAAGAAACCCTAAGCCTTGTCTCTGTAATAAACTTTTCAAAGGCAAGTAAATCACCTAGGGTTAGGGAAGGTCCCAAGGAAGAAGGGGTGGAGACAGCCATGTTGTGGCAGTTTTGCGCTCTCTTTGGGATGCCTTTTGCAGCTGCAGTGTGCCTGGAGCTCAGGGCTTCCTGGTTTAAAAAACCCTAACCCTAGGCTCAACCCTAACCCTAACCCTAGGCAGGTAAATCAGCCTAGCGTTAGGGAAGGTCCCAAGGAGAAAGGGGTGGAGACAGCCATGTTGTGGCAGTTTTGCGCTCTCTTTGGGATGCCTTTTGCAGCTGCAGTGTGCCTGGAGCTCAGGGCTTCCTGGTTTAAGAAACCCTAACCCTAGGCTCAGTAATAACCTTTTCCATAGGCAGGTAAATCAGCCTAGGGTTAGGGAAGGTCCCAAGGAAAATGCAGTGGAGACAGCCATGTTGTGGCAGTTTTGCGCTCTCTTTGGGATGCCTTTTGCAGCTGCAGTGTGCTAGGAGCTCAGGGCTTCCTGGTTTAAGAAACCCTAACCCTAGGCTCAGTAATAAACTTTTCAAAAGGCAAGTAAATCACCTAGGGTTAAGCAAGGTCCCAAGGAAAAACCAGTGGAGACAGTCATGTTGTGGCAGTTTTGCGCTCTCTTTGGGATGCCTTTTGCAGCTGCAGTGTGCCTGGAGCTCAGGGCTTCCTGGTTCAAAAAAACCTAACCCTAGGCTCAACCCAAACCCTAACCCCAGGCAGGTAAATCAGCCTAGGGTTAGGGAAGTCCCAAGGAAAAAGGAGTGGAGACAGCCATGTTGTGGCAGTTTTGCGCTCTCTTCGGGATGCCTTTTGCAACTGCAGTGTGCCTGGAGCTCAGGGCTTCCTGGTTTAAGAAACCCTAATCCTAGGCTCAGTAATAAACTTTTCAAAAGGCACTTAAATCACCTAGGGTTAAGCAAGGTCCCAAGGAAAAACCAGTGGAGACAGTCATGTTGTGGCAGTTTTGCGCTCTCTTTGGGATGCCTTTTGCAGCTGCAGTGTGCCTGGAGCTCAGGGTTTCCTCGTTTAGGAAACCCTAACCCTAGGCTCTGTAATAACCTTTTCCATAGGCAAGTAAATCACCTAGGGTTAAGTAAGGTCCCAAGGAAAAAGCAGTAGAGACAGCCATGTTGTGGCAGTTTCTCACTCTCTTTGGGATGCCTTTTGCAGCTGCAGTGTGCCTGGAGCTCAGGGCTTCCTGGTTTAAGAAACCCTAAGCCTTGGCTCTGTAATAAACTTTTCAAAGGCAAGTAAATCACCTAGGGTTAGGGAAGGTCCCAAGGAAGAAGGGGTGGAGACAGCCATGTTGTGGCAGTTTTGCGCTCTCTTTGGGATGCCTTTTGAAGCTGCAGTGTGCCTGGAGCTCAGGGGTTCCTGGTTTAAGAAACCCTAACCCTAGGCTCAGTAATAACCTTTTCCATAGGCAGGTAAATCAGCCTAGGGTTAGGGAAGGTCCCAAGGAAAAAGGGGTGGAGACAGCCATGTTGTGGCAGTTTTGCGCTCTCTTTGGGATGCCTTTTGCAGCTGCAGTGTGCCTGGAGCTCAGGGCTTCCTGGTTTAAGAAACCCTAACCCTATTCTCAGTAATAACCTTTTCCATAGGCAGGTAAATCAGCATAGGGTTAGGGAAGGTCCCAAGGGAAAAGGGGTGGAGACAGCCATGTTGTGGCAGTTTTGCGCTCTCCTTGGGATGATTTTTGCAGCTGCAGTGTGCCTGGAGCTCAGGGGTTCCTGGTTTAAAAAACCCTAACCCTAGGCTCTGTAATAACCTTTTCCATAGGCAAGTAAAGCACCTAGGGTTAGGGAAGGTCCCAAGGAAAAACCAGTGGAGACAGTCATGTTGTGGCAGTTTTGCGCTCTCTTTGGGATGCCTTTTGCAGCTGCAGTGTGCCTGGAGCTCAGGGCTTCCTGGTTTAAAAAACCCTAACCCTAGGCTCAACCCAAACCCTAACCCCAGGCAGGTAAATCAGCCTAGGGTTAGGGAAGGTCCCAAGGAAAAAAGAGTGGAGACAGCCATGTCGTGGCAGTTTTGCGCTCTCTTTGGGATGCCTTTTGCAGCTGCAGTGTGCCTGGAGCTCAGGGCTTCCTGGTTTAAAAAACCCTAAACCTAGGCTCTGTAATAACCTTTTCCATAGGCAAGTAAATCAGCCTAGGGTTAAGTAAGGTCCCAAGGAAAAAGCAGTGGAGACAGCCATGTTGTGGCAGTTTTGCGCTCTCTTTGGGATGCCTTTTGCAGCTGCAGTGTGCCTGGAGCTCAGGGCTTCCTGGTTTAAAAAACCCAAACCCTAGGCTCAACCCTAACCCTAACCCTAGGCAGGTATATCAGCCTAGGGTTAGGGAAGGTCCCAAGGAAAAAGGGATGGAGACAGCCACGTCGTGGCAGTTTTGCGCACTCTTTGGGATGCCTTTTGCAGCTGCAGTGTGCCTGGAGCTCAGGGCTTCCTGGTTTAAAAACCCTAACCCTAGGCTCAGTAATAACCTTTTCCATAGGCAGGTAAATCAGCCTAGGGTTAGGGAAGGTCCCAAGGAAAAAGGGGTGGAGACAGCCATGTTGTGGCAGTTTTGCGCTCTCTTTGGGATGCCTTTTGCAGCTGCAGTGTGCCTGGAGATCAGGTCTTCCTGGTTTGAGAAACCCTAAGCCTAAGCTCTGTAATAAACTTTTCAAAAGGCAAGTAAATTGCCTAGGGTTAGGGAAGGTCCCAAGGAAGAAGGGGTGGAGACAGCCAAGTTGTGGCAGTTTTGCGCTCTCTTTGGGATGCCTTTTGCAGCTGCAGTGTGCCTGGAGCTCAGGGCTTCCTGCTTTAAAAAACCCTAACCCTAGGCTCAACCCTAACCCTAACCCCAGGCAGGTAAATCAGCCTAGGGTTAGGGAAGGTCCCAAGGAAAAAGGGGTGGAGACAGCCATGTTGTGGCAGTTTTGCGCTCTCTTTGGGATGCCTTTTGCAGCTGCAGTGTGCCTGGAGCTCAGGGGTTCCTGGTTTAAAAAACCCTAACCCTAGGCTCTGTAATAACCTTTTCCATAGGCAAGTAAAGCACCTAGGGTTAGGGAAGGTCCCAAGGAAAAACCAGTGGAGACAGTCATGTTGTGGCAGTTTTGCGCTCTCTTTGGGATGCCTTTTGCAGCTGCAGTGTGCCTGGAGCTCAGGGCTTCCTGGTTTAAAAACCCTAACCCTAGGCTCAGTAATAACCTTTTCCATAGGCAGGTAAATCAGCCTAGGGTTAGGGAAGGTCCCAAGGAAAAAGGGGTGGAGACAGCCATGTTGTGGCAGTTTTGCGCTCTCTTTGGGATGCCTTTTGCAGCTGCAGTGTGCCTGGAGCTCAGTGCTTCCTGGTTTTAAAAACCCCAACCCTAGGCTCAACCCTAACCCTAACCCTAGGCAGGTAAATCAGCCTAGGGTTAGGGAAGGTCCCAAGGAAAAAGGGATGGAGACAGCCATGTTGTGGCAGTTTTGCGCTCTCTTTGGGATGCCTTTTGCAGCTGCAGTGTGCCTGGAGCTCAGGGCTTCCTGGTTTAAGAAACCCTAACCCTAGGCTCAGTAATAACCTTTTCCATAGGCAGGTAAATCAGCCTAGGGTTAGGGAAGGTCCCAAGGAAAAAGGGGTGGAGACAGCCATGTTGTGGCAGTTTTGCGCTCTCTTTGGGATGCCTTTTGCAGCTGCAGTGTGCCTGGAGCTCAGGGCTTCCTGGTTTGAAAAACCCTAACCCTAGGCTCTGTAATAACCTTTTCCATAGGCAAGTAAATCAGCCTAGGGTTAAGTAAGGTCCCAAGGAAAAAGCAGTGGAGACAGCCATGTTGTGGCAGTTTTGCGCTCTCTTTGGGGTGACTTTTGCAGCTGCAGTGTGCCTGGAGCTCAGGGCTTCCTGGTTTAAGAAACCCTAAGCCTAAGCTCTCTAATAAACTTTTCAAAAGGCAAGTAAATCGCCTAGGGTTAGGGAAGGTCCCAAGGAAGAAGACAGCCATGTTGTGGCAGTTTTGCGCTCTCTTTGGGATGCCTTTTGCAGCTGCAGTGTGCCTGGAGCTCAGGGCTTCCTGGTTTAAGAAACCCTAACCCTAGGCTCAGTAATAACCTTTTCCATAGGCAGGTAAATCAGCCTAGGGTTAGGGAAGGTCCCAAGGAAAAAGCAGTGGAGACAGCCATGTTGTGGCAGTTTTGCGCTCTCTTTGGGATGACTTTTGCAGCTGCAGTGTGCCTGGAGCTCAGGTCTTCCTGGTTTGAGAAACCCTAAGTCTAAGCTCTGTAATAAACTTTTCAAAAGCAAGTAAATTGCCTAGGGTTAGGGAAGGTCCCAAGGAAGAAGGGGTGGAGACAGCCAAGTTGTGGCAGTTTTGCGCTCTCTTTGGGATGCCTTTTGCAGCTGCAGTGTGCCTGGAGCTCAGGGCTTCCTGGTTTAAAAAACCCTATCCCTAGGCTCAACCCTAACGCTTCCCCTAGGCAGGTAAATCAGCCTAGGGTTAAGTATGTCCCTAGGAAGAAGGGGTGGAGACAGCCATGTTGTGGCAGTTTTGCGCTCTCTTTGGGATGCCTTTTGCAGCTGCAGTGTGCCTGGAGCTCAGGGCTTCCTGGTTTAAGAAACCGTAAGCCTAAGCTCTGTAATAAACTTTTCAAAAGGCAAGTAAATCGCCTAGGGTTAGGGAAGGTCCCAAGGGAAAAGCAGGGGAGACAGCCATGTTGTGGCAGTTTTGCGCTCTCTTTGGGATGCCTTTTGCAGCTGCAGTGTGCCTGGAGCTCAGGGCTTCCTGGTTTAAGAAACGCTAACCCTAGGCTCAGTAATAACCTTTTCCATAGGCAGGTAAATCAGCCTAGGGTTAGGGAAGGTCCCAAGGAAAAAGGGGTGGAGACAGCCATGTTGTGGCAGTTTTGCGCTCTCTTTGGGATGCCTTTTGCAGCTGCAGTGTGCCTGGAGCTCAGGGCTTCCTGGTTTAAGAAACCCTAACCCTAGGCTCAGTAATAACCTTTTCCATAGGCAGGTAAATCAGCCTAGGGTTAGGGAAGGTCCCAAGGAAAAAGGGGTGGAGACAGCCATGTTGTGGCAGTTTTGCGCTCTCTTTGGGATGCCTTTTGCAGCTGCAGTGTGCCTGGAGCTCAGGGCTTCCTGGTTTGAGAAACCAGAAGCCTAAGCTCTGTAATAAACTTTTCAAAAGGCAAGTAAATTGGTTAGGGTTAGGGAAGGTCCCAAGGAAGAAGCGGTGGAGACAGCCATGTTGTGGCAGTTTTGCGCTCTCTTTGGGATGCCTTTTGCAGCTGCAGTGTGCCTGGAGCTCAGGGCTTCCTGGTTTAAGAAACCCTAACCCTAGGCTCTGTAATAACCTTTTCCATAGGCAAGTAAATCACCTTGGGTTAAGTAAGGTCCCAAGGAAAAAGCAGTGGAGACAGCCATGTTGTGGCAGTTTTGCACTCTCTTTGGGATGCCTTTTGCAGCTGCAGTGTGCCTGGAGCTCAGGGCTTCCTGGTTTAAAAAACCCTAACCCTAGACTCAACCCAAACCCTAACCCCAGGAAGGTAAATCAGCCTAGGATTAGGTAAGGTCCTAAGGAAAAAGGAGTGGAGACAGCCATGTCGTGGCAGTTTTGCGCTCTCTTTGGGATGCCTTTTGCAGCTGCAGTGTGCCTGGAGCTCAGGGCTTCCTGGTTTAAAAAAACCTAACCCTAGGCTCAACCCTAACCCTTGCCCTAGGCAGGTAAATCAGCCTAGGGTTAGGGAAGGTCCCAAGGAAAATGGGTGGAGACAGCCATGTTGTGGCAGTTTTGCGCTCTCTTTGGGATGCCTTTTGCAGCTGCAGTGTGCCTGGAGCTCAGGGCTTCCTGGTTTAAGAAACCCTAAGCCTTGGCTCTGTAATAAACTTTTCAAAGGCAAGGGGGGGGGGTAAATCACCTAGGGTTAGGGAAGGTCCCAAGGAAGAAGGGGTGGAGACAGCCATGTTGTGGCAGTTTTGCGCTCTCTTTGGGATGCCTTTTGCAGCTGCAGTGTGCCTGGAGCTCAGGGCTTCCTGGTTTAAGAAACCCTAACCCTAGGCTCAGTAATAACCTTTTCCATAGGCAGGTAAATCAGCCTAGGGTTAGGGAAGGTCCCAAAGAAAAAGGGGTGGAGACAGCCATGTTGTGGCAGTTTTGCGCTCTCTTTGGGATGCCTTTTGCAGCTGCAGTGTGCCTGGAGCTCAGGGCTTCCTGGTTTAAGAAACCCTAACCCTAGGCTCAGTAATAACCTTTTCCATAGGCAGGTAAATCAGCCTAGGGTTAGGGAAGGTCCCAAGGAAAAAGGGGTGGAGACAGCCATGTTGTGGCAGTTTTGCGCTCTCTTTGGGATGCCTTTTGCAGCTGCAGTGTGCCTGGAGCTCAGGGCTTCCTGGTTTAAAAAACCCAAACCCTAGGCTCAGTAATAACCTTTTCCATAGGCAGGTAAATCAGCCTAGGGTTAGGGAAGGTCCCAAGGAAAAAGCAGTGGAGACAGCCATGTTGTGGCAGTTTTGCGCTCTCTTTGGGATGACTTTTGCAGCTGCAGTGTGCCTGGAGCTCAGGTCTTCCTGGTTTGAGAAACCCTAAGCCTAAGCTCTGTAACAAACTTTTAAAAAGGCAAGTAAATTGCCTAGGGTTAGGGAAGGTCCCAAGGAAGAAGGGGTGGAGACAGCCAAGTTGTGGCAGTTTTGCGCTCTCTTTGGGATGCCTTTTGCAGCTGCAGTGTGCCTGGAGCTCAGGGCTTCCTGGTTTGAGAAACCCGAAGCCTAAGCTCTGTAATAAACTTTTCAAAAGGCAAGTAAATTGGTTAGGGTTAGGGAAGGTCCGAAGGAAGAAGCGGTAGAGACAGCCATGTTGTGGCAGTTTTGCGCTCTCTTTGGGATGCCTTTTGCAGCTGCAGTGTGCCTGGAGCTCAGAGCTTCCTGGTTTAAAAAACCCCAACCCTAGGCTCAACCCTAACCCTAACCCTAGGCAGGTAAATCAGCCTAGGGTTAGGGAAGGTCCCAAGGAAAAAGGGATGGAGACAGCCATGTTGTGGCAGTTTTGCGCTCTCTTTGGGATGCCTTTTGCAGCTGCAGTGTGCCTGGAGCTCAGGGCTTCCTGGTTTAAGAAACCCTAACCCTAGGCTCAGTAATAACCTTTTCCATAGGCAGGTAAATCAGCCTAGGGTTAGGGAAGGTCCCAAGGAAAAAGGGGTGGAGACAGCCATGTTGTGGCAGTTTTGCGCTCTCTTTGGGATGCCTTTTGCAGCTGCAGTGTGCCTGGAGCTCAGGGCTTCCTGGTTTGAAAAACCCTAACCCTAGGCTCTGTAATAACCTTTTCCATAGGCAAGTAAATCAGCCTAGGGTTAAGTAAGGTCCCAAGGAAAAAGCAGTGGAGACAGCCATGTTGTGGCAGTTTTGCGCTCTCTTTGGGGTGACTTTTGCAGCTGCAGTGTGCCTGGAGCTCAGGGCTTCCTGGTTTAAGAAACCCTAAGCCTAAGCTCTGTAATAAACTTTTCAAAAGGCAAGTAAATCGCCTAGGGTTAGGGAAGGTCCCAAGGAAGAAGGGGTGGAGACAGCCATGTTGTGGCAGTTTTGCGCTCTCTTTGGGATGCCTTTTGCAGCTGCAGTGTGCCTGGAGCTCAGGGCTTCCTGGTTTGAGAAACCCTAACCCTCGGGTCAACCCTAACTCTAACCCTAGGCAGGTAAATCAGCCTAGGGTTAGGGAAGGTCCCAAGGAAAAAGGGGTGGAGACAGCCATGTTGTGGCAGTTTTGTGCTCTCTTTGGGATGCCTTTTGCAGCTGCAGTGTGCCTGGAGCTCAGGGCTTCCTGGTTTAAGAAACCCTAACCCTAGGCTCAGTAATAACCTTTTCCATAGGCAGGTAAATCAGCCTAGGGTTAGGGAAGGTCCCAAGGAAAAAGCAGTGGAGACAGCCATGTTGTGGCAGTTTTGCGCTCTCTTTGGGATGACTTTTGCAGCTGCAGTGTGCCTGGAGCTCAGGTCTTCCTGGTTTGAGAAACCCTAAGCCTAAGCTCTGTAATAAACTTTTCAAAAGGCAAGTAAATTGCCTAGGGTTAGGGAAGGTCCCAAGGAAGAAGGGGTGGAGACAGCCATGTTGTGGCAGTTTTGCGCTCTCTTTGGGATGCCTTTTGCAGCTGCAGTGTGCCTGGAGCTCAGGGCTTCCTGGTTTGAGAAACCCTAACCCTCGGGTCAACCCTAACTCTAACCCTAGGCAGGTAAATCAGCCTAGGGTTAGGGAAGGTCCCAAGGAAAAAGGGGTGGAGACAGCCATGTTGTGGCAGTTTTGCGCTCTCTTTGGGATGCCTTTTGCAGCTGCAGTGTGCCTGGAGCTCAGGGCTTCCTGGTTTAAAAAACCCTATCCCTAGGCTCAACCCTAACGCTTCCCCTAGGCAGGTAAATCAGCCTAGGGTTAAGTATGTCCCTAGGAAGAAGGGGTGGAGACAGCCATGTTGTGGCAGTTTTGCGCTCTCTTTGGGATGCCTTTTGCAGCTGCAGTGTGCCTGGAGCTCAGGGCTTCCTGGTTTAAGAAACGCTAACCCTAGGCTCAGTAATAACCTTTTCCATAGGCAGGTAAATCAGCCTAGGGTTAGGGAAGGTCCCAAGGAAAAAGGGGTGGAGACAGCCATGTTGTGGCAGTTTTGCGCTCTCTTTGGGATGCCTTTTGCAGCTGCAGTGTGCCTGGAGCTCAGGGCTTCCTGGTTTAAAAAACCCTAACCCTAGGCTCAGTAATAACCTTTTCCATAGGCAGGTAAATCAGCCTAGGGTTAGGGAAGGTCCCAAGGAAAAAGGGGTGGAGACAGCCATGTTGTGGCAGTTTTGCGCTCTCTTTGGGATGCCTTTTGCAGCTGCAGTGTGCCTGGAGCTCAGGGCTTCCTGGTTTGAGAAACCAGAAGCCTAAGCTCTGTAATAAACTTTTCAAAAGGCAAGTAAATTGGTTAGGGTTAGGGAAGGTCCCAAGGAAGAAGCGGTGGAGACAGCCATGTTGTGGCAGTTTTGCGCTCTCTTTGGGATGCCTTTTGCAGCTGCAGTGTGCCTGGAGCTCAGGGCTTCCTGGTTTAAGAAACCCTAACCCTAGGCTCTGTAATAACCTTTTCCATAGGCAAGTAAATCACCTTGGGTTAAGTAAGGTCCCAAGGAAAAAGCAGTGGAGACAGCCATGTTGTGGCAGTTTTGCACTCTCTTTGGGATGCCTTTTGCTGCTGCAGTGTGCCTGGAGCTCAGGGCTTCCTGGTTTAAAAATCCCTAACCCTAGGCTCAACCCAAACCCTAACCCCAGGAAGGTAAATCAGCCTAGGGTTAGGTAAGGTCCTAAGGAAAAAGGAGTGGAGACAGCCATGTCGTGGCAGTTTTGCGCTCTCTTTGGGATGCCTTTTGCAGCTGCAGTGTGCCTGGAGCTCAGGGCTTCCTGGTTTAAAAAAACCTAACCCTAGGCTCAACCCTAACCCTTGCCCTAGGCAGGTAAATCAGCCTAGGGTTAGGGAAGGTCCCAAGGAAAAAGGGGGGGAGACAGCCATGTTGTGGCAGTTTTGCGCTCTCTTTGGGATGCCTTTTGCAGCTGCAGTGTGCCTGGAGCTCAGGGCTTCCTGGTTTGAAAAACCCTAACCCTAGGCTCAACCCAAACCCTAACCCCAGGCAGGTAAATCAGCCTAAGGTTAGGGAAGGTCCCAAGGAAAAAGGGGTGGAGACAGCCATGTTGTGGCAGTTTTGTGCTCTCTTTGGGATGCCTTTTGCAGCTGCAGTGTGCCTGGAGCTCAGGGCTTCCTGGTTTAAGAAACCCTAACCCTAGGCTCAGTAATAACCTTTTCCATAGGCAGGTAAATCAGCCTAGGGTTAGGGAAGGTCCCAAAGAAAAAGGGGTGGAGACAGCCATGTTGTGGCAGTTTTGCGCTCTCTTTGGGATGCCTTTTGCAGCTGCAGTGTGCCTGGAGCTCAGGGCTTCCTGGTTTAATAAACCCTAACCCTAGGCTCAGTAATAACCTTTTCCATAGGCAGGTAAATCAGCCTAGGGTTAGGGAAGGTCCCAAGGAAAAAGCAGTGGAGACAGCCATGTTGTGGCAGTTTTGCGCTCTCTTTGGGATGACTTTTGCAGCTGCAGTGTGCCTGGAGCTCAGGTCTTCCTGGTTTGAGAAACCCTAAGCCTAAGCTCTGTAACAAACTTTTAAAAAGGCAAGTAAACTGCCTAGGGTTAGGGAAGGTCCCAAGGAAGAAGGGGTGGAGACAGCCAAGTTGTGGCAGTTTTGCGCTCTCTTTGGGATGCCTTTTGCAGCTGCAGTGTGCCTGGAGCTCAGGGCTTCCTGCTTTAAAAAACCCTAACCCTAGGCTCAACCCTAACCCTAACCCCAGGCAGGTAAATCAGCCTAGGGTTAGGGAAGGTCCCAAGGAAAAAGGGGTGGAGACAGCCATGTTGTGGCAGTTTTGCGCTCTCTTTGGGATGCCTTTTGCAGCTGCAGTGTGCCTGGAGCTCAGGGCTTCCTGGTTTGAGAAACCCGAAGCCTAAGCTCTGTAATAAACTTTTCAAAAGGCAAGTAAATTGGTTAGGGTTAGGGAAGGTCCCAAGGAAGAAGCGGTAGAGACAGCCATGTTGTGGCAGTTTTGCGCTCTCTTTGGGATGCCTTTTGCAGCTGCAGTGTGCCTGGAGCTCAGGGCTTCCTGGTTTAAGAAACCCTAACCCTAGGCTCTGTAATAACCTTTTCCATAGGCAAGTAAATCAACTTGGGTTAAGTAAGGTCCCAAGGAAAAAGCAGTGGAGACAGCCATGTTGTGGCAGTTTTGCACTCTCTTTGGGATGCCTTTTGCAGCTGCAGTGTGCCTGGAGCTCAGGGCTTCCTGGTTTAAAAAACCCTAACCCTAGGCTCAACCCAAACCCTAACCCCAGGAAGGTAAATCAGCCTAGGGTTAGGGAAGGTCCTAAGGAAAAAGGAGTGGAGACAGCCATGTTGTGGCAGTTTTGCGCTCTCTTTGGGATGCCTTTTGCAGCTGCAGTGTGCCTGGAGCTCAGGGCTTCCTGGTTTAAAAACCCTAACCCTAGGCTCAGTAATAACCTTTTCCATAGGCAGGTAAATCAGCCTAGCGTTAGATAAGGTCCCAAGGAAAAAGGGGTGGAGTCAGCCATGTTGTGGAAATTTTGCGCTCTCTTTGGGATGCCTTTTGCAGCTGCAGTGTGCCTGGAGCTCAGGGCTTCCTGGTTTGAGAAACCCTAACCCTAGGCTCAACCCTAACCCTAACCATCGGCAGGTAAATCAGCCTAGGGTTAGGGAAGGTCCCAAGGAAAAAGGGGTGGAGACAGCCATGTCGTGGCAGTTTTGCGCTCTCTTTGGGATGCCTTTTGCAGCTGCAGTGTGCCTGGAGCTCAGGGCTTCCTGGTTTAAGAAACCCTAACCCTAGGCTCAGTAATAACCTTTTCCATAGGCAGGTAAATCAGCCTAGGGTTAGGGAAGGTCCCAAGGAAAAAGGGGTGGAGACAGCCATCTTGTGGCAGTTTTGCACTCTCTTTGGGATGCCTTTTGCAGCTGCAGTGTGCCTGGAGCTCAGGGCTTCCTGGTTTAAAAAACCCAAACCCTAGGTTCAACCCTAGCCCTAACCCTAGGCAGGTAAATCAGCCTAGGATTAGGGAAGGTCCCAAGGAAAAAGGGGTGGAGACAGCCCTGTTGTGGCAGTTTTGCGCTCTCTTTGGGATGCCTTTTGCAGCTGCAGTGTGCCTGGAGCTCAGGGCTTCCTGGTTTAAAAAACCCTAACCCTAGGCTCAACCCAAACCCTAACCCCAGGCAGGTAAATCAGCCTAGGGTTAGGGAAGGTCCCAAGGAAAAAGGGATGGAGACAGCCATGTTGTGGCAGTTTTGCGCTCTCTTTGGGATGCCTTTTGCAGCTGCAGTGTGCCTGGAGCTCAGGGCTTCCTAGTTTAAGAAACCCTAACCCTAGGCTCAGTAATAAACTTTTCCATAGGCAAGTAAAACACCTAGGGTTAAGCAAGGTCCCAAGGAAAAACCAGTGGAGACAGTCATGTTGTGGCAGTTTTGCGCTCTCTTTGGGATGCCTTTTGCAGCTGCAGTGTGCCTGGAGCTCAGGGCTTCCTGGTTTAAAAAACCATAACCCTAGGCTCAACCCTAGCCCTAACCCTAGGCAGGTAAATCAGCCTAGGGTTAGGGAAGGTCCCAAGGAAAAAGGGCTGGAGACAGCCATGTTGTGGCAGTTTTGCGCTCTCTTTGGGATGCCTTTTGCAGCTGCAGTGTGCCTGGAGCTCAGGGCTTCCTGGTTTAAGAAACCCTAACCCTAGGCTCAACCCTAACCCTAACCGTAGGCAGGTAAATCAGCCTAGGGTTAGGGAAGGTCCCAAGGAAAAAGGGGTGGAGACAGCCATGTTGTGGCAGTTTTGCGCTCTCTTTGGGATGCCTTTTGCAGCTGCAGTGTGCCTGGAGCTCAGGGCTTCCTGGTTTAAAAAAACCCTAACCCTAGGCTCAACCCTAACCCTAACCCTAGGCAGGTAAATCAGCCTAGGGTTAGGGAAGGTCCCAAGGAAAAAGGGGTGGAGACAGCCATGTTGTGGCAGTTTTGCGCTCTCTTTGGGATGCCTTTTGCAGCTGCAGTGTGCCTGGAGCTCAGAGCTTCCTGGTTTAAAAACCCTAACCCTAGGCTCAGTAATAACCTTTTCCATAGGCAGGTAAATCAGCTTAGCGTTAGGGAAGGTCCCAAGGAAAAAGGGGTGGAGACAGCCATGCTGTGGCAGTTTTGCGCTCTCTTTGGGATGCCTTTTGCAGCTGCAGTGTGCCTGGAGCTCAGGGCTTCCTGGTTTAAAAAAACCCTAACCCTAGGCCCAACCCCAACCCTAACCCTAGGCAGGTAAATCAGCCTAGGGTTAGGGAAGGTCCCAAGGAAAAAGGGATGGAGACAGCCATGTTGTGGCAGTTTTGTGCTCTCTTTGGGATGCCTTTTGCAGCTGCAGTGTGCCTGGAGCTCAGGGCATCCTGGTTTTAAAACCCTAACCCTAGGCTCAACCCTAACCCTAACCCTAGGCAGGTAAATCAGCCTAGGGTTAGGGAAGATCCCAAGGAAAAAGGGATGGAGACAGCCATGTTCTGGCAGTTTTGCGCTCTCTTTCGGATGCCTTTTGCAGCTGCAATGTGCCTGGAGCTCAGGGCTTCCTGGTTTGAGAAACCCTAAACCTAGGCTCAACCCTAACCCTAAACCTAGGCAGGTAAATCAGCCTAGCATTAGGGAAGGTCCCAAGGAAAAAGGGGTGGAGACAGCCATGTTGTGGCAGTTTTGCGCTCTCTTTGGGATGCCTTTTGCAGCTGCAGTGTGCCTGGAGCTCAGGGCTTCCTGGTTTAAAAAACCATAACCCTAGGCTCAACCCTATCCCTAACCCTAGGCAGGTAAATCAGCCTAGGGTTAGGGAAGGTCCCAAGGAAAAAGGGGTGGAGACAGCCATGTTGTGGCAGTTTTGCGCTCTCTTTGGGATGCCTTTTGCAGCTGCAGTGTGCCTGGAGCTCAGGGCTTCCTGGTTTAAAAAAACCCTAACCCTAGGCTCAACCCTAACCCTAACCCTAGGCAGGTAAATCAGCCTAGGGTTAGGGAAGGTCCCAAGGAAAAAGGGGTGGAGACAGCCATGTTGTGGCAGTTTTGCGCTCTCTTTGGGATGCCTTTTGCAGCTGCAGTGTGCCTGGAGCTCAGAGCTTCCTGGTTTAAAAACCCTAACCCTAGGCTCAGTAATAACCTTTTCCATAGGCAGGTAAATCAGCTTAGCGTTAGGGAAGGTCCCAAGGAAAAAGGGGTGGAGACAGCCATGCTGTGGCAGTTTTGCGCTCTCTTTGGGATGCCTTTTGCAGCTGCAGTGTGCCTGGAGCTCAGGGCTTCCTGGTTTAAAAAAACCCTAACCCTAGGCCCAACCCCAACCCTAACCCTAGGCAGGTAAATCAGCCTAGGGTTAGGGAAGGTCCCAAGGAAAAAGGGATGGAGACAGCCATGTTGTGGCAGTTTTGTGCTCTCTTTGGGATGCCTTTTGCAGCTGCAGTGTGCCTGGAGCTCAGGGCATCCTGGTTTTAAAACCCTAACCCTAGGCTCAACCCTAACCCTAACCCTAGGCAGGTAAATCAGCCTAGGGTTAGGGAAGATCCCAAGGAAAAAGGGATGGAGACAGCCATGTTCTGGCAGTTTTGCGCTCTCTTTCGGATGCCTTTTGCAGCTGCAATGTGCCTGGAGCTCAGGGCTTCCTGGTTTGAGAAACCCTAAACCTAGGCTCAACCCTAACCCTAAACCTAGGCAGGTAAATCAGCCTAGCATTAGGGAAGGTCCCAAGGAAAAAGGGGTGGAGACAGCCATGTTGTGGCAGTTTTGCGCTCTCTTTGGGATGCCTTTTGCAGCTGCAGTGTGCCTGGAGCTCAGGGCTTCCTGGTTTAAAAAACCATAACCCTAGGCTCAACCCTATCCCTAACCCTAGGCAGGTAAATCAGCCTAGGGTTAGGGAAGGTCCCAAGGAAAAAGGGGTGGAGACAGCCATGTTGTGGCAGTTTTGCGCTCTCTTTGGGATGCCTTTTGCAGCTGCAGTGTGCCTGGAGCTCAGGGCTTCCTGGTTTAAAAAAACTCTAACCCTAGGCTCAACCCTAACCCTAACCCTAGGCAGGTAAATCAGCCTAGGGTTAGGGAAGGTCCCAAGGAAAAAGGGGTGGAGACAGCCATGTTGTGGCAGTTTTGCGCTCTCTTTGGGATGCCTTTTGCAGCTGCAGTGTGCCTGGAGCTCAGGGCTTCCTGGTTTAAAAACCCTAACCCTAGGCTCAGTAATAACCTTTTCCATAGGCAGGTAAATCAGCTTAGCGTTAGGGAAGGTCCCAAGGAAAAAGGGGTGGAGACAGCCATGTTGTGGCAGTTTTGCGCTCTCTTTGGGCATGCCTTTTGCAGCTGCAGTGTTCCTGGAGCTCAGGGCTTCCTGGTTTAAAAAACCCTAACCCTAGGCTCAACCCTAGCCCTAACCCTAGGCAGGTAAATCAGCCTAGGGTTAGGGAAGGTCCCAAGGAGAAAGGAGTGGAGACAGCCATGTTGTGGCAGTTTTGCCCTCTCTTTGGGACTCCTTTTGCAGCTGCAGTGTGCCTGGAGCTCAGGGCTTCCTGGTTTAATAAACCCAAACCCTAGGCTCAACCCTAACCCTAACCCTAGGCAGGTAAATCAGCCTAGGGTTAGGGAAGATCCCAAGGAAAAAGGGATGGAGACAGCCATGTTGTGGCAGTTTTGCGCTCTCTTTGGGATGCCTTTTGCAGCTGCAGTGTGCCTGGAGCTCAGGGCTTCCTGGTTTAAGAAACCCTAACCCTAGGCTCAGTAATAACCTTTTCCATAGGCAGGTAAATCAGCCTAGGGTTAGGGAAGGTCCTAAGGAATAAGCGGTGGAGACAGCCATGTTGTGGAAATTTTGCGCTCTCTTTGGGATGCCTTTTGCAGCTGCAGTGTGCCTGGAGCTCAGGGCATCCTGGTTTTAAAACCCTAACCCTAGGCTCAACCCTAACCCTAACCCTAGGCAGGTAAATCAGCCTATGGTTAGGGAAGATCCCAAGGAAAAAGGGATGGAGACAGCCATGTTGTGGCAGTTTTGCGCTCTCTTTGGGATGCCTTTTGCAGCTGCAATGTGCCTGGAGCTCAGGGCTTCCTGGTTTGAGAAACCCTAAACCTAGGCTCAACCCTAACCCTAACCCTAGGCAGGTAAATCAGCCTAGCATTAGGGAAGGTCCCAAGGAAAAAGGGGTGGAGACAGCCCTGTTGTGGCAGTTTTGCGCTCTCTTTGGGATGCCTTTTGCAGCTGCAGTGTGCCTGGAGCTCAGGGCTTCCTGGTTTAAAAAAACCCTAACCCTAGGCTCAACCCTAACCCTAACCCTAGGCAGGTAAATCAGCCTAGGGTTAGGGAAGGTCCCAAGGAAAAAGGGGTGGAGACAGCCATGTCGTGGCAGTTTTGCGCTCTCTTTGGGATGCCTTTTGCAGCTGCAGTGTGCCTGGAGCTCAGAGCTTCCTGGTTTAAAAACCCTAACCCTAGGCTCAGTAATAACCTTTTCCATAGGCAGGTAAATCAGCCTAGGGTTAGGGAAGGTCCCAAGGAAAAAGGGGTGGAGACAGCCACGTCGTGGCAGTTTTGCGCTCTCTTTGGGATGCCTTTTGCAGCTGCAGTGTGCCTGGAGCTCAGGGCTTCCTGGTTTAAAAACCCTAACCCTAGGCTCAGTAATAACCTTTTCCATAGGCAGGTAAATCAGCCTAGCGTTAGGGAAGGTCGCAAGGAAAAAGGGGTGGAGACAGCCATGTTGTGGCAGTTTTGCGCTCTCTTTGGGATGCCTTTTGCAGCTGCAGTGTGCCTGGAGCTCAGGGCTTCCTGGTTTAAGAAACCCTAACCCTAGGGTCAGTAATAAACTTTTCAAAAGGCAAGTAAATCACATAGGGTTAAGAAAGGTCCCAAGGAAAAACCAGTGGAGACAGTCATGTTGTGGCAGTTTTGCGCTCTCTTTGGGATGCCTTTTGCAGCTGCAGTGTGCCTGGAGCTCAGGGCTTCCTGGTTTAAAAACCCTAACCCTAGGCTCAGTAATAACCTTTTCCATAGGCAGGTAAATCAGCCTAGGGTTAGGGAAGGTCCTAAGGAACAAGCGGTGGAGACAGCCATGTTGTGGAAGTTTTGTGCTCTCTTTGGGATGCCTTTTGCAGCTGCAGTGTGCCTGGAGCTCAGGGCATCCTGGTTTTAAAACCCTAACCCTAGGCTCAACCCTAACCCTAACCCTAGGCAGGTAAATCAGCCTAGGGTTAGGGAAGGTCCCAAGGAGAAAGGAGTGGAGACAGCCATGTTGTGGCAGTTTTGCGCTCTCTTTGGGATGCCTTTTGCAGCTGCAGTGTGCCTGGAGCTCAGGGCTTCCTGGTTTAATAAACCCAAACCCTAGGCTCAACCCTAACCCTAACCCTAGGCAGGTAAATCAGCCTAGCATTAGGGAAGGTCCCAAGGAAAAAGGGGTGGAGACAG
This sequence comes from Calcarius lapponicus, assembly GCA_039654755.1. NCBI lineage: Eukaryota > Metazoa > Chordata > Aves > Passeriformes > Fringillidae > Calcarius > Calcarius lapponicus. The sequence goes on from JBBFKN010000063.1 coordinate 163,484, forward strand.
CCATGTTGTGGCAGTTTTGCGCTCTCTTTGGGATGCCTTTTGCAGCTGCAGTGTGCCTGGAGCTCAGGGCTTCCTGGTTTAAGAAACCCTAACCCTAGGCTCTGCAATAACCTTTTCCATAGGCAAGTAAATCACCTAGTGTTAAGTAAAGTCCCAAGGAAAAAGCAGTGGAGACAGCCATGTTGTGGCAGTTTTGCGCTCTCTTTGGGATGCCTTTTGCAGCTGCAGTGTGCCTGGAGCTCAGGGCTTCCTGGTTTAAGAAACGCTAACCCTAGGCTCAGTAATAACCTTTTCCATAGGCCGGTAAATCAGCCAGGGGTTAGGGAAGGTCCCAAGGAAAAAGGGGTGGAGACAGCCATCTTGTGGCAGTTTTGCACTCTCTTTGGGATGCCTTTTGCAGCTGCAGTGTGCCTGGAGCTCAGGGCTTCCTGGTTTAAGAAACCATATCCCTAGGCTCAACCCTAACCCTAACCCTAGGCAGGTAAATCAGCCTAGGGTTAGGGAAGGTCCCAAGGAAAAAGGGATGGAGACAGCCATGTTGTGGCAGTTTTGTGCTCTCTTTGGGATGCCTTTTGCAGCTGCAGTGTGCCTGGAGCTCAGGGCATCCTGGTTTTAAAACCCTAACCCTAGGCTCAACCCTAACCCTAACCCTAGGCAGGTAAATCAGCCTAGGGTTAGGGAAGATCCCAAGGAAAAAGGGATGGAGACAGCCATGTTCTGGCAGTTTTGCGCTCTCTTTGGGATGCCTTTTGCAGCTGCAATGTGCCTGGAGCTCAGGGCTTCCTGGTTTGAGAAACCCTAAACCTAGGCTCAACCCTAACCCTAAACCTAGGCAGGTAAATCAGCCTAGCATTAGGGAAGGTCCCAAGGAAAAAGGGGTGGAGACAGCCATGTTGTGGCAGTTTTGCGCTCTCTTTGGGATGCCTTTTGCAGCTGCAGTGTGCCTGGAGCTCAGGGCTTCCTGGTTTAAAAAACCATAACCCTAGGCTCAACCCTATCCCTAACCCTAGGCAGGTAAATCAGCCTAGGGTTAGGGAAGGTCCCAAGGAAAAAGGGGTGGAGACAGCCATGTTGTGGCAGTTTTGCGCTCTCTTTGGGATGCCTTTTGCAGCTGCAGTGTGCCTGGAGCTCAGGGCTTCCTGGTTTAAAAAAACCCTAACCCTAGGCTCAACCCTAACCCTAACCCTAGGCAGGTAAATCAGCCTAGGGTTAGGGAAGGTCCCAAGGAAAAAGGGGTGGAGACAGCCACGTCGTGGCAGTTTTGCGCTCTCTTTGGGATGCCTTTTGCAGCTGCAGTGTGCCTGGAGCTCAGGGCTTCCTGGTTTAAAAACCCTAACCCTAGGCTCAGTAATAACCTTTTCCATAGGCAGGTAAATCAGCCTAGCGTTAGGGAAGGTCGCAAGGAAAAAGGGGTGGAGACAGCCATGTTGTGGCAGTTTTGCGCTCTCTTTGGGATGCCTTTTGCAGCTGCAGTGTGCCTGGAGCTCAGGGCTTCCTGGTTTAAGAAACCCTAACCCTAGGGTCAGTAATAAACTTTTCAAAAGGCAAGTAAATCACATAGGGTTAAGAAAGGTCCCAAGGAAAAACCAGTGGAGACAGTCATGTTGTGGCAGTTTTGCGCTCTCTTTGGGATGCCTTTTGCAGCTGCAGTGTGCCTGGAGCTCAGGGCTTCCTGGTTAAAGAAACCCTAACCCTAGGCTCAGTAATAACCTTTTCCATAGGCAGGTAAATCAGCCTAGGGTTAGGGAAGGTCCTAAGGAACAAGCGGTGGAGACAGCCATGTTGTGGAAGTTTTGTGCTCTCTTTGGGATGCCTTTTGCAGCTGCAGTGTGCCTGGAGCTCAGGGCATCCTGGTTTTAAAACCCTAACCCTAGGCTCAACCCTAACCCTAACCCTAGGCAGGTAAATCAGCCTAGGGTTAGGGAAGGTCCCAAGGAGAAAGGAGTGGAGACAGCCATGTTGTGGCAGTTTTGCGCTCTCTTTGGGATGCCTTTTGCAGCTGCAGTGTGCCTGGAGCTCAGGGCTTCCTGGTTTAATAAACCCAAACCCTAGGCTCAACCCTAACCCTAACCCTAGGCAGGTAAATCAGCCTAGCATTAGGGAAGGTCCCAAGGAAAAAGGGGTGGAGACAGCCATGTTGTGGCAGTTTTGCGCTCTCTTTGGGATGCCTTTTGCAGCTGCAGTGTGCCTGGAGCTCAGGGCTTCCTGGTTTAAGAAACCCTAACCCTAGGCTCTGCAATAACCTTTTCCATAGGCAAGTAAATCACCTAGTGTTAAGTAAAGTCCCAAGGAAAAAGCAGTGGAGACAGCCATGTTGTGGCAGTTTTGCGCTCTCTTTGGGATGCCTTTTGCAGCTGCAGTGTGCCTGGAGCTCAGGGCTTCCTGGTTTAAGAAACGCTAACCCTAGGCTCAGTAATAACCTTTTCCATAGGCCGGTAAATCAGCCAGGGGTTAGGGAAGGTCCCAAGGAAAAAGGGGTGGAGACAGCCATGTTGTGGCAGTTTTGCACTCTCTTTGGGATGCCTTTTGCAGCTGCAGTGTGCCTGGAGCTCAGGGCTTCCTGGTTTAAGAAACCATATCCCTAGGCTCAACCCTAACCCTAACCCTAGGCAGGTAAATCAGCCTAGGGTTAGGGAAGGTCCCAAGGAAAAAGGGATGGAGACAGCCATGTTGTGGCAGTTTTGTGCTCTCTTTGGGATGCCTTTTGCAGCTGCAGTGTGCCTGGAGCTCAGGGCATCCTGGTTTTAAAACCCTAACCCTAGGCTCAACCCTAACCCTAACCCTAGGCAGGTAAATCAGCCTAGGGTTAGGGAAGATCCCAAGGAAAAAGGGATGGAGACAGCCATGTTCTGGCAGTTTTGCGCTCTCTTTCGGATGCCTTTTGCAGCTGCAATGTGCCTGGAGCTCAGGGCTTCCTGGTTTGAGAAACCCTAAACCTAGGCTCAACCCTAACCCTAAACCTAGGCAGGTAAATCAGCCTAGCATTAGGGAAGGTCCCAAGGAAAAAGGGGTGGAGACAGCCATGTTGTGGCAGTTTTGCGCTCTCTTTGGGATGCCTTTTGCAGCTGCAGTGTGCCTGGAGCTCAGGGCTTCCTGGTTTAAAAAACCATAACCCTAGGCTCAACCCTATCCCTAACCCTAGGCAGGTAAATCAGCCTAGGGTTAGGGAAGGTCCCAAGGAAAAAGGGGTGGAGACAGCCATGTTGTGGCAGTTTTGCGCTCTCTTTGGGATGCCTTTTGCTGCTGCAGTGTGCCTGGAGCTCAGGGCTTCCTGGTTTAAAAAAACCCTAACCCTAGGCTCAACCCTAACCCTAACCCTAGGCAGGTAAATCAGCCTAGGGTTAGGGAAGGTCCCAAGGAAAAAGGGGTGGAGACAGCCATGTTGTGGCAGTTTTGCGCTCTCTTTGGGATGCCTTTTGCAGCTGCAGTGTGCCTGGAGCTCAGGGCTTCCTGGTTTAAAAACCCTAACCCTAGGCTCAGTAATAACCTTTTCCATAGGCAGGTAAATCAGCTTAGCGTGAGGGAAGGTCCCAAGGAAAAAGGGGTGGAGACAGCCATGTTGTGGCAGTTTTGCGCTCTCTTTGGGATGCCTTTTGCAGCTGCAGTGTGCCTGGAGCTCAGGGCTTCCTGGTTTAAAAAACCCTAACCCTAGGCTCAACCCTAGCCCTAACCCTAGGCAGGTAAATCAGCCTAGGGTTAGGGAAGGTCCCAAGGAGAAAGGAGTGGAGACAGCCATGTTGTGGCAGTTTTGCCCTCTCTTTGGGACTCCTTTTGCAGCTGCAGTGTGCCTGGAGCTCAGGGCTTCCTGGTTTAATAAACCCAAACCCTAGGCTCAACCCTAACCCTAACCCTAGGCAGGTAAATCAGCCTAGGGTTAGGGAAGATCCCAAGGAAAAAGGGATGGAGACAGCCATGTTGTGGCAGTTTTGCGCTCTCTTTGGGATGCCTTTTGCAGCTGCAGTGTGCCTGGAGCTCAGGGCTTCCTGGTTTAAGAAACCCTAACCCTAGGCTCAGTAATAACCTTTTCCATAGGCAGGTAAATCAGCCTAGGGTTAGGGAAGGTCCTAAGGAATAAGCGGTGGAGACAGCCATGTTGTGGAAATTTTGCGCTCTCTTTGGGATGCCTTTTGCAGCTGCAGTGTGCCTGGAGCTCAGGGCATCCTGGTTTTAAAACCCTAACCCTAGGCTCAACCCTAACCCTAACCCTAGGCAGGTAAATCAGCCTATGGTTAGGGAAGATCCCAAGGAAAAAGGGATGGAGACAGCCATGTTGTGGCAGTTTTGCGCTCTCTTTGGGATGCCTTTTGCAGCTGCAATGTGCCTGGAGCTCAGGGCTTCCTGGTTTGAGAAACCCTAAACCTAGGCTCAACCCTAACCCTAACCCTAGGCAGGTAAATCAGCCTAGCATTAGGGAAGGTCCCAAGGAAAAAGGGGTGGAGACAGCCCTGTTGTGGCAGTTTTGCGCTCTCTTTGGGATGCCTTTTGCAGCTGCAGTGTGCCTGGAGCTCAGGGCTTCCTGGTTTAAAAAAACCCTAACCCTAGGCTCAACCCTAACCCTAACCCTAGGCAGGTAAATCAGCCTAGGGTTAGGGAAGGTCCCAAGGAAAAAGGGGTGGAGACAGCCATGTCGTGGCAGTTTTGCGCTCTCTTTGGGATGCCTTTTGCAGCTGCAGTGTGCCTGGAGCTCAGAGCTTCCTGGTTTAAAAACCCTAACCCTAGGCTCAGTAATAACCTTTTCCATAGGCAGGTAAATCAGCCTAGGGTTAGGGAAGGTCCCAAGGAAAAAGGGGTGGAGACAGCCATCTTGTGGCAGTTTTGCACTCTCTTTGGGATGCCTTTTGCAGCTGCAGTGTGCCTGGAGCTCAGGGCTTCCTGGTTTAAGAAACCCTAACCCTAGGCTCAGTAATAAACTTTTCAAAAGGCAAGTAAATCACATAGGGTTAAGAAAGGTCCCAAGGAAAAACCAGTGGAGACAGTCATGTTGTGGCAGTTTTGCACTCTCTTTGGGATGCCTTTTGAGGCTGCAGTGTGCCTGGAGCTCAGGGCTTCCTGGTTTAAGAAACCCTAACCCTAGTCTCAACCCTAACCCTAACCCTAGGCAGGTAAATCAGCCTAGGGTTAGGGAAGGTCCCAAGGAAAAAGGGGTGGAGACAGCCATGTTTTGGCAGTTTTGCGCTCTCTTTGGGATGCCTTTTGCAGCTGCAGTGTGCCTGGAGCTCAGGGCTTCCTGGTTTAAGAAACCCTAACCCTAGGGTCAGTAATAAACTTTTCAAAAGGCAAGTAAATCACATAGGGTTAAGAAAGGTCCCAAGGAAAAACCAGTGGAGACAGTCATGTTGTGGCAGTTTTGCGCTCTCTTTGGGATGCCTTTTGCAGCTGCAGTGTGCCTGGAGCTCAGGGCTTCCTGGTTTAAAAAACCCTAACCCTAGGCTCAACCCAAACCCTAACCCCAGGCAGGTAAATCAGCCTAGGTTTAGGGAAGGTCCCAAGGAAAAAGGGATGGAGACAGCCATGTTGTGGCAGTTTTGCGCTCTCTTTGGGATGCCTTTTGAGGCTGCAGTGTGCCTGGAGCTCAGGGCTTCCTGGTTTAAGAAACCCTAACCCTAGGCTCAACCCTAACCCTAACCCTAGGCAGGTAAATCAGCCTAGGGTTAGGGAAGGTCCCAAGGAAAAAGGGGTGGAGACAGCCATGTTGTGGCAGTTTTGCGCTCTCTTTGGGATGCCTTTTGCAGCTGCAGTGTGCCTGGAGCTCAGGGCTTCCTGGTTTAAAAAAACCCTAACCCTAGGCTCAACCCTAACCCTAACCCTAGGCAGGTAAATCAGCCTAGGGTTAGGGAAGGTCCCAAGGAAAAAGGGGTGGAGACAGCCATGTCGTGGCAGTTTTGCGCTCTCTTTGGGATGCCTTTTGCAGCTGCAGTGTGCCTGGAGCTCAGGGCTTCCTGGTTTAAAAACCCTAACCCTAGGCTCAGTAATAACCTTTTCCATAGGCAGGTAAATCAGCCTAGCGTTAGGGAAGGTCCCAAGGAAAAAGGGGTGGACACAGCCATGTTGTGGCAGTTTTGCGCTCTCTTTGGGATGCCTTTTGCAGCTGCAGTGTGCCTGGAGCTCAGGGCTTCCTGGTTAAAGAAACCCTAACCCTAGGCTCAGTAATAACCTTTTCCATAGGCAGGTAAATCAGCCTAGGGTTAGGGAAGGTCCTAAGGAACAAGCGGTGGAGACAGCCATGTTGTGGAAGTTTTGTGCTCTCTTTGGGATGCCTTTTGCAGCTGCAGTGTGCCTGGAGCTCAGGGCATCCTGGTTTTAAAACCCTAACCCTAGGCTCAACCCTAACCCTAACCCTAGGCAGGTAAATCAGCCTAGGGTTAGGGAAGGTCCCAAGGAGAAAGGAGTGGAGACAGCCATGTTGTGGCAGTTTTGCGCTCTCTTTGGGATGCCTTTTGCAGCTGCAGTGTGCCTGGAGCTCAGGGCTTCCTGGTTTAATAAACCCAAACCCTAGGCTCAACCCTAACCCTAACCCTAGGCAGGTAAATCAGCCTAGCATTAGGGAAGGTCCCAAGGAAAAAGGGGTGGAGACAGCCATGTTGTGGCAGTTTTGCGCTCTCTTTGGGATGCCTTTTGCAGCTGCAGTGTGCCTGGAGCTCAGGGCTTCCTGGTTTAAGAAACCCTAACCCTAGGCTCTGCAATAACCTTTTCCATAGGCAAGTAAATCACCTAGTGTTAAGTAAAGTCCCAAGGAAAAAGCAGTGGAGACAGCCATGTTGTGGCAGTTTTGCGCTCTCTTTGGGATGCCTTTTGCAGCTGCAGTGTGCCTGGAGCTCAGGGCTTCCTGGTTTAAGAAACGCTAACCCTAGGCTCAGTAATAACCTTTTCCATAGGCCGGTAAATCAGCCAGGGGTTAGGGAAGGTCCCAAGGAAAAAGGGGTGGAGACAGCCATCTTGTGGCAGTTTTGCACTCTCTTTGGGATGCCTTTTGCAGCTGCAGTGTGCCTGGAGCTCAGGGCTTCCTGGTTTAAGAAACCATATCCCTAGGCTCAACCCTAACCCTAACCCTAGGCAGGTAAATCAGCCTAGGGTTAGGGAAGGTACCAAGGAAAAAGGGATGGAGACAGCCATGTTTGGCAGTTTTGCGCTCTCTTTGGGATGCCTTTTGCAGCTGCAGTGTGCCTGGAGCTCAGGGCTTCCTGGTTTATGAAACCCTAACCCTAGGCTCAGTAATAACCTTTTCCATAGGCAGGTAAATCAGCCTAGGGTTAGGGAAGGTCCCAAGGAAAAAGCAGTGGAGACAGCCATCTTGTGGCAGTTTTGCACTCTCTTTGGGATGCCTTTTGCAGCTGCAGTGTGCCTGGAGCTCAGGGCTTCCTGGTTTAAAAACCCTAACCCTAGGCTCAGTAATAACCTTTTCCATAGGCAGGTAAATCAGCCTAGGGTTAGGGAAGGTCCCAAGGAAAAAGGGGTGGAGACAGCCATGTTGTGGCAGTTTTGCGCTCTCTTTGGGATGCCTTTTGCAGCTGCAGTGTGCCTGGAGCTCAGGGCTTCCTGGTTTAGGAAACCCTAACCCTAGGCTCAGTAATAACCTTTTCCATAGGCAGGTAAATCAGCCTAGCGTTAGGGAAGGTCCCAAGGAAAAAGGGGTGGAGACAGCCATGTTGTGGCAGTTTTGCGCTCTCTTTGGGATGCCTTTTGCAGCTGCAGTGTGCCTGGAGCTCAGGGCTTCCTGGTTTAAGAAACCCTAACCCTAGCCTCAGTAATTACTTTTCAAAAGGCAAGTAAATCACCTAGTGTTAAGTAAGGTCCCAAGGAAAAAGCAGTGGAGACAGTCATGTTGTGGCAGTTTTGCGCTCTCTTTGGGATGCCTTTTGCAGCTGCAGTGTGCCTGGAGCTCAGGGCTTCCTGGTTTAAAAAACCCTAACCCTAGGCTCAACCCTAACCCTAACCCAAGGCAGGTAAATCAGCCTAGGGTTAGGGAAGGTCCCAAGGAAAAAGGAGTGGAGACAGCCATGTTGTGGCAGTTTTGCACTCTCTTTGGGATGCCTTTTGCAGCTGCAGTGTGCCTAGAGCTCAGGGCTTCCTCGTTTAAGAAACCCTAACCCTAGGCTCTGTAATAACCTTTTCCATATGCAGGTAAATCAGCCTAGGGTTAGGGAAGGTCCCAAGGAAGAAGGGGTGGAGACAGCCATGTCGTGGCAGTTTTGCGCTCTCTTTGGGATGCCTTTTGCAGCTGCAGTGTGCCTGGAGCTCAGGGCTTCCTGGTTTAAGAATCCCTAACCCTAGGCTCAGTAATAACCTTTTCCATAGGCAGGTAAATCAGCCTAGGGTTAGGGAAGGTCCCAAGGAAAAAGGGATGGAGACAGCCATGTTGTGGCAGTTTTGCGCTCTCTTTGGGATGCCTTTTGCAGCTGCAGTGTGCCTGGAGCTCAGGGCTTCCTGGTTTAAGAAACCCTAACCCTAGGCTCAGTAATAACCTTTTCCATAGGCAGGTAAATCAGCCTAGGGTTAGGGAAGGTCCCAAGGAGAAAGGAGTGGAGACAGCCATGTTGTGGCAGTTTTCCACTCTCTTTGGGATTCCTTTTGCAGCTGCAGTGTGCCTGGAGCTCAGGGCTTCCTGGTTTAATAAACCCAAACCCTAGGCTCAACCCTAGCCCTAACCCTAGGCAGGTAAATCAGCCTATGGTTAGGGAAGATCCCAAGGAAAAAATGGTTGGAGACAGCCATGTTGTGGCAGTTTTGTGCTCTCTTTGGGATGCCTTTTGCAGCTGCAGTGTGCCTGGAGCTCAGGGCTTCCTGGTTTGAGAAACCCTAACCCTAGGCTCAACCCTAACCCTAACCCTAGGCAGGTAATCAGCCTAGGGTTAGGGAAGGTCCCAAGGAAGAAGGGGTGGAGACAGCCATGTTGTGGCAGTTTTGCGCTCTCTTTGGGATGCCTTTTGCAGCTGCAGTGTGCCTGGAGCTCAGGGCTTCCTGGTTTGAGAAACCCTAACCCTAGGCTCAACCCTAACCCTAACCCTAGGCAGGTAAATCAGCCTAGCGTTAGGGAAGGTCCCAAGGAAAAAGGGGTGGAGACAGCCATGTTGTGGCAGTTTTGCGCTCTCTTTGGGATGCCTTTTGCAGCTGCAGTGTGCCTGGAGCTCTGGGCTTCCTGGTTTAAGAATCCCTAACCCTAGGCTCAGTAATAACCTTTTCCATAGGCAGGTAAATCAGCCTAGGGTTAGGGAAGGTCCCAAGGAAAAAGCAGTGGAGACAGCCACGTCGTGGCAGTTTTGCGCACTCTTTGGATGCCTTTTGCAGCTGCAGTGTGCCTGGAGCTCAGGGCTTCCTGGTTTAAAAAAACCCTAACCCTAGGCTCTGCAATAACCTTTTCAATAGGCAAGTAAATCACCTAGGATTAAGTAAGGTCCCAAGGAAAAAGCAGTGGAGACTGTCATGTTGTGGCAGTTTTGCGCTCTCTTTGGGATGCCTTTTGCAGCTGCAGTGTGCCTGGAGCTCAGGGCTTCCTGGTTTAAGAAACCCTAACCCTAGGCTCTGTAATAACCTTTTCCAATAGCAGGTAAATCAGCCTAGGGTTAGGGAAGATCCCAAGGAAAAAGGGGTGGAGACAGCCATGTTGTGGCAGTTTTGCACTCTCTTTGGGATGCCTTTTGTAGCTGCAGTGTGCCTGGAGCTCAGTGCTTCCTGTTTTGAGAAACCCTAACCCTAGTCTCAACCCTAACTCTAACCCTAGGCAGGTAAATCAGCCTAGGGTTAGGGAAGGTCCCAAGGAAAAAGGGGTGGAGACAGCCATGTTGTGGCAGTTTTGCGCTCTCTTTGGGATGCCTTTTGCAGCTGCAGTGTGCCTGGAGCTCAGGGCTTCCTGGTTTGAGAAACCCTAACCCTAGGCTCAACCCTAACCCTAACCCTAGGAAGGTAAATCAGCCTAGCGTTAGGGAAGGTCCCAAGGAAAAAGGGGTGGAGACAGCCATGTTGTGGCAGTTTTGCGCTCTCTTTGGGATGCCTTTTGCAGCTGCAGTGTGCCTGGAGCTCAGGGCTTCCTGGTTTGAGAAACCCTAACCTTAGGCTCAGTAATAACCTTTTCCATAGACAGGTAAATCAGCCTAGCGTTAGGGAAGGTCCCAAGGAAAAAGGGGTGGAGACAGCCATGTTGTGGCAGTTTTGCGCTCTCTTTGGGATGCCTTTTGCAGCTGCAGTGTGCCTGGAGCTCAGGGCTTCCTGGTTTAAGAAACCCTAACCCTAGCCTCAGTAATTACTTTTCAAAAGGCAAGTAAATCACCTAGTGTTAAGTAAGGTCCCAAGGAAAAAGCAGTGGAGACAGTCATGTTGTGGCAGTTTTGCGCTCTCTTTGGGATGCCTTTTGCAGCTGCAGTGTGCCTAGAGCTCAGGGCTTCCTCGTTTAAGAAACCCTAACCCTAGGCTCTGTAATAACCTTTTCCATAGGCAGGTAAATCAGCATAGGGTTAGGGAAGGTCCCAAGGAAAATGGGATGGAGACAGCCACGTCGTGGCAGTTTTGGGCACTATTTGGGATGCCTTTTGCAGCTGCAGTGTGCCTGGAGCTCAGGGCTTCCTGCTTTAAAAAACCCTAACCCTAGGCTCAACCCTAACCCTAGCCCTAGGCAGGTAAATCAGCCTAGGGTTAGGGAAGGTCCCAAGGAAAAAGGGCTGGAGACAGCCATGTTGTGGCAGTTTTGCGCTCTCTTTGGGATGCCTTTTGCAGCTGCAGTGTGCCTGGAGCTCAGGGCTTCCTGGTTTAAAAAACCCTAACCCTAGGCTCAACCCAAACCCTAACCCCAGGCAGGTAAATCAGACTAGGGTTAGGGAAGGTCCCAAGGAAAAAGGGGTGGAGACAGCCATGTTGTGGCAGTTTTGCGCTCTCTTTGGGATGCCTTTTGCAGCTGCAGTGTGCCTGGAGCTCAGGGCTTCCTGGTTTGAGAAACCCTAACCCTCGGCTCAACCCTAACTCTAACCCTAGGCAGGTAAATCAGCCTAGGGTTAGGGAAGGTCCCAAGGAAGAAGGGGTGGAGACAGCCATGTCGTGGCAGTTTTGCGCTCTCTTTGGGATGCCTTTTGCAGCTGCAGTGTGCCTGGAGCTCAGGGCTTCCTGGTTTAAAAACCCTAACCCTAGGCTCAGTAATAACCTTTTCCATAGGCAGGTAAATCAGCCTAGCGTTAGGGAAGGTCCCAAGGAAAAAGGGGTGGAGACAGCCATGTTGTGGCAGTTTTGCGCTCTCTTTGGGATGCCTTTTGCAGCTGCAGTGTGCCTGGAGCTCAGGGCTTCCTGGTTTAAGAAACCCTAACCCTAGGCTCAGTAATAACCTTTTCCATAGGCAGGTAAATCAGCCTAGCGTTAGGGAAGGTCCCAAGGAAAAAGGGGTGGAGACAGCCATGTTGTGGCAGTTTTGCGCTCTCTTTGGGATGCCTTTTGCAGCTGCAGTGTGCCTGGAGCTCAGGGCTTCCTGGTTTAAAAAACCCTAACCCTAGGCTCAACCCTAACCCTAACCCAAGGCAGGTAAATCAGCCTAGGGTTAGGGAAGGTCCCAAGGAAAAAGGAGTGGAGACAGCCATGTTGTGGCAGTTTTGCACTCTCTTTGGGATGCCTTTTGCAGCTGCAGTGTGCCTAGAGCTCAGGGCTTCCTCGTTTAAGAAACCCTAACCCTAGGCTCTGTAATAACCTTTTCCATATGCAGGTAAATCAGCCTAGCGTTAGGGAAGGTCCCAAGGAAAAAGGGGTGGACACAGCCATGTTGTGGCAGTTTTGCGCTCTCTTTGGGATGCCTTTTGCAGCTGCAGTGTGCCTGGAGCTCAGGGCTTCCTGGTTTAAAAAACCCTAACCCTAGGCTCAACCCAAACCCTAACCCCAGGCAGGTAAATCAGACTAGGGTTAGGGAAGGTCCCAAGGAAAAAGGGGTGGAGACAGCCATGTTGTGGCAGTTTTGCGCTCTCTTTGGGATGCCTTTTGCAGCTGCAGTGTGCCTGGAGCTCAGGGCTTCCTGGTTTGAGAAACCCTAACCCTCGGCTCAACCCTAACTCTAACCCTAGGCAGGTAAATCAGCCTAGGGTTAGGGAAGGTCCCAAGGAAGAAGGGGTGGAGACAGCCATGTCGTGGCAGTTTTGCGCTCTCTTTGGGATGCCTTTTGCAGCTGCAGTGTGCCTGGAGCTCAGGGCTTCCTGGTTTAAGAAACCCTAACCCTAGGCTCTGTAATAACCTTTTCCAATAGCAGGTAAATCAGCCTAGGGTTAGGGAAGATCCCAAGGAAAAAGGGGTGGAGACAGCCATGTTGTGGCAGTTTTGCACTCTCTTTGGGATGCCTTTTGTAGCTGCAGTGTTCCTGGAGCTCAGTGCTTCCTGTTTTGAGAAACCCTAACCCTAGTCTCAACCCTAACTCTAACCCTAGGCAGGTAAATCAGCCTAGGGTTAGGGAAGGTCCCAAGGAAAAAGGGGTGGAGACAGCCATGTTGTGGCAGTTTTGCGCTCTCTTTGGGATGCCTTTTGCAGCTGCAGTGTGCCTGGAGCTCAGGGCTTCCTGGTTTAAAAACCCTAACCCTAGGCTCTGTAATAACCTTTTCCATAGACAGGTAAATCAGCCTAGCGTTAGGGAAGGTCCCAAGGAAAAAGGGGTGGAGACAGCCATGTTGTGGCAGTTTTGCGCTCTCTTTGGGATGCCTTTTGCAGCTGCAGTGTGCCTGGAGCTCAGGGCTTCCTGGTTTAAGAAACCCTAACCCTAGCCTCAGTAATTACTTTTCAAAAGGCAAGTAAATCACCTAGTGTTAAGTAAGGTCCCAAGGAAAAAGCAGTGGAGACAGTCATGTTGTGGCAGTTTTGCGCTCTCTTTGGGATGCCTTTTGCAGCTGCAGTGTGCCTAGAGCTCAGGGCTTCCTCGTTTAAGAAACCCTAACCCTAGGCTCTGTAATAACCTTTTCCATAGGCAGGTAAATCAGCATAGGGTTAGGGAAGGTCCCAAGGAAAATGGGATGGAGACAGCCACGTCGTGGCAGTTTTGGGCACTATTTGGGATGCCTTTTGCAGCTGCAGTGTGCCTGGAGCTCAGGGCTTCCTGCTTTAAAAAACCCTAACCCTAGGCTCAACCCTAACCCTAGCCCTAGGCAGGTAAATCAGCCTAGGGTTAGGGAAGGTCCCAAGGAAAAAGGGCTGGAGACAGCCATGTTGTGGCAGTTTTGCGCTCTCTTTGGGATGCCTTTTGCAGCTGCAGTGTGCCTGGAGCTCAGGGCTTCCTGGTTTGAGAAACCCTAACCCTCGGCTCAACCCTAACTCTAACCCTAGGCAGGTAAATCAGCCTAGGGTTAGGGAAGGTCCCAAGGAAGAAGGGGTGGAGACAGCCATGTCGTGGCAGTTTTGCGCTCTCTTTGGGATGCCTTTTGCAGCTGCAGTGTGCCTGGAGCTCAGGGCTTCCTGGTTTAAAAACCCTAACCCTAGGCTCAGTAATAACCTTTTCCATAGGCAGGTAAATCAGCCTAGCGTTAGGGAAGGTCCCAAGGAAAAAGGGGTGGAGACAGCCATGTTGTGGCAGTTTTGCGCTCTCTTTGGGATGCCTTTTGCAGCTGCAGTGTGCCTGGAGCTCAGGGCTTCCTGGTTTAAGAAACCCTAACCCTAGGCTCAGTAATAACCTTTTCCATAGGCAGGTAAATCAGCCTAGCGTTAGGGAAGGTCCCAAGGAAAAAGGGGTGGAGACAGCCATGTTGTGGCAGTTTTGCGCTCTCTTTGGGATGCCTTTTGCAGCTGCAGTGTGCCTGGAGCTCAGGGCTTCCTGGTTTAAAAAACCCTAACCCTAGGCTCAACCCTAACCCTAACCCAAGGCAGGTAAATCAGCCTAGGGTTAGGGAAGGTCCCAAGGAAAAAGGAGTGGAGACAGCCATGTTGTGGCAGTTTTGCACTCTCTTTGGGATGCCTTTTGCAGCTGCAGTGTGCCTAGAGCTCAGGGCTTCCTCGTTTAAGAAACCCTAACCCTAGGCTCTGTAATAACCTTTTCCATATGCAGGTAAATCAGCCTAGCGTTAGGGAAGGTCCCAAGGAAAAAGGGGTGGACACAGCCATGTTGTGGCAGTTTTGCGCTCTCTTTGGGATGCCTTTTGCAGCTGCAGTGTGCCTGGAGCTCAGGGCTTCCTGGTTTAAAAAACCCTAACCCTAGGCTCAACCCAAACCCTAACCCCAGGCAGGTAAATCAGACTAGGGTTAGGGAAGGTCCCAAGGAAAAAGGGGTGGAGACAGCCATGTTGTGGCAGTTTTGCGCTCTCTTTGGGATGCCTTTTGCAGCTGCAGTGTGCCTGGAGCTCAGGGCTTCCTGGTTTGAGAAACCCTAACCCTCGGCTCAACCCTAACTCTAACCCTAGGCAGGTAAATCAGCCTAGGGTTAGGGAAGGTCCCAAGGAAGAAGGGGTGGAGACAGCCATGTCGTGGCAGTTTTGCGCTCTCTTTGGGATGCCTTTTGCAGCTGCAGTGTGCCTGGAGCTCAGGGCTTCCTGGTTTAAAAACCCTAACCCTAGGCTCAGTAATAACCTTTTCCATAGGCAGGTAAATCAGCCTAGCGTTAGGGAAGGTCCCAAGGAAAAAGGGGTGGAGACAGCCATGTTGTGGCAGTTTTGCGCTCTCTTTGGGATGCCTTTTGCAGCTGCAGTGTGCCTGGAGCTCAGGGCTTCCTGGTTTAAGAATCCCTAACCCTAGGCTCAGTAATAACCTTTTCCATAGGCAGGTAAATCAGCCTAGGGTTAGGGAAGGTCCCAAGGAAAAAGGGATGGAGACAGCCATGTTGTGGCAGTTTTGCGCTCTCTTTGGGATGACTTTTGCAGCTGCAGTGTGCCTGGAGCTCAGGGCTTCCTGGTTTAAGAAACCCTAACCCTAGGCTCAGTAATAACCTTTTCCATAGGCAGGTAAATCAGCCTAGGGTTAGGGAAGGTCCCAAGGAGAAAGGAGTGGAGACAGCCATGTTGTGGCAGTTTTCCACTCTCTTTGGGATTCCTTTTGCAGCTGCAGTGTGCCTGGAGCTCAGGGCTTCCTGGTTTAATAAACCCAAACCCTAGGCTCAACCCTAACCCTAACCCTAGGCAGGTAAATCAGCCTATGGTTAGGGAAGATCCCAAGGAAAAAATGGTTGGAGACAGCCATGTTGTGGCAGTTTTGCACTCTCTTTGGGATGCCTTTTGCAGCTGCAGTGTGCCTGGAGCTCAGGGCTTCCTGGTTTAAAAAAACCCTAACCCTAGGCTCTGCAATAACCTTTTCCATAGGCAAGTAAATCACCTAGGATTAAGTAAGGTCCCAAGGAAAAAGCAGTGGAGACAGTCATGTTGTGGCAGTTTTGCGCTCTCTTTGGGATGCCTTTTGCAGCTGCAGTGTGCCTGGAGCTCAGGGCTTCCTGGTTTGAGAAACCCTAACCCTAGGCTCAACCCTAACCCTAACCCTAGGCAGGTAAATCAGCCTAGGGTTAGGGAAGGTCCCAAGGAAGAAGGGGTGGAGACAGCCATGTTGTGGCAGTTTTGCGCTCTCTTTGGGATGCCTTTTGCAGCTGCAGTGTGCCTGGAGCTCAGGGCTTCCTGGTTTGAGAAACCCTAACCCTAGGCTCAACCCTAACCCTAACCCTAGGCAGGTAAATCAGCCTAGCGTTAGGGAAGGTCCCAAGGAAAAAGGGGTGGAGACAGCCATGTTGTGGCAGTTTTGCGCTCTCTTTGGGATGCCTTTTGCAGCTGCAGTGTGCCTGGAGCTCAGGGCTTCCTGGTTTAAGAAACCCTAACCCTAGCCTCAGTAATTAACTTTTCAAAAGGCAAGTAAATCACCTAGGGTTAAGTAAGGTCCCAAGTAAAAAGCAGTGGAGACAGCCATGTTGTGGCAGTTTTGCGCTCTCTTTGGGATGCCTTTTGCAGCTGCAGTGTGCCTGGAGCTCAGGGCTTCCTGGTTTAAAAAACCCTAACCCTAGGCTCTGTAATAACCTTTTCCATAGGCAGGTAAACCACCTAGTGTTAAGTAAGGTCCCAAGGAAAATGGGATGGAGACAGCCACGTCGTGGCAGTTTTGCGCTCTCTTTGGGATGCCTTTTGCAGCTGCAGTGTGCCTGGAGCTCAGGGCTTCCTGGTTTAAAAAACCCTAACCCTAGGCTCAACCCAAACCCTAACCCCAGGCAGGTAAATCAGCCTAGGGTTAGGGAAGGTCCCAAGGAAAAAGGGGTGGAGACAGCCATGTTGTGGCAGTTTTGCCCTCTCTTTGCGATTACTTTTGCAGCTGCAGTGTGCCTGGAGCTCAGGGCTTCCTGGTTTAAGAAACCCTAACCCTAGGCTCAGTAATAACCTTTTGCAATTGCAGGTAAATCAGCCTAGGGTTAGGGAAGGTCCCAAGGAAAAAGGGATGGAGACAGCCATGTTGTGGCAGTTTTGCACTCTTTTTGGGATGCCTTTTGCAGCTGCAGTGTGCCTGGAGCTCAGGGCTTCCTGGTTTGAGAAACCCTAACCCTAGGCTCAACCCTAACTCTACCCTAGGCAGGTAAATCAGCCTAGGGTTAGGGAAGGTCCCAAGGAAAAAGGGGTGGAGACAGCCATGTTGTGGCAGTTTTGCCCTCTCTTTGCAATTACTTTTGCAGCTGCAGTGTGCCTAGAGCTCAGGGCTTCCTCGTTTAAGAAACCCTAACCCTAGTCTCTGTAATAACCTTTTCCATAGGCAGGTAAATCAGCCTAGGGTTAGGGAAGGTCCCAGGGAAAATGGGATGGAGACAGCCACGTCGTGGCAGTTTTGCGCACTATTTGCGATGCCTTTTGCAGCTGCAGTGTGCCTGGAGCTCAGGGCTTCCTGGTTTAAAAAACCCTAACCCTAGGCTCAACCCTAACCCTAGCCCTAGGCAGGTAAATCAGCCTAGGGTTAGGGAAGGTCCCAAGGAAAAAGGGGTGGAGACAGCCATGTTGTGGCAGTTTTGCGCTCTCTTTGGGATGCCTTTTGCAGCTGCAGTGTGCCTGGAGCTCAGGGCTTCCTGGTTTAAAAAACCTTAACCCTAGGCTCTGTAATAACCTTTTCCATAGGCAGGTAAATCAGCCTAGGGTTAGGGAAGGTCCCAAGGAGAAAGGAGTGGAGACAGCCATGTTGTGGCAGTTTTGCACTCTCTTTGGGATTCCTTTTGCAGCTGCAGTGTGCCTGGAGCTCAGGGCTTCCTGGTTTAATAAACCCAAACCCTAGGCTCAACCCAAGCCCTAACCCTAGGCAGGTAAATCAGCCTATGGTTAGGGAAGATCCCAAGGAAAAAGGGATGGAGACAGCCATGTTGTGGCAGTTTTGCGCTCTCTTTGGGATGCCTTTTGCAGCTGCAGTGTGCCTGGAGCTCAGGGCTTCCTGGTTTAAGAAACCCTAACCCTAGTCTCAGTAATAACCTTTTCCATAGGCAGGTAAATCAGCCTAGGGTTAGGGAAGGTCCCAAGGAAAATGGAGTGGAGACAGCCACATCGTGGCAGTTTTGCGCACTCTTTGGGATGCCTTTTGCAGCTGCAGTGTGCCTGGAGCTCAGGGCTTCCTGGTTTAAAAAACCCTAACCCTAGGCTCAACCCTAACCCTACCCTAGGCAGGTAAATCAGCCTAGGGTTAGGGAAGGTCCCAAGGAAAAAGGGGTGGAGACAGCCATGTTGTGGCAGTTTTGCGCTCTCTTTTGGATGCCTTTTGCAGCTGCAGTGTGCCTGGAGCTCAGTGCTTCCAGGTTTGAGAAACCCTAACCCTAGGCTCTGTAATAACCTTTTCCATAGGCAAGTAAACCACCTAGTGTTAAGTAAGGTCCCAAGGAAAATGGGATGGAGACAGCCATGTTGTGGCAGTTTTGCGCTCTCTTTGGGATGCCTTTTGCAGCTGCAGTGTGCCTGGAGCTCAGGGCTTCCTGGTTTGAGAAACCCTAACCCTCGGCTCAACCCTAACTCTAACCCTAGGCAGGTAAATCAGCCTAGTGTTAGGGAAGGTACCAAGGAAAAAGGGGTGGAGACAGCCATGTTGTGGCAGTTTTGCGCTCTCTTTGGGATGCCTTTTGCAGCTGCAGTGTGCCTGGAGCTCAGGGCTTCCTGGTTTGAGAAACCCTAACCCTAGGCTCAACCCTAACTCTAACCCTAGGCAGGTAAATCAGCCTAGGGTTAGGGAAGGTCCCAAGGAAAAAGGGGTGGAGACAGCCATGTTGTGGCAGTATTGCCCTCTCTTTGCGATTACTTTTGCAGCTGCAGTGTGCCTGGAGCTCAGGGCTTCCTGGTTTAAAAAACCCTAACCCTAGGCTCAGTAATAACCTTTTCCATAGGCAGGTAAATCAGCCTAGCGTTAGGGAAGGTCCCAAGGAAAAACGGGTGGAGACAGCCATGTTGTGGCAGTTTTGCGCTCTCTTTGGGATGCCTTTTGCAGCTGCAGTGTGCCTGGAGCTCAGGGCTTCCTGGTTTAAGAAACCCTAACCCTAGGCTCTGTAATAACCTTTTCCAATAGCAGGTAAATCAGCCTAGGGTTAGGGAAGGTCCCAAGGAAAATGGGATGGAGACAGCCACGTCGTGGCAGTTTTGCGCACTATTTGCGATGCCTTTTGCAGCTGCAGTGTGCCTGGAGCTCAGGGCTTCCTGGTTTAAAAATCCCTAACCCTAGGCTCAACCCAAACCCTAACCCCAGGCAGGTAAATCAGCCTAGGGTTAGGGAAGGTCCCAAGGAAAAAGGGGTGGAGACAGCCATGTTGTGGCAGTTTTGCGCTCTCTTTGGGATGCCTATTGCAGCTGTAGTGTGCCTGGAGCTCAGGGCTTCCTGGTTTAAAAACTCTAACCCTAGGCTCAACCCAAACCCTAACCCCAGGCAAGTAAATCACCTAGGAATAAGTAAGGTCCCAAGGAAACAGCAGTGGAGACAGTCATGTTGTGGCAGTTTTGCGCTCTCTTTGGGATGCCTTTTGCAGCTGCAGTGTGCCTGGAGCTCAGGGCTTCCTGGTTTGAGAAACCCTAACCCTAGGCTCAACCCTAACCCTAACCCTAGGCAGGTAAATCAGCCTAGGGTTAGGGAAGGTCCCAAGGAAGAAGGGGTGGAGACAGCCATGTTGTGGCAGTTTTGCGCTCTCTTTGGGATGCCTTTTGCAGCTGCAGTGTGCCTAGAGCTCAGGGCTTCCTCGTTTAAGCAACGCTAACCCTAGGCTCTGTAATAAACTTTTCCATAGGCAGGTAAATCAGCCTAGGGTTAGGGAAGGTCCCAAGGAAGAAGGGGTGGAGACAGCCATGTTGTGGCTATTTTGCGCTCTCTTTGGGATGCCTTTTGCAGCTGCAGTGTGCCTGGAGCTCAGGGCTTCCTGGTTTAAGAAACCCTAACCCTAGGCTCTGTAATAACTTTTTCCAATAGCAGGTAAATCAGCCTAGGGTTAGGGAAGGTCCCAAGGAAGAAGGGGTGGAGACAGCCATGTTGTGGCAGTTTTGCGCACTCTTTGGATGCCTTTTGCAGCTGCAGTGTGCCTGGAGCTCAGGGCTTCCTGGTTTAAAAAAACCCTAACCCTAGGCTCTGCAATAACCTTTTCCATAGGCAAGTAAATCACCTAGGATTAAGTAAGGTCCCAAGGAAAATGGAGTGGAGACAGTCATGTTGTGGCAGTTTTGCGCTCTCTTTGGGATGCCTTTTGCAGCTGCAGTGTGCCTGGAGCTCAGGGCTTCCTGGTTTAAGAAACCCTAACCCTAGCCTCAGTAATTAACTTTTCAAAATGCAAGTAAATCACCTAGGGTTAAGTAAGGTCCCAAGTAAAAAGCAGTGGAGACAGCCATGTTGTGGCAGTTTTGCGCTCTCTTTGGGATGCCTTTTGCAGCTGCAGTGTGCCTGGAGCTCAGGGCTTCCTGGTTTAAAAAACCCTAACCCTAGGCTCAACCCAAACCCTAACCCCAGGCAGGTAAATCAGCCTAGGGTTAGGGAAGGTCCCAAGGAAAAAGGGGTGGAGACAGCCATGTTGTGGCAGTTTTGCCCTCTCTTTGCGATTACTTTTGCAGCTGCAGTGTGCCTGGAGCTCAGGGCTTCCTGGTTTAAGAAACCCTAACCCTAGGCTCAGTAATAACCTTTTGCAATTGCAGGTAAATCAGCCTAGGGTTAGGGAAGATCCCAAGGAAAAAGGGATGGAGACAGCCATGTTGTGGCAGTTTTGCACTCTCTTTGGGATGCCTTTTGCAGCTGCAGTGTGCCTGGAGCTCAGTGCTTCCTGGTTTGAGAAACCCTAACCCTAGGCTCAACCCTAACTCTACCCTAGGCAGGTAAATCAGCCTAGGGTTAGGGAAGGTCCCAAGGAAAAAGGGGTGGAGACAGCCATGTTGTGGCAGTTTTGCGCTCTCTTTGGGATGCCTTTTGCAGCTGCAGTGTGCCTGGAGCTCAGGGCTTCCTGGTTTGAGAAACCCTAACCCTCGGCTCAACCCTAACTCTAACCCTAGGCAGGTAAATCAGCCTAGGGTTAGGGAAGGTCCCAAGGAAAAAGGGGTAGAGACGGCCATCTTGTGGCAGTTTTGCCCTCTCTTTGCAATTACTTTTGCAGCTGCAGTGTGCCTAGAGCTCAGGGCTTCCTCGTTTAAGAAACCCTAACCCTAGTCTCTGTAATAACCTTTTCCATAGGCAGGTAAATCAGCCTAGGGTTAGGGAAGGTCCCAAGGAAAATGGGATGGAGACAGCCAAGTCGTGGCAGTTTTGCGCACTATTTGCGATGCCTTTTGCAGCTGCAGTGTGCCTGGAGCTCAGGGCTTCCTGGTTTAAAAAACCCTAACCCTAGGCTCTGTAATAACCTTTTCCATAGGCAAGTAAACCACCTAGTGTTAAGTAAGGTCCCAAGGAAAATGGGATGGAGACAGCCACGTCGTGGCAGTTTTGCGCTCTCTTTGGGATGCCTTTTGCAGCTGCAGTGTGCCTGGAGCTCAGGGCTTCCTGGTTTAAAAAACCCTAACCCTAGGCTCAACCCAAACCCTAACCACAGGCAGGTAAATCAGCCTAGGGTTAGGGAAGGTCCCAAGGAAAAAGGGGTGGAGACAGCCATGTTGTGGCAGTTTTGCACTCTCTTTGGGATGCCTTTTGCAGCTGCAGTGTGCCTGGAGCTCAGGGCTTCCTGGTTTAAAAAACCCTAACCCTAGGCTCTGTAATAACCTTTTCCCAAGGCAGGTAAATCACCCTAGGGTTAGGGAAGGTCCCAAGGAAGAAGGGGTGGAGACAGCCATGTTGTGGCAGTTTTGCGCTCTCTTTGGGATGCCTTTTGCAGCTGCAGTGTGCCTGGAGCTCAGGGCTTCCTGGTTTGAGAAACCCTAACCCTCGGCTCAACCCTAACTCTAACCCTAGGCAGGTAAATCAGCCTAGGGTTAGGGAAGGTCCCAAGGAAAAAGGGGTGGAGACAGCCATGTTGTGGCAGTTTTGCCCTCTCTTTGCGATTACTTTTGCAGCTGCAGTGTGCCTGGAGCTCAGGGCTTCCTGGTTTAAGAAACCCTAACCCTAGGCTCAGTAATAACCTTTTCCAATAGCAGGTAAATCAGCCTAGGGTTAGGGAAGATCCCTAGGAAAAAGGGATGGAGACAGCCATGTTGTGGCAGTTTTGCGCTCTCTTTGGGATGCCTTTTGCAGCTGCAGTGTGCCTGGAGCTCAGGGCTTCCTGGTTTAAAAAACCCTAACCCTAGGCTCTGTAATAACGTTTTCCCTAGGCAGGTAAATCACCCAAGGGTTAGGGAAGGTCCCAAGGAAGAAGGGGTGGAGACAGCCATGTTGTGGCAGTTTTGCGCTCTCTTTGGGATGCCTTTTGCAGCTGCAGTGTGCCTGAAGCTCAGGGCTTCCTGGTTTAAGAAACCCTAACCCTAGGCTCTGTAATAACCTTTTCCAATAGCAGGTAAATCAGCCTAGGGTTAGGGAAGATCCCAAGGAAAAAGGGATGGAGACAGCCATGTTGTGGCAGTTTTGCGCTCTCTTTGGGATGCCTTTTGCAGCTGCAGTGTGCCTGGAGCTCAGGGCTTCCTGGTTTGAGAAACCCTAACCCTCGGCTCAACCCTAACTCTAACCCTAGGCAGGTAAATCAGCCTAGGGTTAGGGAAGGTCCCAAGGAAAAAGGGGTGGAGACAGCCATGTTGTGGCAGTTTTGCGCTCTCTTTGGGATGCCTTTTGCAGCTGCAGTGTGCCTGGAGCTCAGGGCTTCCTGGTTTGAGAAACCCTAACCCTAGGCTCAACCCTAACCCTAACCCTAGGAAGGTAAATCAGCCTAGCGTTAGGGAAGGTCCCAAGGAAAAAGGGGTGGAGACAGCCATGTTGTGGCAGTTTTGCGCTCTCTTTAGGATGCCTTTTGCAGCTGCAGTGTGCCTGCAGCTCAGGGCTTCCTGGTTTTAGAGACCCTAACCCTAGGCTCAGTAATAACCTTTTGCAATTGCAGGTAAATCAGCCTAGGGTTAGGGAAGATCCCAAGGAAAAAGGGATGGAGACAGCCATGTTGTGGCAGTTTTGCGCTCTCTTTGGGATGCCTTTTGCAGCTGCAGTGTGCCTGGAGCTCAGGGCTTCCTGGTTTGAGAAACCCTAACCCTCGGCTCAACCCTAACTCTGACCCTAGGCAGGTAAATCAGCCTAGGGTTAGGGAAGGTCCCAAGGAAAAAGGGGTAGAGACAGCCATGTTGTGGCAGTTTTGCCCTCTCTTTGCAATTACTTTTGCAGCTGCAGTGTGCCTAGAGCTCAGGGCTTCCTCGTTTAAGAAACCCTAACCCTAGTCTCTGTAATAACCTTTTCCATAGGCAGGTAAATCAGCCTAGGGTTAGGGAAGGTCCCAAGGAAAATGGGATGGAGACAGCCAAGTCGTGGCAGTTTTGCGCACTATTTGCGATGCCTTTTGCAGCTGCAGTGTGCCTGGAGCTCAGGGCTTCCTGGTTTAAAAAACCCTAACCCTAGGCTCAACCCTAACCCTAGCCCTAGGCAGGTAAATCAGCCTAGGGTTAGGGAAGGTCCCAAGGAAAAATGGGTGGAGACAGCCATGTTGTGGCAGTTTTGCGCTCTCTTTGGGATGCCTTTTGCAGCTGCAGTGTGCCTGGAGCTCAGGGCTTCCTGGTTTAAAAAACCCTAACCCTAGGCTCTGTAATAACCTTTTCCATAGGCAGGTAAATCAGCCTAGGGTTAGGGAAGGTCCCAAGGAAAATGGAGTGGAGACAGCCACATCGTGGCAGTTTTGTGCACTCTTTGGGATGCCTTTTGCAGCTGCAGTGTGCCTGGAGCTCAGGGCTTCCTGGTTTAAAAAACCCTAACCCTAGGCTCAACCCAAACCCTAACCCCAGGCAGGTAAATCAGCCTAGGGTTAGGGAAGGTCCCAAGGAAAAAGGGGTGGAGACAGCCATGTTGTGGCAGTTTTGCGCTCTCTTTGGGATGCCTATTGCAGCTGTAGTGTGCCTGGAGCTCAGGGCTTCCTGGTTTAAAAACTCTAACCCTAGGCTCAACCCAAACCCTAACCCCAGGCAAGTAAATCACCTAGGAATAAGTAAGGTCCCAAGGAAACAGCAGTGGAGACAGTCATGTTGTGGCAGTTTTGCGCTCTCTTTGGGATGCCTTTTGCAGCTGCAGTGTGCCTGGAGCTCAGGGCTTCCTGGTTTGAGAAACCCTAACCCTAGGCTCAACCCTAACCCTAACCCTAGGCAGGTAAATCAGCCTAGGGTTAGGGAAGGTCCCAAGGAAGAAGGGGTGGAGACAGCCATGTTGTGGCAGTTTTGCGCTCTCTTTGGGATGCCTTTTGCAGCTGCAGTGTGCCTAGAGCTCAGGGCTTCCTCGTTTAAGCAACGCTAACCCTAGGCTCTGTAATAAACTTTTCCATAGGCAGGTAAATCAGCCTAGGGTTAGGGAAGGTCCCAAGGAAGAAGGGGTGGAGACAGCCATGTTGTGGCTATTTTGCGCTCTCTTTGGGATGCCTTTTGCAGCTGCAGTGTGCCTGGAGCTCAGGGCTTCCTGGTTTAAGAAACCCTAACCCTAGGCTCTGTAATAACTTTTTCCAATAGCAGGTAAATCAGCCTAGGGTTAGGGAAGATCCCAAGGAAAAAGGGATGGAGACAGCCATGTTGTGGCAGTTTTGCACTCTCTTTGGGATGCCTTTTGTAGCTGCAGTGTGCCTGGAGCTCAGTGCTTCCTGTTTTGAGAAACCCTAACCCTAGTCTCAACCCTAACTCTAACCCTAGGCAGGTAAATCAGCCTAGGGTTAGGGAAGGTCCCAAGGAAAAAGGGGTGGAGACAGCCATGTTGTGGCAGTTTTGCGCTCTCTTTGGGATGCCTTTTGCAGCTGCAGTGTGCCTGGAGCTCAGGGCTTCCTGGTTTGAGAAACCCTAACCCTAGGCTCAACCCTAACCCTAACCCTAGGAAGGTAAATCAGCCTAGCGTTAGGGAAGGTCCCAAGGAAAAAGCAGTGGAGACAGCCACGTCGTGGCAGTTTTGCGCACTCTTTGGATGCCTTTTGCAGCTGCAGTGTGCCTGGAGCTCAGGGCTTCCTGGTTTAAAAAAACCCTAACCCTAGGCTCTGCAATAACCTTTTCCATAGGCAAGTAAATCACCTAGGATTAAGTAAGGTCCCAAGGAAAATGGAGTGGAGACAGTCATGTTGTGGCAGTTTTGCGCTCTCTTTGGGATGCCTTTTGCAGCTGCAGTGTGCCTGGAGCTCAGGGCTTCCTGGTTTAAGAAACCCTAACCCTAGCCTCAGTAATTAACTTTTCAAAATGCAAGTAAATCACCTAGGGTTAAGTAAGGTCCCAAGTAAAAAGCAGTGGAGACAGCCATGTTGTGGCAGTTTTGCGCTCTCTTTGGGATGCCTTTTGCAGCTGCAGTGTGCCTGGAGCTCAGGGCTTCCTGGTTTAAAAAACCCTAACCCTAGGCTCAACCCAAACCCTAACCCCAGGCAGGTAAATCAGCCTAGGGTTAGGGAAGGTCCCAAGGAAAAAGGGGTGGAGACAGCCATGTTGTGGCAGTTTTGCCCTCTCTTTGCGATTACTTTTGCAGCTGCAGTGTGCCTGGAGCTCAGGGCTTCCTGGTTTAAGAAACCCTAACCCTAGGCTCAGTAATAACCTTTTGCAATTGCAGGTAAATCAGCCTAGGGTTAGGGAAGATCCCAAGGAAAAAGGGATGGAGACAGCCATGTTGTGGCAGTTTTGCACTCTCTTTGGGATGCCTTTTGCAGCTGCAGTGTGCCTGGAGCTCAGTGCTTCCTGGTTTGAGAAACCCTAACCCTAGGCTCAACCCTAACTCTACCCTAGGCAGGTAAATCAGCCTAGGGTTAGGGAAGGTCCCAAGGAAAAAGGGGTGGAGACAGCCATGTTGTGGCAGTTTTGCACTCTCTTTGGGATGCCTTTTGCAGCTGCAGTGTGCCTGGAGCTCAGGGCTTCCTGGTTTAAAAAACCCTAACCCTAGGCTCTGTAATAACCTTTTCCCAAGGCAGGTAAATCACCCTAGGGTTAGGGAAGGTCCCAAGGAAGAAGGGGTGGAGACAGCCATGTTGTGGCAGTTTTGCGCTCTCTTTGGGATGCCTTTTGCAGCTGCAGTGTGCCTGGAGCTCAGGGCTTCCTGGTTTGAGAAACCCTAACCCTCGGCTCAACCCTAACTCTAACCCTAGGCAGGTAAATCAGCCTAGGGTTAGGGAAGGTCCCAAGGAAAAAGGGGTGGAGACAGCCATGTTGTGGCAGTTTTGCCCTCTCTTTGCGATTACTTTTGCAGCTGCAGTGTGCCTGGAGCTCAGGGCTTCCTGGTTTAAGAAACCCTAACCCTAGGCTCAGTAATAACCTTTTCCAATAGCAGGTAAATCAGCCTAGGGTTAGGGAAGATCCCTAGGAAAAAGGGATGGAGACAGCCATGTTGTGGCAGTTTTGCGCTCTCTTTGGGATGCCTTTTGCAGCTGCAGTGTGCCTGGAGCTCAGGGCTTCCTGGTTTAAAAAACCCTAACCCTAGGCTCTGTAATAACGTTTTCCCTAGGCAGGTAAATCACCCAAGGGTTAGGGAAGGTCCCAAGGAAGAAGGGGTGGAGACAGCCATGTTGTGGCAGTTTTGCGCTCTCTTTGGGATGCCTTTTGCAGCTGCAGTGTGCCTGAAGCTCAGGGCTTCCTGGTTTAAGAAACCCTAACCCTAGGCTCTGTAATAACCTTTTCCAATAGCAGGTAAATCAGCCTAGGGTTAGGGAAGATCCCAAGGAAAAAGGGATGGAGACAGCCATGTTGTGGCAGTTTTGCGCTCTCTTTGGGATGCCTTTTGCAGCTGCAGTGTGCCTGGAGCTCAGGGCTTCCTGGTTTGAGAAACCCTAACCCTCGGCTCAACCCTAACTCTAACCCTAGGCAGGTAAATCAGCCTAGGGTTAGGGAAGGTCCCAAGGAAAAAGGGGTGGAGACAGCCATGTTGTGGCAGTTTTGCGCTCTCTTTGGGATGCCTTTTGCAGCTGCAGTGTGCCTGGAGCTCAGGGCTTCCTGGTTTGAGAAACCCTAACCCTAGGCTCAACCCTAACCCTAACCCTAGGAAGGTAAATCAGCCTAGCGTTAGGGAAGGTCCCAAGGAAAAAGCAGTGGAGACAGCCACGTCGTGGCAGTTTTGCGCACTCTTTGGATGCCTTTTGCAGCTGCAGTGTGCCTGGAGCTCAGGGCTTCCTGGTTTAAAAAAACCCTAACCCTAGGCTCTGCAATAACCTTTTCCATAGGCAGGTAAATCAGCCTAGGGTTAGGGAAGGTCCCAAGGAAAATGGAGTGGAGACAGCCACATCGTGGCAGTTTTGCGCTCTCTTTGGGATGCCTTTTGCAGCTGCAGTGTGCCTGGAGCTCAGGGCTTCCTGGTTTAAGAAACCCTAACCCTAGCCTCAGTAATTAACTTTTCAAAATGCAAGTAAATCACCTAGGGTTAAGTAAGGTCCCAAGTAAAAAGCAGTGGAGACAGCCATGTTGTGGCAGTTTTGCGCTCTCTTTGGGATGCCTTTTGCAGCTGCAGTGTGCCTGGAGCTCAGGGCTTCCTGGTTTAAAAAACCCTAACCCTAGGCTCTGTAATAACCTTTTCCATAGGCAAGTAAACCACCTAGTGTTAAGTAAGGTCCCAAGGAAAATGGGATGGAGACAGCCACGTCGTGGCAGTTTTGCGCTCTATTTGGGATGCCTTTTGCAGCTGCAGTGTGCCTGGAGCTCAGGGCTTCCTGGTTTAAAAAACCCTAACCCTAGGCTCAACCCAAACCCTAACCCCAGGCAGGTAAATCAGCCTAGGGTTAGGGAAGGTCCCAAGGAAAAAGGGGTGGAGACAGCCATGTTGTGGCAGTTTTGCCCTCTCTTTGCGATTACTTTTGCAGCTGCAGTGTGCCTGGAGCTCAGGGCTTCCTGGTTTAAGAAACCCTAACCCTAGGCTCAGTAATAACCTTTTGCAATTGCAGGTAAATCAGCCTAGGGTTAGGGAAGATCCCAAGGAAAAAGGGATGGAGACAGCCATGTTGTGGCAGTTTTGCGCTCTCTTTGGGATGACTTTTGCAGCTGCAGTGTGCCTGGAGCTCAGGGCTTCCTGGTTTGAGAAACCCTAACCCTCGGCTCAACCCTAACTCTAACCCTAGGCAGGTAAATCAGCCTAGGGTTAGGGAAGGTCCCAAGGAAAAAGGGGTAGAGACAGCCATGTTGTGGCAGTTTTGCCCTCTCTTTGCAATTACTTTTGCAGCTGCAGTGTGCCTAGAGCTCAGGGCTTCCTCGTTTAAGAAACCCTAACCCTAGTCTCTGTAATAACCTTTTCCATAGGCAGGTAAATCAGCCTAGGGTTAGGGAAGGTCCCAAGGAAAATGGAGTGGAGACAGCCACATCGTGGCAGTTTTGTGCACTCTTTGGGATGCCTTTTGCAGCTGCAGTGTGCCTGGAGCTCAGGGCTTCCTGGTTTAAAAAACCCTAACCCTAGGCTCAACCCTAACCCTACCCTAGGCAGGTAAATCAGCCTAGGGTTAGGGAAGGTCCCAAGGAAAAAGGGGTGGAGACAGCCATGTTGTGGCAGTTTTGCGCTCTCTTTTGGATGCCTTTTGCAGCTGCAGTGTGCCTGGAGCTCAGTGCTTCCAGGTTTGAGAAACCCTAACCCTAGGCTCTGTAATAACCTTTTCCATAGGCAAGTAAACCACCTAGTGTTAAGTAAGGTCCCAAGGAAAATGGGATGGAGACAGCCATGTTGTGGCAGTTTTGCACTCTCTTTGGGATGCCTTTTGCAGCTGCAGTGTGCCTGGAGCTCAGGGCTTCCTGGTTTGAGAAACCCTAACCCTCGGCTCAACCCTAACTCTAACCCTAGGCAGGTAAATCAGCCTAGGGTTAGGGAAGGTACCAAGGAAAAAGGGGTGGAGACAGCCATGTTGTGGCAGTTTTGCGCTCTCTTTGGGATGCCTTTTGCAGCTGCAGTGTGCCTGGAGCTCAGGGCTTCCTGGTTTAAAAACCCTAACCCTAGGCTCAGTAATACCCTTTTCCATAGGCAGGTAAATCAGCCTAGGGTTAGGGAAGGTCCCAAGGAAAAAGGGGTGGAGACAGCCATGTTGTGGCAGTTTTGCGCTCTCTTTGGGATGCCTTTTGCAGCTGCAGTGTGCCTAGAGCTCAGGGCTTCCTGGTTTAAGAAACCCTAACCCTAGGCTCTGTAATAACCTTTTCCATAGGCAGGTAAATCAGCCTAGGGTTAGGGAAGGTCCCAAGGAAAATGGGATGGAGACCGCCACGTCGTGGCAGTTTTGCGCACTATTTGCGATGCCTTTTGCAGCTGCAGTGTGCCTGGAGCTCAGGGCTTCCTGGTTTAAAAACTCTAACCCTAGGCTCAACCCAAACCCTAACCCCAGGCAAGTAAATCACCTAGGAATAAGTAAGGTCCCAAGGAAACAGCAGTGGAGACAGTCATGTTGTGGCAGTTTTGCGCTCTCTTTGGGATGCCTTTTGCAGCTGCAGTGTGCCTGGAGCTCAGGGCTTCCTGGTTTGAGAAACCCTAACCCTAGGCTCAACCCTAACCCTAACCCTAGGCAGGTAAATCAGCCTAGGGTTAGGGAAGGTCCCAAGGAAGAAGGGGTGGAGACAGCCATGTTGTGGCAGTTTTGCGCTCTCTTTGGGATGCCTTTTGCAGCTGCAGTGTGCCTAGAGCTCAGGGCTTCCTCGTTTAAGCAACGCTAACCCTAGGCTCTGTAATAACCTTTTCCATAGGCAGGTAAATCAGCCTAGGGTTAGGGAAGGTCCCAAGGAAAAAGGGGTGGAGACAGCCATGTTGTGGCTATTTTGCGCTCTCTTTGGGATGCCTTTTGCAGCTGCAGTGTGCCTGGAGCTCAGGGCTTCCTGGTTTAAGAAACCCTAACCCTAGGCTCTGTAATAACCTTTTCCAATAGCAGGTAAATCAGCCTAGGGTTAGGGAAGATCCCAAGGAAAAAGGGATGGAGACAGCCATGTTGTGGCAGTTTTGCACTCTCTTTGGGATGCCTTTTGCAGCTGCAGTGTGCCTGGAGCTCAGTGCTTCCTGTTTTGAGAAACCCTAACCCTAGTCTCAACCCTAACTCTAACCCTAGGCAGGTAAATCAGCCTAGGGTTAGGGAAGGTCCCAAGGAAAAAGGGGTGGAGACAGCCATGTTGTGGCAGTTTTGCGCTCTCTTTGGGATGCCTTTTGCAGCTGCAGTGTGCCTGGAGCTCAGGGCTTCCTGGTTTGAGAAACCCTAACCCTAGGCTCAACCCTAACCCTAACCCTAGGAAGGTAAATCAGCCTAGCGTTAGGGAAGGTCCCAAGGAAAAACGGGTGGAGACAGCCATGTTGTGGCAGTTTTGCGCTCTCTTTGGGATGCCTTTTGCAGCTGCAGTGTGCCTGGAGCTCAGGGCTTCCTGGTTTAAGAATCCCTAACCCTAGGCTCAGTAATAACCTTTTCCATAGGCAGGTAAATCAGCCTAGGGTTAGGGAAGGTCCCAAGGAAAAAGCAGTGGAGACAGCCACGTCGTGGCAGTTTTGCGCACTCTTTGGATGCCTTTTGCAGCTGCAGTGTGCCTGGAGCTCAGGGCTTCCTGGTTTAAGAAACCCTAACCCTAGCCTCAGTAATTAACTTTTCAAAATGCAAGTAAATCACCTAGGGTTAAGTAAGGTCCCAAGTAAAAAGCAGTGGAGACAGCCATGTTGTGGCAGTTTTGCGCTCTCTTTGGGATGCCTTTTGCAGCTGCAGTGTGCCTGGAGCTCAGGGCTTCCTGGTTTAAAAAACCCTAACCCTAGGCTCTGTAATAACCTTTTCCATAGGCAAGTAAACCACCTAGTGTTAAGTAAGGTCCCAAGGAAAATGGGATGGAGACAGCCACGTCGTGGCAGTTTTGCGCTCTCTTTGGGATGCCTTTTGCAGCTGCAGTGTGCCTGGAGCTCAGGGCTTCCTGGTTTAAAAAACCCTAACCCTAGGCTCAACCCAAACCCTAACCCCAGGCAGGTAAATCAGCCTAGGGTTAGGGAAGGTCCCAAGGAAAAAGGGGTGGAGACAGCCATGTTGTGGCAGTTTTGCCCTCTCTTTGCGATTACTTTTGCAGCTGCAGTGTGCCTGGAGCTCAGGGCTTCCTGGTTTAAGAAACCCTAACCCTAGGCTCAGTAATAACCTTTTGCAATTGCAGGTAAATCAGCCTAGGGTTAGGGAAGATCCCAAGGAAAAAGGGATGGAGACAGCCATGTTTTGGCAGTTTTGCGCTCTCTTTGCGATGCCTTTTGCAGCTGCAGTGTGCCTGGAGCTCAGGGCTTCCTGGTTTGAGAAACCCTAACCCTCGGCTCAACCCTAACTCTAACCCTAGGCAGGTAAATCAGCCTAGGGTTAGGGAAGGTCCCAAGGAAAAAGGGGTGGAGACAGCCATGTTGTGGCAGTTTTGCGCTCTCTTTGGGATGCCTTTTGCAGCTGCAGTGTGCCTGGAGCTCAGGGCTTCCTGGTTTAAAAAACCCTAACCCTAGGCTCTGTAATAACCTTTTCCATAGGCAGGTAAATCAGCCTAGGGTTAGGGAAGGTCCCAAGGAAAATGGAGTGGAGACAGCCACATCGTGGCAGTTTTGCGCACTCTTTGGGATGCCTTTTGCAGCTGCAGTGTGCCTGGAGCTCAGGGCTTCCTGGTTTAAAAAACCCTAACCCTAGGCTCTGTAATAACGTTTTCCCTAGGCAGGTAAATCACCCTAGGGTTAGGGAAGGTCCCAAGGAAGAAGGGGTGGAGACAGCCATGTTGTGGCAGTTTTGCGCTCTCTTTGGGATGCCTTTTGCAGCTGCAGTGTGCCTGGAGCTCAGGGCTTCCTGGTTTGAGAAACGCTAACCCTCGGCTCAACCCTAACTCTAACCCTACGCAGGTAAATCAGCCTAGGGTTAGGGAAGGTCCCAAGGAAAAAGGGGTGGAGACAGCCATGTTGTGGCAGTTTTGCGCTCTCTTTGGGATGCCTTTTGCTGCTGCAGTGTGCCTAGAGCTCAGGGCTTCCTCGTTTAAGAAACCCTAACCCTAGGCTCTGTAATAACCTTTTCCATAGGCAGGTAAATCAGCCTAGGGTTAGGGAAGGTCCCAAGGAAAATGGGATGGAGACCGCCACGTCGTGGCAGTTTTGCGCACTATTTGCGATGCCTTTTGCAGCTGCAGTGTGCCTGGAGCTCAGGGCTTCCTGGTTTAAAAATCCCTAACCCTAGGCTCAACCCAAACCCTAACCCCAGGCAGGTAAATCAGCCTAGGGTTAGGGAAGGTCCCAAGGAAAAAGGGGTGGAGACAGCCATGTTGTGGCAGTTTTGCGCTCCCTTTGGGATGCCTTTTGCAGCTGCAGTGTGCCTGGAGCTCAGGGCTTCCTGGTTTAAGAAACCCTAACCCTAGGCTCTGTAATAACCTTTTCCAATAGCAGGTAAATCAGCCTAGGGTTAGGGAAGATCCCAGGGAAAAAGGGATGGAGACAGCCATGTTGTGGCAGTTTTGCACTCTCTTTGGGATGCCTTTTGTAGCTGCAGTGTGCCTGGAGCTCAGTGCTTCCTGTTTTGAGAAACCCTAACCCTAGTCTCAACCCTAACTCTAACCCTAGGCAGGTAAATCAGCCTAGGGTTAGGGAAGGTCCCAAGGAAAAAGGGGTGGAGACAGCCATGTTGTGGCAGTTTTGCGCTCTCTTTGGGATGCCTTTTGCAGCTGCAGTGTGCCTGGAGCTCAGGGCTTCCTGGTTTGAGAAACCCTAACCCTAGGCTCAACCCTAACTCTAACCCTAGGCAGGTAAATCAGCCTAGGGTTAGGGAAGGTCCCAAGGAAAAAGGGGTGGAGACAGCCATGTTGTGGCAGTATTGCCCTCTCTTTGCGATTACTTTTGCAGCTGCAGTGTGCCTGGAGCTCAGGGCTTCCTGGTTTAAGAAACCCTAACCCTAGGCTCTGTAATAACCTTTTCCAATAGCAGGTAAATCAGCCTAGGGTTAGGGAAGATCCCAGGGAAAAAGGGATGGAGACAGCCATGTTGTGGCAGTTTTGCACTCTCTTTGGGATGCCTTTTGTAGCTGCAGTGTGCCTGGAGCTCAGTGCTTCCTGTTTTGAGAAACCCTAACCCTAGTCTCAACCCTAACTCTAACCCTAGGCAGGTAAATCAGCCTAGGGTTAGGGAAGGTCCCAAGGAAAAAGGGGTGGAGACAGCCATGTTGTGGCAGTTTTGCACTCTCTTTGGGATGCCTTTTGCAGCTGCAGTGTGCCTGGAGCTCAGGGCTTCCTGGTTTGAGAAACCCTAACCCTAGGCTCAACCCTAACCCTAACCCTAGGAAGGTAAATCAGCCTAGCGTTAGGGAAGGTCCCAAGGAAAAAGGGGTGGAGACAGCCATGTTGTGGCAGTTTTGCGCTCTCTTTGGGATGCCTTTTGCAGCTGCAGTGTGCCTGGAGCTCAGGGCTTCCTGGTTTAAGAATCCCTAACCCTAGGCTCAGTAATAACCTTTTCCATAGGCAGGTAAATCAGCCTAGGGTTAGGGAAGGTCCCAAGGAAAAAGCAGTGGAGACAGCCACGTCGTGGCAGTTTTGCGCACTCTTTGGATGCCTTTTGCAGCTGCAGTGTGCCTGGAGCTCAGGGCTTCCTGGTTTAAAAAACCCTAACCCTAGGCTCAACCCTAACCCTAGCCCTAGGCACGTAAATCAGCCTAGGGTTAGGGAAGGTCCCAAGGAAAAAGGGGTGGAGACAGCCATGTTGTGGCAGTTTTGCGCTCTCTTTGGGATGCCTTTTGCAGCTGCAGTGTGCCTGGAGCTCAGGGCTTCCTGGTTTAAAAAACACTAACCCTAGGCTCAGTAATAACCTTTTCCATAGGCAGGTAAATCAGCCTAGGGTTAGGGAAGGTCCCAAGGAAAAAGGAGTGGAGACAGCCATGTTGTGGCAGTTTTGCGCTCTCTTTGGGATGCCTTTTGCAGCTGCAGTGTGCCTGGAGCTCAGGGCTTCCTGGTTTAAAAAACCCTAACCCTAGGCTCTGTAATAACCTTTTCCAAAGGCAAGTAAATCAACTAGTGTTAAGTTAGGTCCCAAGGAAAAAGCAGTGGAGACAGCCATGTTGTGGCAGTTTTGCGCTCTCTTTGGGATGCCTTTTGCAGCTGCAGTGTGCCTGGAGCTCAGGGCTTCCTGGTTTAAAAAACCCTAACCCTAGGCTCAACCCTAACCCTAGCCCTAGGCAGGTAAATCACCCTAGGGTTAGGGAAGGTCCCAAGGAAAAAGGGGTGGAGACAGCCATGTTGTGGCAGTTTTGCGCTCTCTTTGGGATGCCTTTTGCAGCTGCAGTGTGCCTGGATCTCAGGGCTTCCTGGTTGAAGAAACCCTAACCCTAGGCTCAACCCTAACCCTAACCCCAGGCAGGTAAATCAGCCTAGGGTTAGGGAAGGTCCCAAGGAAAAACGGGTGGAGACAGCCATGTTGTGGCAGTTTTGCACTCTCTTTGGGATGCCTTTTGCAGCTGCAGTGTGCCTGGAGCTCAGGGCTTCCTGGTTTAAAAAACACTAACCCTAGGCTCAGTAATAACCTTTTCCATAGGCAGGTAAATCAGCCTAGGGTTAGGGAAGGTCCCAAGGAAAAAGGGGTGGAGACAGCCATGTTGTGGCAGTTTTGCACTCTCTTTGGGATGCCTTTTGCAGCTGCAGTGTGCCTGGAGCTCAGGGCTTCCTGGTTTATAAAACCCTAACCCTAGGCTCTACCCTAACTCTAGCCCTAGGCAAGTAAATCACCTAGTGTTAAGTAAGGTCCCAAGGAAAATGGGATGGAGACAGCCATGTTGTGGCAGTTTTGCGCACTATTTGGGATGCCTTTTGCAGCTGCAGTGTGCCTGGAGCTCAGGGCTTCTAGGTTTAAAAAACCCTAACCCTAGGCTCAACCCTAACCCTAGCCCTAGGCAGGTAAATCAGCCTAGGGTTAGGGAAGGTCCCAAGGAAAAAGGGGTGGAGACAGCCATGTTGTGGCAGTTTTGCGCTCTCTTTGGGATGCCTTTTGCAGCTGCAGTGTGCCTGGATCTCAGGGCTTCCTGGTTGAAGAAACCCTAACCCTAGGCTCAACCCAAACCCTAACCCCAGCCAGGTAAATCAGCCTAGGGTTAGGGAAGGTCCCAAGGAAAAAGGGGTGGAGACAGCCATGTTGTGGCAGTTTTGCACTCTCTTTGGGATGCCTTTTGCAGCTGCAGTGTGCCTGGAGCTCAGGGCTTCCTGGTTTAAAAAACCCTAACCCTAGGCTCAGTAATAACCTTTTCCATAGGCAGGTAAATCAGCCTAGGGTTAGGGAAGGTCCCAAGGAAAAAGGGGTGGAGACAGCCATGTTGTGGCAGTTTTGCACTCTCTTTGGGATGCCTTTTGCAGCTGCAGTGTGCCTGGAGCTCAGGGCTTCCTGGTTTGAGAAACCCTAACCCTAGGCTCTACCCTAACTCTAGCCCTAGGCAAGTAAATCACCTAGTGTTAATTAAGGTCCCAAGGAAAATGGGATGGAGACAGCCATGTTGTGGCAGTTTTGCACTCTCTTTGGGATTCCTTTTGCAGCTGCAGTGTGCCTGGAGCTCAGGGCTTCCTGGTTTAATAAACCCAAACCCTAGGCTCAACCCTAGCCCTAACCCTAGGCAGGTAAATCAGCCTGTGGTTAGGGAAGATCCCAAGGAAAAAGGGATGGAGACAGCCATGTTGTGGCAGTTTTGCACTCTCTTTGGGATTCCTTTTGCAGCTGCAGTGTGCCTGGAGCTCAGGGCTTCCTGGTTTAATAAACCCTAACCCTAGGCTCAGTAATAACCTTTTCCATAGGCACGTAAATCAGCCTAGGGTTAGGGAAGGTCCCAAGGAAAAAGGAGTGGAGACAGCCACGTCGTGGCAGTTTTGCGCACTCTTTGGGATGCCTTTTGCAGCTGCAGTGTGCCTGGATCTCAGGGCTTCCTGGTTGAAGAAACCCTAACCCTAGGCTCAACCCTAACCCTAACCCTAGGCAGGTAAATCAGCCTAGTGTTAGGGAAGGTCCCAAGGAAAAAGGGGTGGAGACAGCCATGTTGTGGCAGTTTTGCGCTCTCTTTGGGATGCCTTTTGCAGCTGCAGTGTGCCTGGTGCTCAGGGCTTCCTGGTTTGAGAAATCCTAACCCTAGGCTCAACTTTAACCCTAACCCTAGGCAGGTAAATCAGACTAGGGTTAGGGCAGGTCCCAAGGAAAAACGGGTGGAGACAGCCATGTTGTGGCAGTTTTGCGCTCTCTTTGGGATGCCTTTTGCAGCTGCAGTGTGCCTGGTGCTCAGGGCTTCCTGGTTTGAGAAATCCTAACCCTAGGCTCAACTTTAACCCTAACCCTAGGCAGGTAAATCAGACTAGGGTTAGGGCAGGTCCCAAGGAAAAACGGGTGGAGACAGCCATGTTGTGGCAGTTTTGCGCTCTCTTTGGGATGCCTTTTGCAGCTGCAGTGTGCCTGGAGCTCAGGGCTTCCTGGTTTAAAAAACACTAACCCTAGGCTCAGTAATAATCTTTTCCATAGGCAGGTAAATCAGCCTAGGGTTAGGGAAGGTCCCAAGGAAAAAGGAGTGGAGACAGCCATGTTGTGGCAGTTTTGCACTCTCTTTGGGATGCCTTTTGCAGCTGCAGTGTGCCTGGAGCTCAGGGCTTCCTGGTTTAAAAAACCCTAACCCTAGGCTCTGTAATAACCTTTTCCAAAGGCAAGTAAATCAACTTGTGTTAAGTTAGGTCCCAAGTAAAAAGCAGTGGAGACAGCCATGTTGTGGCAGTTTTGCGCTCTCTTTGGGATTCCTTTTGCAGCTGCAGTGTGCCTGGAGCTCAGGGCTTCCTGGTTTAATAAACCCAAACCCTAGGCTCAACCCTAGCCCTAACCCTAGGCAGGTAAATCAGCCTGTGGTTAGGGAAGATCCCAAGGAAAAAGGGATGGAGACAGCCATGTTGTGGCAGTTTTGCACTCTCTTTGGGATTCCTTTTGCAGCTGCAGTGTGCCTGGAGCTCAGGGCTTCCTGGTTTAATAAACCCTAACCCTAGGCTCAGTAATAACCTTTTCCATAGGCACGTAAATCAGCCTAGGGTTAGGGAAGGTCCCAAGGAAAAAGGAGTGGAGACAGCCACGTCGTGTCAGTTTTGCGCACTCTTTGGGATGCCTTTTGCAGCTGCAGTGTGCCTGGATCTCAGGGCTTCCTGGTTGAAGAAACCCTAACCCTAGGCTCAACCCTAACTCTAACCCTAGGCAGGTAAATCAGCCTAGTGTTAGGGAAGGTCCCAAGGAAAAAG
This sequence comes from Calcarius lapponicus, assembly GCA_039654755.1. Lineage (NCBI taxonomy): Eukaryota > Metazoa > Chordata > Aves > Passeriformes > Fringillidae > Calcarius > Calcarius lapponicus. The sequence goes on from JBBFKN010000063.1 coordinate 200,086, forward strand.
GGGTGGAGACAGCCATGTTGTGGCAGTTTTGCGCTCTCTTTGGGATGCCTTTTGCAGCTGCAGTGTGCCTGGAGCTCAGGGCTTCCTGGTTTGAGAAACCTTAACCCTAGGCTCTACCCTAACTCTAGCCCTAGGCAAGTAAATCATCTAGTGTTAAGTAAGGTCCCAAGGAAAATGGGATGGAGACAGCCATGTTGTGGCAGTTTTGCGCTCTCTTTGGGATGCCTTTTGCAGCTGCAGTGTGCCTGGTGCTCAGGGCTTCCTGGTTTGAGAAATCCTAACCCTAGGCTCAACTTTAACCCTAACCCTAGGCAGGTAAATCAGACTAGGGTTAGGGCAGGTCCCAAGGAAAAACGGGTGGAGACAGCCATGTTGTGGCAGTTTTGCGCTCTCTTTGGGATGCCTTTTGCAGCTGCAGTGTGCCTGGTGCTCAGGGCTTCCTGGTTTGAGAAATCCTAACCCTAGGCTCAACTTTAACCCTAACCCTAGGCAGGTAAATCAGACTAGGGTTAGGGCAGGTCCCAAGGAAAAACGGGTGGAGACAGCCATGTTGTGGCAGTTTTGCGCTCTCTTTGGGATGCCTTTTGCAGCTGCAGTGTGCCTGGAGCTCAGGGCTTCCTGGTTTAAAAAACACTAACCCTAGGCTCAGTAATAATCTTTTCCATAGGCAGGTAAATCAGCCTAGGGTTAGGGAAGGTCCCAAGGAAAAAAGGAGTGGAGACAGCCATGTTGTGGCAGTTTTGCACTCTCTTTGGGATGCCTTTTGCAGCTGCAGTGTGCCTGGAGCTCAGGGCTTCCTGGTTTAAAAAACCCTAACCCTAGGCTCTGTAATAACCTTTTCCAAAGGCAAGTAAATCAACTTGTGTTAAGTTAGGTCCCAAGTAAAAAGCAGTGGAGACAGCCATGTTGTGGCAGTTTTGCGCTCTCTTTGGGATGCCTTTTGCAGCTGCAGTGTGCCTGGAGCTCAGGGCTTCCTGGTTTAAGAAACCCTAACCCTGGGCTCAACCCAAACCCTAACCCCAGCCAGGTAAATCAGCCTAGGGTTAGGGAAGGTCCCAAGGAAAAAGGGGTGGAGACAGCCATGTTGTGGCAGTTTTGCGCTCTCTTTGGGATGCCTTTTGCAGCTGCAGTGTGCCTGGAGCTCAGGGCTTCCTGGTTTAAGAAACCCTAACCCTAGGCTCAACCCTAACCCTAACCCCAGGCAGGTAAATCAGCCTAGGGTTAGGGAAGGTCCCAAGGAAAAACGGGTGGACACAGCCATGCTGTGGCAGTTTTGCGCTCTCTTTGGGATGCCTTTTGAAGCTGCAGTGTGCCTGGAGCTCAGGGCTTCCTGCTTTAAGAAACCTTAACCCTAGGCTCAACCCTAACCCTAACCCTAGGCAGGTAAATCAGCCTAGGGTTAGGGAAGGTCCCAAGGAAAAAGGGGTGGAGACAGCCATGTTGTGGCAGTTTTGCGCTCTCTTTGGGATGCCTTTTGCAGCTGCAGTGTGCCTGGAGCTCAGGGCTTCCTGGTTTAAAAAACCCTAACCCTAGGCTCAGTAATAACCTTTTCCATAGGCAGGTAAATCAGCCTAGGGTTAGGGAAGGTCCCAAGGAAAAAGGGGTGGAGACAGCCATGTTGTGGCAGTTTTGCACTCTCTTTGGGATGCCTTTTGCAGCTGCAGTGTGCCTGGAGCTCAGGGCTTCCTGGTTTGAGAAACCCTAACCCTAGGCTCTACCCTAACTCTAGCCCTAGGCAAGTAAATCACCTAGTGTTAATTAAGGTCCCAAGGAATATGGGATGGAGACAGCCATGTTGTGGCAGTTTTGCACTCTCTTTGGGATTCCTTTTGCAGCTGCAGTGTGCCTGGAGCTCAGGGCTTCCTGGTTTAATAAACCCAAACCCTAGGCTCAACCCTAGCCCTAACCCTAGGCAGGTAAATCAGCCTGTGGTTAGGGAAGATCCCAAGGAAAAAGGGATGGAGACAGCAATGTTGTGGCAGTTTTGCGCTCTCTTTGGGATGCCTTTTGCATCTGCAGTGTGCCTGGAGCTCAGGGCTTCCTGGTTTGAGAAACCCTAACCCTAGGCTCAACCCTAACCCTAACCCTAGGCAGGTAAATCAGCCTAGGGTTAGGGAAGGTCCCAAGGAAAAAGGAGTGGAGACAGCCACGTCGTGGCAGTTTTGCGCTCTCTTTGGGATGCCTTTTGCAGCTGCAGTGTGCCTGGAGCTCAGGGCTTCCTGGTTTAAGAAACCCTAACCCTAGGCTCAGTAATAACATTTTCCATAGGCAGGTAAATCAGCCTAGGGTTAGGGAAGGTCCCAAGGAAAAAGGAGTGGAGACAGCCACGTCGTGGCAGTTTTGCGCACTCTTTGGGATGCCTTTTGCAGCTGCAGTGTGCCTGGATCTCAGGGCTTCCTGGTTTGAGAAACCTTAACCCTAGGCTCTACCCTAACTCTAGCCCTAGGCAAGTAAATCATCTAGTGTTAAGTAAGGTCCTAAGGAAAATGGGATGGAGACAGCCATGTTGTGGCAGTTTTGCGCACTATTTGGGATGCCTTTTGCAGCTGCAGTGTGCCTGGAGCTCAGGGCTTCCTGGTTTAAAAAACCCTAACCCTAGGCTCAACCCTAACCCTAGCCCTAGGCAGGTAAATCAGCCTAGGGTTAGGGAAGGTCCCAAGGAAAAAGGGGTGGAGACAGCCATGTTGTGGCAGTTTTGCGCTCTCTTTGGGATGCCTTTTGCAGCTGCAGTGTGCCTGGAGCTCAGGGCTTCCTGGTTTAAAAAACACTAACCCTAGGCTCAGTAATAATCTTTTCCATAGGCATGTAAATCAGCCTAGGGTTAGGGAAGGTCCCAAGGAAAAAGGAGTGGAGACAGCCATGTTGTGGCAGTTTTGCACTCTCTTTGGGATGCCTTTTGCAGCTGCAGTGTGCCTGGAGCTCAGGGCTTCCTGGTTTAAAAAACCCTAACCCTAGGCTCTGTAATAACCTTTTCCAAAGGCAAGTAAATCAACTAGTGTTAAGTTAGGTCCCAAGTAAAAAGCAGTGGAGACAGCCATGTTGTGGCAGTTTTGCGCTCTCTTTGGGATGCCTTTTGCAGCTGCAGTGTGCCTGGAGCTCAGGGCTTCCTGGTTTAAAAAACACTAACCCTAGGCTCAGTAATAACCTTTTCCATAGGTAGGTTAATCAGCCTAGGGTTACGGAAGGTCCCAAGGAAAAAGGAGTGGAGACAGCCATGTTGTGGCAGTTTTGCACTCTCTTTGGGATGCCTTTTGCAGCTGCAGTGTGCCTGGAGCTCAGGGCTTCCTGGTTTGAGAAACCCAAACCCTAGGCTCTGTACTAACCCTAACCCTAGGCAGGTAAATCAGACTAGGGTTAGGGCAGGTCCCAAGGAAAAACGGGTGGAGACAGCCATGTTGTGGCAGTTTTGCGCTCTCTTTGGGATGCCTTTTGCAGCTGCAGTGTGCCTGGAGCTCAGGGCTTCCTGGTTTAAAAAACACTAACCCTAGGCGCAGTAATAATCTTTTCCATAGGCAGGTAAATCAGCCTAGGGTTAGGGAAGGTCCCAAGGAAAAAGGAGTGGAGACAGCCATGTTGTGGCAGTTTTGCACTCTCTTTGGGATGCCTTTTGCAGCTGCAGTGTGCCTGGAGCTCAGGGCTTCCTGGTTTAAAAAACCCTAACCCTAGACTCTGTAATAACCTTTTCCAAAGGCAAGTAAATCAACTAGTGTTAAGTTAGGTCCCAAGTAAAAAGCAGTGGAGACAGCCATGTTGTGGCAGTTTTGCGCTCTCTTTGGGATGCCTTTTGCAGCTGCAGTGTGCCTGGAGCTCAGGGCTTCCTGGTTTAAGAAACCCTAACCCTAGGCTCAACCCAAACCCTAACCCCAGCCAGGTAAATCAGCCTAGGGTTAGGGAAGGTCCCAAGGAAAAAGGGGTGGAGACAGCCATGTTGTGGCAGTTTTGCGCTCTCTTTGGGATGCCTTTTGCAGCTGCAGTGTGCCTGGAGCTCAGGGCTTCCTGGTTTAAGAAACCCTAACCCTAGGCTCAACCCTAACCCTAACCCCAGGCAGGTAAATCAGCCTAGGGTTAGGGAAGGTCCCAAGGAAAAAGGGGTGGAGACAGCCATGTTGTGGCAGTTTTGCGCTCTCTTTGGGATGCCTTTTGAAGCTGCAGTGTGCCTGGAGCTCAGGGCTTCCTGCTTTAAGAAACCTTTACCCTAGGCTCAACCCTAACCCTAACCCTAGGCAGGTAAATCAGCCTAGGGTTAGGGAAGGTCCCAAGGAAAAAGGGGTGGAGACAGCCATGTTGTGGCAGTTTTGCGCTCTCTTTGGGATGCCTTTTGCAGCTGCAGTGTGCCTGGAGCTCAGGGCTTCCTGGTTTGAGAAACCCTAACCCTCGGCTCAACCCTAACTCTAACCCTAGGCAGGTAAATCAGCCTAGGGTTAGGGAAGGTCCCAAGGAAAAAGGGGTGGAGACAGCCATGTTGTGGCAGTTTTGCGCTCTCTTTGGGATGCCTTTTGCAGCTGCAGTGTGCCTGGAGCTCAGGGCTTCCTGGTTTAAAAAACACTAACCCTAGGCTCAGTAATAACCTTTTCCATAGGCAGGTAAATCAGCCTAGGGTTAGGGAAGGTCCCAAGGAAAAAGGAGTGGAGACAGCCATGTTGTGGCAGTTTTGCACTCTCTTTGGGATGCCTTTTGCAGCTGCAGTGTGCCTGGAGCTCAGGGCTTCCTGGTTTGAGAAATCCTAACCCTAGGCTCAACCCTAACCCTAAGCCTAGGCTGGTAAATCAGACTAGGGTTAGGGCAGGTCCCAAGGAAGAAGGGGTGGAGACAGCGATGTTGTGGCAGTTTTGCGCTCTCTTTGGGATGCCTTTTGCAGCTGCAGTGTGCCTGGAGCTCAGGGCTTCCTGGTTTAAGAAACCCTAACCCTAAGTTCAACCCTTACCCTAACTCTAGGCAGGTAAATCAGCCTAGGGTTAGGGAAGGTCCCAAGGAAAAAGGGGTGGAGACAGCCATGTTGTGGCAGTTTTGCGCTCTCTTTGCGATGCCTTTTGCAGCTGCAGTGTGCCTGGAGCTCAGGGCTTCCTGGTTTAAGAAACCCTATCCCTAGGCACAAACCTAACTCTAGCCCTAGGCAGGTAAATCAGCCTAGGGTTAGGGAAGGTCCCAAGGAAAAAGGGATGGAGACAGCCATGTTGTGGCAGTTTTGCGCTCTCTTTGGGATGCCTTTTGCAGCTGCAGTGTGCCTGGATCTCAGGGCTTCCTGGTTGAAGAAACCCTAACCCTAGGCTCAACCCTAACCCTAACCCTAGGCAGGTAAATCAGCCTAGTGTTAGGGAAGGTCCCAAGGAAAAAGGGGTGGAGACAGCCATGTTGTGGCAGTTTTGCACTCTCTTTGGGATGCCTTTTGCAGCTGCAGTGTGCCTGGAGCTCAGGGCTTCCTGGTTTGAGAAACCCTAACCCTAGGCTCTACCCTAACTCTAGCCCTAGGCAAGTAAATCACCTAGTGTTAAGTAAGGTCCCAAGGAAAATGGGATGGAGACAGCCATGTTGTGGCAGTTTTGCGCTCTCTTTGGGATGCCTTTTGCAGCTGCAGTGTGCCTGGAGCTCAGGGCTTCCTGGTTTGAGAAATCCTAACCCTAGGCTCAACTTTAACCCTAACCCTAGGCAGGTAAATCAGACTAGGGTTAGGGCAGGTCCCAAGGAAAAAGGGATGGAGACAGCCATGTTGTGGCAGTTTTGCGCTCTCTTTGGGATGCCTTTTGCAGCTGCAGTGTGCCTGGAGCTCAGGGCTTCCTGGTTTAAAAAACACTAACCCTAGGCTCAGTAATAATCTTTTCCATAGGCAGGTATATCAGCCTAGGGTTAGGGAAGGTCCCAAGGAAAAAGGAGTGGAGACAGCCATGTTGTGGCAGTTTTGCACTCTCTTTGGGATGCCTTTTGCAGCTGCAGTGTGCCTGGAGCTCAGGGCTTCCTGGTTTAAAAAACCCTAACCCTAGGCTCTGTAATAACCTTTTCCAAAGGCAAGTAAATCAACTAGTGTTAAGTTAGGTCCCAAGTAAAAAGCAGTGGAGACAGCCATGTTGTGGCAGTTTTGCGCTCTCTTTGGGATGCCTTTTGCAGCTGCAGTGTGCCTGGAGCTCAGGGCTTCCTGGTTTAAAAAACCCTAACCCTAGGCTCAACCCAAACCCTAACCCCAGCCAGGTAAATCAGCCTAGGGTTAGGGAAGGTCCCAAGGAAAAAGGGGTGGAGACAGCCATGTTGTGGCAGTTTTGCGCTCTCTTTGGGATGCCTTTTGCAGCTGCAGTGTGCCTGGAGCTCAGGGCTTCCTGGTTTAAAAAACCCTAACCCTAGGCTCAACCCAAACTCTAAACCCAGGCAGGTAAATCAGCCTAGGGTTAGGGAAGGTCCCAAGGAAAAAGGGGTGGAGACAGCCATGTTGTGGCAGTTTTGCGCTCTCTTTGGGATGCCTTTTGCAGCTGCAGTGTGCCTGGAGCTCAGGGCTTCCTGGTTTAAAAACCCTAACCCTAGGCTCAGTAATAACCTTTTCCATAGGCAGGTAAATCAGCCTAGGGTTAGGGAAGGTCCCAAGGAAAAAGGGGTGGAGACAGCCATGTTGTGGCAGTTTTGCGCTCTCTTTGGGATGCCTTTTGCAGCTGCAGTGTGCCTGGAGCTCAGGGCTTCCTGGTTTAAGAAACCCTAACCCTAGGCTCTGTAATAACCTTTTCCATAGGCAATAAATCACCTAGGGTTAAGTAAAGTCCCAAGGAAAATGCAGTGGAGACAGCCATGTTGTGGCAGTTTTGCGCTCTCTTTGGGATGCCTTTTGCAGCTGCAGTGTGCCTGGAGCTCAGGGCTTCCTGGTTTAAGAAACCCTAACCCTAAGTTCAACCCTTACCCTAACTCTAGGCAGGTAAATCAGCCTAGGGTTAGGGAAGGTCCCAAGGAAAAAGGGGTGGAGACAGCCATGCTGTGGCAGTTTTGCGCTCTCTTTGCGATGCCTTTTGCAGCTGCAGTGTGCCTGGAGCTCAGGGCTTCCTGGTTTAAGAAACCCTATCCCTAGGCACAAACCTAACTCTAGCCCTAGGCAGGTAAATCAGCCTATTGTTAGGGAAGGTCCCAAGGAAAAAGGGATGGAGACAGCCATGTTGTGGCAGTTTTGCGCTCTCTTTGGGATGCCTTTTGCAGCTGCAGTGTGCCTGGAGCTCAGGGCTTCCTGGTTTAAAAACCCTAACCCTAGGCTCAGTAATAACCTTTTCCATAGGCAGGTAAATCAGCCTAGCGTTAGGGAAGGTCCCAAGGAAAAAGGGGTGGAGACAGCCATGTTGTGGCAGTTTTGCGCTCTCTTTGGGATGCCTTTTGCAGCTGCAGTGTGCCTGGAGCTCAGGGCTTCCTGGTTTGAGAAACCCTAACCCTAGGGTCAACCCTAACCCTAACCCTAGGCAGGTAAATCAGCCTAGGGTTAGGGAAGGTCCCAAGGAAAAAGGGGAGGAGACAGCCATGTTGTGGCAGTTTTGCGCTCTCTTTGCGATGCCTTTTGCAGCTGCAGTGTGCTTGGAGCTCAGGGCTTCCTGGTTTAAGAAACCCTAACCCTAGGCTCAGTAATAACCTTTTCCAATAGCACGTAAATCAGCCTAGGGTTAGGGAAGGTCCCAAGGAAAAAGGGGTGGAGACATCCATGTTGTGGCAGTTTTGCGCTCTCTTTGGGATGCCTTTTGCAGCTGCAGTGTGCCTGGAGCTCAGGGCTTCCTGGTTTGAGCAACCCTAACCCTAGGCTCAACCCTAACCCTAACCCTAGGCAGGTAAATCAGCCTAGGGTTAGGGAAGGTCCAAAGGAAATAGGGGTGGAGACAGCCATGTCGTGGCAGTTTTGCGCTCTCTTTGGGATGCCTTTTGCAGCTGCAGTGTGCCTGGAGCTCAGGGCTTCCTGGTTTAAGAAACCCTAACCCTAGGCTCTGTAATAACCTTTTCCATAGGCAATAAATCACCTAGGGTTAAGTAAAGTCCCAAGGAAAATGCAGTGGAGACAGCCATGTTGTGGCAGTTTTGCGCTCTCTTTGGGATGCCTTTTGCAGCTGCAGTGTGTTTGGAGCTCAGGGCTTCCTGGTTTGACAAACCCTAACCCTAGGCTCAACCCTAACCCTAACAATAGGCAGGTAAATCAGCCTAGGGATAGGGAAGGTCCCAAGGAAAAAGGGGTGGAGACAGCCATGTTGTGGCAGTTTTGCGCTCTCTTTGGGATGCCTTTTGCAGCTGCAGTGTGCCTGGAGCTCAGGGCTTCCTCGTTTAAGAAACCCTAACCCTAGGCTCTGTAATAACCATTTCCTTAGGCAAGTAAATCACCTAGGGTTAGGGAAGGTCCCAAGGAAAATGCAGAGGAGACAGTCATGTGGTGGCAGTTTTGCGCTCTCTTTGGGATTCCTTTTGCAGCTGCATTGTGCCTGGAGCTCAGGGTTTCCTCGTTTAAGAAACCCTAACCCTAGGCTCTGTAATAACCTTTTCCATAGGCAGGTAAATCAGCCTAGGGTTAGGGAAGGTCCCAAGGAAAAAGGAGTGGAGACAGCCATGTTGTGGCAGTTTTGCACTCTCTTTGGGATGCCTTTTGCAGCTGCAGTGTGCCTGGAGCTCAGGGCTTCCTGGTTTAAGAAACCCTAACCCTAGGCTCAGTAATAAACTTTTCAAAAGGCAAGTAAACCAGCCTAGGGTTAGGGAAGGTCCCAAGGAAAAAGGCGTGGAGACAGCCATGTTGTGGCAGTTTTGCGCTCTCTTTGGGATGCCTTTTGCAGCTGCAGTGTGCCTGGAGCTCAGGGCTTCCTGGTTTAAAAAAACCGTAACCCCAGGCTCAACCCTAACCCTAACCCCAGGCAGGTAAATCAGCCTAGGGTTAGGGAAGGTCCCAAGGAAAAAGGAGTGGAGACAGCCATGTCGTGGCAGTTTTGCGCTCTCTTTGGGATGCCTTTTGCAGCTGCAGTGTGCCTGGAGCTCAGGGCTTCCTGGTTTAAAAACCCTAACCCTAGGCTCAGTAATAACCTTTTCCATAGGCAGGTAAATCAGCCTAGGGTTAGGGAAGGTCCCAAGGAAAAAGGAGTGGAGACAGCCATGTTGTGGCAGTTTTGCACTCTCTTTGGGATGCCTTTTGGAGCTGCAGTGTGCCTGGAGCTCAGGGCTTCCTGGTTTGAGAAACCCTAACCCTAGGCTCAACCCTAACCCTAACCCTAGGCAGGTAAATCAGACTAGGGTTAGGGCAGGTCCCAAGGGAAAAGGGGTGGAGACAGCCATGTTGTGGCAGTTTTGCGCTCTCTTTGGGATGCCTTTTGCAGCTGCAGTGTGCCTGGAGCTCAGGGCTTCCTGCTTTAAAAAACCCTAACCCTAGGCTCAACCCTAACCCTAACCCCAGGCAGGTAAATCAGCCTAGGGTTAGGGAAGGTCCCAAGGAAAAAGGGGTGGAGACAGCGATGTTGTGGCAGTTTTGCGCTCTCTTTGGGATGCCTTTTGCAGCTGCAGTGTGCCTGGAGCTCAGGGCTTCCTGGTTTAAGAAACCCTAACCCTAGGCTCAACCCTAACGCTAACCCTAGGCAGGTAAATCAGCCTAGGGTTAGGGAAGGTCCCAAGGAAAATGCAGAGGAGACAGTCATGTGGTGGCAGTTTTGCGCTCTCTTTGGGATTCCTTTTGCAGCTGCATTGTGCCTGGAGCTCAGGGTTTCCTCGTTTAAGAAACCCTAACCCTAGGCTCTGTAATAACCTTTTCCATAGGCAGGTAAATCAGCCTAGGGTTAGGGAAGGTCCCAAGGAAAAAGGGGTGGAGACAGCCATGTTGTGGCAGTTTTGCGCTCTCTTTGGGATGCCTTTTGCAGCTGCAGTGTGCCTGGAGCTCAGGGCTTCCTGGTTTAAAAAACCCTAACCCTAGGCTCCGTAATAACCTTTTCCCTAGGCAAGGAAATCACCTAGTGTTAAGTAAAGTCCCAAGGAAAAAGCAGTGGAGACAGCCATGTTGTGGCAGTTTTGCGCTCTCTTTGCGATGCCTTTTGCAGCTGCAGTGTGCCTGGAGCTCAGGGCTTCCTGGTTTAAGAAACCCTAACCCTAGGCTCAACCCTAACGCTAACCCTAGGCAGGTAAATCAGCCTAGGGTTAGGGAAGGTCCCAAGGAAGAAGGGGTGGAGAGAGTCATGTTGTGGCAGTTTTGCGCTCTCTTTGGGATGCCTTTTGCAGCTGCAGTGTGCCTGGAGCTCAGGGCTTCCTGGTTTGAGAAACCCTAACCCTAGGCTCAACCCTAACCCTAACCCCAGGCAGGTAAATCAGCCTAGGGTTAGGGAAGGTCCCAAGGAAAAAGCAGTGGAGACAGTCATGTTGTGGCAGTTTTGCGCTCTCTTTGGGATGCCTTTTGCAGCTGCAGTGTGCCTGGAGCTCAGGGCTTCCTGGTTTAAAAACCCTTATCCTAGGCTCAACCCTAACCCTAACCCCAGGCAGGTAAATCAGCCTAGGGTTAGGGAAGGTACCAAGGAAAAAGGGGTGGAGACAGCCATGTTGTGGCAGTTTTGCGCTCTCTTTGGGATGCCTTTTGCAGCTGCAGTGTGCCTGGAGCTCAGGGCTTCCTGGTTTAAGAAACCCAAACCCTAGGCTCAGTAATAACCTTTTCCATAGGCAGGTAAATCAGCCTAGGGTTAGGGAAGGTCCCAAGGAAAAAGGGGTGGAGACAGCCATGGTGTTGGCAGTTTTGCGCTCTCTTTGGGATGCCTTTTGCAGCTGCAGTGTGCCTGGAGCTCAGGGCTTCCTGGTTTGAGAAACCCAAACCCTAGGCTCAACCCTAGCCCTAACCCTAGGCAGGTAAATCAGCCTAGGGTTAGGGAAGGTCCCAAGGAAAATGCAGTGGAGACAGCCATGTTGTGGCAGTTTTGCACTCTCTTTGGGATGCCTTTTGCAGCTGCAGTGTGCCTGGAGCTCAGGGCTTCCTGGTTTAAGAAACCCTAACCCTAGGCTCAGTAATAAACTTTTCAAAAGGCAAGTAAACCAGCCTAGTGTTAGGGAAGGTCCCAAGGAAAAAGGGGTGGAGACAGCCATGTTGTGGCAGTTTTGCGCTCTCTTTGGGATGCCTTTTGCAGCTGCAGTGTGCCTGGAGCTCAGGGCTTCCTGGTTTAAAAAAACCGTAACCCCAGGCTCAACCCTAACCCTAACCATAGGCAGGTAAATCAGCCTAGGGTTAGGGAAGGTCCCAAGGAAAAAGGGGTGGAGACAGCCATGCTGTGGCAGTTTTGCGCTCTCTTTGCGATGCCTTTTGCAGCTGCAGTGTGCCTGGAGCTCAGGGCTTCCTGGTTTAAGAAACCCTAACCCTAGGCTCAACCCTAACGCTAACCCTAGGCAGGTAAATCAGCCTAGGGTTAGGGAAGGTCCCAAGGAAAAAGGGGTGGAGACAGCCATGTTGTGGCAGTTTTGCGCTCTCTTTGGGATGCCTTTTGCAGCTGCAGTGTGCCTGGAGCTCAGGGCTTCCTGGTTTAAAAACCCTAACCCTAGGCTCAGTAATAACCTTTTCCATAGGCAGGTAAATCAGCCTAGGGTTAGGGAAGGTCCCAAGGAAAAAGGAGTGGAGACAGCCATGTTGTGGCAGTTTTGCGCTCTCTTTGGGATGCCTTTTGCAGCTGCAGTGTGCCTGGAGCTCAGGGCTTCCTGGTTTGAGAAACCCTAACCCTAGGGTCAACCCTAACCCGAACCCTAGGCAGGTAAATCAGCCTAGGGTTAGGGAAGGTCCCAAGGCAGAAGGGGTGGAGACAGCGATGTTGTGGCAGTTTTGCGCTCTCTTTGGGATGCCTTTTGCAGCTGCAGTGTGCCTGGAGCTCAGGGCTTCCTGGTTTAAAAAACCCTAACCCTAGGCTCAACCCTAACCCTAACCCCAGGCAGGTAAATCAGCCTAGGGTTAGGGAAGGTTCCAAGGAAAAAGGGGTGGAGACAGCCATGTTGTGGCAGTTTTGCGCTCTCTTTGGGATGCCTTTTGCAGCTGCAGTGTGCCTGGAGCTCAGGGCTTCCTGGTTTAAGAAACCCTAACCCTAGGCTCAGTAATAACCTTTTCCATAGGCAGGTAAATCAGCCTAGGGTTAGGGAAGGTCCCAAGGAAAAAGGGGTGGAGACAGCCATGTTGTGGCAGTTTTGCGCTCTCTTTGGGATGCCTTTTGCAGCTGCAGTGTGCCTGGAGCTCAGGGCTTCCTGGTTTAAGAAACCCTAACCCTAGGCTCAACCCTAGCCCTAACCCTAGGCAGGTAAATCAGCCTAGGGTTAGGGAAGGTCCCAAGGAAAATGCAGTGGAGACAGCCATGTTGTGGCAGTTTTGCGCTCTCTTTGGGATGCCTTTTGCAGCTGCAGTGTGCCTGGAGCTCAGGGCTTCCTGGTTTGAGAAACCCTAACCCTAGGCTCAACCCTAACCCTAACCCTAGGCAGGTAAATCAGCCTAGGGTTCGGGATGGTCCCAAGCAAAAAGGGATGGAGACAGCCATGTTGTGGCAGTTTTGTGCTCTCTTTGGGATGCCTTTTGCAGCTGCAGTGTGCCTGGAGCTCAGGGCTTCCTGGTTTGAGAAACCCTAACCCTAGGCTCAACCCTAACCCTAACCCTAGGCAGGTAAATCAGCCTAGGGTTCGGGAAGGTCCCAAGGAAAAACAGTGGAGACAGCCATGTTTTGGCAGTTTTGCGCTCTCTTTGGGATGCCTTTTGCAGCTGCAGTGTGCCTGGAGCTCAGGGCTTCCTGGTTTGAGAAACCCTAACCCTAGGCTCAACCCTAACCCTAGCCCTAGGCAGGCAAATCAGGCTAGGGTTAGGGAAGGTCCCAAGGAAAAACGGGTGGAGACAGCCATGTTGTGGCAGTTTTGCACTCTCTTTGGGATGCCTTTTGCAGCTGCAGTCTGCCTGGAGCTCAGGGCTTCCTGGTTTAAGAAACCCTAACCCTAGGCTCAGTAATAAACTTTTCAAAAGGCAAGTAAACCAGCCTAGTGTTAGGGAAGGTCCCAAGGAAAAAGGGGTGGAGACAGCCATGTTGTGGCAGTTTTGCGCTCTCTTTGGGATGCCTTTTGCAGCTGCAGTGTGCCTGGAGCTCAGGGCTTCCTGGTTTAAAAAAACCGTAACCCCAGGCTCAACCCTAACCCTAACCATAGGCAGGTAAATCAGCCTAGGGTTAGGGAAGGTCCCAAGGAAAAAGGGGTGGAGACAGCCATGCTGTGGCAGTTTTGCGCTCTCTTTGCGATGCCTTTTGCAGCTGCAGTGTGCCTGGAGCTCAGGGCTTCCTGGTTTAAGAAACCCTAACCCTAGGCTCAACCCTAACGCTAACCCTAGGCAGGTAAATCAGCCTAGGGTTAGGGAAGGTCCCAAGGAAAAAGGGGTGGAGACAGCCATGTTGTGGCAGTTTTGCGCTCTCTTTGGGATGCCTTTTGCAGCTGCAGTGTGCCTGGAGCTCAGGGCTTCCTGGTTTAAAAACCCTAACCCTAGGCTCAGTAATAACCTTTTCCATAGGCAGGTAAATCAGCCTAGGGTTAGGGAAGGTCCCAAGGAAAAAGGAGTGGAGACAGCCATGTTGTGGCAGTTTTGCGCTCTCTTTGGGATGCCTTTTGCAGCTGCAGTGTGCCTGGAGCTCAGGGCTTCCTGGTTTGAGAAACCCTAACCCTAGGGTCAACCCTAACCCGAACCCTAGGCAGGTAAATCAGCCTAGGGTTAGGGAAGGTCCCAAGGCAGAAGGGGTGGAGACAGCGATGTTGTGGCAGTTTTGCGCTCTCTTTGGGATGCCTTTTGCAGCTGCAGTGTGCCTGGAGCTCAGGGCTTCCTGGTTTAAAAAACCCTAACCCTAGGCTCAACCCTAACCCTAACCCCAGGCAGGTAAATCAGCCTAGGGTTAGGGAAGGTTCCAAGGAAAAAGGGGTGGAGACAGCCATGTTGTGGCAGTTTTGCGCTCTCTTTGGGATGCCTTTTGCAGCTGCAGTGTGCCTGGAGCTCAGGGCTTCCTGGTTTAAGAAACCCTAACCCTAGGCTCAGTAATAACCTTTTCCATAGGCAGGTAAATCAGCCTAGGGTTAGGGAAGGTCCCAAGGAAAAAGGGGTGGAGACAGCCATGTTGTGGCAGTTTTGCGCTCTCTTTGGGATGCCTTTTGCAGCTGCAGTGTGCCTGGAGCTCAGGGCTTCCTGGTTTAAGAAACCCTAACCCTAGGCTCAACCCTAGCCCTAACCCTAGGCAGGTAAATCAGCCTAGGGTTAGGGAAGGTCCCAAGGAAAATGCAGTGGAGACAGCCATGTTGTGGCAGTTTTGCGCTCTCTTTGGGATGCCTTTTGCAGCTGCAGTGTGCCTGGAGCTCAGGGCTTCCTGGTTTGAGAAACCCTAACCCTAGGCTCAACCCTAACCCTAACCCTAGGCAGGTAAATCAGCCTAGGGTTCGGGATGGTCCCAAGCAAAAAGGGATGGAGACAGCCATGTTGTGGCAGTTTTGTGCTCTCTTTGGGATGCCTTTTGCAGCTGCAGTGTGCCTGGAGCTCAGGGCTTCCTGGTTTGAGAAACCCTAACCCTAGGCTCAACCCTAACCCTAACCCTAGGCAGGTAAATCAGCCTAGGGTTCGGGAAGGTCCCAAGGAAAAACAGTGGAGACAGCCATGTTTTGGCAGTTTTGCGCTCTCTTTGGGATGCCTTTTGCAGCTGCAGTGTGCCTGGAGCTCAGGGCTTCCTGGTTTGAGAAACCCTAACCCTAGGCTCAACCCTAACCCTAGCCCTAGGCAGGCAAATCAGGCTAGGGTTAGGGAAGGTCCCAAGGAAAAACGGGTGGAGACAGCCATGTTGTGGCAGTTTTGCACTCTCTTTGGGATGCCTTTTGCAGCTGCAGTCTGCCTGGAGCTCAGGGCTTCCTGGTTTAAAAAACCCTAACCCTAGGCTCAACCCTAACCCTAACCCTAGGCAGGCAAATCAGCCTAGGGTTCGGGAAGGTCCCAAGGAAAAAGGGATGGAGACAGCCATGTTGTGGCAGTTTTGCGCTCTCTTTGGGATGCCTTTTGCAGCTGCGGTGTGCTTGGAGCTCAGGGCTTCCTCTTTTAAGAAACCATAACCCTAGGCTCTGTAAAAACCTTTTCCATAGGCAAGTAAATCACCTAGGGTTAAGTAAAGTCCCAAGGAAAAAGCAGTGGAGACAGCCATGTTGTGGCAGTTTTGTGCTCTCTTTGGGATGCCTTTTGCAGCTGCAGTGTGTCTGGAGCTCAGGGCTTCCTGGTTTGAGAAACCCTAACCCTAGGGTCAACCCTAACCCTAACCCTAGGCAGGTAAATCAGCCTAGGGTTAGGGAAGGTCCCAAGGAAAAACGGGGTGGAGACAGCCGTGTTGTGGCAGTTTTGCGCTCTCTTTGGGATGCCTTTTGCAGCTGCAGTGTGCCTGGAGCTCAGGGCTTCCTGGTTTAAAAAACCCTAACCCTAGGCTCAACCCTTACGCTAACCCTAGGCACGTAAATCAGCCTAGGGTTAGGGAAGGTCCCAAGGAAATAGGGATGGAGACAGCCATGTTGTGGCAGTTTTGCGCTCTCTTTGGGATGCCTTTTGCAGCTGCAGTGTGCCTGGAGCTCAGGGCTTCCTGGTTTAAAAACCCTAATCCTAGGCTCAACCCTAACCCTAACCCCAGGCAGGTAAATCAGCCTAGGGTTAGGGAAGGTCCCAAGGAAAAAGGGGTGGAGACAGCCATGTTGTGGCAGTTTTGCGCTCTCTTTGGGATGCCTTTTGCAGCTGCAGTGTGCCTGGATCTCAGGGCTTCCTGGTTTAAAAAAACCGTAACCCCAGGCTCAACCCTAACCCTAACAATAGGCAGGTAAATCATCCTAGGGTTAGGGAAGGTCCCAAGGAAAAAGGGGTGGAGACAGCCATGTTGTGGCAGTTTTGCGCTCTCTATGGGATGCCTTTTGCAGCTGCAGTGTGCCTGGAGCTCAGGGCTTCCTCGTTTAAAAAACCCTAACCCTAGGCTCTGTAATAACCATTTCCTTAGGCAGGTAAATCAGCCTAGGGTTAGGGAAGGTCCCAAGGAAAAAGGGGTGGAGACAGCCATGTTGTGGCAGTTTTGCGCTCTCTTTGGGATGCCTTTTGCAGCTGCAGTGTGCCTGGAGCTCAGGGCTTCCTGGTTTGAGAAACCCTAACCCTAGGGTCAACCCTAACCCGAACCCTAGGCAGGTAAATCAGCCTAGGGTTAGGGAAGGTCCCAAGGCAGAAGGGGTGGAGACAGCGATGTTGTGGCAGTTTTGCGCTCTCTTTGGGATGCCTTTTGCAGCTGCAGTGTGCCTGGAGCTCAGGGCTTCCTGCTTTAAAAAACCCTAACCCTAGGCTCCGTAATAACCTTTTCCCTAGGCAAGGAAATCACCTAGTGTTAAGTAAAGTCCCAAGGAAAAAGCAGTGGAGACAGCTATGTTGTGGCAGTTTTGCGCTCTCTTTGCGATGCCTTTTGCAGCTGCAGTGTGCCTGGAGCTCAGGGCTTCCTGGTTTAAGAAACCCTAACCCTAGGCTCAACCCTAACGCTAACCCTAGGCAGGTAAATCAGCCTAGGGTTAGGGAAGGTCCCAAGGAAGAAGGGGTGGAGAGAGTCATGTTGTGGCAGTTTTGCGCTCTCTTTGGGATGCCTTTTGCAGCTGCAGTGTGCCTGGAGCTCAGGGCTTCCTGGTTTGAGAAACCCTAACCCTAGGCTCAACCCTAACCCTAACCCCAGGCAGGTAAATCAGCCTAGGGTTAGGGAAGGTCCCAAGGAAAAAGGGGTGGAGACAGTCATGTTGTGGCAGTTTTGCGCTCTCTTTGGGATGCCTTTTGCAGCTGCAGTGTGCCTGGAGCTCAGGGCTTCCTGGTTTAAAAACCCTTATCCTAGGCTCAACCCTAACCCTAACCCCAGGCAGGTAAATCAGCCTAGGGTTAGGGAAGGTACCAAGGAAAAAGGGGTGGAGACAGCCATGTTGTGGCAGTTTTGCGCTCTCTTTGGGATGCCTTTTGCAGCTGCAGTGTGCCTGGAGCTCAGGGCTTCCTGGTTTAAGAAACCCAAACCCTAGGCTCAGTAATAACCTTTTCCATAGGCAGGTAAATCAGCCTAGGGTTAGGGAAGGTCCCAAGGAAAAAGGGGTGGAGACAGCCATGGTGTTGGCAGTTTTGCGCTCTCTTTGGGATGCCTTTTGCAGCTGCAGTGTGCCTGGAGTTCAGGGCTTCCTGGTTTGAGAAACCCAAACCCTAGGCTCAACCCTAGCCCTAACCCTAGGCAGGTAAATCAGCCTAGGGTTAGGGAAGGTCCCAAGGAAAATGCAGTGGAGACAGCCATGTTGTGGCAGTTTTGCACTCTCTTTGGGATGCCTTTTGCAGCTGCAGTGTGCCTGGAGCTCAGGGCTTCCTGGTTTAAGAAACCCTAACCCTAGGCTCAGTAATAAACTTTTCAAAAGGCAAGTAAACCAGCCTAGTGTTAGGGAAGGTCCCAAGGAAAAAGGGGTGGAGACAGCCATGTTGTGGCAGTTTTGCGCTCTCTTTGGGATGCCTTTTGCAGCTGCAGTGTGCCTGGAGCTCAGGGCTTCCTGGTTTAAAAAAACCGTAACCCCAGGCTCAACCCTAACCCTAACCATAGGCAGGTAAATCAGCCTAGGGTTAGGGAAGGTCCCAAGGAAAAAGGGGTGGAGACAGCCATGCTGTGGCAGTTTTGCGCTCTCTTTGCGATGCCTTTTGCAGCTGCAGTGTGCCTGGAGCTCAGGGCTTCCTGGTTTAAGAAACCCTAACCCTAGGCTCAACCCTAACGCTAACCCTAGGCAGGTAAATCAGCCTAGGGTTAGGGAAGGTCCCAAGGAAGAAGGGGTGGAGACAGCCATGTTGTGGCAGTTTTGCGCTCTCTTTGGGATGCCTTTTGCAGCTGCAGTGTGCCTGGAGCTCAGGGCTTCCTGGTTTGAGAAACCCTAACCCTAGGGTCAACCCTAACCCGAACCCTAGGCAGGTAAATCAGCCTAGGGTTAGGGAAGGTCCCAAGGCAGAAGGGGTGGAGACAGCGATGTTGTGGCAGTTTTGCGCTCTCTTTGGGATGCCTTTTGCAGCTGCAGTGTGCCTGGAGCTCAGGGCTTCCTGGTTTAAAAAACCCTAACCCTAGGCTCAGTAATAACCTTTTCCATAGGCAGGTAAATCAGCCTAGGGTTAGGGAAGGTCCCAAGGAAAAAGGGGTGGAGACAGCCATGTTGTGGCAGTTTTGCGCTCTCTTTGGGATGCCTTTTGCAGCTGCAGTGTGCCTGGAGCTCAGCGCTTCCTGGTTTAAAAAACCCAAACCCTAGGCTCAACCCTAGCCCTAACCCTAGGCAGGTAAATCAGCCTAGGGTTAGGGAAGGTCCCAAGGAAAATGCAGTGGAGACAGCCATGTTGTGGCAGTTTTGCGCTCTCTTTGGGATGCCTTTTGCAGCTGCAGTGTGCCTGGAGCTCAGGGCTTCCTGGTTTGAGAAACCCTAACCCTAGGCTCAACCCTAACCCTAACCCTAGGCAGGTAAATCAGCCTAGGGTTCGGGATGGTCCCAAGCAAAAAGGGATGGAGACAGCCATGTTGTGGCAGTTTTGTGCTCTCTTTGGGATGCCTTTTGCAGCTGCAGTGTGCCTGGAGCTCAGGGCTTCCTGGTTTGAGAAACCCTAACCCTAGGGTCAACCCTAACCCTAACCCTAGGCAGGTAAATCAGCCTAGGGTTAGGGAAGGTCCCAAGGAAAAACGGGGTGGAGACAGCCGTGTTGTGGCAGTTTTGCGCTCTCTTTGGGATGCCTTTTGCAGCTGCAGTGTGCCTGGAGCTCAGGGCTTCCTCGTTTAAAAAACCCTAACCCTAGGCTCTGTAATAACCATTTCCTTAGGCAGGTAAATCAGCCTAGGGTTAGGGAAGGTCCCAAGGAAAAAGGGGTGGAGACAGCCATGTTGTGGCAGTTTTGCGCTCTCTTTGGGATGCCTTTTGCAGCTGCAGTGTGCCTGGAGCTCAGGGCTTCCTGGTTTGAGAAACCCTAACCCTAGGGTCAACCCTAACCCGAACCCTAGGCAGGTAAATCAGCCTAGGGTTAGGGAAGGTCCCAAGGCAGAAGGGGTGGAGACAGCGATGTTGTGGCAGTTTTGCGCTCTCTTTGGGATGCCTTTTGCAGCTGCAGTGTGCCTGGAGCTCAGGGCTTCCTGGTTTAAGAAACCCAAACCCTAGGCTCAACCCTAACCCTAACCCCAGGCAGGTAAATCAGCCTAGGGTTAGGGAAGGTTCCAAGGAAAAAGGGGTGGAGACAGCCATGTTGTGGCAGTTTTGCGCTCTCTTTGGGATGCCTTTTGCAGCTGCAGTGTGCCTGGAGCTCAGGGCTTCCTGGTTTAAGAAACGCTAACCCTAGGCTCAGTAATAACCTTTTCCATAGGCAGGTAAATCAGCCTAGGGTTAGGGAAGGTCCCAAGGAAAAAGGGGTGGAGACAGCCATGTTGTGGCAGTTTTGCGCTCTCTTTGGGATGCCTTTTGCAGCTGCAGTGTGCCTGGAGCTCAGCGCTTCCTGGTTTAAAAAACCCAAACCCTAGGCTCAACCCTAGCCCTAACCCTAGGCAGGTAAATCAGCCTAGGGTTAGGGAAGGTCCCAAGGAAAATGCAGTGGAGACAGCCATGTTGTGGCAGTTTTGCGCTCTCTTTGGGATGCCTTTTGCAGCTGCAGTGTGCCTGGAGCTCAGGGCTTCCTGGTTTGAGAAACCCTAACCCTAGGCTCAACCCTAACCCTAACCCTAGGCAGGTAAATCAGCCTAGGGTTCGGGAAGGTCCCAAGCAAAAAGGGATGGAGACAGCCATGTTGTGGCAGTTTTGTGCTCTCTTTGGGATGCCTTTTGCAGCTGCAGTGTGCCTGGAGCTCAGGGCTTCCTGGTTTGAGAAACCCTAACCCTAGGCTCAACCCTAACCCTAACCCTAGGCAGGTAAATCAGTCTAGGGTTCGGGAAGGTCCCAAGGAAAAACAGTGGAGACAGCCATGTTTTGGCAGTTTTGCGCTCTCTTTGGGATGCCTTTTGCAGCTGCAGTGTGCCTGGAGCTCAGGGCTTCCTGGTTTGAGAAACCCTAACCCTAGGCTCAACCCTAACCCTAACCCTAGGCAGGCAAATCAGCCTAGGGTTCGGGAAGGTCCCAAGGAAAAAGGGATGGAGACAGCCATGTTGTGGCAGTTTTGCGCTCTCTTTGGGATGCCTTTTGCAGCTGCGGTGTGCTTGGAGCTCAGGGTTTCCTCTTTTAAGAAACCATAACCCTAGGCTCTGTAAAAACCTTTTCCATAGGCAAGTAAATCACCTAGGGTTAAGTAAAGTCCCAAGGAAAAAGCAGTGGAGACAGCCATGTTGTGGCAGTTTTGCGCTCTCTTTGATATGCCTTTTGCAGCTGCAGTGTGCCTGGAGCTCAGGGCTTCCTGGTTTAAAAAACCCTAACCCTAGGCTCAACCCTAACCCTAACCCTAGGCAGGTAAATCAGCCTAGGGTTCGGGAAGGTCCCAAGGAAAAAGGGATGGAGACAGCCATGTTGTGGCAGTTTTGTGCTCTCTTTGGGATGCCTTTTGCAGCTGCAGTGTGTCTGGAGCTCAGGGCTTCCTGGTTTGAGAAACCCTAACCCTAGGCTCAACCCTAACCCTAACCCTAGGCAGGTAAATCAGCCTAGGGTTAGGGAAGGTCCCAAGGAAAAATGGGGGGAGACAACCGTGTTGTGGCAGTTTTGCGCTCTCTTTGGGATGCCTTTTGCAGCTGCAGTGTGCCTGGAGCTCAGGGCTTCCTGGTTTAAAAAACCCTAACCCTAGGCTCAACCCTAACCCTAACCCTAGGCAGGCAAATCAGCCTAGGGTTCGGGAAGGTCCCAAGGAAAAAGGGGTGGAGACAGCCATGTTGTGGCAGTTTTGCGCTCTCTTTGGGATGCCTTTTGCAGCTGCAGTGTGCCTGGAGCTCAGGGCTTCCTCTTTTAAAAAACCATAACCCTAGGCTCTGTAGAAACCTTTTCCATAGGCAAGTAAATCACCTAGGGTTAAGTAAAGTCCCAAGGAAAAAGCAGTGGAGACAGCCATGTTGTGGCAGTTTTGCGCTCTCTTTGGGATGCCTTTTGCAGCTGCAGTGTGCCTGGAGCTCAGGGCTTCCTGGTTTAAGAAACCCTAACCCTAGGCTCAACCCTAACGCTAACCCTAGGCACGTAAATCAGCCTAGGGTTAGGGAAGGTCCCAAGGAAATAGGGGTGGAGACAGCCATGTTGTGGCAGTTTTGCGCTCTCTTTGGGATGCCTTTTGCAGCTGCAGTGTGCCTGGAGCTCAGGGCTTCCTGGTTTGAGGAACCCTAACCCTAGGCTCAACCCTAACCCTAGCCCTAGGCAGGCAAGTCAGCCTAGGGTTAGGGAAGGTCCCAAGGAAAAACGGGTGGAGACAGCCATGTTGTGGCAGTTTTGCGCTCTCTTTGGGATGCCTTTTGCAGCTGCAGTGTGCCTGGAGCTCAGGGCTTCCTGGTTTAAAAAACCCTAACCCTAGGCTCAACCCTAACCCTAACCCTAGGCAGGCAAATCAGCCTAGGGTTCGGGAAGGTCCCAAGGAAAAAGGGATGGAGACAGCCATGTTGTGGCAGTTTTGTGCTCTCTTTGGGATGCCTTTTGCAGCTGCAGTGTGCCTGGAGCTCAGGGCTTCCTGGTTTAAAAAACCCTAACCCTAGGCTCAACCCTAACCCTAACCCTAGGCAGGTAAATCAGCCTAGGGTTAGGGAAGGTCCCAAGGAAAAATGGGGGGAGACAGCCCTGTTGTGGCAGTTTTGCAATCCCTTTGGGATGCCTTTTGCAGCTGCAGTGTGCCTGGAGCTCAGGGCTTCCTGGTTTAAAAAACCCTAACCCTAGGCTCAACCCTAACCCTAGCCCTAAGCAGGTAAATCAGCCTAGGTTTCGGGAAGGTCCCAAGGAAAAACGGGGGGAGACAGCCCTGTTGTGGCAGTTTTGCGCTCTCTTTGGGATGCCTTTTGCAGCTGCAGTGTGCCTGGAGCTCAGGGCTTCCTGGTTTAAAAAACCCTAACCCTAGGCTCAACCCTAACCCTAACCCTAGGCAGGTAAATCAGCCTAGGGTTAGGGAAGGTCCCAAGGAAAAAGGGATGGAGACAGCCATGTTGTGGCAGTTTTGTGCTCTCTTTGGGATGCCTTTTGCAGCTGCAGTGTGCCTGGAGCTCAGGGCTTCCTGGTTTGAGAAACCCTAACCCTAGGCTCAACCCTAACCCTAACCCTAGGCAGGTAAATCAGCCTAGGGTTAGGGAAGGTCCCAAGGAAAAAGGGATGGAGACAGCCATGTTGTGGCAGTTTTGTGCTCTCTTTGGGATGCCTTTTGCAGCTGCAGTGTGCCTGGAGCTCAGGGCTTCCTGGTTTGAGAAACCCTAACCTTAGGCTCAACCCTAACCCTAACCCTAGGCAGGTAAATCAGCCTAGGGTTAGGGAAGGTCCCAAGGAAAAAGGGGTGGAGACAGCCATGTTGTGGCAGTTTTGCACTCTCTTTGGGATGCCTTTTGCAGCTGCAGTGTGCCTGGAGCTCAGGGCTTCCTCTTTTAAGAAACCATAACCCTAGGCTCTGTAAAAACCTTTTCCATAGGCAAGTAAATCACCTAGGGTTAAGTAAAGTCCCAAGGAAAAAGCAGTGGAGACAGCCATGTTGTGGCAGTTTTGCGCTCTCTTTGGGATGCCTTTTGCAGCTGCAGTGTGCCTGGAGCTCAGGGCTTCCTGGTTTAAAAAACCCTAAACCTAGGCCCAACCCTAACCCTAACCCTAGGCAGGTAAATCAGCCTAGGGTTAGGGAAGGTCCCAAGGAAAAAGGGGTGGAGACAGCCATGTTGTGGCAGTTTTGCGCTCTCTTTGGGATGCCTTTTGCAGCTGCAGTGTGCCTGGAGCTCAGCGCTTCCTGGTTTAAAAAACCCAAACCCTAGGCTCAACCCTAGCCCTAACCCTAGGCAGGTAAATCAGCCTAGGGTTAGGGAAGGTCCCAAGGAAAATGCAGTGGAGACAGCCATGTTGTGGCAGTTTTGCGCTCTCTTTGGGATGCCTTTTGCAGCTGCAGTGTGCCTGGAGCTCAGGGCTTCCTGGTTTGAGAAACCCTAACCCTAGGCTCAACCCTAACCCTAACCCTAGGCAGGTAAATCAGCCTAGGGTTCGGGAAGGTCCCAAGGAAAAAGGGATGGAGACAGCCATGTTGTGGCAGTTTTGTGCTCTCTTTGGGATGCCTTTTGCAGCTGCAGTGTGCCTGGAGCTCAGGGCTTCCTGGTTTGAGAAACCCTAACCCTAGGCTCAACCCTAACCCTAACCCTAGGCAGGTAAATCAGCCTAGGGTTCGGGAAGGTCCCAAGGAAAAACAGTGGAGACAGCCATGTTTTGGCAGTTTTGCGCTCTCTTTGGGATGCCTTTTGCAGCTGCAGTGTGCCTGGAGCTCAGGGCTTCCTGGTTTGAGAAACCCTAACCCTAGGCTCAACCCTAACCCTAGCCCTAGGCAGGCAAATCAGGCTAGGGTTAGGGAAGGTCCCAAGGAAAAAGGGATGGAGACAGCCATGTTGTGGCAGTTTTGCGCTCTCTTTGGGATGCCTTTTGCAGCTGCGGTGTGCTTGGAGCTCAGGGCTTCCTCTTTTAAGAAACCATAACCCTAGGCTCTGTAAAAACCTTTTCCATAGGCAAGTAAATCACCTAGGGTTAAGTAAAGTCCCAAGGAAAAAGCAGTGGAGACAGCCATGTTGTGGCAGTTTTTCGCTCTCTTTGGGATGCCTTTTGCAGCTGCAGTGTGCCTGGAGCTCAGGGCTTCCTGGTTTAAAAAACCCTAACCCTAGGCTCAACCCTAACCCTAACCCTAGGCAGGTAAATCAGCCTAGGGTTAGGGAAGGTCCCAAGGAAAAATGGGGGGAGACAGCCGTGTTGTGGCAGTTTTGCGCTCTCTTTGGGATGCCTTTTGCAGCTGCAGTGTGCCTGGAGCTCAGGGCTTCCTGGTTTAAGAAACCCTAACCCTCGGGTCAACCCTAACCCTAGCCCTAGGCAGGCAAATCAGCCTAGGGTAAGGGAAGGTCCCAAGGAAAAACGGGTGGAGACAGCCATGTCGTGGCAGTTTTGCGCTCTCTTTGGGATGCCTTTTGCAGCTGCAGTGTGCCTGGAGCTCAGGGCTTCCTGGTTTAAAAAACCCTAACCCTAGGCTCAACCCTAACGCTAACCCTAGGCAGGTAAATCAGCCTAGGGTTTGGGAAGGTCCCAAGGAAAAAGGGATGGAGACAGCCATGTTGTGGCAGTTTTGTGCTCTCTTTGGGATGCCTTTTGAAGCTGCAGTGTGCCTGGAGCTCAGGGCTACCTGGTTTGAGAAACCCTAACCCTAGGCTCAACCCTAACACTAACCCTAGGCACGTAAATCAGCCTAGGTTTAGGGAAGGTCCCAAGGAAAAACGGGGGGAGACAGCCGTGTTGTGGCAGTTTTGCGCTCTCTTTGGGATGCCTTTTGCAGCTGCAGTGTGCCTGGAGCTCAGGGCTTCCTGGTTTGAGAAACCCTAACCCTAGGCTCAACCCTAACCCTAACCCTAGGCAGGTAAATCAGCCTAGGGTTCGGGAAGGTCCCAAGGAAAAACAGTGGATACAGCCATGTTTTGGCAGTTTTGCGCTCTCTTTGGGATGCCTTTTGCAGCTGCAGTGTGCCTGGAGCTCAGGGCTTCCTGGTTTGAGAAACCCTAACCCTAGGCTCAACCCTAACCCTAGCCCTAGGCAGGCAAATCAGCCTAGGGTTAGGGAAGGTCCCAAGGAAAAACGGGTGGAGACAGCCATGTTGTGGCAGTTTTGCGCTCTCTTTGGGATGCCTTTTGCAGCTGCAGTGTGCCTGGAGCTCAGGGCTTCCTGGTTTAAAAAACCCTAACCCTAGGCTCAACCCTAACCCTAACCCTAGGCAGGCAAATCAGCCTAGGGTTCGGGAAGGTCCCAAGGAAAAAGGGATGGAGACAGCCATGTTGTGGCAGTTTTGTGCTCTCTTTGGGATGCCTTTTGCAGCTGCAGTGTGCCTGGAGCTCAGGGCTTCCTGGTTTAAAAAACCCTAACCCTATGCTCAACCCTAACCCTAACCCTAGGCAGGTAAATCAGCCTAGGTTTCGGGAAGGTCCCAAGGAAAAACGGGGGGAGACAGCCGTGTTGTGGCAGTTTTGCGCTCTCTTTGGGATGCCTTTTGCAGCTGCAGTGTGCCTGGAGCTCAGGGCTTCCTGGTTTGAGAAACCCTAACCCTAGGCTCAACCCTAACCCTAGCCCTAGGCAGGCAAATCAGCCTAGGGTAAGGGAAGGTCCCAAGGAAAAACGGGTGGAGACAGCCATGTCGTGGCAGTTTTGCGCTCTCTTTGGGATGCCTTTTGCAGCTGCAGTGTGCCTGGAGCTCAGGGCTTCCTGGTTTAAAAAACCCTAACCCTAGGCTCAACCCTAACCCTAGCCCTAGGCAGGTAAATCAGCCTAGGGTTCGGGAAGGTCCCAAGGAAAAAGGGATGGAGACAGCCATGTTGTGGCAGTTTTGCGCTCTCTTTGGGATGCCTTTTGCAGCTGCAGTGTGCCTGGAGCTCAGGGCTTCCTGGTTTGAGAAACCCTAACCCTAGGCTCAACCATAACCCTAACCCTAGGCAGGTAAATCAGCCTAGGGTTAGGGAAGGTCCCAAGGGAAAATGGGGGGAGACAGCCGTGTTGTGGCAGTTTTGCGCTCTCTTTGGGATGCCTTTTGCAGCTGCAGTGTGCCTGGAGCTCAGGGCTTCCTGGTTTGAGAAACCCTAACCCTAGGCTCAACCCTAACACTAACCCTAGGCAGGTAAATCAGCCTAGGGTTAGGGAAGGTCCCAAGGAAAAACGGGGGGAGACAGCCGTGTTGTGGCAGTTTTGCGCTCTCTTTGGGATGCCTTTTGCAGCTGCAGTGTGCCTGGAGCTCAGGGCTTCCTGGTTTGAGAAACCCTAACCCTAGGCTCAACCCTAACCCTAACCCTAGGCAGGCAAATCAGCCTAGGGTTAGGGAAGGTCCCAAGGAAAAAGGGATGGAGACAGCCATGTTGTGGCAGTTTTGCACTCTCTTTGGGATGCCTTTTGCAGCTGCAGTGTGCCTGGAGCTCAGGGCTTCCTGGTTTAAAAAACCCTAACCCTAGGCTCAACCCTAACCCTAACCCTAGGCACGTAAATCAGCCTAGGGTTAGGGAAGGTCCCAAGGAAATAGGGATGGAGACAGCCATGTTGTGGCAGTTTTGTGCTCTCTTTGGGATGCCTTTTGCAGCTGCAGTGTGCCTGGAGCTCAGGGCTTCCTGGTTTGAGAAACCCTAACCCTAGGCTCAACCCTAACACTAACCCTAGGCACGTAAATCAGCCTAGGGTTAGGGAAGGTCCCAAGGAAAAACGGGGGGAGACAGCCGTGTTGTGGCAGTTTTGCGCTCTCTTTGGGATGCCTTTTGAAGCTGCAGTGTGCCTGGAGCTCAGGGCTTCCTCTTTTAAAAAACCATAACCCTAGGCTCTGTAGAAACCTTTTCCATAGGCAAGTAAATCACCTAGGGTTAAGTAAAGTCCCAAGGAAAAAGCAGTGGAGACAGCCATGTTGTGGCAGTTTTGCGCTCTCTTTGGGATGCCTTTTGCAGCTGCAGTGTGCCTGGAGCTCAGGGCTTCCTGGTTTGAGAAACCCTAACCCTAGGCTCAACCCTAACCCTAACCCTAGGCAGGTAAATCAGCCTAGGGTTAGGGAAGGTCCCAAGGAAAAATGGGGGGAGACAGCCGTGTTGTGGCAGTTTTGCGCTCTCTTTGGGATGCCTTTTGCAGCTGCAGTGTGCCTGGAGCTCAGGGCTTCCTGGTTTAAAAAACCCTAACCCTAGGCTCAACCCTAACCCTAACCCTAGGCAGGTAAATCAGCCTAGGGTTCGGGAAGGTCCCAAGGAAAAAGGCATGGAGACAGCCATGTTGTGGCAGTTTTGTGCTCTCTTTGGGATGCCTTTTGCAGCTGCAGTGTGCCTGGAGCTCAGGGCTTCCTGGTTTAAAAAACCCTAACCCTAGGCTCAACCCTAACCCTAACCCTAGGCAGGTAAATCAGCCTAGGGTTAGGGAAGGTCCCAAGGAAAAAGGGATGGCGACAGCCATGTTGTGGCAGTTTTGCACTCTCTTTGGGATGCCTTTTGCAGCTGCGGTGTGCTTGGAGCTCAGGGCTTCCTCTTTTAAGAAACCATAACCCTAGGCTCTGTAAAAACCTTTTCCATAGGCAAGTAAATCACCTAGGGTTAAGTAAAGTCCCAAGGAAAAAGCAGTGGAGACAGCCATGTTGTGGCAGTTTTGCGCTCTCTTTGGGATGCCTTTTGCAGCTGCAGTGTGCCTGGAGCTCAGGGCTTCCTGGTTTGAGAAACCCTAACCCTAGGCTCAACCCTAACCCTAACCCTAGGCAGGTAAATCAGCCTAGGGTTAGGGAAGGTCCCAAGGAAAAAGGGGTGGAGACAGCCATGTTGTGGCAGTTTTGCACTCTCTTTGGGATGCCTTTTGCAGCTGTAGTGTGCCTGGAGCTCAGGGCTTCCTGGTTTAAAAAAACCTAACCCTAGGCTCAACCCTAACCCTAACCCTAGGCAGGTAAATCAGCCTAGGGTTAGGGAAGGTCCCAAGGAAAAATGGGGGGAGACAGCCGTGTTGTGGCAGTTTTGCGCTCTCTTTGGGATGCCTTTTGCAGCTGCAGTGTGCCTGGAGCTCAGGGCTTCCTGGTTTAAAAAACCCTAACCCTAGGCTCAACCCTAACCCTAACCCTAGGCAGGTAAATCAGCCTAGGGTTCAGGAAGGTCCCAAGGAAAAAGGCATGGAGACAGCCATGTTGTGGCAGTTTTGTGCTCTCTTTGGGATGCCTTTTGCAGCTGCAGTGTGCCTGGAGCTCAGGGCTTCCTGGTTTAAAAAACCCTAACCCTAGGCTCAACCCTAACCCTAACCCTAGGCAGGTAAATCAGCCTAGGGTTAGGGAAGGTCCCAAGGAAAAAGGGATGGCGACAGCCATGTTGTGGCAGTTTTGCACTCTCTTTGGGATGCCTTTTGCAGCTGCGGTGTGCTTGGAGCTCAGGGCTTCCTCTTTTAAGAAACCATAACCCTAGGCTCTGTAAAAACCTTTTCCATAGGCAAGTAAATCACCTAGGGTTAAGTAAAGTCCCAAGGAAAAAGCAGTGGAGACAGCCATGTTGTGGCAGTTTTGCACTCTCTTTGGGATGCCTTTTGCAGCTGCAGTGTGCCTGGAGCTCAGGGCTTCCTGGTTTGAGAAACCCTAACCCTAGGCTCAACCCTAACCCTAACCCTAGGCAGGTAAATCAGCCTAGGGTTCGGGAAGGTCCCAAGGAAAAACGGGGGGAGACAGCCGTGTTGTGGCAATTTTGCGCTCTCTTTGGGATGCCTTTTGCAGCTGCAGTGTGCCTGGAGCTCAGGGCTTCCTGGTTTGAGAAACCCTAACCCTAGGCTCAACCCTAACCCTAACCCTAGGCAGGTAAATCAGCCTAGGGTTCGGGAAGGTCCCAAGGAAAAACAGTGGAGACAGCCATGTTTTGGCAGTTTTGCGCTCTCTTTGGGATGCCTTTTGCAGCTGCAGTGTGCCTGGAGCTCAGGGCTTCCTGGTTTGAGAAACCCTAACCCTAGGCTCAACCCTAACCCTAGCCCTAGGCAGGCAAATCAGCCTAGGGTTAGGGAAGGTCCCAAGGAAAAAGGGATGGAGACAGCCATGTTGTGGCAGTTTTGTGCTCTCTTTGGGATGCCTTTTGCAGCTGCAGTGTGCCTGGAGCTCAGGGCTTCCTGGTTTAAAAAACCCTAACCCTATGCTCAACCCTAACCCTAACCCTAGGCAGGTAAATCAGCCTAGGTTTCGGGAAGGTCCCAAGGAAAAACGGGGGGAGACAGCCGTGTTGTGGCAGTTTTGCGCTCTCTTTGGGATGCCTTTTGCAGCTGCAGTGTGCCTGGAGCTCAGGGCTTCCTGGTTTGAGAAACCCTAACCCTAGGCTCAACCCTAACCCTAGCCCTAGGCAGGCAAATCAGCCTAGGGTAAGGGAAGGTCCCAAGGAAAAACGGGTGGAGACAGCCATGTCGTGGCAGTTTTGCGCTCTCTTTGGGATGCCTTTTGCAGCTGCAGTGTGCCTGGAGCTCAGGGCTTCCTGGTTTAAAAAACCCTAACCCTATGCTCAACCCTAACCCTAACCCTAGGCAGGTAAATCAGCCTAGGTTTCGGGAAGGTCCCAAGGAAAAACGGGGGGAGACAGCCGTGTTGTGGCAGTTTTGCGCTCTCTTTGGGATGCCTTTTGCAGCTGCAGTGTGCCTGGAGCTCAGGGCTTCCTGGTTTGAGAAACCCTAACCCTAGGCTCAACCCTAACCCTAGCCCTAGGCAGGCAAATCAGCCTAGGGTAAGGGAAGGTCCCAAGGAAAAACGGGTGGAGACAGCCATGTCGTGGCAGTTTTGCGCTCTCTTTGGGATGCCTTTTGCAGCTGCAGTGTGCCTGGAGCTCAGGGCTTCCTGGTTTAAAAAACCCTAACCCTAGGCTCAACCCTAACCCTAGCCCTAGGCAGGTAAATCAGCCTAGGGTTCGGGAAGGTCCCAAGGAAAAAGGGATGGAGACAGCCATGTTGTGGCAGTTTTGCGCTCTCTTTGGGATGCCTTTTGCAGCTGCAGTGTGCCTGGAGCTCAGGGCTTCCTGGTTTGAGAAACCCTAACCCTAGGCTCAACCATAACCCTAACCCTAGGCAGGTAAATCAGCCTAGGGTTAGGGAAGGTCCCAAGGGAAAATGGGGGGAGACAGCCGTGTTGTGGCAGTTTTGCGCTCTCTTTGGGATGCCTTTTGCAGCTGCAGTGTGCCTGGAGCTCAGGGCTTCCTGGTTTGAGAAACCCTAACCCTAGGCTCAACCCTAACACTAACCCTAGGCAGGTAAATCAGCCTAGGGTTAGGGAAGGTCCCAAGGAAAAACGGGGGGAGACAGCCGTGTTGTGGCAGTTTTGCGCTCTCTTTGGGATGCCTTTTGCAGCTGCAGTGTGCCTGGAGCTCAGGGCTTCCTCTTTTAAAAAACCATAACCCTAGGCTCTGTAGAAACCTTTTCCATAGGCAAGTAAATCACCTAGGGTTAAGTAAAGTCCCAAGGAAAAAGCAGTGGAGACAGCCATGTTGTGGCAGTTTTGCGCTCTCTTTGGGATGCCTTTTGCAGCTGCAGTGTGCCTGGAGCTCAGGGCTTCCTGGTTTGAGAAACCCTAACCCTAGGCTCAACCCTAACCCTAACCCTAGGCAGGTAAATCAGCCTAGGGTTAGGGAAGGTCCCAAGGAAAAAGGGGTGGAGACAGCCATGTTGTGGCAGTTTTGCACTCTCTTTGGGATGCCTTTTGCAGCTGTAGTGTGCCTGGAGCTCAGGGCTTCCTGGTTTAAAAAAACCTAACCCTAGGCTCAACCCTAACCCTAACCCTAGGCAGGTAAATCAGCCTAGGGTTAGGGAAGGTCCCAAGGAAAAATGGGGGGAGACAGCCGTGTTGTGGCAGTTTTGCGCTCTCTTTGGGATGCCTTTTGCAGCTGCAGTGTGCCTGGAGCTCAGGGCTTCCTGGTTTAAAAAACCCTAACCCTAGGCTCAACCCTAACCCTAACCCTAGGCAGGTAAATCAGCCTAGGGTTCGGGAAGGTCCCAAGGAAAAAGGCATGGAGACAGCCATGTTGTGGCAGTTTTGTGCTCTCTTTGGGATGCCTTTTGCAGCTGCAGTGTGCCTGGAGCTCAGGGCTTCCTGGTTTAAAAAACCCTAACCCTAGGCTCAACCCTAACCCTAACCCTAGGCAGGTAAATCAGCCTAGGGTTAGGGAAGGTCCCAAGGAAAAAGGGATGGCGACAGCCATGTTGTGGCAGTTTTGCACTCTCTTTGGGATGCCTTTTGCAGCTGCGGTGTGCTTGGAGCTCAGGGCTTCCTCTTTTAAGAAACCATAACCCTAGGCTCTGTAAAAACCTTTTCCATAGGCAAGTAAATCACCTAGGGTTAAGTAAAGTCCCAAGGAAAAAGCAGTGGAGACAGCCATGTTGTGGCAGTTTTGCACTCTCTTTGGGATGCCTTTTGCAGCTGCAGTGTGCCTGGAGCTCAGGGCTTCCTGGTTTAAAAAACCCTAACCCTAGGCTCAACCCTAACTCTAACCCTAGGCAGGTAAATCAGCCTAGGGTTCGGGAAGGTCCCAAGGAAAAACGGGGGGAGACAGCCGTGTTGTGGCAGTTTTGCGCTCTCTTTGGGATGCCTTTTGCAGCTGCAGTGTGCCTGGAGCTCAGGGCTTCCTGGTTTGAGAAACCCTAACCCTAGGCTCAACCCTAACCCTAACCCTAGGCAGGTAAATCAGCCTAGGGTTCGGGAAGGTCCCAAGGAAAAACAGTGGAGACAGCCATGTTTTGGCAGTTTTGCGCTCTCTTTGGGATGCCTTTTGCAGCTGCAGTGTGCCTGGAGCTCAGGGCTTCCTGGTTTGAGAAACCCTAACCCTAGGCTCAACCCTAACCCTAGCCCTAGGCAGGCAAATCAGCCTAGGGTTAGGGAAGGTCCCAAGGAAAAACGGGTGGAGACAGCCATGTTGTGGCAGTTTTGCGCTCTCTTTGGGATGCCTTTTGCAGCTGCAGTGTGCCTGGAGCTCAGGGCTTCCTCGTTTAAAAAACCCTAACCCTAGGCTCAACCCTAACCCTAACCCTAGGCAGGCAAATCAGCCTAGGGTTCGGGAAGGTCCCAAGGAAAAAGGGATGGAGACAGCCATGTTGTGGCAGTTTTGTGCTCTCTTTGGGATGCCTTTTGCAGCTGCAGTGTGCCTGGAGCTCAGGGCTTCCTGGTTTAAAAAACCCTAACCCTATGCTCAACCCTAACCCTAACCCTAGGCAGGTAAATCAGCCTAGGTTTCGGGAAGGTCCCAAGGAAAAACGGGGGGAGACAGCCGTGTTGTGGCAGTTTTGCGCTCTCTTTGGGATGCCTTTTGCAGCTGCAGTGTGCCTGGAGCTCAGGGCTTCCTGGTTTGAGAAACCCTAACCCTAGGCTCAACCCTAACCCTAGCCCTAGGCAGGCAAATCAGCCTAGGGTAAGGGAAGGTCCCAAGGAAAAACGGGTGGAGACAGCCATGTCGTGGCAGTTTTGCGCTCTCTTTGGGATGCCTTTTGCAGCTGCAGTGTGCCTGGAGCTCAGGGCTTCCTGGTTTAAAAAACCCTAACCCTAGGCTCAACCCTAACCCTAGCCCTAGGCAGGTAAATCAGCCTAGGGTTCGGGAAGGTCCCAAGGAAAAAGGGATGGAGACAGCCATGTTGTGGCAGTTTTGCGCTCTCTTTGGGATGCCTTTTGCAGCTGCAGTGTGCCTGGAGCTCAGGGCTTCCTGGTTTAAAAAACCCTAACCCTAGGCTCAACCCTAACCCTAGCCCTAGGCAGGCAAATCAGCCTAGGGTAAGGGAAGGTCCCAAGGAAAAACGGGTGGAGACAGCCATGTCGTGGCAGTTTTGCGCTCTCTTTGGGATGCCTTTTGCAGCTGCAGTGTGCCTGGAGCTCAGGGCTTCCTGGTTTAAAAAACCCTAACCCTAGGCTCAACCCTAACCCTAACCCTAGGCAGGTAAATCAGCCTAGGGTTAGGGAAGGTCCCAAGGAAAAAGGGATGGAGACAGCCATGTTGTGGCAGTTTTGCACTCTCTTTGGGATGCCTTTTGCAGCTGCAGTGTGCCTGGAGCTCAGGGCTTCCTGGTTTGAGAAACCCTAACCCTAGGCTCAACCCTAACCCTAACCCTAGGCACGTAAATCAGCCTAGGGTTCGGGAAGGTCCCAAGGAAATAGGGATGGAGACAGCCATGTTGTGGCAGTTTTGCGCTCTCTTTGGGATGCCTTTTGCAGCTGCAGTGTGCCTGGAGCTCAGGGCTTCCTGGTTTAAAAAACCCTAACCCTAGGCCCAATCCTAACTCTAACCCTAGGCAGGTAAATCAGCCTAGGGTTCGGGAAGGTCCCAAGGAAAAACGGGGGGAGACAGCCGTGTTGTGGCAGTTTTGCGCTCTCTTTGGGATGCCTTTTGCAGCTGCAGTGTGCCTGGAGCTCAGGGCTTCCTGGTTTGAGAAACCCTAACCCTAGGCTCAACCCTAACCCTAGCCCTAGGCAGGCAAATCAGCCTAGGGTTCGGGAAGGTCCCAAGGAAAAACGGGGGGAGACAGCCGTGTTGTGGCAGTTTTGCGCTCTCTTTGGGATGCCTTTTGCAGCTGCAGTGTGCCTGGAGCTCAGGGCTTCCTGGTTTGAGAAACCCTAACCCTAGGCTCAACCCTAACCCTAACCCTAGGCAGGTAAATCAGCCTAGGGTTAGGGAAGGTCCCAAGGAAAAAGGGGTGGAGACAGCCATGTTGTGGCAGTTTTGCACTCTCTTTGGGATGCCTTTTGCAGCTGTAGTGTGCCTGGAGCTCAGGGCTTCCTGGTTTAAAAAACCCTAACCCTAGGCTCAACCCTAACCCTAACCCTAGGCAGGTAAATCAGCCTAGGGTTAGGGAAGGTCCAAGGAAAAACGGGGGGAGACAGCAGTGTTGTGGCAGTTTTGCGCTCTCTTTGGGATGCCTTTTGCAGCTGCAGTGTGCCTGGAGCTCAGGGCTTCCTGGTTTGAGAAACCTAACCCTAGGCTCAACCCTAACCCTAACCCTAGGCAGGCAAATCAGCCTAGGGTTAGGGAAGGTCCCAAGGAAAAAGGGATGGAGACAGCCATGTTGTGGCAGTTTTGCACTCTCTTTGGGATGCCTTTTGCAGCTGCAGTGTGCCTGGAGCTCAGGGCATCCTGGTTTAAAAAAACCCTAACCCTAGGCTCAACCCTAACCCTAACCCTAGGCAGGTAAATCAGCCTAGGGTTCGGGAAGGTCCCAAGGAAAAACAGTGGAGACAGCCATGTTGTGGCAGTTTTGCGCTCTCTTTGGGATGCCTTTTGCAGCTGCAGTGTGCCTGCAGCTCAGGGCTTCCTGGTTTAAAAAACCTTAACCCTAGGCTCAACCCTAACGCTAACCCTAGGCACTTATATCAGCCTAGGGTTAGGGAAGCTCCCAAGGAAATAGGGATGGAGACAGCCATGTTGTGGCAGTTTTGCGCTCTCTTTGGGATGCCTTTTGCAGCTGCAGTGTGCCTGGAGCTCAGGGCTTCCTGGTTTGAGAAACCCTAACCCTAGGCTCAACCCTAACCCTAACCCTAAGCAGGTAAATCAGCCTAGGGTTCGGGAAGGTCCCAAGGAAAAACGGTGGAGACAGCCATGTTGTGGCAGTTTTGCACTCTCTTTGGGATGCCTTTTGCAGCTGCAGTGTGCCTGGAGCTCAGGGCTTCCTGGTTTAAAAAACCCTAACCCTAGGCTCAACCCTAACCCTAACCCTAGGCAGGTAAATCAGCCTAGGGTTCGGGAAGGTCCCAAGGAAAAAGGGATGGAGACAGCCATGTTGTGGCAGTTTTGTGCTCTCTTTGGGATGCCTTTTGCAGCTGCAGTGTGCCTGGAGCTCAGGGCTTCCTGGTTTGAGAAACCCTAACCCTAGGCTCAACCCTAACCCTAACCCTAGGCAGGTAAATCAGCCTAGGGTTAGGGAAGGTCCCAAGGAAAAACAGTGGAGACAGCCATGTTGTGGCAATTTTGCGCTCTCTTTGGGATGCCTTTTGCAGCTGCGGTGTGCTTGGAGCTCAGGGCTTCCTCTTTTAAGAAACCATAACCCTAGGCTCTGTAAAAACCTTTTCCATAGGCAAGTAAATCACCTAGGGTTAAGTAAAGTCCCAAGGAAAAAGCAGTGGAGACAGCCATGTTTTGGCAGTTTTGCGCTCTCTTTGGGATGCCTTTTGCAGCTGCAGTGTGCCTGGAGCTCAGGGCTTCCTGGTTTAAAAAAACCTAACCCTAGCTCAACCCTAACCCTAACCCTAGGCAGGTAAATCAGCCTAGGGTTCGCTAAGGTCCCAAGGAAAAACGGGGGGAGACAGCCGTGTTGTGGCAGTTTTGCGCGCTCTTTGGGATGCCTTTTGCAGCTGCAGTGTGCCTGGAGCTCAGGGCTTCCTGGTTTAAGAAACCCTAACCCTAGGCTCAACCCTAGCAGGTAAATCAGCCTAGGGTTAGGGAAGGTCCGAAGGAAAAAGGGATGGAGACAGCCATGTTGTGGCAGTTTTGCGCTCTCTTTGGGATGCCTTTTGCAGCTGCAGTGTGCCTGGAGCTCCGGGCTTCCTGGTTTAAGAAACCCTTACCCTAAGCTCTACCCTTACCCTAACCCTAGGCAGGTAAATCAGCCTAGGGTTAGGGAAGGTCCCAAGGAAAAACGGGCGGAGACAGCCATGTTGTGGCAGTTCTGCACTTTTCTTGGGGTGCCTTTTGCAGCTGCAGTGTGCCTGGAGCTCAGGGCTTCCTGGTTTGAGAAACCCTAACCCTAGGCTCAACCCTAACCCTATACCCTAGGCACGTAAATCAGCCTAGGGTTAAGGAAGGTCCCAAGGAAAAACAGTGGAGACAGCCATGTTGTGGCAGTTTTGCGCTCTCTTTGGGATGCCTTTTGCAGCTGCGGTGTGCTTGGAGCTCAGGGCTTCCTCTTTTAAGAAACCCTAACCCTAGGCTCTGTAAAAACCTTTTCCATAGGCAAGTAAATCACCTAGGGTTAAGTAAAGTCCCAAGGAAAAAGCAGTGGAGACAGCCATGTTGTGGCAGTTTTGCGCTCTCTTTGGGATGCCTTTTGCAGCTGCAGTGTGCCTGGAGCTCAGGGCTTCCTGGTTTAAAAAACCCTAACCCTAGCTCAACCCTAACCCTAGCCCTAGGCAGGTAAATCAGCCTAGGGTTCGCTAAGGTCCCAAGGAAAAACGGGGGGAGACAGCCATGTTGTGGCAGTTTTGCGCTCTCTTTGGGATGCCTTTTGCAGCTGCAGTGTGCCTGGAGCTCAGGGCTTCCTGGTTTGAGAAACCCTAACCCTAGGCTCAACCCTAACCCTAACCCTAGGCAGGTAAATCAGCCTAGGGTTAGGGAAGGTCCCAAGAAAAAATGGGGGGAGACAGCCGTGTTGTGGCAGTTTTGCGCTCTCTTTGGGATGCCTTTTGCAGCTGCAGTGTGCCTGGAGCTCAGGGCTTCCTCTTTTTAGAAACCATAACCCTAGGCTCTGTAAAAACCTTTTCCATAGGCAAGTAAATCACCTAGGGTTAAGTAAAGTCCCAAGGAAAAAGCAGTGGAGACAGCCATGTTGTGGCAGTTTTGCGCTCTCTTTGGGATGCCTTTTGCAGCTGCAGTGTGCCTGGAGCTCAGGGCTTCCTGGTTTAAAAAACCCTAAACCTAGGCTCAACCCTAACCCTAACCCTAGGCAGGTAAATCAGCCTAGGGTTAGGGAAGGTCCCAAGGAAATAGGGGTGGAGACAGCCATGTTGTGGCAGTTTTGCGCTCTCTTTGGGATGCCTTTTGCAGCTGCAGTGTGCCTGGAGCTCAGGGCTTCCTGGTTTGAGAAACA
This sequence comes from Calcarius lapponicus, assembly GCA_039654755.1. NCBI lineage: Eukaryota > Metazoa > Chordata > Aves > Passeriformes > Fringillidae > Calcarius > Calcarius lapponicus. Next base: position 236,446 of record JBBFKN010000063.1, read on the forward strand.
CTAACTCTAGGCTCAACCCTAACCCTAGCCCTAGGCAGGTAAATCAGCCTACGGTTAGGGAAGGTCCCAAGGAAAAACGGGGGGAGACAGCCGTGTTGTGGCAGTTTTGCGCTCTCTTTGGGATGCCTTTTGCAGCTGCAGTGTGCCTGGAGCTCAGGGCTTCCTGGTTTAAAAAACCCTAACCCTAGGCTCAACCCTAACCCTAACCCTAGGCAGGTAAATCAGCCTAGGGTTAGGGAAGGTCCCAAGGAAAAAGGGATGGAGACAGCCATGTTGTGGCAGTTTTGCACTCTCTTTGGGATGCCTTTTGCAGCTGCAGTGTGCCTGGAGCTCAGGGCTTCCTGGTTTAAAAAACCCTAACCCTAGGCTCAACCCTAACCCTAACCCTAGGCAGGTAAATCAGCCTAGGGTTAGGGAAGGTCCCAAGGAAAAAGGGGTGGAGACAGCCATGTTGTGGCAGTTTTGCACTCTCTTTGGGATGCCTTTTGCAGCTGCAGTGTGCCTGGAGCTCAGGGCTTCCTGGTTTGAGAAACCCTAACCCTAGGCTCAACCCTAACCCTAACCCTAGGCAGGTAAATCAGCCTAGGGTTAGGGAAGGTCCCAAGGAAAAATGGGGGGAGACAGCCGTGTTGTGGCAGTTTTGCGCTCTCTTTGGGATGCCTTTTGCAGCTGCAGTGTGCCTGGAGCTCAGGGCTTCCTGGTTTAAAAAACCCTAACCCTAGGCTCAACCCTAACCCTAGCCCTAGGCAGGTAAATCAGCCTAGGGTTCGGGAAGGTCCCAAGGAAAAACGGGGGGAGACAGCCGTGTTGTGGCAGTTTTGCGCTCTCTTTGGGATGCCTTTTGCAGCTGCAGTGTGCCTGGAGCTCAGGGCTTCCTGGTTTAAGAAACCCTAACCCTAGGCTCAACCCTAACCCTAGCCCTAGGCAGGTAAATCAGCCTAGGGTTAGGGAAGGTCCCAAGGAAAAACGGGTGGAGACAGCCATGTTGTGGCAGTTTTGCGCTCTCTTTGGGATGCCTTTTGCAGCTGCAGTGTGCCTGGAGCTCAGGGCTTCCTGGTTTGAGAAACCCTAACCCTAGGCTCAACCCTAACCCTAGGCAGGTAAATCAGCCTAGAGTTAGGGAAGGTCCGAAGGAAAAAGGGATGGAGACAGCCATGTTGTGGCAGTTTTGCGCTCTCTTTGGGATGCCTTTTGCAGCTGCAGTGTGCCTGGAGCTCCGGGTTTCCTGGTTTAAGAAACCCTTACCCTAAGCTCTACCCTTACCCTAACCCTAGGCAGGTAAATCAGCCTAGGGTTAGGGAAGGTCCCAAGGAAAAACGGGCGGGGACAGCCATGTTGTGGCAGTTCTGCACTTTTCTTGGGGTGCCTTTTGCAGCTGCAGTGTGCCTGGAGCTCAGGGCTTCCTCTTTTAAGAAACCATAACCCTAGGCTCTGTAAAAACCTTTTCCATAGGCAAGTAAATCACCTAGGGTTAAGTAAAGTCCCAAGGAAAAAGCAGTGGAGACAGCCATGTTGTGGCAGTTTTGCGCTCTCTTTGGGATGCCTTTTGCAGCTGCAGTGTGCCTGGAGCTCAGGGCATCCTGGTTTAAAAAACCCTAACCCTAGGCTCAACCCTAACCCTAACCCTAGGCATGTAAATCAGCCTAGGGTTCGAGAAGGTCCCAAGGAAAAAGGGATGGAGACAGCCATGTTGTGGCAGTTTTGTGCTCTCTTTGGGATGCCTTTTGCAGCTGCAGTGTGCCTGGAGCTCAGGGCATCCTGGTTTAAAAAACCCTAACCCTAGGCTCAACCCTAACCCTAACCCTAGGCAGGTAAATCAGCCTAGGGTTAGGGAAGGTCCCAAGGAAAAAGGGATGGAGACAGCCATGTTGTGGTAGTTTTGCACTCTCTTTGGGATGCCTTTTGCAGCTGCAGTGTGCCTGGAGCTCAGGGCTTCCTGGTTTAAGAAACCCTAACCCTAGGCTCAACCCTAACCCTAACCCTAGGCAGGTAAATCAGCCAAGGGTTAGGGAAGGTCCCAAGGAAAAAGGGATGGAGACAGCCATGTTGTGGCAGTTTTGCGCTCTCTTTGGGATGCCTTTTGCAGCTGCAGTGTGCCTGGAGCTCCGGGCTTCCTGGTTTAAGAAACCCTTACCCTAAGCTCTACCCTTACCCTAACCCTAGGCAGGTAAATCAGCCTAGGGTTAGGGAAGGTCCCAAGGAAAAACGGGCGGGGACAGCCATGTTGTGGCTGTTCTGCACTTTTCTTGGGGTGCCTTTTGCAGCTGCAGTGTGCCTGGAGCTCAGGGCTTCCTGGTTTGACAAACCCTAACCCTAGGCTCAACCCTAACCCTATACCCTAGGCAGGTAAATCAGCCTAGGGTTAGGGAAGGTCCCAAGGAAAAAGCAGTGGAGACAGCCATGTTGTGGCAGTTTTGCGCTCTCTTTGGGATGCCTTTTGCAGCTGCAGTGTGCCTAGAGCTCAGGGCTTCCTCGTTTAAGAAACCATAACCCTAGGCTCTGTAAAAACCTTTTCCATAGGCAAGTAAATCACCTAGGGTTAAGTAAAGTCCCAAGGAAAAAGGGGTGGAGACAGCCATGTTGTGGCAGTTTTGCGCTCTCTTTGGGATGCCTTTTGCAGCTGCAGTGTGCCTGGAGCTCAGGGCTTCCTCGTTTAAGAAACCATAACCCTAGGCTCTGTAAAAACCTTTTCCATAGGCAAGTAAATCACCTAGGGTTAAGTAAAGTCCCAAGGAAAAAGGGGTGGAGACAGCCATGTTGGGGCAGTTTTGCGCTCTCTTTGGGTTTCCTTTTGCAGCTGCAGTGTGCCTGGAGCTCAGGGCTTCCTCGTTTAAGAAACCATAACCCTAGGCTCTGTAAAAACCTTTTCCATAGGCAAGTAAATCACCTAGGGTTAAGTAAAGTCCTAGGAAAAAGCAGTGGAGACAGCCATGTTGTGGCAGTTTTGCGCTCTCTTTGGGATGCCTTTTGCAGCTGCAGTGTGCCTGGAGCTAAGGGCTTCCTGGTTTAAAAAACCCTAACCCTAGGCTCAACCCTAACCCTAACCCTAGGCAGGTAAATCGGCCTAGGGTTAGGGAAGGTCCCAAGGAAAAATGGGGGGAGACAGCCATGTTGTGGCAGTTTTGCGCTCTCTTTGGGATGCCTTTTGCTGCTGCAGTGTGCCTGGAGCTCAGGGCTTCCTGGTTTAAAAAACCCTGATCCTAGGCTCAACCCTAACCCTAACCCTAGGCAGGTAAATCAGCCTAGGGTTCGGTAAGGTCCCAAGGAAAAACGGGGGGATACAGCCGTGTTGTGGCAGTTTTGCGCTCTCTTTGGGATGCCTTTTGCAGCTGCAGTGTGCCTGGAGCTCAGGGCTTCCTGGTTTAAAAAACCCTAACCCTAGGTTCAACCCTAACGCTAACCCTAGGCACGTAAATCAGCCTAGGGTTAGGGAAGGTCCCAAGGAAATAGGGATGGAGACAGCCATGTTGTGGCAGTTTTGCGCTCTCTTTGGGATGCCTGTTGCAGCTGCAGTGTGCCTGGAGCTCAGGGCTTCCTGGTTTGAGAAACCCTAACCCTAGGCTAAACCCTAACCCTAGCCCTAGGCAGGCAAATCAGCCTAGGGTTAGGGAAGGTCCCAAGGAAAAACGGGTGGAGACAGCCATGTTGTGGCAGTTTTGCGCTCTCTTTGGGATGCCTTTTGCAGCTGCAGTGTGCCTGGAGCTCAGGGCTTCCTGGTTTAAAAAAACCCTAACCCTAGGCTCAACCCTAACCCTAACCCTAGGCAGGTAAATCAGCCTAGGGTTCGAGAAGGTCCCAAGGAAAAAGGGATGGAGACAGCCATGTTGTGGCAGTTTTGTGCTCTCTTTGGGATGCCTTTTGCAGCTGCAGTGTGCCTGGAGCTCAGGGCTTCCTGGTTTGAGAAACCCTAACCCTAAGCTCTACCCTTACCCTAACCCTAGGCAGGTAAATCAGCCTAGGGTTAGGGAAGGTCCCAAGGAAAAACGGGTGGAGACAGCCATGTTGTGGCAGTTCTGCACTTTTCTTGGGGTGCCTTTTGCAGCTGCAGTGTGCCTGGAGCTCAGGGCTTCTTGGTTTGAGAAACCCTAACCCTAGGCTAAACCCTAACCCTAGCCCTAGGCAGGCAAATCAGCCTAGGGTTAGGGAAGGTCCCAAGGAAAAACGGGTGGAGACAGCCATGTTGTGGCAGTTTTGCGCTCTCTTTGGGATGCCTTTTGCAGCTGCGTTGTCCTTGGAGCTCAGGGCTTCCTCTTTTAAGAAACCATAACCCTAGGCTCTGTAAAAACCTTTTCCATAGGCAAGTAAATCACCTAGGGTTAAGTAAAGTCCCAAGGAAAAAGGGGTGGAGACAGCCATGTTGTGGCAGTTTTGCGCTCTCTTTGGGATGCCTTTTGCAGCTGCAGTGTGCCTGGAGCTCAGGGCTTCCTGGTTTAAAAAAACCCTAACCCTAGGCTCAACCCTAACCCTAACCCTAGGCAGGTAAATCAGCCTAGGGTTCGAGAAGGTCCCAAGGAAAAAGGGATGGAGACAGCCATGTTGTGGCAGTTTTGTGCTCTCTTTGGGATGCCTTTTGCAGCTGCAGTGTGCCTGGAGCTCAGGGCTTCCTGGTTTGAGAAACCCTAACCCTAAGCTCTACCCTTACCCTAACCCTAGGCAGGTAAATCAGCCTAGGGTTAGAGAAGGTCCCAAGGAAAAACGGGTGGAGACAGCCATGTTGTGGCAGTTCTGCACTTTTCTTGGGGTGCCTTTTGCAGCTGCAGTGTGCCTGGAGCTCAGGGCTTCTTGGTTTGAGAAACCCTATCCCTAGGCTCAACCCTAACCCTATACCCTAGGCAGGTAAATCAGCCTAGGTTTAGGGAAGGTCCCAAGGAAAAAGCAGTGGAGACAGCCATGTTGGGGCAGTTTTGCGCTCTCTTTGGGTTTCCTTTTGCAGCTGCAGTGTGCCTGGAGCTCAGGGCTTCCTCGTTTAAGAAACCATAACCCTAGGCTCTGTAAAAACCTTTTCCATAGGCAAGTAAATCACCTAGGATTAAGTAAAGTCCCAAGGAAAAAGCAGTGGAGACAGCCATGTTGTGGCAGTTTTGCGCTCTCTTTGGGATGCCTTTTGCAGCTGCAGTGTGCCTGGAGCTCAGGGCTTCCTGGTTTAAAAAACCGTAACCCTAGGCTCAACCCTAACCCTAACCCTAGGCAGGTAAATCAGCCTAGGGTTAGGGAAGGTCCCAAGGAAAAATGGGGGGAGACAGCCATGTTGTGGCAGTTTTGCGCTCTCTTTGGGATGCCTTTTGCTGCTGCAGTGTGCCTGGAGCTCAGGGCTTCCTGGTTTAAAAAACCCTAACCCTAGGCTCAACCCTAACCCTAACCCTAGGCAGGTAAATCAGCCTAGGGTTCGGGAAGGTCCCAAGAAAAAACGGGTGGAGACAGCCATGTTGTGGCAGTTTTGCGCTCTCTTTGGGATGCCTTTTGCAGCTGCAGTGTGCCTGGACCTCAGGGCTTCCTGGTTTAAGAAACCCTAACCCTAGGCTCAACCCTAACCCTAACCCTAGGCAGGTAAATCAGCCTAGGGTTAGGGAAGGTCCCAAGGAAAAAGGGATGGAGACAGCCATGTTGTGGCAGTTTTTCGCTCTCTTTGGGATGCCTTTTGCAGCTGCAGTGGTCCTGGAGCTCCGGGCTTCCTTGTTTAAGAAACCCTTACCCTAAGCTCTACCCTTACCCTAACCCTAGGCAGGTAAATCAGCCTAGGGTTAGGGAAGGTCCCAAGGAAAAATGGGCGGAGACAGCCATGTTGTGGCTGTTCTGCACTTTTCTTGGGGTGCCTTTTGCAGCTGCAGTGTGCCTGGAGCTCAGGGCTTCCTCGTTTAAGAAACCCTAACCCTAGGCTCAACCCTAACCCTAACCCTAGGCAGGTAAATCAGCCTAGGGTTAGGGAAGGTCCCAAGGAAAAAGGGATGGAGACAGCCATGTTGTGGCAGTTTTGCACTCTCTTTGGGATGCCTTTTGCAGCTGCAGTGTGCCTGGAGCTCCGGGCTTCCTGGTTTAAGAAACCCTAACCCTAGGCTCAACCCTAACCCTAACCCCAGACAGGTAAATCAGCCTAGGGTTAGGGAAGGTCCCAAGGAAAAACGGGTGGAGACAGCCATGTTGTGGCAGTTCTGCACTTTTCTTGGGGTGCCTTTTGCAGCTGCAGTGTGCCTGGAGCTCCGGGCTACCTGGTTTGAGAAACCCTAACCCTAGGCTCAACCCTAACCCTATACCCTAGGCAGGTAAATCAGCCTAGGGTTAGGGAAGGTCCCAAGGAAAAAGCAGTGGAGACAGCCATGTTGGGGCAGTTTTGCGCTCTCTTTGGGTTTCCTTTTGCAGCTGCGGTGTGCCTAGAGCTCAGGGCTTCCTCGTTTAAGAAACCATAACCCTAGGCTCTGTAAAAACCTTTTCCATAGGCAAGTAAATCACCTAGGATTAAGTAAAATCCCAAGGAAAAAGCAGTGGAGACAGCCATGTTGTGGCAGTTTTGCGCTCTCTTTGGGATGCCTTTTGCAGCTGCAGTGTGCCTGGAGCTCAGGGCTTCCTGGTTTGAGAAACCCTAACCCTAGGCTCAACCCTAACCCTAGCCCTAGGCAGCCAAATCAGCCTAGGGTTAGGGAAGGTCCCAAGGAAAAACGGGGGGAGACAGCCGTGTTGTGGCAGTTTTGCGCTCTCTTTGGGATGCCTTTTGCAGCTGCAGTGTGCCTGGAGCTCAGGGCTTCCTGGTTTAAGAAACCCTAACCCTAGGCTCAACCCTAACCCTAACCCTAGGCAGGTAAATCAGCCTAGGGTTAGGGAAGGTCCCAAGGAAAAAGGGATGGAGACAGCCATGTTGTGGCAGTTTTGCGCTCTCTTTGGGATGCCTTTTGCAGCTGCAGTGTGCCTGGAGCTCCGGGCTTCCTGGTTTAAGAAACCCTTACCCTAAGCTCTACCCTTACCCTAACCCTAGGCAGGTAAATCAGCCTAGGGTTAGGGAAGGTCCCAAGGAAAAACGGGTGGAGACAGCCATGTTGTGGCAGTTCTGCACTTTTCTTGGGGTGCCTTTTGCAGCTGCAGTGTGCCTGGAGCTCAGGGCTTCCTCGTTTAAGAAGCCATAACCCTAGGCTCTGTAAAAACCTTTTCCATAGGCAAGTAAATCACCTAGGGTTAAGTAAAGTCCCAAGGAAAAAGCAGTGGAGACAGCCATGTTGTGGCAGTTTTGCGCTCTCTTTGGGATGCCTTTTGCAGCTGCAGTGTGCCTGGAGCTCAGGGCTTCCTGGTTTAAAAAACCCTAACCCTAGGCTCAACCCTAACCCTAACCCTAGGCAGGTAAATCAGCCTAGGGTTAGGGAAGGTCCCAAGGAAAAACGGGGGGAGACAGCCATGTTGTGGCAGTTCTGCACTTTTCTTGGGGTGCCTTTTGCAGCTGCAGTGTGCCTGGAGCTCAGGGCTTCCTGGTTTGAGAAACCCTAACCCTAGGCTCAACCCTAACCCTAACCCTAGGCATGTAAATCAGCCTAGGGTTAGGGAAGGTCCCAAGGAAAAAGGAGTGGAGACAGCCGTGTTGTGGCAGTTTTGCGCTCTCTTTGGGATGCCTTTTGCAGCTGCAGTGTGCCTGGAGCTCAGGGCTTCCTGGTTTAAGAAACCCTAACCCTAGGCTCAACCCTAACCCTAACCCCAGGCAGGTAAATCAGCCTAGGGTTAGGGAAGGTCCCAAGGAAAAAGCAGTGGAGACAGCCATGTTGTGGCAGTTCTGCACTTTTCTTCGGGTGCCTTTTGCAGCTGCAGTGTGCCTGGAGCTCAGGGCTTCCTCGTTTAAGAAACCATAACCCTAGGCTCTGTAAAAACCTTTTCCATAGGCAAGTAAATCACCTAGGGTTAAGTAAAGTCCCAAGGAAAAAGCAGTGGAGACAGCCATGTTGTGGCAGTTTTGCGCTCTCTTTGGGATGCCTTTTGCTGCTGCAGTGTGCCTGGAGCTCAGGGCTTCCTGGTTTAAAAAACCCTAACCCTAGGCTCAACCCTAACCCTAACCCTAGGCAGGTAAATCAGCCTAGGGTTAGGGAAGGTCCCAAGGAAAAAGGAGTGGAGACAGCCGTGTTGTGGCAGTTTTGCGCTCTCTTTGGGATGCCTTTTGCAGCTGCAGTGTGCCTGGAGCTCAGGGCTTCCTGGTTTAAGAAACCCTAACCCTAGGCTCAACCCTAACCCTAACCCCAGGCAGGTAAATCAGCCTAGGGTTAGGGAAGGTCCCAAGGAAAAACGGGCGGAGACAGCCATGTTGTGGCAGTTCTGCACTTTTCTTGGGGTGCCTTTTGCAGCTGCAGTGTGCCTGGAGCTCAGGGCTTCCTGGTTTGAGAAACCCTAACCCTAGGCTCAACCCTAACCCTAACCCTAGGCAGGTAAATCAGCCTAGGGTTAGGGAAGGTCCCAAGGAAAAAGCAGTGGAGACAGCCATGTTGTGGCAGTTCTGCACTTTTCTTGGGGTGCCTTTTGCAGCTGCAGTGTGCCTGGAGCTCAGGGCTTCCTCGTTTAAGAAACCATAACCCTAGGCTCTGTAAAAACCTTTTCCATAGGCAAGTAAATCACCTAGGGTTAAGTAAAGTCCCAAGGAAAAAGGGGTGGAGACAGCCGTGTTGTGGCAGTTTTGCGCTCTCTTTGGGATGCCTTTTGCAGCTGCAGTGTGCCTGGAGCTCAGGGCTTCCTGGTTTAAGAAACCCTAACCCTAGGCTCAACCCTAACCCTAACCCCAGGCAGGTAAATCAGCCTAGGGTTAGGGAAGGTCCCAAGGAAAAAGGGATGGAGACAGCCATGTTGTGGCAGTTTTGCGCTCTCTTTGGGATGCCTTTTGCAGCTGCAGTGTGCCTGGAGCTCAGGGCTTCCTCGTTTAAGAAACCATAACCCTAGGCTCTGTAAAAACCTTTTCCATAGGCAAGTAAATCACCTAGGGTTAAGTAAAGTCCCAAGGAAAAAGCAGTGGAGACAGCCATGTTGTGGCAGTTTTGCGCTCTCTTTGGGATGCCTTTTGCAGCTGCAGTGTTCCTGGAGCTCAGGGCTTCCTGGTTTGAGAAACCCTAACCCTAGGCTCAACCCTAACCCTAACCCTAGGCAGGTAAATCAGCCTAGGTTTAGGGAAGGTCCCAAGGAAAAAGCAGTGGAGACAGCCATGTTGGGGCAGTTTTGCGCTCTCTTTGGGTTTCCTTTTGCAGCTGCGGTGTGCCTAGAGCTCAGGGCTTCCTCGTTTAAGAAACCATAAACCTAGGCTCTGTAAAAACCTTTTCCTTAGGCAAGTAAATCACCTAGGATTAAGTAAAATCCCAAGGAAAAAGCAGTGGAGACAGCCATGTTGTGGCAGTTTTGCGCTCTCTTTGGGATGCCTTTTGCAGCTGCAGTGTGCCTGGAGCTCCGGGCTTCCTGGTTTAAGAAACCCTAAACCTAAACTCTACCCTTACCCTAACCCTAGGCAGGTAAATCCGCCTAGGGTTAGGGAAGGTTCCAAGGAAAAACGGGTGGAGACAGCCATGTTGTGGCAGTTCTGCACTTTTCTTGGGGTGCCTTTTGCAGCTGCAGTGTGCCTGGAGCTCAGGGCTTCCTGGTTTGAGAAACCCTAACCGTAGGCTCAACCCTAACCCTATACCGTAGGCAGGTAAATCAGCCTAGGGTTAGGGAAGGTCCCAAGGAAAAAGCAGTGGAGACAGCCATGTTGTGGCAGTTTTGCGCTCTCTTTGGGATGCCTTTTGCAGCTGCAGTCTGCCTGGAGCTCAGGGCTTCCTGGTTTAAAAAACCCTAACCCTAGGCTCTGTAAAAACCTTTTCCATAGGCAAGTAAATCACCTAGGGTAAAGTAAAGTCCCAAGGAAAAAGCAGTGGAGACAGCCATGTTGTGGCAGTTTTGCGCTCTCTTTGGGATGCCTTTTGCAGCTGCAGTGTGCCTGGAGCTCAGGGCTTCCTGGTTTGAGAAACCCTAACCCTAGGCTCAACCCTAACCCTATACCCTAGGCAGGTAAATCAGCCTAGGGTTAGGGAAGGTCCCAAGGAAGAACGGGTGGAGACAGCCATGTTGTGGCAGTTCTGCACTTTTCTTAAGGTGCCTTTTGCAGCTGCAGTGTGCCTGGAGCTCAGGGCTTCCTGGTTTGAGAAACCCTAACCCTAGGCTCAACCCTAACCCTATACCCTAGGCAGGTAAATCAGCCTAGGGTTAGGGAAGGTCCCAAGGAAAAAGCAGTGGAGACAGCCATGTTGTGGCACTTTTGCGCTCTCTTTGGGATGCCTTTTGCAGCTGCAGTGTGCCTGGAGCTCAGGGCTTCCTGGTTTGAGAAACCCAAACCCTAGGCTCAACCCTAACCCTACCCTAGGCAGGTAAATCAGCCTAGGGTTAGGGAAGGTCCCAAGGAAAAAGGGGTGGAGACAGCCATGTTGTGGCAGTTTTGCACTCTCTTTGGGATGCCTTTTGCAGCTGCAGTGTGCCTGGAGCTCAGGGCTTCCTGGTTTAAAAAACCCTAACCCTAGGCTCTGTAAATACCTTTTCCATAGGCAAGTAAATCACCTAGGGTAAAGTAAAGTCCCAAGGAAAAAGCAGTGGAGACAGCCATGTTGTGGCAGTTTTGCACTCTCTTTGGGATGCCTTTTGCAGCTGCAGTGTGCCTGGAGCTCAGGGCTTCCTGGTTTGAGAAACCCTAACCCTAGGCTCAACCCTAACCCTACCCTAGGCAGGTAAATCAGCCTAGGGTTAGGGAAGGTGCCAAGGAAAAACGGGTGGAGACAGCCATGTTGTGGCAGTTTTGCACTTTCTTTGGCAGGCCTTTTGCAGCTGCAGTGTGCCTGGAGCTCAGGGCTTCCTGGTTTAAAAAACCCTAACCCTAGGCTCAACCCTAACCCTAACCCTAGGCAGGTAAATCAGCCTAGGGTTAGGGAACGTCCCAAGGAAAAAGGGATGGAGACAGCCATGTTGTGGCAGTTTTGCGCTCTGTTTGGGATGCCTTTTGCAGCTGCAGTGTGCCTGGAGCTCCGGGCTTCCTGGTTTAAAAAACACTAACCCTAGGCTCAACCCTAACGCTAACCCTAGGCAGGTAAATCAGACTAAGGTTAGGGAAGGTCCCAAGGAAAAAGGGATGGAGACAGCCATGTTGTGGCAATTTTGCGCTCTCTTTGGGATGCCTTTTGCTGCTGCAGTGTGCCTAGAGCTCAGGGCTTCCTCGTTTAAGAAACCATAACCCTAGGCTCTGTAAAAACATTTTCCATAGGCAAGTAAATCACCTAGGGTTCAGTAAAGTCCCAAGGAAAAAGGGATGGAGACAGCCATGTTGTGGCAGTTTTGCGCTCTCTTTGGGATGCCTTTTGCAGCTGCAGTGTGCCTGGAGCTCAGGGCTTCCTGGTTTGAGAAACCCTAACCCTAGGCTCAACCCTAACCCTACCCTAGGCAGGTAAATCAGCCTAGGGTTAGGGAAGGTGCCAAGGAAAAACGGGGGGAGACAGCCGTGTTGTGGCAGTTTTGCGCTCTCTTTGGGATGCCTTTTGCAGCTGCAGTGTGCCTGGAGCTCAGGGCTTCCTGGTTTGAGAAACCCTAACCCTAGGCTCAACCCTAACCCTAACCCTAGGCAGGTAAATCAGCCTAGGGTTAGGGAAGGTCCCAAGGAAAAAGCAGTGGAGACAGCCATGTTGTGGCAGTTTTGCGCTCTCTTTGGGATGCCTTTTGCAGCTGCAGTGTGCCTGGAGCTCAGGGCTTCCTGGTTTGAGAAACCCTAACCCTAGGCTCAACCCTAACCCTAACCCTAGGCAGGTAAATCAGCCTAGGGTTAGGGAAGGTCCCAAGGAAAAAGGGATGGAGACAGCCATGTTGTGGCAGTTTTGCGCTCTCTTTGGGATGCCTTTTGCAGCTGCAGTGTGCCTGGAGCTCAGGGCTTCCTGGTTTAAAAAACCCTAACCCTAGGCTCAACCCTAACCCTAACCCTAGGCAGGTAAATCAGCCTAGGGTTAGGGAAGGTCCCAAGGAAAAATGGGGGGAGACAGCCATGTTGTGGCAATTTTGCGCTCTCTTTGGGATGCCTTTTGCTGCTGCAGTGTCCCTGGAGCTCAGGGCTTCCTGGTTTAAAAAACCCTAACCCTAGGCTCAACCCTAACCCTATCCTAGGCAAGTAAATCAGCCTAGGGTTAGGGAAGGTCCCAAGGAAAAAGGGGTGGAGACAGCCATGTTGTGGCAGTTTTGCGCTCTCTTTGGGATGCCTTCTGCAGCTGCAGTGTGCTTGGAGCTCAGGGCTTCCTCGTTTGAGAAACCATAACCCTAGGCTCTGTAAAACCTTTTCCATAGGCAAGTAAATCACCTAGGGTTAAGTAAAGTCCCAAGGAAAAAGCAGTGGAGACAGCCATGTTGTGGCAGTTTTGCTCTCTCTTTGGGATGCCTTTTGCAGCTGCAGTGTGCCTGGAGCTCAGGGCTTCCTGGTTTGAGAAACCCTAACCCTAGGCTCAAACCTAACCCTATACCCTAGGCAGGTAAATCAGCCTAGGGTTAGGGAAGGTCCCAAGGAAAAAGCAGTGGAGACAGCCATGTTGTGGCAGTTTTGCTCTCTCTTTGGGATGCCTTTTGCAGCTGCAGTGTGCTTGGAGCTCAGGGCTTCCTCGTTTGAGAAACCATAACCCTAGGCTCAACCCTAACGCTAACCCTAGGCAGGTAAATCAGCCTAGGATTAGGGAAGGTCCCAAGGAAAAAGGGATGGAGACAGCCATGTTGTGGCAGTTTTGCACTCTCTTTGGGATGCCTTTTGCAGCTGCAGTGTGCCTGGAGCTCAGGGCTTCCTGGTTTGAGAAACCCTAACCCTAGGCTCAACCCTAACCCTAACCCTAGGCAGGTAAATCAGCCTAGGGTTAGGGAAGGTCCCAAGGAAAATGGATGGAGACAGCCATGTTGTGGCAGTTTTGCGCTCTCTTTGGGATGCCTTTTGCAGCTGCAGTGTGCCTGGAGCTCAGGGCTTCCTGGTTTAAAAAACCCTAACCCTAGGCTCAACCCTAACGCTAACCCTCGGCAGGTAAATCAGCCTCGGATTAGGGAAGGTCCCAAGGAAAAAGGGATGGAGACAGCCATGTTGTGGCAGTTTTGCGCTCTCTTTGGGATGCCTTTTGCAGCTGCAGTGTGCCTGGAGCTCAGGGCTTCCTGGTTTGAGAAACCCTAACCCTAGGCTCAACCCTAACCCTACCCTAGGCAGGTAAATCAGCCTCGGGTTAGGGAAGGTCCCAAGGAAAAAGGGGTGGAGACAGCCATGTTGTGGCAGTTTTGCACTCTCTTTGGGATGCCTTTTGCAGCTGCAGTGTGCCTGGAGCTCAGGGCTTCCTGCTTTAAAAAACCCTAACCCTAGGCTCTGTAAATACCTTTTCCATAGGCAAGTAAATCACCTAGGGTAAAGTAAAGTCCCAAGGAAAAAGCAGTGGAGACAGCCATGTTGTGGCAGTTTTGCGCTCTCTTTGGGATGCCTTTTGCAGCTGCAGTGTGCCTGGAGCTCAGGGCTTCCTGGTTTGAGAAACCCTAACCCTAGGCTCAACCCTAACCCTACCCTAGGCAGGTAAATCAGCCTAGGGTTAGGGAAGGTGCCAAGGAAAAACGGGTGGAGACAGCCATGTTGTGGCAGTTTTGCACTTTCTTTGGCAGGCCTTTTGCAGCTGCAGTGTGCCTGGAGCTGAGGGCTTCCTGGTTTAAAAAACCCTAACCCTAGGCTCAACCCTAACGCTAACCCTAGGCAGGTAAATCAGCCTAGGGTTAGGGAAGGTCCCAAGGAAAAAGGGATGGAGACAGCCATGTTGTGGCAATTTTGCGCTCTCTTTGGGATGCCTTTTGCTGCTGCAGTGTCCCTGGAGCTCAGGGCTTCCTGGTTTAAAAAACCCTAACCCTAGGCTCAACCCTAACCCTAACCCTAGGCAGGTAAATCAGCCTAGGGTTAGGGAAGGTCCCAAGGAAAAACGGGCGGAGACAGCCATGATGTGGCAGTTCTGCACTTTTCTTGGGGTGCCTTTTGCAGCTGCAGTGTGCCTGGAGCTCAGGGCTTCCTGGTTTGAGAAACCCTAACCCTAGGCTCAACCCTAACCCTATACCCTAGGCAGGTAAATCAGCCTAGGGTTAGGGAAGGTCCCAAGGAAAAAGCAGTGGAGACAGCCATGTTGTGGCAGTTCTGCACTTTTCTTGGGGTGCCTTTTGCAGCTGCAGTGTGCCTGGAGCTCAGGGCTTCCTCGTTTAAGAAACCATAACCCTAGGCTCTGTAAAAACCTTTTCCATAGGCAAGTAAATCAGCCTAGGGTTAAGTAAAGTCCCAAGGAAAAAGCAGTGGAGACAGCCATGTTGTGGCAGTTTTGCTCTCTCTTTGGGATGCCTTTTGCAGCTGCAGTGTGCCTGGAGCTCAGGGCTTCCTGGTTTAAAAAACCCTAACCCTAGGCTCAACCCTAACCCTAACCCTAGGCAGGTAAATCAGCCTAGGGTTAGGGAAGGTCCCAAGGAAAAATGGGGGGAGACAGCCATGTTGTGGCAGTTTTGCGCTCTCTTTGGGATGCCTTTTGCTGCTGCAGTGTGCCTGGAGCTCAGGGCTTCCTGGTTTAAAAAACCCTAACCCTAGGCTCAACCCTAACCCTAACCCTGAGCAGGTAAATCAGCCTAGGGTTAGGGAAGGTCCCAAGGAAAAAGCAGTGGAGACAGCCATGTTGTGGCAGTTCTGCGCTCTCTTTGGGATGCCTTTTGCAGCTGCAGTGTGCCTGGAGCTCAGGGCTTCCTGGTTTGAGAAACCCTAACCCTAGGCTCAACCCTTACCCTATACCCTAGGCAGGTAAATCAGCCTAGGGTTAGGGAAGGTCCTAAAGAAAAAGCAGTGGAGACAGCCATGTTGTGGCAGTTTTGCGCTCTCTTTGGGATGCCTTTTGCAGCTGCAGTGTGCCTAGAGCTCAGGGCTTCCTCGTTTAAGAAACCATAACCCTAGGCTCTGTAAAAACCTTTTCCATAGGCAAGTAAATCACCTAGGGTTAAGTAAAGTCCCAAGGAAAAAGCAGTGGAGACAGCCATGTTGTGGCAGTTTTGCGCTCTCTTTGGGATGCCTTTTGCAGCTGCAGTGTGCTTGGAGCTCAGGGCTTCCTCGTTTGAGAAACCATAACCCTAGGCTCTGTAAAACCTTTTCCATAGGCAAGTAAATCACCTAGGGTTAAGTAAAGTCCCAAGGAAAAAGCAGTGGAGACAGCCATGTTGTGGCAGTTTTGCTCTCTCTTTGGGCTGCCTTTTGCAGCTGCAGTGTGCCTGGAGCTCAGGGCTTCCTGGTTTGAGAAACCCTAACCCTAGGCTCAAACCTAACCCTATACCCTAGGCAGGTAAATCAGCCTAGGGTTAGGGAAGGTCCCAAGGAAAAAGCAGTGGAGACAGCCATGTTGTGGCAGTTTTGCTCTCTCTTTGGGATGCCTTTTGCAGCTGCAGTGTGCCTGGAGCTCCGGGCTTCCTGGTTTAAGAAACCCTTACCCTAAGCTCTACCCTTACCCTAACCCTAGGCAGGTAAATCAGCCTAGGGTTAGGGAAGGTCCCAAGGAAAAATGGGCGGAGACAGCCATGTTGTGGCTGTTCTGCACTTTTCTTGGGGTGCCTTTTGCAGCTGCAGTGTGCCTGGAGCTCAGGGCTTCCTGGTTTGAGAAACCCTAACCCTAGGCTCAACCCTAACCCTAACCCTAGGCAGGTAAATCAGCCTAGGGTTAGGGAAGGTCCCAAGGAAAAAGGGATGGAGACAGCCATGTTGTGGCAGTTTTGCGCTCTCTTTGGGATGCCTTTTGCAGCTGCAGTGTGCCTGGAGCTCAGGGCTTCCTGGTTTAAAAAACCCTAACCCTAGGCTCAACCCTAACGCTAACCCTCGGCAGGTAAATCAGCCTCGGATTAGGGAAGGTCCCAAGGAAAAAGGGATGGAGACAGCCATGTTGTGGCAGTTTTGCGCTCTCTTTGGGATGCCTTTTGCAGCTGCAGTGTGCCTGGAGCTCAGGGCTTCCTGGTTTGAGAAACCCTAACCCTAGGCTCAACCCTAACCCTACCCTAGGCAGGTAAATCAGCCTCGGGTTAGGGAAGGTCCCAAGGAAAAAGGGGTGGAGACAGCCATGTTGTGGCAGTTTTGCACTCTCTTTGGGATGCCTTTTGCAGCTGCAGTGTGCCTGGAGCTCAGGGCTTCCTGCTTTAAAAAACCCTAACCCTAGGCTCTGTAAATACCTTTTCCATAGGCAAGTAAATCACCTAGGGTAAAGTAAAGTCCCAAGGAAAAAGCAGTGGAGACAGCCATGTTGTGGCAGTTTTGCACTCTCTTTGGGATGCCTTTTGCAGCTGCAGTGTGCCTGGAGCTCAGGGCTTCCTGGTTTGAGAAACCCTAACCCTAGGCTCAACCCTAACCCTACCCTAGGCAGGTAAATCAGCCTAGGGTTAGGGAAGGTCCCAAGGAAAAACGGGTGGAGACAGCCATGTTGTGGCAGTTTTGCACTTTCTTTGGCAGGCCTTTTGCAGCTGCAGTGTGCCTGGAGCTGAGGGCTTCCTGGTTTAAAAAACCCTAACCCTAGGCTCAACCCTAACGCTAACCCTAGGCAGGTAAATCAGCCTAGGGTTAGGGAAGGTCCCAAGGAAAAAGGGATGGAGACAGACATGTTGTGGCAATTTTGCGCTCTCTTTGGGATGCCTTTTGCTGCTGCAGTGTCCCTGGAGCTCAGGGCTTCCTGGTTTAAAAAACCCTAACCCTAGGCTCAACCCTAACCCTAACCCGAGGCAGGTAAATCAGCCTAGGGTTAGGGAAGGTCCCAAGGAAAAAGGGATGGAGACAGCCATGTTGTGGCAGTTTTGCGCTCTCTTTGGGATGCCTTTTGCAGCTGCAGTGTGCCTGGAGCTCCGGGCTTCCTGGTTTAAGAAACCCTTACCCTAAGCTCTACCCTTACACTAACCCTAGGCAGGTAAATCAGCCTAGGGTTAGGGAAGGTCCCAAGGAAAAACGGGCGGAGACAGCCATGTTGTGGCAGTTCTGCACTTTTCTTGGGGTGCCTTTTGCAGCTGCAGTGTGCCTGGAGCTCAGGGCTTCCTGGTTTGAGAAACCCTAACCCTAGGCTCAACCCTAACCCTATACCCTAGGCAGGTAAATCAGCCTAGGGTTAGGGAAGGTCCCAAGGAAAAAGCAGTGGAGACAGCCATGTTGTGGCAGTTCTGCACTTTTCTTGGGGTGCCTTTTGCAGCTGCAGTGTGCCTGGAGCTCAGGGCTTCCTCGTTTAAGAAACCATAACCCTAGGCTCTGTAAAAACCTTTTCCATAGGCAAGTATATCACCTAGGGTTAAGTAAAGTCCCAAGGAAAAAGCAGTGGAGACAGCCATGTTGTGGCAGTTTTGCTCTCTCTTTGGGATGCCTTTTGCAGCTGCAGTGTGCCTGGAGCTCAGGGCTTCCTGGTTTAAAGAACCCTAACCCTAGGCTCAACCCTAACCCTAACCCTAGGCAGGTAAATCAGCCTAGGGTTAGGGAAGGTCCCAAGGAAAAATGGGGGGAGACAGCCATGTTGTGGCAGTTTTGCGCTCTCTTTGGGATGCCTTTTGCTGCTGCAGTGTGCCTGGAGCTCAGGGCTTCCTGGTTTAAAAAACCCTAACCCTAGGCTCAACCCTAACCCTAACCCTGAGCAGGTAAATCAGCCTAGGGTTAGGGAAGGTCCCAAGGAAAAAGCAGTGGAGACAGCCATGTTGTGGCAGTTCTGCGCTCTCTTTGGGATGCCTTTTGCAGCTGCAGTGTGCCTGGAGCTCAGGGCTTCCTGGTTTGAGAAACCCTAACCCTAGGCTCAACCCTTACCCTATACCCTAGGCAGGTAAATCAGCCTAGGGTTAGGGAAGGTCCCAAAGAAAAAGCAGTGGAGACAGCCATGTTGTGGCAGTTTTGCGCTCTCTTTGGGATGCCTTTTGCAGCTGCAGTGTGCCTAGAGCTCAGGGCTTCCTCGTTTAAGAAACCATAACCCTAGGCTCTGTAAAAACCTTTTCCATAGGCAAGTAAATCACCTAGGGTTAAGTAAAGTCCCAAGGAAAAAGCAGTGGAGACAGCCATGTTGTGGCAGTTTTGCGCTCTCTTTGGGATGCCTTTTGCAGCTGCAGTGTGCCTGGAGCTCAGGGCTTCCTGGTTTAAGAAACCCTAACCCTAGGCTCAACCCTAACCCTAACCCCAGGCAGGTAAATCAGCCTAGGGTTAGGGAAGGTCCCAAGGAAAAACGGGCGGAGACAGCCATGTTGTGGCAGTTCTGCACTTTTCTTGGGGTGCCTTTTGCAGCTGCAGTGTGCCTGGAGCTCAGGGCTTCCTCGTTTAAGAAACCATAACCCTAGGCTCTGTAAAAACCTTTTCCATAGGCAAGTAAATCACCTAGGGTTAAGTAAAGTCCCAAGGAAAAAGCAGAGGAGACAGCCATGTTGTGGCAGTTTTGCTCTCTCTTTGGGATGCCTTTTGCAGCTGCAGTGTGCCTGGAGCTCAGGGCTTCCTGGTTTAAAAAACCCTAACCCTAGGCTCAACCCCAACCCTAACCCTAGGCAGGTAAATCAGCCTAGGGTTAGGGAAGGTCCCAAGGAAAAAGCAGTGGAGACAGCCATGTTGTGGCAGTTCTGCGCTCTCTTTGGGATGCCTTTTGCAGCTGCAGTGTGCCTGGAGCTCAGGGCTTCCTGGTTTGAGAAACCCTAACCCTAGGCTCAACCCTAACCCTATACCCTAGGCAGGTAAATCAGCCTAGGGTTAGGGAAGGTCCCAAGGAAAAAGCAGTGGAGACAGCCATGTTGTGGCAGTTTTGCGCTCTCGTTGGGATGCCTTTTGCAGCTGCAGTGTGCCTAGAGCTCAGGGCTTCCTCGTTTAAGAAACCATAACCCTAGGCTCTGTAAAAACCTTTTCCATAGGCAAGTAAATCACCTAGGGTTAAGTAAAGTCCCAAGGAAAAAGCAGTGGAGACAGCCATGTTGTGGCAGTTTTGCGCTCTCTTTGGGATGCCTTTTGCAGCTGCAGTGTGCCTAGAGCTCAGGGCTTCCTCGTTTAAGAAACCATAACCCTAGGCTCTGTAAAAACCTTTTCCATAGGCAAGTAAATCACCTAGGGTTAAGTAAAGTCCCAAGGAAAAAGCAGTGGAGAAAGCCATGTTGTGGCAGTTTTGCGCTCTCTTTGGGATGCCTTTTGCAGCTGCAGTGTGCCTGGAGCTCAGGGCTTCCTGGTTTGAGAAACCCTAACCCTAGGCTCAACCCTAACCCTAACCCTAGGCAGGTAAATCAGCCTAGGGTTAGGGAAGGTCCCAAGGAAAAACGGGTGGAGACAGCCATGTTGTGGCAGTTTTGCACTCTCTTTGGGATGCCTTTTGCAGCTGCAGTGTGCCTGGAGCTCAGGGCTTCCTGGTTTGAGAAACCCTAACCCTAGCCTCAACCCTAACCCTAACCCTAGGCAGGTAAATCAGCCTAGGGTTAGGGAAGTCCCAAGGAAAAAGGGATGGAGACAGCCATGTTGTGGCAGTTTTGCGCTCTCTTTGGGATGCCTTTTGCAGCTGCAGTGTGCCTGGAGCTCAGGGCTTCCTGGTTTGAGAAACCCTAACCCTAGGCTCAACCCTAACCCTAGCCCTAGGCAGGCAAATCAGCCTAGGGTTAGGGAAGGTCCCAAGGAAAAACGGGTGGAGACAGCCATGTTGTGGCAGTTTTGCGCTCTCTTTGGGATGCCTTTTGCAGCTGCAGTGTGCCTGGAGCTCAGGGCTTCCTGGTTTAAGAAACCCTAACCCTAGCCTCAACCCTAACCCTAACCCTAGGCAGGTAAATCAGCTTAGGGTTAGGGAAGGTCCCAAGGAAAAGAGATGGAGACAGCCATGTTGGGGCAGTTTTGCGCTCTCTTTGGGATGCCTTTTGCAGCTGCAGTGTGCCTGGAGCTCCGGGCTTCCTGGTTTAAGAAACCCTAAACCTAAACTCTACCCTTACCCTAACCCTAGGCAGGTAAATCAGCCTAGGGTTAGGGAAGGTCCCAAGGAAAAAGGGATGGAGACAGCCATGTTGTGGCAGTTCTGCACTTTTCTTGGGGTGCCTTTTGCAGCTGCAGTGTGCCTGGAGCTCAGGGCTTCCTGGTTTGAGAAACCCTAACCCTAGGCTCAACCCTAACCCTATACCCTAGGCAGGTAAATCAGCCTAGGGTTAGGGAAGGTGGCAAGGAAAAAGGGGTGGAGACAGCGATGTTGTGGCAGTTTTGCGCTCTCTTTGGGATGCCTTTTGCAGCTGCAGTGTGCCTGGAGCTCAGGGCTTCCTGGTTTAAAGAACCCTAACCCTAGGCTCAACACTAACCCTAACCCTAGGCAGGTAAATCAGCCTAGGGTTAGGGGAGGTCCCAAGGAAAAAGGGGTGGAGACAGGCATGTTGTGGCAGTTTTGCGCTCTCTTTGGGATGCCTTTTGCAGCTGCAGTGTGCCTGGAGCTCAGGGCTTCCTGGTTTGAGAAACCCTAACCCTAGGCTCAACCCTAACCCTAACCCTATTCAGGTAAATCAGCCTAGGGTTAGGGGAGGTCCCAAGGAAAAAAGGGTGGAGACAGCCATGTTGTGGCAGTTTTGCACTCTCTTTGGGATGCCTTTTGCAGCTGCAGTGTGCCTGGAGCTCAGGGCTTCCTGGTTTGAGAAGCCCTAACCCTAGGCTCTGTAATAAGCTTTTCCATAGGCAGGTAAATCAGCCTAGGGTTAGGGAAGGTCCCAAGGAAAAAGGGGTGGAGACAGCCATGTTGTGGCAGTTTTGCGCTCTCTTTGGGATGCCTTTTGCAGCTGCAGTGTGCCTGGAGCTCAGGGCTTCCTGGTTTGAGAAACCCTAACCCTAGGCTCAACCCTAACCCGAACCCTAATCCTAGGCAGGTAAATCAGCCTAGGGTTAGGGAAGGTCCCAAGGAAAAAGGGGTGGAGACAGCCATGTTGTGGCAGTTTTGCGCTCTCTTTGGGATGCCTTTTGCAGCTGCAGTGTGCCTGGAGCTCAGGGCTTCCTGGTTTAAAGAACCCTAACCCTGGGCTCAACCCTAACCCTAACCCTAGGCAGGTAAATCAGCCTAGGGTTAGGGGAGGTCCCAAGGAAAAAGGGGTGGAGACAGCCATGTTGTGGCAGTTTTGCGCTCTCTTTGGGATGCCTTTTGCAGCTGCAGTGTGCCTGGAGCTCAGGGCTTCCTGGTTTGAGAAACCCTAACCCTAGGCTCAACCCTAACCCGAACCCTAATCCTAGGCAGGTAAATCAGCCTAGGGTTAGGGAAGGTCCCAAGGAAAAAGGGGTGGAGACAGCCATGTTGTGGCAGTTTTGCGCTCTCTTTGGGATGCCTTTTGCAGCTGCAGTGTGCCTGGAGCTCAGGGCTTCCTGGTTTAAAGAACCCTAACCCTGGGCTCAACCCTAACCCTAACCCTAGGCAGGTAAATCAGCCTAGGGTTAGGGGAGGTCCCAAGGAAAAAGGGGTGGAGACAGCGATGTTGTGGCAGTTTTGCGCACTCTTTGGGATGCCTTTTGCAGCTGCAGTGTGCCTGGAGCTCAGGGCTTCCTGGTTTGAGAAAACCTAACCCTAGGCTCAACCCTAACCCGAACCCTAGGAAGGTAAATCAGCCTAGGGTTAGGGAAGGTCCCAAGGAAAAAGGGGTGGAGACAGCCATGTTGTGGCAGTTTTGCGCTCTCTTTGGGATGCCTTTTGCAGCTGCAGTGTGCCTGGAGCTCAGGGCTTCCTGGTTTAAGAAAGACTAACCCTAGGCTCTGTAATAACCTTTTCCATAGGCAGGTAAATCAGCCTAGGGTTAGGGAAGGTCCCAAGGAAAAAGGGGTGGAGACAGCCATGTTGTGGCAGTTTTGCGCTCTCTTTGGGATGCCTTTTGCAGCTGCAGTGTGCCTGGAGCTCAGGGCTTCCTGGTTTGAGAAACCCTAACCCTAGGCTCAACCCTAACACTAACCCTAGGCAGGTAAATCAGCCTAGGGTTAGGGAAGGTCCCAAGGAAAAAGGGGTGGAGACAGCCATGTTGTGGCAGTTTTGCGCTCTCTTTGGGATGCCTTTTGCAGCTGCAGTGTGCCTGGAGCTCAGGGCTTCCTGGTTTGAGAAACCCTAACCCTAGGCTCAACCCTAACCCGAACCCTAATCCTAGGCAGGTAAATCAGCCTAGGGTTAGGGAAGGTCCCAAGGAAAAAGGGGTGGAGACAGCCATGTTGTGGCAGTTTTGCGCTCTCTTTGGGATGCCTTTTGCAACTGCAGTGTGCCTGGAGCTCAGGGCTTCCTGGTTTAAAGAACCCTAATCCTGGGCTCAACCCTAACCCTAACCCTAGGCAGGTAAATCAGCCCAGGGTTAGGGGAGGTCCCAAGGAAAAAGGGGTGGAGACAGGCATGTTGTGGCAGTTTTGCGCTCTCTTTGGGATGCCTTTTGCAGCTGCAGTGTGCCTGGAGCTCAGGGCTTCCTGGTTTAAAAAACCCTAACCCTAGGTTCAACCCTAACCCTAACCCTAGGCATGTAAATCAGCCTAGGGTTAGGGAAGGTCCCAAGGAAAAAGGGGTGGAGACAGCCATGTTGTGGCAGTTTTGCGCTCTCTTTGGAATGCCTTTTGCAGCTGCAGTGTGCCTGGAGCTCAGGGCTTCCTGGTTTGGGAAACCCTAACCCTAGGCTCAACCCTAACGCTAACCCTAGGCAGGTAAATCAGCCTAGGGTTAGGGGAGGTCCCAAGGAAAAAGGGGTGGAGACAGCCATGTTGTGGCAGTTTTGCGCTCTCTTTGGGATGCCTTTTGCAGCTGCAGTGTGCCTGGAGCTCAGGGCTTCCTGGTTTGAGAAGACCTAACCCTAGGCTCTGTAATAACCTTTTCCATCGGCAGGTAAATCAGACTAGGGTTAGGGAAGGTCCCAACGAAAAAGGGGTG
The DNA here is from genome assembly GCA_039654755.1 of Calcarius lapponicus. Lineage (NCBI taxonomy): Eukaryota > Metazoa > Chordata > Aves > Passeriformes > Fringillidae > Calcarius > Calcarius lapponicus. The sequence continues at coordinate 259,302 of JBBFKN010000063.1, forward strand.
GAGACAGCCATGTTGCGGCAGTTTTGCACTCTCTTTGGGATGCCTTTTGCAGCTGCAGTGTGCCTGGAGCTCAGGGCTTCCTGGTTTGAGAAAACCTAACCCTAGGCTCAACCCTAACCCGAACGCTACTCCTAGGCAGTTAAATCAGCCTAGGGTTAGGGAAGGTCCCAAGGAAAAAGGGGTGGAGACAGCCATGTTGTGGCAGTTTTGCGCTCTCTTTGGGATGCCTTTTGCAGCTGCAGTGTGCCTGGAGCTCAGGGCTTCCTGGTTTAAAGAACTCTAAACCTAGGCTCAACCCTAACCCTAACCCTAGGCAGGTAAATCAGCCTAGGGTTAGGGAAGGTCCCAAGGAAAAAGGGGTGGAGACAGCCATGTTGTGGCAGTTTTGCACTCTCTTTGGGATGCCTTTTGCAGCTGCAGTGTGCCTGGAGCTCAGGGCTTCCTGGTTTGAGAAACCCTAACCCTAGGCTCAACCCTAACCCTAACCCTAGGCAGGTAAATCAGCTTAGGGTTAGGGAAGGTCCCAAGGAAAAAGGGGTGGAGACAGCCATGTTGTGGCAGTTTTGCGCTCTCTTTGGGATGCCTTTTGCAGCTGCAGTGTGCCTGGAGCTCAGGGCTTCCTGTTTTGAGAAACCCTAACCCTAGGCTCAACCCTAACCCTAACCCTAGGCAGGTAAATCAGCCTAGGGTTAGGGAAGGTCGCAAAGAAAAAGGGGTGGAGACAGCGATGTTGTGGCAGTTTTGCGCTCTCTTTGGGATGCCTTTTGCAGCTGCAGTGTGCCTGGAGCTCAGGGCTTCCTGGTTTGAGAAAACCTAACCCTCGGCTCAACCCTAACCCGAACGCTACTCCTAGGCAGTTAAATCAGCCTAGGGTTAGGTAAGGTCCCAAGGAAAAAGGGATGGAGACAGCCATGTTGTGGCAGTTTTGCGCTCTCTTTGGGATGCCCTTTGCAGCTGCAGTGTGCCTGGAGCTCAGGGCTTCCTGGTTTGAGAAACCCTAACCCTAGGGTCAACCCTAACCCTAATCCTAGGCAGGTAAATCAGCCTAGGGTTAGGGAAGGTCCCAAGGAAAAAGGGCTGGCGACAGCCATGTTGTGGCAGTTTTGCGCTCTCTTTGGGATGCCTTTTGCAGCTGCAGTGTGCCTGGAGCTCAGGGCTTCCTGGTTTAAAAAACCCTAACCCTAGGCTCAACCCTAACCCTAATCCTAGGCAGGTAAATCAGCCTAGGGTTAGGGAAGGTCCCAAGGAAAAAGGGGTGGAGACAGCCATGTTGTGGCAGTTTTGCGCTCTCTTTTGGATGCCTTTTGCAGCTGCAGTGTGCCTGGAGCTCAGGGCTTCCTGGTTTAAAAAACACTAACCCTAGGCTCAACCCTAACCCTAACCCTAGGCATGTAAATCAGCCTAGGGTTAGGGAAGGTCCCAAGGAAAAAGGGGTGGAGACAGCCATGTTGTGGCAGTTTTGCGCTCTCTTTGGGATGCCTTTTGCAGCTGCAGTGTGCCTGGAGCTCAGGGCTTCCTGGTTTGAGAAACCCTAACCCTAGGCTCAACCCTAACCATAATCCTAGGCAGGTAAATCAGCCTAGGGTTAGGGAAGGTACCAACGAAAAAGGGGTGGAGACAGCCATGTTGCGGCAGTTTTGCACTCTCTTTGGGATGCCTTTTGCAGCTGCAGTGTGCCTGGAGCTCAGGGCTTCCTGGTTTAAAGAACTCTAAACCTAGGCTCAACCCTAACCCTAACCCTAGGCAGGTAAATCAGCCTAGGGTTAGGGAAGGTCCCAAGGAAAAAGGGGTGGAGACAGCCATGTTGTGGCAGTTTTGCACTCGCTTTGGGATGCCTTTTGCACCTGCAGTGTGCCTGGAGCTCAGGGCTTCCTGGTTTGAGAAGAACTAACCCTAGGCTCTGTAATAACCTTTTCCATCGGCAGGTAAATCAGACTAGGGTTAGGGAAGGTCCCAAGGAAAAAGGGGTGGAGACAGCCATGTTGTGGCAGTTTTTGCGCTCTCTTTGGGATGCCTTTTGCAGCTGCAGTGTGCCTGGAGCTCAGGGCTTCCTGGTTTGAGAAACCCTAACCCTAGGCTCAACCCTAACCCGAACCCTAATCCTAGGCAGGTAAATCAGCCTAGGGTTAGGGAAGGTCCCAAGGAAAAAGGGGTGGAGACAGCGATGTTGTGGCAGTTTTGCGCTCTCTTTGGGATGCCTTTTGCAGCTGCAGTGTGCCTGGAGCTCAGGGCTTCCTGGTTTAAAGAACCCTAACCCTGGGCTCAACCCTAACCCTAACCCTAGGCAGGTAAATCAGCCTAGGGTTAGGGGAGGTCCCAAGGAAAAAGGGGTGGAGACAGCCATGTTGTGGCAGTTTTGCGCTCTCTTTGGGATGCCTTTTGCAGCTGCAGTGTGCCTGGAGCTCAGGGCTTCCTGGTTTAAAAAACCCTAACCCTAGGTTCAACCCTAACCCTAACCCTAGGCATGTGAATCAGCCTAGGGTTAGGGAAGGTCCCAAGGAAAAAGGGGTGGAGACAGCGATGTTGTGGCAGTTTTGCGCACTCTTTGGGATGCCTTTTGCAGCTGCAGTGTGCCTGGAGCTCAGGGCTTCCTGGTTTGAGAAAACCTAACCCTAGGCTCAACCCTAACACTAACCCTAGGCAGGTAAATCAGCCTAGGGTTAGGGAAGGTCCCAAGGAAAAAGGGGTGGAGACAGCCATGTTGTGGCAGTTTTGCGCTCTCTTTGGGATGCCTTTTGCAGCTGCAGTGTGCCTGGAGCTCAGGGCTTCCTGGTTTGAGAAACCCTAACCCTAGGCTCAACCCTAACCCGAACCCTAATCCTAGGCAGGTAAATCAGCCTAGGGTTAGGGAAGGTCCCAAGGAAAAAGGGGTGGAGACAGGCATGTTGTGGCAGTTTTGCACTCTCTTTGGGATGCCTTTTGCAGCTGCAGTGTGCCTGGAGCTCAGGGCTTCCTGGTTTAAAAAACCCTAACCCTAGGTTCAACCCTAACCCTAACCCTAGGCATGTAAATCAGCCTAGGGTTAGGGAAGGTCCCAAGGAAAAAGGGGTGGAGACAGCCATGTTGTGGCAGTTTTGCGCTCTCTTTGGAATGCCTTTTGCAGCTGCAGTGTGCCTGGAGCTCAGGGCTTCCTGGTTTGGGAAACCCTAACCCTAGGCTCAACCCTAACGCTAACCCTAGGCAGGTAAATCAGCCTAGGGTTAGGGGAGGTCCCAAGGAAAAAGGGGTGGAGACAGCCATGTTGTGGCAGTTTTGCGCTCTCTTTGGGATGCCTTTTGCAGCTGCAGTGTGCCTGGAGCTCAGGGCTTCCTGGTTTGAGAAGACCTAACCCTAGGCTCTGTAATAACCTTTTCCATCGGCAGGTAAATCAGACTAGGGTTAGGGAAGGTCCCAACGAAAAAGGGGTGGAGACAGCCATGTTGTGGCAGTTTTGCGCTCTCTTTGGGATGCCTTTTGCAGCTGCAGTGTGCCTGGAGCTCAGGGCTTCCTGGTTTAAAGAACTCTAAACCTAGGCTCAACCCTAACCCTAACCCTAGGCAGGTAAATCAGCCTAGGGTTAGGGAAGGTCCCAAGGAAAAAGGGGTGGAGACAGCCATGTTGTGGCAGTTTTGCACTCTCTTTGGGATGCCTTTTGCAGCTGCAGTGTGCCTGGAGCTCAGGGCTTCCTGGTTTGAGAAACCCTAACCCTAGGCTCAACCCTAACCCTAACCCTAGGCAGGTAAATCAGCTTAGGGTTAGGGAAGGTCCCAAGGAAAAAGGGGTGGAGACAGCCATGTTGTGGCAGTTTTGCGCTCTCTTTGGGATGCCTTTTGCAGCTGCAGTGTGCCTGGAGCTCAGGGCTTCCTGTTTTGAGAAACCCTAACCCTAGGCTCAACCCTAACCCTAACCCTAGGCAGGTAAATCAGCCTAGGGTTAGGGAAGGTCGCAAAGAAAAAGGGGTGGAGACAGCGATGTTGTGGCAGTTTTGCGCTCTCTTTGGGATGCCTTTTGCAGCTGCAGTGTGCCTGGAGCTCAGGGCTTCCTGGTTTGAGAAAACCTAACCCTCGGCTCAACCCTAACCCGAACGCTACTCCTAGGCAGTTAAATCAGCCTAGGGTTAGGTAAGGTCCCAAGGAAAAAGGGATGGAGACAGCCATGTTGTGGCAGTTTTGCGCTCTCTTTGGGATGCCCTTTGCAGCTGCAGTGTGCCTGGAGCTCAGGGCTTCCTGGTTTGAGAAACCCTAACCCTAGGGTCAACCCTAACCCTAATCCTAGGCAGGTAAATCAGCCTAGGGTTAGGGAAGGTCCCAAGGAAAAAGGGCTGGCGACAGCCATGTTGTGGCAGTTTTGCGCTCTCTTTGGGATGCCTTTTGCAGCTGCAGTGTGCCTGGAGCTCAGGGCTTCCTGGTTTGAGAAGACCTAACCCTAGGCTCTGTAATAACCTTTTCCATCGGCAGGTAAATCAGACTAGGGTTAGGGAAGGTCCCAACGAAAAAGGGGTGGAGACAGCCATGTTGCGGCAGTTTTGCACTCTCTTTGGGATGCCTTTTGCAGCTGCAGTGTGCCTGGAGCTCAGGGCTTCCTGGTTTAAAGAACTCTAAACCTAGGGTCAACCCTAACCCTAACCCTAGGCAGGTAAATCAGCCTAGGGTTAGGGAAGGTCCCAAGGAAAAAGGGGTGGAGACAGCCATGTTGTGGCAGTTTTGCACTCTCTTTGGGATGCCTTTTGCAGCTGCAGTGTGCCTGGAGCTCAGGGCTTCCTGGTTTGAGAAACCCTAACCCTAGGCTCAACCCTAACCCTAACCCTAGGCAGGTAAATCAGCTTAGGGTTAGGGAAGGTCCCAAGGAAAAAGGGGTGGAGACAGCCATGTTGTGGCAGTTTTGCGCTCTCTTTGGGATGCCTTTTGCAGCTGCAGTGTGCCTGGAGCTCAGGGCTTCCTGTTTTGAGAAACCCTAACCCTAGGCTCAACCCTAACCCTAACCCTAGGCAGGTAAATCAGCCTAGGGTTAGGGAAGGTCGCAAAGAAAAAGGGGTGGAGACAGCGATGTTGTGGCAGTTTTGCGCTCTCTTTGGGATGCCTTTTGCAGCTGCAGTGTGCCTGGAGCTCAGGGCTTCCTGGTTTGAGAAAACCTAACCCTCGGCTCAACCCTAACCCGAACGCTACTCCTAGGCAGTTAAATCAGCCTAGGGTTAGGTAAGGTCCCAAGGAAAAAGGGATGGAGACAGCCATGTTGTGGCAGTTTTGCGCTCTCTTTGGGATGCCCTTTGCAGCTGCAGTGTGCCTGGAGCTCAGGGCTTCCTGGTTTGAGAAACCCTAACCCTAGGGTCAACCCTAACCCTAATCCTAGGCAGGTAAATCAGCCTAGGGTTAGGGAAGGTCCCAAGGAAAAAGGGCTGGCGACAGCCATGTTGTGGCAGTTTTGCGCTCTCTTTGGGATGCCTTTTGCAGCTGCAGTGTGCCTGGAGCTCAGGGCTTCCTGGTTTAAAGAACTCTAAACCTAGGCTCAACCCTAACCCGAACCCTAGTCAGGTAAATCAGCCTAGGATTAGGGAAGGTCGCAAGGAAAAAGGGGTGGAGACAGCCATGTTGTGGCAGCTTTGCGCTCTCTTTGGGATGCCTTTTGCAGCTGCAGTGTGCCTGGAGCTCAGGGCTTCCTGGTTTGAGAAACCCTAACCCTAGGCTCAACCCTAACCCTAACCCTAGGCAGGTAAATCAGCCTAGGGTTAGGGAAGGTCCCAAGGAAAAAGGGGTGGAGACAGCCATGTTGTGGCAGTTTTGCACTCTCTTTGGGATGCCTTTTGCAGCTGCAGTGTGCCTGGAGCTCAGGGCTTCCTGGTTTGAGAAACCCTAACCCTAGGCTCAACCCTAACCCTAACCCTAGGCAGGTAAATCAGCTTAGGGTTAGGGAAGGTCCCAAGGAAAAAGGGGTGGAGACAGCCATGTTGTGGCAGTTTTGCGCTCTCTTTGGGATGCCTTTTGCAGCTGCAGTGTGCCTGGAGCTCAGGGCTTCCTGTTTTGAGAAACCCTAACCCTAGGCTCAACCCTAACCCTAACCCTAGGCAGGTAAATCAGCCTAGGGTTAGGGAAGGTCGCAAAGAAAAAGGGGTGGAGACAGCGATGTTGTGGCAGTTTTGCGCTCTCTTTGGGATGCCTTTTGCAGCTGCAGTGTGCCTGGAGCTCAGGGCTTCCTGGTTTGAGAAAACCTAACCCTCGGCTCAACCCTAACCCGAACGCTACTCCTAGGCAGTTAAATCAGCCTAGGGTTAGGTAAGGTCCCAAGGAAAAAGGGATGGAGACAGCCATGTTGTGGCAGTTTTGCGCTCTCTTTGGGATGCCCTTTGCAGCTGCAGTGTGCCTGGAGCTCAGGGCTTCCTGGTTTGAGAAACCCTAACCCTAGGGTCAACCCTAACCCTAATCCTAGGCAGGTAAATCAGCCTAGGGTTAGGGAAGGTCCCAAGGAAAAAGGGCTGGCGACAGCCATGTTGTGGCAGTTTTGCGCTCTCTTTGGGATGCCTTTTGCAGCTGCAGTGTGCCTGGAGCTCAGGGCTTCCTGGTTTAAAAAACCCTAACCCTAGGCTCAACCCTAACCCTAATCCTAGGCAGGTAAATCAGCCTAGGGTTAGGGAAGGTCCCAAGGAAAAAGGGGTGGAGACAGCCATGTTGTGGCAGTTTTGCGCTCTCTTTGGGATGCCTTTTGCAGCTGCAGTGTGCCTGGAGCTCAGGGCTTCCTGGTTTGAGAAACCCTAACCCTAGGCTCAACCCTAACCCTAACCCTAGGCAGGTAAATCAGCCTAGGGTTAGGGAAGGTCCCAAGGAAAAAGGGGTGGAGACAGCCATGTTGTGGCAGTTTTGCGCTCTCTTTGGGATGCCTTTTGCAGCTGCAGTGTGCCTGGAGCTCAGGGCTTCCTGGTTTAAAGAACTCTAAACCTAGGCTCAACCCTAACCCGAACCCTAGTCAGGTAAATCAGCCTAGGATTAGGGAAGGTCGCAAGGAAAAAGGGGTGGAGACAGCCATGTTGTGGCAGCTTTGCGCTCTCTTTGGGATGCCTTTTGCAGCTGCAGTGTGCCTGGAGCTCAGGGCTTCCTGGTTTGAGAAACCCTAACACTAGGGTCAACCCTAACCCTAATCCTAGGCAGGTAAATCAGCCTAGGGTTAGGGAAGGTCCCAAGGAAAAAGGGGTGGAGACAGCCATGTTGTGGCAGTTTTGCGCTCTCTTTGGGATGCCTTTTGCAGCTGCAGTGTGCCTGGAGCTCAGGGCTTCCTGGTTTGAGAAACCCTAACCCTAGGCTCAACCCTAACCATAATCCTAGGCAGGTAAATCAGCCTAGGGTTAGGGAAGGTACCAACGAAAAAGGGGTGGAGACAGCCATGTTGCGGCAGTTTTGCACTCTCTTTGGGATGCCTTTTGCAGCTGCAGTGTGCCTGGAGCTCAGGGCTTCCTGGTTTAAAGAACTCTAAACCTAGGCTCAACCCTAACCCTAACCCTAGGCAGGTAAATCAGCCTAGGGTTAGGGAAGGTCCCAAGGAAAAAGGGGTGGAGACAGCCATGTTGTGGCAGTTTTGCACTCTCTTTGGGATGCCTTTTGCACCTGCAGTGTGCCTGGAGCTCAGGGCTTCCTGGTTTGAGAAGAACTAACCCTAGGCTCTGTAATAACCTTTTCCATCGGCAGGTAAATCAGACTAGGGTTAGGGAAGGTCCCAAGGAAAAAGGGGTGGAGACAGCCATGTTGTGGCAGTTTTTGCGCTCTCTTTGGGATGCCTTTTGCAGCTGCAGTGTGCCTGGAGCTCAGGGCTTCCTGGTTTGAGGAAACCTAACCCTAGGCTCAACCCTAACCCTAACGCTAGGCAGGTAAATCAGCCTAGGGTTAGGGAAGATGCCAAGGAAGAAGGGGTGGAGACAGCCATGTTGTGCCAGTTTTGCGCTCTCTTTGGGATGCCTTTTGCAGCTGCAGTGTGCCTGGAGCTCAGGGCTTCCTGGTTTAAGAAACCCGAACCCTAAGCTCAACCCTAACCCTAACCCTAGGCAGGTAAATCAGCCTAGGGTTAGGGAAGGTCCCAAGGAAAAAGGGGTGGAGACAGCCATGTTGTGGCAGTTTTGCGCTCTCTATGGGATGACTTTTGCAGCTTCAGTGTGCCTGGAGCTCAGGGCTTCCTGGTTTAAGAAACCCTCACCCTAGGCTCTGTAATAACCTTTTCCTTAGGCAGGTAAATCAGCCTAGGGTTAGGGAAGGTCCCAAGGAAAAAGGGGTGGAGACAGCCATGTTGTGGCAGTTTTGCGCTCTCTTTGGGATGCCTTTTGCAGCTGCAGTGTGCCTGGAGCTCAGGGCTTCCTAGTTTGAGACGCCCTAACCCTAGGCTCAACCCTAACCCTAACCCTAGGCAGGTAAATCAGCCTAGGGTTAGGGAAGGTCCCAAGGAAGAAGGGGTGGAGACAGCCATGTTGTGCCAGTTTTGCGCTCTCTTTGGGATGCCTTTTGCAGCTGCAGTGTGCCTGGAGCTCAGGGCTTCCTCCTTTAAAAAACCCTAACCCTAGGCTCAACCCTAACCCTAACCCAAGGAAGGTATATCAGCCTAGGGTTAGGGAAGGTCCCAAGGAAGAAGGGGTGGAGACAGCCGTGTTGTGGCAGTTTTGTGCTCTCTTTGGGATGCCTTTTGCAGCTGCAGTGTGCCTGGAGCTCAGGGCTTCCTGGTTTGAGAAACCCTAACCCTAGGCTCAGTAATAACCTTTTCCCTAGGCAGGTAAATCAGCCTAGGGTTGCGGCAGGTCCAAAGGGAGAAGGGGTGGAGACAGCCACGTTGTGGCAGTTTTGTGCTCTCTTTGGGATGCCTTTTGCAGCTGCAGTGTGCCTGGAGCTCAGGGCTTCCTGGTTTGAGAAACCCTCATCCTAGGCTCAACCCTAACCCTAACCCTAGGCAGGTAAATCAGCCTAGGGTTAGGGAAGATGCCAAGGAAGAAGGGGTGGAGACAGCCATGTTGTGGCAGTTTTGCGCTCTCTTTGGGATGCCTTTTGCAGCTGCAGTGTGCCTGGAGCTCAGGGCTTCCTGGTTTAAGAAACCCGAACCCTAAGCTCAACCCTAACCCTAACCCTAGGCAGGTAAATCTGCCTAGGGTTAGGGAAGGTCCCAAGGAAAAAGGGGTGGAGACAGCCATGTTGTGGCAGTTTTGCGCTCTCTTTGGGATGCCTTTTGCAGCTGCAGTGTGCCTGGAGCTCAGGGCTTCCTGGTTTGAGAAACCCTAACCCTAGGCTCAGTAATAACCTTTTCCCTAGGCAGGTAAATCAGCCTAGGGTTGCGGAAGGTCCCAAGGAAAAAGGGGTGGAGACAGCCACATTGTGGCAGTTTTGCGCTCTCTTTGGGATGCCTTTTGCAGCTGCAGTGTGCCTGGAGCTCAGGGCTTCCTGGTTTGAGAAACCCTAACCCTAGGCTCGGTAATAACCTTTTCCATAGGCAGGTAAATCAGCCTAGGGTTAGGGAAGGTCCCAAGGAAAAAGGGGTGGAGACAGCCATGTTGTGGCAGTTTTGCGCTCTCTTTGGGATGCCTTTTGCAGCTGCAGTGTGCCTGGAGCTCAGGGCTTCCTGGTTTGAGAAACCCTAAGCCTAGGCTCAACCCTAACCCTAACCCTAGGCAGGTAAATCAGCCTAGGGTTAGGGAAGGTCCCAACGAAAAAGGGGTGGAGACAGCCATGTTGTGGCAGTTTTGCGCTCTCTTTGGGATGCCTTTTGCAGCTGCAGTGTGCCTGGAGCTCAGGGCTTCCTGGTTTAAAAAACCCTAACCCTAGGCTCTGTAATAACCTTTTCCATAGGCAGGTAAATCACCTAGGGTTAGGCAAGGTCCCAAGGAAGAAGGGGTGGAGACAGCCATGTTGTGGCAGTTTTGCGCTCTCTTTGGGATGCCTTTTGCAGCTGCAGTGTGCCTGGAGCTCAGGGCTTCCTGGTTTAAGAAACCCTCACCCTAGGCTCAACCCTAACCCTAACCCTAGGCAGGTAAATCAGCCTAGGGTTAGGGAAGGTCCCAAGGAAAAAGGGGTGGAGACAGCCATGTTGTGGCAGTCTTGCGCTCTCTTTGGGATGCTTTTTGCAGCTGCAGTGTGCCTGGAACTCAGGGCTTCCTGGTTTTAGAGACCCTAACCCTAGGCTCAGTAATAACCTTTTCCATAGGCAGGTAAATCACCTAGGGTTAGGGAAGGTCCCAAGGAAGAAGGGGTGGAGACAGCCATGTTGTGGCAGTTTTGCGCTCTCTTTGGGATGACTTCTGCAGCTGCAGTGTGCCTGGAGCTCAGGGCTTCCTGGTTTAAGAAACCCTAACCCTAGGCTCTGTAATAACCTTTTCCATAGGCAGGTAAATCAGCCTAGGGTTAGGGAAGAACGCAAGGAAAAAGGGGTGGAGACAGCCATGTTGTGGCAGTTTTGCGCTCTCTTTGGGATGCCTTTTTCAGCTGCAGTGTGCCTGGAGCTCAGGGCTTCCTGGTTTGAGAAACCCTCACCCTAGGCTCAACCCTAACCCTAACCCTAGGCAGGTAAATCAGCCTAGGGTTAGGGAAGGTCCCAAGGAAAAAGGGGTGGAGATAGCCATGTTGTGGCAGTTTTGCGCTCTCTTTGGGATGCCTTTTGCAGCTGCAGTGTGCCTGGAACTCAGGGCTTCCTGGTTTTAGAGACCCTAACCCTAGGCTCAGTAATAACCTTTTCCATAGGCAGGTAAATCACCTAGGGTTAGGGAAGGTCCCAAGGAAGAAGGGGTGGAGACAGCCATGTTGTGGCAGTTTTGCGCTCTCTTTGGGATGCCTTTTGCAGCTGCAGTGTGCCTGCAGCTCAGGGCTTCCTGGTTTAAGAAACCCTCACCCTAGGCTCAACCCTAACCCTAACCCTAGGCAGGTAAATCAGCCTAGGGTTAGGGAAGGTCCCAAGGAAGAAGGGGTGGAGACAGCCATGTTGTGGCAGTTTTGCGCTCTCTTTGGGATGCCTTTTGAAGCTGCAGTGTGCCTGGAGCTCAGGGCTTCCTGGTTTAAGAAACCCTAACCCTAGGCTCTGTAATAACCTTTTCCATAGGCAGGTAAATCAGCCTAGGGTTAGGGAAGAACGCAAGGAAAAAGGGGTGGAGACAGCCATGTTGTGGCAGTTTTGCGCTCTCTTTGGGATGCCTTTTGCAGCTGCAGTGTGCCTGGAGCTCAGGGCTTCCTGGTTTGAGAAACCCTCACCCTAGGCTCAACCCTAACCCTAACCCTAGGCAGGTAAATCAGCCTAGGGTTCGGGAAGGTCCCAAGGAAAAAGGGGTGGAGACAGCCATGTTGTGGCAGTTTTGCGCTCTCTTTGGGATGCCTTTTGCAGCTGCAGTGTGCCTGGAGCTCAGGGCTCCCTGGTTTAAGAAACCCTAACCCTAGGCTCAGTAATAGCCTTTTCCATAGGCAGGTAAATCAGCCTAGGGTTAGGGAAGGTCCCAAGGGAAAAGGGGTGGAGACAGCCATGTTGTGGCAGTTCTGCACTTTTCTTGCGGTGCCTTTTGCAGCTTCAGTGTGCCTGGAGCTCAGGGCTTCCTTGTTTAAGAAACCCTAACCCTAGGCTCTGTAATAACCTTTTCCATAGGCAGGTAAATCAGCCTAGGGTTAGGGAAGGTCCCTAGGAAGAATGGGTGGAGACAGCCATGTTGTGGCCGTTTTGCACTCTCTTTGGGATGCCTTTTGCAGCTGCAGTGTGCCTGGAGCTCAGGGCTTCCTGGTTTAAGAAACCCTAACCCTAGGCTCTGTAATAACCTTTTCCATAGGCAGGTAAATCAGCCTAGGGTTAGGGAAGGTCCCAAGGAAAAAGGGGTGGAGACAGCCATGTTGTGGCAGTTTTGCGCTCTCTTTGGGATGCCTTTTGCAGCTGCAGTGTGCCTGGAGCTCAGGGCTTCCTGGTTTGAGAATCCTTAACCCTAGGCTCAACCCTAACCCTAACCCTAGGCAGGTAAATCAGCCTAGGGTTAGGGAAGGTCCCAAGGAAAAAGGGGTGGAGACAGCCATGTTGTGGCAGTTTTGCGCTCTCTTTGGGATGCCTTTTGCAGCTGCAGTGTGCCTGGAGCTCAGGGCTTCCTGGTTTGAGAAACCCTCACCCTAGGCTCAACCCTAACCCTAACCCTAGGCAGGTAAATCAGCCTAGGGTTAGGGAAGGTCCCAAGGGAAAAGGGGTGGAGACAGCCATGTTGTGGCAGTTTTGCGCTCTCTTTAGGATGCCTTTTGCAGCTGCAGTGTGCCTGCAGCTCAGGGCTTCCTGGTTTTAGAGACCCTAACCCTAGGCTCAGTAATACCCTTTTCCATAGGCAGGTAAATCAGCCTAGGGTTAGGGAAGAACCCAAGGAAAAAGGGGTGGAGACAGCCATGTTGTGGCAGTTTTGCGCTCCCTTTGGGATGCCTTTTGCAGCTGCAGTGTGCCTGGAGTTCAGGGCTTCCTGGTCTAAAAAACCCTAACCCTAGGCTCAACCCTAACCCTAACCCTAGGCAGGTAAATCAGCCTAGGGTTAGGGAAAGTCCCAAGGAAAAAGCAGTGGAGATAGCCATGTTGTGGCCGTTTTGCGCTCTCTTTGGGATGCCTTTTGCAGCTGCAGTGTGCCTGGAGCTCAGGGCTTCCTGGTTTAAGAAACCCTAACCCTAGGCTCTGTAATAACCTTTTCCATAGGCAGGTAAATCACCTAGGGTTAGGCAAGGTCCCAAGGAAGAAGGGGTGGAGACAGCCATGTTGTGGCAGTTTTGCGCTCTCTTTGGGATGCCTTTTGCAGCTGCAGTGTGCCTGGAGCTCAGGGCTTCCTGGTTTGAGAAACCCTCACCCTAGGCTCAACCCTAACCCTAACCCTAGGCAGGTAAATCAGCCTAGGGTTAGGGAAAGTCCCAAGGAAAAAGCAGTGGAGATAGCCATGTTGTGGCCGTTTTGCGCACTCTTTGGGATGCCTTTTGCAGCTGCAGTGTGCCTGGAGCTCAGGGCTTCCTGGTTTAAGAAACCATAACCCTAGGCTGAACCCTAACCCTAACCCTAGGCAGGTAATCAGCCTAGGGTTAGGGAAGGTCCCAAGGAAAAAGGGATGGAGACAGCCATGTTGTGCCAGTTTTGCGCTCTCTTTGGGATGCCTTTTGCAGCTGCAGTGTGCCTGGAGCTCAGGGCTTCCTGGTTTAAGAACCCCGAACCCTAAGCTCAACCCTTACCCTAACCCTAGGCAGGTAAATCAGCCTAGGGTTAGGGAAGGTCCCAAGGAAAAAGGGGTGGAGACAGCCATGTTGTGGCAGTTTTGCGCTCTCTTTGGGATGCCTTTTGCAGCTGCAGTGTGCCTGGAGCTCAGGGCTTACTGGCTTAAAAAACCCTAGCCCTAGGCTCATCCCTAACCCTTACCCTAGGGACGTAAATCAGCCTAGGGTTAGGGAAGGTCCCAAGGAAGAAGGGGTGGAGACAGCCATGTTGTGGCAGTTTTGCGCTCTCTTTGGGATGCCTTTCGCAGCTGCAGTGTGCCTGGAGCTCAGGGCTTCCTGGTTTAAAAAACCTTAACCCTAGGCTCAACCCTAACCCTAACCATAGGCAGGTAAATCAGCTTAGGGTTAGGGAAGGTCCCAAGGAAAAAAGGATGGAAACAGACATGTTGTGGCAGTTTTGTGCTCTCTTTGGGATGCCTTTTGCAGCTGCAGTGTGCCTGGAGCTCAGGGCTTCCTGGTTTGAGAAACCCTAACCCTAGGCTCAGTAATAACCTTTTCCATAGGCAGGTAAATCACCTAGGGTTGCGGAAGGTCCCAAGGAAGAAGGGGTGGAGACAGCCACGTTGTGGCAGTTTTGCGCTCTCTTTGGGATGCCTTTTGCAGCTGCAGTGTGCCTGGAGTTCAGGACTTCCTGGTTTAAGAAACGTTAACCCTATGCTCAACCCTAACCCTAACCCTAGGCAGGTAAATCAGCCTAGGGTTAGGGAAGGTCCCAAGGAAAAAAGGATTGAGACAGCCATGTTGTGGTAATTTTGTGCTCACTTTGGTATGCCTTTTGCACCTGCAGTGTGCCTGGAGCTCAGGGCTTCATGGTTTAAGAAACCCTAACCCTAGGCTCAACCCTAACCCTAACCCTAGGCAGGTGAATCAGGCTAGGTTTAGGGAAGGTCCCAAGGAAAAAGGGGTTGTTTTGTTTGCCCAATTATCCCCTTAAAAAAAAACAACCCAACAATATTTAAAGTAGCAGCAATTTTAATTGAATAGAAATAAAAATATATAAATAAGGGATAATTTGGTTCTAATAATAGCGCATAAGCAAAAATCCGCGGGGTACGCAAGTGCAGGGCTCTTGGACCCTTGCCACCTCACGTACAAGTTTGCCAAGTGAAGATTCCCCCTTTCATGCCATGTGTTTATCTCATCTCCTCCCATTTTCGATTCATCACACTTTCATCTCCACCCTCATCACCACCTTTGCCACGCATGCGTTGTCACTTGGCTCGGTGGTCGCACAAGTCTTTTGGGGTCTTCTTGATGAAGATTCTGTAGTCTTCCTCTGTGTCCTTTATTTCACCTTTGGGTTACACATGCGCACCAAGCCAGTACAATGCAAGCCAAAACTATCATATCGGTACATCTTAATATCAAAGTAATAAATCCCTTATAATTAGCAGTTTCTGGGATCCAACCATTCTGTCCTTCCTTTCTGTTCATTTTTAGCTCCGGGTGTCCTTGGGAGCAGCTGCTGGGAAGGGAATGTGGAGCCTGTCCTTGGGAACATCTGCTGGGAAGCGGTGTGGGCCCTCCTCCCCTCTCTTCTCTTGGCATTACAACTTTTAACTATTTTATTTATTCCCAAATATTAATTACTGTATCAATATTGATTACTGTTTCAATTTTATCAGCACTAATCATACCTATTTACCACAACACCCCCATTTCTTTTTTTTTTTGATCATTGATTTGTGCTGTTTTTTAAAGCTTTGCCTTGATATGTTCTATATTCTTCAAAATTTTGATTTTCTCATTTCCTCCTTTCAGCTTCAAACTTTTCCAGCATTTTTGCTGCTGCCTCTAGTTTTTCACACTTTTTTTTTTCAAATGTGTTTAGCACTTCTTGAGCTATTTCAATCTTTTTAGGTCTTTGATCATTTGCACAGGTTTATTTGGCTGGTAGTACCATTATAGATGTTGGTTTCCCTTTTTGCTGATTCTGGATTTCGAGGCATTGTTATAATCTGCATCCCTTGAATTACTGAATGAATTAGCCTAATAAAACACGGAATCATACAAGGCAGAAACAAAAGTCTCAAAATTGAACATAAGAAACATAAACCTTAATTTTTACTAAACACTTTTAAAAGGTTATCTCTCCAATTTGTTTTTGGGATTGAATTTTACTTTTGTATTGACACATGAGCTACCTTTTTTAATTTCCTTTGCAAGTTCTATAATAGCTTTTTCATAATTATCAATTTCTATACAACACTCAAATTCATTAAATTTCTCATGAACTCTTCTTTCTTCTGCTAACAGATAGTCTAGGGCAATTTTGTTTTGGTATCCAAAAGCCCACATTTGTATATATTGCCTGGCCAACATTTTTAAAGCACCGGAGGTATGGTTTGACACTATTTTCACTACTGCTTGTGGCCTTATTAATCAATTCAACAGGTAAATTGGGGTCCTATATTCCCATGACCCATCTTGAGCCCATGTTGCTGGGTCATAATATGTTATAATCTGTTCTGCAGGCCATTTCTTCTCTCCCCATTTTTGTTTTCTTCCTGCTGTTGGAAAATTGAAATTCAAATCTCTTTTATTTCACTGCAGGGTTTCATACAGTGAAGTTCCCAACACATTGCTCTTAGACCTCGGTAAAACAAATAAGGAGGGTTGTATTATTCTTATGGTACAGGTTCCTCTTCATCTTTGAGGTAACTCACTGTACGCCCGTTGCCCACAAATCCAATATATCTCATCTGGGGCTTTCCAATTCTTATCAGTTTTCTCCGGTTGTTCTCAATAAGACCTCAGGTGGTGAATGGATTGGTGGGGGTTAGCTCCAGGACTTCTGTACCAGCATAAATTAATTTGTTTATCCTATTCACAATTTATTTCTTTTATTGGTCCCCAATATCTAACAGGGGTTTCAGGTCACCAACCTTTTGAATAATTATCTATATTAACCACCAATGTGGATTTACAAGGAGTATGCCCCACTATTTTATTAAATTTCTTTCCTTTTCGAGTTATACAAATAATTCCGATTACTTGATGGCTTAAAATTTACCCTTCAGGTCTCTTTAATGTTCCAGAAATTTGGGTGTGGTTCCACTTTAAAAAATTGCTCTGGAGCTAAGCTCTCACCTTTCCACGGCCATCTCTCAGCCATTTTTAAACCTCCACAAATTCAACATTTAGATAATCCAAATTTTTGTAGCAAATTTCTTACATCAGTCCCACAAATAGATTTTTATTTGAGGCTGGCAAATCCTACTCTTTGTAGTGCTGTTTTAGCTGCTTATACAATTCAGCCAATTCTTTTGACTTCTTTTATTTACTGTTTTTTTTTCTCTATTCTTATTAGTTTATTTTTCTTCTTTTATTTTTTTTTTTTTAATTTTTCTTTTAATGATGCCCGGCCTCTTATGCTCATACTTGGATCATCTTTATTATCATCTCTTTCAAAACAAAAAAATCTTTCATATTGAGGGCAAATCTGATTACTGTGGGGATAAGAAGCTCGTCAATTATATTTAAAAAAATTTTTTTTTTCTTCTTTTAATACAAACATTTATAAAGCTGCTGCAATTGTAGCAGACAAAACTAACATATGGGTGTGTCGTAAACACAGATTCTATCTTGTTCTTAATCCACATGAGGTGATTGCAATAGTTACAAAGGGTAAAATTGCTGGGACTGGGCTTTTGTCTTATTTGCTTTTTATTGTTGAAACTCTGTCTGGTGTGGCTTTCTGGCTTTTGCCAACTGCCAGGGTACCAAAATGATCACAGTGAAAATAATCCTTAGGAAATTTACCTTTCTACCTTTCTCAAGGCCCCTTGGGTTGCTGCCAAGGGCCGAGATGCCAGTCTTCTCGGTAGCAAAGGTAATATCCCGGGATCTAGTCACTGGTGCTTTTAGATTCTTTGGCACCTATAGCTTCACAGAGTTTGCTTGTCTCATTTTAAATGCCATTTCCCAGTTCTGGCTGGTTAAAAGAAAGAACTAAAACGACAAAAAACAGGGAAAAGGTTAGGCCGGAATACTATAAGCCGATATTTTCCAAAATTTCAAGGATGTGCCAACCACAATAAGATTTAACTAGTTATCTTTTTGCTTCAAGGACAGGGAGTTTATTAAATCGCTGCCTTTAATAGGCACACTCAGGTGGGCCAATATGCCTTCAGAATGCTCCTATGATGTGGTATATAAACTTTTCCACAACAGCTGTTGATTATGAGACACTGGTCTATAATATCATGAATTGCTCAGTCTCTTATTTGCATTATAGCCGATATAGCAAAAACCAATTAATCTAAATTCTCCATTAGTCCAATTGCTGCTGGAAGGGTTCCGTCTCCCACTCTCAAAGGTATCCCAAAAAATCATTAGCAATGCATTTCATAGTTAGCCAGCTAAATACATAACTATAGCAAAACAAGCAGATCAATTGTCTCTCCTTTTCCCTCTTAGTTACTTCTCCACCATGAGTTAAAACAAAGTGTGCAAACAATACATATTGATGACACCTTAAATCATTTTTACCACACTGCCAACATTTTGTTTGTCTCTGGACTTTTTTAACAACAGGTGTTATCAGTCTCAGTTGCTGGGATTGCAGTTCTGTATCCAATCTTAATAATGTTGCTGGTGGGTGACCCCAGAGATCTTCGATCCTTTTAGCTGTTCCCACCCAATTAAAAAAGTTTTTTTTTTTTTTATTCTTTTCCACTGGCGTTCTTCTGCCTCCAAGCTCAAGGGAATTGCAGTCGGCGACCACTCTAGGATGCCTAGTTCCTTCTTAGTAAATCAGGTTAATATAAATCAACAAATCTCACCATATAGTCACATTCTTAAAATTACTTGTTCTAACAATATTTTAGCCACTGTTTGAGCTGTAGCCCGAGCTGCTGAAAATGCTTCAACTCATGGAGATAACTGATCTAAATAACAAATATTTCTACTAACTCACTTTAGGCAATTCTGTAAAATCACCCTGGATCTTTTCAAATGGCCTGTAAGCTGTTTTGCTTACAGAGGGAGGGCTCTTTAACAACCTCTTATTTACCTTTTGACAGGTGAGATACCCCTGGGTAATTTGTTTTTCAATTTCAAATATTTCTATACACCTATAAAATTTTAAAAAGTGATCACAAAGGGCTCTTGTTCTCCAGTGTGTCTGTCTATGCAAGTTATCTAAAACCTGACGTGCCACTGGTTTTGGCATCATAATCCTGCTATCAGTAAAAATCCACTTTCCCTCTTTAAAAGTTGTTCCTAATTTTTACAACTGCCAGTTCTGCTAGCAGAACGGAAAGTGTCTCTTGCTGAATTTCTATTTTTTTTTGTAAGGTCATGATTTGCTTCTTCGTCAGCCAAATTATTTCTCTGACTCTAATATCCCTCCCTCTCTGATGTCCCTTTACATGTACCATTGCTATTTTCTTTGAGCTCTTTAAAGCTTCAAGTTTTCCTAACTATCAATTCCCCGTGTATTAACCCTTTCCCTTGAGTGTTTATAAGTCCCCTTTCCTTTTAAATTTTTCTAAAAAGTATGTATTACACTAAAAGCATATTTAGAGCCTGTATAAATAGTCCCTTCTCGTCCTTTTAATACTAATAATGCACGGAGTGATGCACAAAGTTCACAGGCTTGTGCTGACCAGGAGGGACTAAGGGGACCAGACTCTTTTACCCCCAGCTTTTTCCCACATCACCCAAATGCCAACCTGTATCATTAATTTCCAGATTATCTCCTTCAGTTAAAAAATAGATTTCAAGTTTTCCTTTACAGGCTTTTATCTGTAGATTTAAGGCGATTATTAGATCTCTGCCTAACAAATTATGCTCGGCCTCTGGTATTAACAATAAATCATTTACTCCAAATTTGTCATCTGTTTCAATTTGCACCCCTTTAATTACAGGAACGGGAAAAGCCTCTCCTGTAATTCCGACTACTGAAACTTGCTCAGGACTTATCTCACATCCCTGGGGTAATTTTGTCACTGTCGACCGAGAAACTCCTGTATTTACTAAAAATATAGCTTCTTCGCCCTGAGGACCTATTTTTAGCTTTATCAAGGGCTCTTCTAATAATGTTTCGGTCCTCTTTATTAAACAGAACTCCTGACCTCTTTGATTCTCCTGAAAAGTTTTCTCATCTTGCTGTTTCCTTCTGCAATTCTTTTGCAGGTGCCCTTTTTTATGACAATAGTAACAGATAGGTCCTGCACCCCTTAAAGTAGAACAAGAATTTTTTAAAGTGTCTTTTCTTGTAGCGGGAAAAACGCACAGGTCCTGTGTTCTTAAAAATAGATCCTGATATCTGCTGTTTATTTTTCCCTGCAGATTTTTCTGTATTCAGAGCTGCCTGCATTTCTTGAACTGCTGCCACCAAAATTCTGGCATCTATTTTCGGCTTATTTTTTTATTTCTCTTTACATATACTCTTTGTGCTTCTCTCAGTAACTCTTGAAGTCCCCTGTCCTGCCAATCTTCTAATTTTTCCAGCTTCTTCCTGATGTCACCCCAAGATCTCACCACAAACTGAGTTTTTAACAGAACCTGTCCCACTGCAGTATCAGTATCTATACCTGAATATAATTGTAAGTCTCTTTTTAATCTTTCTAACCATTCTGCTGGGGACTCATCTTTTTTCTGATGCAAACTCAAAACTTTTCGTATATTATGTTTCCTAGGCACTGCCTTCCGATTTTTTTTTTTTTTTACTCTTCGGGATTCCCATTCATCCCAAAACCGAATCATCATCCCCAGTGGGCTGTCCTGAGGAATGCTCCCCTCCTGAGAACCCCCCTTATGGTTCCCAGATACTCCAAACTCCTGCGGATTTTTCACACAATCCACAGCCCCTGGGTCAAGGAACTTACTTTCTCCCTGACCCATTTCTGGTGGCAACAAACTAAGAGATCCCTGGTACCTGGAAAGTCTTAGTTTCCCACACTCACCTCGTGGTTCAACTTTCTCACTTATTACTCTGTCACATTGCCTTTTCAATCTACTTGTTCCACTTTTATCTCTCCCTCTGCAGTTTTCTTGTTCTACTCCTATCTCTCTCTCTCTCTCTCAATCTATTAACCCTGTCCTCTCTCTATCTAATCACATACCAAATTGCCTGCTACCAACCCCTCCAAGGAAATTGAACCTATTCACTCACTCTCCTTCTCAGTTTCCCTCCTGGATCAGTCTCTCCTGCCCTAGGACCTTCTCACAGGTGCCTGGACCAGAGACCCCCTCCTCCCCCCGGGTCAAACCCTCCCGGGGTCCCCACTCATTCAATTTTCTTTCATTTTCCCTCCTTTTCCGGCCGATACCCTCTCGGATAGCTCGGAAACGCGGTTTTGGAGGTCCCGATCACTTCGGGGGTCCGGGACTGCCCAGCCCCCGTCTCAGACACTCCACACACACTCACACATGCATACAGCCGCCCCCCGACCCAAAACCTCGTGATACTCACAGCCTCCTTTTCTCACAAGGGTCTTCGTGCACAAAGCAGTTTTATATGGGTACTCTCTCTCCTCTAAGCCGGCACTCCGATGGGAGCCTCTCCTGCGCGCTTTACTAACTTAATTTGCTTATGCGTTATTGTAATAAAGACTCTCTTTTCCCAAGGGAGAGTGGTCTAGCCTTGGGACCACTTAAAAGTCTGGTGGGGAGCTCCTTCCCAGAAGCTATCCGCCTCCCTGGAGATAAGAGGGTCCCGGGTTTTCGGCACCAAAATTGTTATGTTTGCCCAATTATCCCATTAAAAAAAACAACCCAACAATATTTAAAGTAGCAGCAATTTTAATTGAATAGAAAAAATTATATAAATAAAGGATAATTTGGTTCTAATAATAGCGCATAAGCAAAAAAAAAACCGCGGGGTACACGAGTGCAAGGCTCTTGGACCCTTGCCACCTCATGTACAAGTTTGCCAAGTGAAGATTCCCCCTTTTATGCCATGTGTTAATGTCATCTCCTCCCATTTTCTATTCATCACACTTTCATCTCCACCCTCATCACCACCTTTGCCATGCATGCGTTGTCACTTGGCTCGGTGGTCGCACAAGTCTTTTGGGGTCTTCTTGATGAAGATTCCGTAGTCTTCCTCTGTGTCCTTTATTTCACCTTTTGGTTACACATGTGCACCAAGCCACTACAATGCAAGCCAAAACTATCATATCACTACATCTTAATATCAGAGTAATAAATCCCTTATAATTAGCAGTTTCTGGGACCCAACCAGGTTCTTTTTCCTTTTTGTTCATTTTTAGCTCCGGGTGTCCTTGGGAGCAGCTGCTGGGAAGGGAATGTGGAGCTCCTCCTTGGGAACATCTGCTGGGAAGGGGTGTGGGGCCCCTCCTTTCCCTCTCTTCTCTTGGCATTACAACTTTTAACTATTTTATTTATTCCCAAATATTGATTACTGTATCAATATTGATTACTGTTTCAATTTTATCAGCACAAATCATACCTATTTACCACACTACAATCTCTTCAGCTTTCTGGTAGCCGTTAGTCCTTTGTTTACTCATGTGCTGTGAATACCTGAGACATACCACTGATGATGACTTTTAAATGCTTTTTATAGCACAGCACTTTTTTTTCTCCTTATATCTTACTTTTTTGGCTCTGCACATGGTAGACTCATGCCAATCCTAGAGACAACTGTTCAACAGGTCTTTTAAACAACTTTTTAAAGTATCCTTTTCCAAGTAATCCTGTGCTCCAAACTGCTATGCTACCAGAGACATGCTGAGACATGCATTGGTAACAGAGGCACACTATTTAGAAAATGAATAGCATTTTAACCACAAGATTAAAAAGTTTATTTTGCCTATCAATGAGGAGAACAAGGGTCACATAATGTATGTGCTTTCTTCTTTTTTTTCTCTGAAAGCCATAATTTTCAGATTTGCTAAAAAGCAAATGCCTAATTGTACTTCATTCTATCATTCCAGGATATTTCACCACTCCCTTTGTGAGAAGAGACATGGTGATCTTAAAAATGCTCCTTAGTTCTTTTAAAAAGTTACTTTATTTTACTATAAAATGGCAAGAAAAGAAATAGAATATGAATATTTAATGATAAATATGAGCTTGATTCCATTTTTTTACACCCCTTGATGTAAGACTGCAGGCTTGCAATACTTTGCCAATACACATTGAAGTCTACATTTACAATTAGTGATTTCTAATATGAAAGCTATTGGCTTCTTCAGTCACATACAAGAAACAAAGACACTACTCTATTAGACATCATACAAGAAATAAACTAGACCACCCCTGGCTATAAAGAATTACCAGTTTAGGCATACTTACTTCGCTTTTTCTGTCCATAAAAAAAAAAAAAAAAAAAAAAAAAAAAGGAATGTTAGTATTGATGCTATACCATATTAGTACCTATTTGAAAAGATACATGAAGCTTAAAATTTTTGAGAGCTTGAAAAAAGTCTGTTCAAAACTGCATGTGTATCCATGTGAAAGCCATGTATATAATGTAAACCACCCTCACCAGTCAAGCCCTTAATATCTAATATGCTTTTCTGACACTGAAAAGCTGTGTTCACTTGAAAGTTATGGAAAAAAAATGAGATAACAAAGTGCAAGTGTTTTATCAGCAACCTGATGACACCCTTTGACTAGAGGCCAAGAAAAAGCACCTTGTGTATTCTAGGTGTATGGGAAAAGTAAAGGAAGCAAGCAGCTAAAAAAACACACCCCTTGCTCACCAAACCCAGTGCCAGGAAGAGGATTAAACTAGCCAAAAATCCATTAGTAGAATAAAGGAATGGAGCACCAAAAGTAACATGGCCTTACTATCACCTCTCTAGATATTATTTTTATAATATTGTCACTGTGAAATTTCAGATCTATTTTGCATGGTACAAACAAGACGAAGAACAAAAAGGTTTTATTTTTGGTTTTAAAGGTGCTCAAGAATATGCTTAGTTGGTTTCAGACAAATGATTTTTCATGCTGAAGAATCAATTCAAAGCATGAAAAAATATATTTGAGACAGAAAATATTTCAGTTGGTAACTACAGGCCTTGGAGCAAGACCAGAGGTATGAAATAATAAGAAAACATTTAAAAAATTAAAAGAGAAAGAAAAAAATTAGCAGTACACAAGATATTCAGCTGCATAAAATGTTGAGCTGTTACAGTAAAGCTGAAAATCTCAGCAAAAAAAACCACAACAGTATATCTCCAAGTAGATTACAGCCGAGTCCAAGCAGAAGTCTTCCAAAGGCATTTCCCCAAATGCGTACATTTCCCGGGGAACACCAACACACACTTAGGAAGCCTTGGCAAGGCTCAATTACTTCTGCACCTTGTAGCACAGGCACTGCAGCTCATCTTCCTTCTCCCAAGTCTGTTTCCCTGTCTCCCTTGCGGCGCGCAGCCCCGGGCCCCCTAGAAACAAGAGCTGCCCGCTGCCTCTTGAAGTGCCTGAACTCCTGCCTGCGCTCACGGCAGCAAAACCAGGCTGTTCCCAGCCAGGGAGCGGAGCCCTGTTCCCGCAGGAGGCTCTCGTCAGCCCCTTCCCCACTGCGCACGCAGCACTTCTGCCTGCCTGCCCAGAACGCTCTTGGAATCCCTCACGGCTGGGTTCAGAGCACCCTCAAGCTGGTTCTTCTAAAACCCAGGGTCCTTGTCCCCTTCAGCGTGCTCAGCACGCCCTTTAACTCCACGCTGCTGTGCAATGGAGCAGCGGGACAGGGACCTTTGCAGCCTGAGCTGCCCTTGTTCCTCTCTGTCCGTGCACGGAACACAGCGGGGAGGGGAACGGCAGCAGGGCCCTGCCTGTCCCCGGGCTCAGGTTTTGCGCCGCTTCAGCTCCACGGAGACATGGGTAAAGTGAAAAACACAAACAGTTTATTAAGGGAAAGCCAAGCGAAGGGGTGAGCTGGGAGGTAAAAAAGGGGATGGGCAGGGCCTGAGGGCTGCAGGGAAGGAGGGAAGGCGCTGCCAACAGGGAGAGAGATGGCAGGAGCTGATGGAGCTTCGCACAGGCTCAGCTGTGAGCAGCCAGAGCCGTGCCTGCAGCCGCAGCTGCAGCTGGTCCCTTCTGCTCTGGAGGTGGTTCCGTCTGCCGGGATAGCAGCAACAGGGCACTGGGACCGTCTTTGCTCACGTCCAGACACTGCAGGAGCTGGAAGGCACAGGGCGGTGGCAGGGGAGCCGGCCGGCAGGAGCCCGGAGCCGCGCAGGGCCGGCTCCAGGCAGCAGCAGCGGGCGCAGGCAGCGTGCCAGGCGGCTGCAGCTACCAGAGGCCAGAGAGCTGGGAGGCAGCTCAGGCAGGCAGCGCTGGCCATCAGGCTCACCTCCACAAGGAACGCCTGGGCAGGCAGATGCCAGCGGGGCTGCTTCCCGACCAGCAGGCTGAGCAGGTGCGAGGCCATGTGGGGACACAAGGGTGTCAAGGCACAGCGCATCTCCCTGGCAGAGGGAAAAAGGCACCGAGGGCCTGAGCCAGGCGGGCAGACCTCTCCCAGGCGTGGTCTCACAGAGGCCCCATCTTTCCCCAGCACTCTGCAAGGGGACGTGGGCCCCTTGGGAGGCAGCTGCTGCTGGGCATCCTCCTCTCCCAGCCCTTTGCAGTCTGCTTGGCCCTCCCTCAGTGACAAGGCCCTCTCGCTTACAAGCCCGGGGACCGTGTGGGGAACTCTGGGCACGGGGCACAAATGCCAGCGGTGGCGGCGGGGAGTGGGGGATCTCACCTGGCCAGCAGACCCGCTGCATAGTGCTGGGTGTCGGCACAGAGCAGGGTGTCCCAGAGCTGCTTGTGCTCCGGAGCCAGCAGGTTCTGGCCAAAGCCCAGTCGGGAGAGCAGAGCCTGCATGGTCTGCACTGCAAACCTGTGTGCCGAGCCAAGGCCAGGTCACTCTGGGAGCCCTGGCCCTGGCCGCAGGGGCGTGGGAAGGACAGGGCGACAGGCACCTGTTGGGCTCGCTGGGAAGTCCGTGTTCCTCCTGGCACGCTCTCCAGAAGCGCTGGGTCTCCATGTCCTCTGGCCTCTGCTCCGTGGTGGTGAAAATTTGCAAAAGCAGAGCCACGAACAGGTGGGGAGAATGAAGGAGGATTGCATAGTGCCACTCGGGCATGCTTGCAATCCTCCACAGCACCAGAGTTGCCTGCAAGAGACAAAGCACCCCGAGGCAGCGCTCAGTGCCGAGGTTTCCGTGGGGCAGAGCCTGGGGCGAGAGGCAGGGGGAGCACCCGGCCTGCTGCCCCAAGCTCAGGTTTCAGCCCAGGCAGGGAGCTGCAGGGTGGGGAGAGCATGGAGAGCTTCTGAGAAGGCGACCTGGAGGGCCAGCATAGGCCAGCTCCAGAAACTCACAGCCAGGGCAAGGAGGGCCTCGTTGTCCCCGCTGCAGAGGAAGCCGCCGTACGGTGGCCGCTCCTCTATTGCAGACAGCAGCGCTGGGAGCACCTCCTCCACGGCTGCCTCTGAGGTGCCCATGGCTCTCCACATCAGGGCGGTGGCTCTGTGGGAGCAGAGCTGTGCGTCAGTACCGTGCCCCAGGCAGCTGCATGGGGCCAGGAGGGAGCATGGCAGCAGGCTCAGGAAACAGAGGGGCCCGAGGGTGCCGGTGCTCTCTGCCTGTCTGGCAGCCCCTGCTGGACAGGCTGGACAGGGTGAGGGGCCTTATGGGCCAGTGAGCACCGAGCTCTCGAGGCGCTTGTGCCCCATACCTGTCACACGTTGGGGCACAGCGCAGGAGGCTCATCACGACGAGGGCCGGGTGTTCTTCAGTGAGGCTGACAATGGCCATTTGCAGCCCGGCGTCCACAGACTCACAGGACGTGAGTCTCTGCAGCATGGCGCTCACCACGGCTTGCACCTGGAGGAAGCGGCATGGGGAAGACTTGGGCTGCTGTCCAAGGGAGCAACTTGCCCAGCTTCCCCCAAGAAGTGCTTGCCTTCCCAACCCACTGGGATGGGGCTGAGGGGGCCCAGCAGACATGGCTTGAGGGGCCGCGTGATCCTGGGAGGCCTTCAGCCCTGGCCCCAGGCTGCTGCAGAGAATAAAATCCCTTCTGGAAAAAGTAGGTCTAGGACTCACAGTCAGCGTGGGCATGGCCTCAGTCTCTGGGACGCCCTGTGGGATGGTGTTGTTGGTGGCCATGCCCTCCGTCAGGGCCATGTCAGCCTCCTCCCAGTCCTCGTCGGTTTCCCAGGCAGAGCTGGCGGCCAGGTCAGAGGACGCAGTGCTGGCAGCAGCCTCTGCCCGCAGCTCGCTGGGCCGGGGCTCGGGCTCGGGCTCGGGCTCGGGCTCGGGCTCGGGCTCAGGCTCGGGCTCGGGCTCGGGCTCGGGCTCGGGCTCGGGCTCAGGCTCGGCTGTGCCCCCGGGTGCGGGCCCGCCGGCCTTTGTGCGCCGAAGGCGCAGGACCCTCCGCAGTGTCTGCAGCAGAAGGAAGGGCAGGAAGAGAGGGACATTCTATGATCTGCTGCAAGCGCAGGGCCCGGCCCAGCAGTGCCAGCAGGCCCGGCCCAGGTGGGGATGGCCGCAGGTACCTGTGCTGCTCGGTGGAAGCGGCCACGGGTGGGCTCCTGCTCTCGACTTGGGTCCCTGGCTGCATCTGCCAAAGAGCAAGCGCAGCCAGAGCTGAGGGGCTGTGGGAGAGGCCGGAGAACACAGCCCAGCCCTGTGCTGCCTAGGCAGGGACAGCCCTGCGGGCACCCAGGGGACAGAGGACGGCCACTGGGGGGGCAGCCCCGGCCCCTGTCCCATCCCATCCATGGCCATGTCTACAGGGATGGGATGGGATGGGATGGGATGGGATGGGATGGGATGGGATGGGATGGGATGGGATGGGATGGGATGGGATGGGGCCAGGCCAGGTGCAGGCACCGGCCCTGCGGCCCAGCTCTGCCACTCACCATCCTGCAACGGCTCCAACTGCTCTGGCTCTGCAGGCTGCTGCTCTGGGGGAGTTGCAGGGCCTTTGCGTTTCTTGCCCCGAAGCCCCCTGAAGAGCCTGAGCAGCCTGCCCGCCATCCCTCCGGTTGACCTTGAGGGCACTTTCAACTGCCTCTGCAAAGGCCCGAGTCAGAGTGCTGCAGTGGTGCCTTGCAGGCACCTGCAACAGAGGAGCCACAGGAAGGCTACAGGACAGCAAGTCCTGCACTAGAGGCCTCCTGCCACAATGACAGGAGACTCCTGGTGAATGATGGAGGTCACCAAGTCCCACGGCCTGGCCACGAGGGCACTGGCCACAGGGATGGGAGATGCCTCGGGAAAGCTCCGAGTCACCAAATCCCGAGGTCTGGCCGTGAGGCCAGCCACGGGAAGAAGGCTTCGGAAACGCTCCGGGTCAGCAACCAACGAGCCGGCTGTGCGGGGACGCCTCACAGCACTGCTCTGTCACCTCCTGTCCCTTCGCATGCACCGAGCACTGTGGCCTGGCCACGTCGCCGCCAGCCCCTATGTCAGCGCGTGTCACAAAGGGTTGCTCAGACACGCTGTCCCTTTCGGTTCCATAGGGAACCTGCTCCACCGTGTCACAAAGGGACCCTGGTTCCACGTGCCCCGGGGCCACCCCCCCCCTCACCTAAGGTGCCCCCGGTTGGAAGGAATCCATTGCCCCGAGTGTCTAACACAGCCCTGGACACACCAAGAGCCGCCAAGTGCTCGGGGAAGGACTCTCCACGGTGCCCGCACAGCCCAGCTCAGTCCTGGCCCTGGAGCAGAGCAGCTTCCAGCAAGCAAGAGGCAAAAGCATCTTGCCAAGAGTTCAAACGCAGCACATAGGGAAGATGGCCTGAATGTGTGCATAAAGGCCTTTGAATTCACAGCTCTCTGAGAGGCATTTGGGTCTCTCGGCTGTGTGGTAATCCACAAAATCAGAGGGTTTGGGGAAAGCTGCAAATGGCAGGCTTCAGAGACAGTAGAACTGTGATTAGAGCTAAGCAGCAGCCATGAGATAGGTCTGCAGAAAAATTATTTAAAAAGTAGAAAGCAAGGGTAAAATAACAATGGTCTTTTTATTAATGCTTGTCTTGTATAACTTTTTATGCTGCAGAAAAGTTCATCTAGAAAAAGATTAGGAAGTTTGAAGCTTAATAATTGGCCTCTGTGCAATGTGTTTTAAGGCTTACAAGTAGGTATTGTATTCAAAATAAGCAAGCATTGTTTTAACCAGAGGTTCGTGTTCTTATAGTGGTTGGATAGAACTACTTTCAATATGCTTTTGCTTTGTGTGATTTGTCAAAAAACTTATAAAGTAAGTTGTAACATTAAGTTCTTTGTCTGCTGCTTGGGATGTGAGCTGCTGGCATCTTCTCATTGTCATAACTATGTAATGCGACTGATGCTGAAAAATAAAACAGCTCAAGGCACGTTCTACAGCAGTCCTGTCCCGTTTGTGATTTGTACATCTACTTCCGGCCAGCAATAAAAAGTGCTCTTCTGTGAAGAACTTTGTTAGACTAGAAGACTAAAAAAGAAGATCGTAGACAGTTCAGTCGCCAGAAGCCCAGGCTGTTAAAAAGAAAAATATATCATCCCCTTCGTTTTCTGCACCTGATGTCCTTGTAAGTAATAAGTAGCAACTTAAGGGTCTTAGGCAACAAAATAGGAAATCATTTATCTAAAACAGAATAAGATGTTTTTTAGCAACTTGAAAAAATTTTACAAGATAAAAGATGTTCAGACATCTCAAAACATGAACTGTAAGACTCATTAATCTGAGTAAAATCGAATACTCAAAATATAGACTTGCAGTCTGCTTTTACCTTTGATTTTTAAGATCAGATAAACTAGAAAATTTATCATCTATTCTCTCTCAAAAAGGAAGAGACCGTAGGCAAACTAATGCCTGTCTCCAGAGCTTTAATGGAGAGTTTTAAACAAAATGATCATAATAGAAACTTTCTTGAATGCCAGAACAGAACACCTAGTTCTGAGATTTTAATTCTGAGTGCTGCTGGGCCATCGTCCTCTTCTGAAGAGATCTTGAGTTTTGTTCAAGGTTCCTTCCCTTCTAATGTGTCCAAAGTTTCTCCAAGCACTGTAGACAGCACCCTGATCCCTGGGAAGAAAGAATCAGATCAGCTTCCAGCTTCGGTTGTGTCCTCTATTTCTTCCGAGATTCTCTGTGTCACTGATGCTGCGACAGGCTGTCCTTCCATTCCTCCGCGGAATCATCCACCCCCAGAATGTCCAAGAAAGTGTTCAAAATTTTTCTCCAGTCCCTCAAAATCAGATATTGGCTTGGTCAGAAATTGATTCAGTTCTTTTTAGTATGCCTTTGTGCTTTTATGTCTCACTTATTAACTGTCAAGGTCTTCTAACTCATTCTAAGTGAAATAACTTTTGCTGACAGCACCTAAACACTCTTTGGTAAGAAGCTAACAACATTGTTCATGTCATTAAGCAGATAGGTAGCAAAGGAATTACTGAAGTTGCCCAATGCTAACCTCCTGCCTGACCTATTCCAGCCTTGGTGCCTGATGTTTCCCCTTTCACTAGCTGCTTAACTCATCTTTTCTCAAGGCTGAACAGGCCCTGCTCCCTCAGCCTTTCCTCCTAAGATAGATATTCCTGTCCCTTAATCATCCTTGTTGCTTTCTGTTGGAACTGCTCTATGTCTCTTTTGTTCTGAGGAGCCCAGAACTGGGCCCAGCCCTCCAGATGTGCCTCTCCAGGGCTGAGGAGAGGGGCAGGATCATCTCCCTTCACCTACTGGCAATACAGTTCCTAATGCCCCACAGATTTCCATTTGCCTTCTTGGCCACAAGGACACTCTGCTGGCCCATGGACAGACTGTTGTCCACCAGGACCCCAGGTCCTTCTCCACAGAGCTGCTCCCCAGCAGGTTGGCCCCCAGCCTGTGCTGGGGCCTGGGCTTATTCCTGCCCAGCTGCAGGACCCTGCACTTGCCCTTGCTAAATTTCAGATGCTTGTTCTCTGCCCATCTCATTAGGAGTCAATAATGATTGATCATTTAACCTTCACTGTGGCCTGGTAATCCCCCAGTGTTCTGCAGTTTAGTTGGAATACAGTACATTTTGCTCTTGCTAAGGAAATGTACTCTTTTAATGGCTTTTGGAATAACATAAAGGGAGAAGCATAAAAAATAAAAGTGTAGAAAGTTCATAAACTTGCTTGGATGTATTTAATTTGATCTATGCTGAGATCCAAATACGGACAAACTTAGAAGAAAGATATACCTGTTTTTCACAGACAATGGAATAAAGAACAGTTGTGAAAAAAGATCCAGTTTTAGAATACACTTGAATTAGAACATGTTAAATTACCTTAATTCTTTTTAGGTGACAGTGGGTTAACACTTGACAGTGAAGCTCAGATCTATATCCCTGCTGTAATATGTCTCAGAGCAACATGCTTCAAAGAAGAATACCATGGCTTAAATGACAAAGCTAAGTGTAGACCAAGGACCATTGAAAGGAAGAAAATAAAGAAGAAGTAGAAGCACAAACCAAAAAAAAATATAAGAAAAGAATGAAAGGAATAAATTTCCTGCAGATAAAAATAAAAAAATCAAATTAATATAAATAATCCACTACTGTAATTTACTTTCCATGCATTCAAGAAAACAACAAGTATATCTGTTCACTTTGAAATACAAGATTAGCTCCCACTCCTTGGCTTTTTAATCATTACAATTCTCTTCTCTTCCTGGTAAGGTATTGAAATAATATTCTTTCAAAGCTGAAAAAACACATGCCAACACATGTCATGAGTCATCAACTTAACAACCATGATTTTTGTCTGAAATATATTTTTTCTCCTCCATGCCGCACCATTCATAGCATTACTAGTTATGTTCTTTCCCTTTGTTCATTTATGCAATCGACATAAGTGAGCAATCTAAAGCCATCAGTTTCTCTCTTCCAGATGTGATCTATCAGTCAATATTCTGCCTTGCTTGCGAGAGTTTTTCACAAAGCTTCAGGAGTGAGGAGAAAGTTCAAAATTAAGAAAATGCCACAAAAGCACATAATAATAAATAATAATACCAGAAACAACAGCATTAGTATTAAAAAATATAGCCCCTCAAAACACTTAAGAGTAATTTTCTTTAAATGACTGCATTTTAGTTTGGTATCATCCCATTTATTGTGTCGTAAATCTGTTTTCAATTTCTTGATTGACTGTGAAATTCTGAGTATAACATCCATCAGCATAAATAAGCAGCTAGATACTAATTTTTTAAAGGTTATCCTACAAGAGAAATGAGGCCTTTAAATTTCTTGTGCATCTTTCTCACAAATCTAAGCTATTATTCTTATTTCAGGTAAAGAGAAGATATGATTTGGAGTGATTTTGCGCAGCTTGAAAAAGACAGAATAAGTAGTGCTGTGTTTGGTGAGGCTGAAATGATTGCTAATGCTTTGTAAAAGAAATGGGTAAGACTCTTAGACAAATTATCCATACTAAAGTTATGTATTAGTACTTAAATAATGTAAATACACTATTTAGCAGTCCTTGATTAGCAACATTTATGTAGCAGATATCCCATTTTATGACCCCCAAAACCTATTGCTTTTCTCAGTGCAATCCACATTGCACTTTCAGAAATTTTACAGTTAAACGGAAGGGTCATCCTGGAATAGTAGAGCTGGGCATTTAGCCTGCCTTATTAAAGGCTTTGATTCTGAATCATCTCCCACCTGTAAACGCATGCCCATATACAGGAGCAGGGACAGAACATATCACAGAACATGGTCTGGCTGCTAGCACATGTCATTTCTGCTGTGAACAGAAATGGTGAAGGTACAGCAGCATCAGCTTTCATATGTGCAAAAGCATTTCTGGGACACAAATTACATGGACCTCAGAAACACACTCGGTGCTGCAGTGAGCTACAGCTAACATTCCTACTATTGTCACTGGGCTAGCTGAATTGAAATGTTTCATTTTTTCTGCTGACGTGTAGCAACCACAGCATTATCCAGGCATGTAGCTATAACCTAGCTATAACCTAGTCCTGTGTGGTTTAACCCCAGCCAGTGACTAAGCACCATGCAGCCAACTTGCTCACTCCCTCACTAGTGGGATCAGAGAAAAACAGAAAAGTGAGAAAACTCTGTGTTGAGTTAAAGACAGTTTAGTAGGTAAAGCCATGCTCACAAAAGAAAGCAATACTAGGAGTTCACTCACAGCTTCTCATGGGCAGGGAGGTGTTCAGCCATCTCCAGGAAAGCAAGGTTTCGTCGCAGCTGGCAGAGCACAACAGGAGAAAGTCCTGCTTGTCAAGCCTGATATCCTTCTGCAACTGGGTAATCTACCTAACTGACCTAGGAACTCCAGTAGATACAATGTTTTTGAATTTCAGCAAAGCTGTTGATTCTGTGTCTCACATTGTCCTTGGGGATAGAATGTCCATCCCACAGCTGAATAACTGTGTTAGGCACTGGGTGAGCAACTGGCTCACGGGTCTGCTACAGAGAGTTACAGGGAATGGGGTGACATCAGCTGGTGCCTGGTCACCAGTGGGCTTCCACAGGGCTCCATCCTCAGCCTGGCACTCCTCGACATCTTCATTGGCAACTCGTTCATAGGACTCAAAGGAATACCAAGTAAGTTTGCTGATGACACTAAACTGGGAAGCACTGTTCACTTTCTCAAGGGCACAAAGGCCCTGCAGAGAGACCTGGACAAATTAGAGAGATGGACAATCACCAACCTGTGAAGCTTAACAAGGTCGAGTGCAGGATTCTGCACCTGGGATGGAGCAACCCTGGCTGTGTGTATAGACTGGGGAATGAGAGGTTGAATATGGGTCAGCAGTTCCCTTGCAAAGAGGGGCAACTGTGTCCTGGAGTGCATCAGGCACAGCATCACCAGTCAGGTAAAGGAGGGTATTGCCCTGCTCTGCTCCCCACTGGCGCAGCCTCATCTTGAAAATTGTGTGCAGTTAAGGATGTCACAGTATAAAAGACATGAAGCTATCAGAGAGCATCCAAATGAGGGTCACGATGAGGGGTCTGGAGGGGAAGCCGTATGACATTTGAGGTCACTTCTGTTCAACCTGTAGGAGACTAAGGGCAGATGTCATTGCGGTCTTCCACATGCTCATAAGGGAAGTGGAAGGGGCAGGTACTAGTCTCTTTACTCTTGTGACCAGTGACAGGGCTCAAGCAAACAGCATGAAGCTGAGTCAGGGGAGTATTAGGTTAGGTACCAGGAGAAGGTTCTTCACCCAGAGAAATGGTTGGGCATTAGAACAGGCTCCTAGGAGTTGGACTTGGCTCCTGATGAGTCCCTTCTAACAACACACATCCTATGAAAACAAAAACATAACAGTGAGTTGGGAAGACAAATACCATCCCTCCAAATGTTCCCCCCTTCTTCCCCTGTCTTTATATCATGAGCTTGACACCATATGGTGAGAAATATCCCTTTGGCTGGCTGAGTCAGCTGTCCCATCTGTGTCGTTTTGAATTTTCCATATGTCTCCATGAGTATCAGTGTGGCAGTATGAAAAGCAGAAGAGACCTTGGCTCTGTGCAAGTGCTACTCAGCAATAACAACACTGTTTTCAGCACAAATTAAAAACACAATCCCATACTAGGTACTGTGAGAAAGTTAGCTCTACCCCAGCCAAAACCAGCACATCTAGACGGAGGGCATTCTTGAGGAAATAAGGTATTAAAAGTTTTCAAAGAAACACTTTGTTGGGAATGAAACTGATGAAATTATTACTAAAAAAGGTCATGTTCTCAACAGAGTCCTGAAGAGATACATGTCTGTTGCATTTTCTATCAGATATTTGTGATTCTGTAAAACTCAAAGCCTTCATAGCCCTGGTATGAAAGGTATCAATTCTTGAAGCTTCTCTCTGTTTATTGCCTCTGATGTTACAGTAGTGACTTCAGTGACACTGAATACAGGACTTTGGCTCAGCACCCAGCACAAGGTACCGCATTCAAGCCCCACTGGTGTTTTAAGAAGACAAGGCTATGAGCCATTCAGCTCCTTTTCTTCACTGGTGAATCTGACAGAGTGCTCCTTCTCCAGGGAGCTCAGGAGTAGCTGAGGTGTGAGCAACGTGCTCCTGCTCCTAAACCTTCAAACTATAGAAATATTACACCTAAATCTGTCAGCAATAGCTCAATTTATTGTAGAGCTATAAAAAGCTATCCATGTAGAGCTTTTTGGAGCAGAATTTCATGCACTCTGACCACTGCCAGGTTTTAGTCTTTTTTTCTTTCACAATGAAAATTAGTTCGATCTCTATAGCTAATTAAGTGTAGCTACCTTGTCAATTTCCAATTTGTCCTGCTAAGAGATCAGCTGCTCTGGAGGTTAGTTCTAAGCATATATTGCGTCTATGAAAGCACAGGCTCTAGACTGTGCTAAAGAGTTAACACTAAAATAGTACGATGAAATGCCTGTGCTGTTACAGCGCTTTTCAAGGTAAAAGATACGAAAAAAATAGGAAAATAATCTACTTCCAGAAAAAGAGATAGTATTATGACCTGCCCCTGATGGCAGGGTAACTCAGATTCTTGTTAGTAATAGATCCCTTGGGACAGATTAGGGGGAAATGACACTAAATGAGTGGCAGTTATAAATATGTATATGGCAGGTTTATTTCAGAGCAATTTGGTTGCAATGGAAAAGAGGTCTGAAGCCATTTTGGTTATTATCTGTAGAAACGGAGCCATATAAAAGCATAAAATAAGAAAAGAAAAAGGAAAAGAAAAAAAGGAAAAGAAAAAATAGAAAAGAAAGGATAATAATAGAACAGCATTACCACCTGTGGATCCAGAAATGAGACCTATTTGCTGCAATTTCAACATCCATTGGTCAAAGTGATGGCCACAGTCTTGATCTGTCAGGGGTGGAAGAAGCCCATAGAATAGAAAGTTCAATGGATTAAGATATATTTAGATTCAGCTGGGAACACACAGGTACCTCCACTGAGAAGTGGGGGAGTTTTACAATGTCGGATGCAACACTGTAGATCATGCCTAGTCTGTCCAGAAATGAATTTGGGAGAGTTTTGGGGGTCTTTGATGGTTGATGACATGTTGAAAGACATGACAGCTGCCTCTTCCATCAGTGTAGTTGAACCAATTATGCTCCATCATAAGGGATGAATATCTTCAGTCCTCTGTCTGAATGTCATGGTTCTTCCTGGGGAGGGGGTGGAGGAGTTTTATACCTGTGCATAAGACTTTTTTGTTTAAGGTTGTGTAAGGGGAGGTATTGGCTTATAAAAAGCATTATTTGACCTAGCAGGATCTGCCTCTTGGGAGCCTTTTCCTTTGTCTGGCTC
Organism: Calcarius lapponicus; assembly: GCA_039654755.1. Lineage (NCBI taxonomy): Eukaryota > Metazoa > Chordata > Aves > Passeriformes > Fringillidae > Calcarius > Calcarius lapponicus. The sequence goes on from JBBFKN010000063.1 coordinate 294,697, forward strand.
AAACTCCAGCTTGTAGCCTCCGGTGGTGGGTGTGTACCCCTCTGCACATGGGCTGTTACCATGCATCGTCAACAAAGTAGCCAATTGTTTTGAGGAATTAAATTTCAGTCTGGTACAGATAGAAAAAAAATTAAAAACATATAATCCAAACCATTTTAAATTCTCAAGCCTCCTCAATACTTTTTTCTTTTGCATTAAATGGAAACAAGAAAATAAGGAAGTACTTGGTATTTGTTCCATACCAGATTACTACTGAAAAAGACGGACCTGACTGAATGAAGCACAGTTCTCTGGAGAAGTCTTCCAATGTTCACTTCCAACTCTCTTCCCTCTGTTTTTCTAAAGACAGGCATGACTCCATGAATGGAAGATACCTGGCGAGGTTGTCTGGGGTCACCTCAAACCTATGACAGCTGTTGGGGTGCTTGCCCTTTTTCTTCTCACCTGGAAAATCTGATGGTGTTTAACAATCTGCTGTTGAGGAACAGTCTCTGCCTCTTGATTCCCACTGACAACACCAGGTGCTATTTGAAGAAACTGGTTTAGAGCACAATGTTCACATCTCTGTAGGGCCTGGAAGTCATCCATGTGTTCTTTTATTGTCCAAGTTAGCACTGCACTTTTGCCAGATTCAGATTTAGCATTTACTTCAGCCCTTTCAGCTCAGCACCTGCAAACATGGGGACTGAATGTTTTTGGTGTATTCTAGAAGAGCAAGGAATGACACCGAAGTTGTGGGTTTGATCTCCATACAGGCCATTCCCTTAAGAGTTGGGCTCGATGATTCCTGTGGGTCTCTTCCAGCCCAGAATATTCTGTTGAAAGTCACAGCACTGGGGCAGCATGGAGAGAGGTGAATTAGCAGAAAGGGTCTGGCAAAGCATAGGGACTTGCTAAAGCAGCTGTGCCCCAGATTGGCTGTCAGGGATCGTGTGTATCCTAGAGTGTAGGGTAAATGGAGACACTCACTGACAAAAGTTTGCTTTGAAAATAGTGACAGTATTTTCATAAAATCAATTTTAAATGTCTATCTTACTAATTTCCAGTTCAGGTTTTAACTAAACTTGATAACATTTTCCATGGAAAATTGAATAAACACCATGACTGTGGTGGTAAAGTCAGAAAGATTTTGCAGATATCTCAATCAGCAAATTCTATTTTTCAGGTAAACCAGTAGTAAATATAGTCAATTTTAGGTATTGTACAATTTAGCCGCAATTCAGGACTTGTTTCTAACAGTTAATAAACTAAAGAACTCATTGTCTGTGGGGAAATGTGTTGAAATTGAATATCAAAGACAAATACCATACAGTATATTTTAAGATATATGAGAAGAAAATCTTGCATTGTAGTAAGAAAACCAACCTTTTTTGTTACAGGGAAAGGAATGTTAGTGCTAGAAAAACTTCAAAAAATAATAGATACTTCAATGATCATGAGAATACAAATGCTTTTCAATAGCATGAATGAGTTCAATATAGGCTCCTAAAGCCTTAACATTGGCAGAAGCATTGGATTAACATAAAATATGTATTAAGAAATATTTTCATGATGATTCATTCTATTTGTAAAATATAATAGCTAGGAAAGCATATATCTTTAAAACAGACTTCTCAAAGTGAAGCCTTTACTATCAAACTCATCAGGTATGTATGCTTCCTCTGCATTTAACCTTTTTTGACAGCTGAAAGGCATTTCAATACAGCCCTGAGGTAAATGTGAATACAATTTTATTTCCAAATTGGATTTTAATAAGTATCAAATTAGAAATGTATTTAGTGTTTTTCTAGGTTTTCATTAGTTTCCAGATCCAACCAAAAGGAAACATCATGAGAAAGTCCAGACTTTTTGGAGCCTGAAGACCAAAGATGAAAGACGAATTATAAAGATATGCTCTATTTAACCTATGGCAAAAATTTGCAGATAGTGAACACACACATAGGAAATCCACCTCCACTGAAAATCTGTGAGCTGTTTCATTCTTCAATAAATTTATTGTGAATGCAATGTGAAGTATCTATGACTGTACATTTTTTTTGAGATGCACGGGTATTGAGTAACCACACAGCAGCCTCATGAGCCATACAGATACAGCAGTCTCAAGGTATTAACAAAGGATCAATGCCTCTGTGTGTGTGCTATCCCCTGTTTTTCACAGCATCCTCAGAGATGAGGACATTTCCAAGGCTCTGGTGCTGATACTTTTTATCTGTTGATGCTAAAATGAAAAAAAAATTATTCATTTATTTCTCATCACTTAATATAACTGTAATGTAATTGTAAACAGTGATAAAAAGTCTGGTTGCAATCTTTGCTGCTTGTCTTACTTCAATACCATCAAAGCAGAAAGATGAAGAAATCTAGCCATTGCTATATGAAAACTATAACTTGCAGAGATAATAGTAAGTATGGCTCTATTTTTCCTGACAACTGCTTAAACATCCTTGCAATCATGACAATTATTTTTGTTTTTTTTGAAGTCTGCTTTCCCAGGAACATAGGAACTACTCCCTCTGTTACAATCCACCATATTATAAAACATTTTTCACCATCTGCTGGAGAAACACTTTGGAGCATGCTGCAGCTCATATCAACACTGCCATCAACAAAAAAATAAAAAGCAATTCCAGAAGCACTCCCAGGATCGAATGAAACCATTGATCTTTCAAGATGACAATTAATTCTCTTGGGAAAAAAAAATAAAGTTTCATAAAATAGACCAATGGTATGCACAGAGTTTTGGAAAGAGAAGGGAGAGAAACAACTGGGTAAGCAGGCTGCTGCAGTTCCTGCCATAGCTGTGGGCTTTGCAGTGGCAGTCTCAGCTCCTGACTGATACCTGATACCTGATGTATCAGAGCTGTAGGCTCTGAATTAAACTAAGTGTTTTCATCCATTTGAAAAAGAAGAAATTAGCAAGACTCATGTAAAATGTTCATTTGACCTGGGGAAAAAAATGACGATATGGGGTAATCCAGCTTTTTTCCCTTTATGTCTTAGCATTTCTAGATGGCACATATCTGTCCTTCAATAGCTCTGTTTGGTTTCTTCCTATGATCTGACATGGACACATTTCTTTCTAATCTCTCATTGAGCACAGGCACAAAAGACAGAGCTGGATGAAGTCAAGGGCATTGGCAGTGCTACATGAGAGCACAGCTCCTCCTGACTCTCAGTGCTCAGCTGGGAGCAAGGCTCCAGGCTCAGCTCCTTCTGAACATTCTGTGTTAGACCTGTGCTCTGCTGGGATGCCTGGTTTATTTTCCACTGCCATTTTACAGGCCAAACTGGGCATAGGTAGCTTACTGCCTATCTATACCCTCCTGCTCCTATTAGTCTGTCTCTTCTTTAAGCTTTTGATTTTTCTCCATCTGTAAATTTTTCACTGGTGGTTTTTTTGTTCCTAAGAAACCACAAAGTTCTGGATTAACTGGGGACTTTAAGGAGTGAGAAGTCCATACCTCATAAGAAGGTGTATTTTTCACTGTTCTGATTGCAAAAATTATTTCCAAATGTTCACATAACACATACACATACAAAGAACAAAATATTGGGCCACAACATTCACTGAAGAGAGCTTGTAATATGGAACATGATCTAGTAATATTTCACTGACTCCAGCTTTATATCTTAAAAAATTTCTGATGAATACAATAATGTACAGACAGCAAAAGTTACAGTTTTCCTTCTGCTACTTACATATCACAGACATATTAATATTTTTTTATTTCAATTACTTTATAAATGCTCAAAAAATCTTTTGGGGAAAATTTCCTGGCATTTTATGTGATTTGGAAAGCTTGCACTCACACCTGCAGCTTATCATTACTTTGGCATGGAATTTGTTTTTGACCTTTTCCAATCTAGATAATGCTTCCAGGCCATCAGCCAAGAATGACATTGGACTGAGATAAGCTACTATTCAAAATTACTGGCGGGTTATGACACATCAAAATTATTATACAGTTTTTAAAAATAACCTCTAGTGAGGGAGTTTTCAGTAAACAAGGATCACTGTTTGCCAAGAGAAGTGTCTGATACGTAGTGTCTTACTACATAAGGCTTACTTATTACTGAAAAAAGAATACATTGATGGGAACTCCATTAAGTGGATTCTCTAAGACTCCCAAAGGAAAATTCAAACTGAGACTTGACAACCTACCAATAAGAATAATTCAAATTAAGGTTTGGCTTTAAAAACCCCTGTATCATTGGCCAGAGACAAAGCGCAAATCCAGAAGATAAGCTTCAAAATAGGGAATTTTTCTGAGCCAGAAGAGCAGGGAATCAAGCTTTTACTGAATGGGATCAAGTTCATTTTAGTCACAGAAAGGGTAACGTGGTGGGATCGATGCACAGAGAATGGCCAACAAAGAGGAGGAGCTGGAAGCCTCTGAGGAAGTACTCTGAGGGAACTGGGGTGGCTTCTAGTGGAGAAAAGAAGGCTCAGGAGGACTTATCACTCTTCTACAACTTCCTGAGAGAAAGTTAGGCAGGTGTGGGTTGGTCTCTTCTCCCAAGAAACAAGAAATGAGACAAGTGGAAATGACCTCAGGATTCAGCAGGGGAGGTTTAGGCTGGGTATTAGGAGAAATTTCTTCGCCAAAGGAGCTGTACATCATTGTAACAGCTGCTCAGGGAAGCAGTTGAGTCACCATCTCTGGAGGTATTTAGAAGACATGTAGCTGTGGCACTTAGGGATGTCCTTTCGTGGTTGATTTAGAAATGTTAGATTAATAATTGGACCCAATGGTCTTAAAGCTCTTTTCACAACCTCAAAGATTCTATGATTTTGCATTTTACTGGTAGAAGTATGTGTTTAAGTACCATCTTGCACTTACCCTATCAACTGAGACCTTGTCAAACCTGCATCTTTCAGGAAGAAGTCTCTCTGGTCTTGAATTCATATTGCTATTGCTGACATTGTGGTTTAAAACCTAATTTCATCATTTAAGATGATGGTTGAACAAATTTCATAAATAAAAAGAAAAAAAGTTGTAAAGGACTTCAAACTCAGTAATTCTGGGTTAGTTCTTAATAAGAACAGGAATCCAAACTTTCACAGTGTGTAGAAAGACAAGAAAAAAAATCCCTGCTTATATTTTTAGCCAGTCCTGGTCTTTATTTGTTAGATTTTCACTACAAAATTTTTTTAGTTAAAGGAGAATTCCAAGAACTTGCATTACAGGTAATTTTTAGTTTAGGGAATTGCTTTTCTCAACCCCAGCCGTGCTTTAGTTTCCAATGTGCAGACACTCTATTAGCTCAGCATGTTTTTTGCCATGGTAATGTCAAGTGCCAAAAGCAGAACAACAGCAGTGCTCCTCATGGTGTTACATCTGCAAATGCTTAATGAATAGTGCAGCTTGCACATTTCAATACATTTTTAATTATATTTGGCAGAAAAAAGAAAGCATGACCTGGCTTAAAATGTATCTCTGTCAGATCCCTGGTATTTAAGCAAGAAGTTGCCTCACTGGAATACAAAACTTGTCTAATTGTTTTAAAGAATTCCCACTAAGATCAAGCTTTCTAACTGTTCTCTTTTCTAAATGTTTCTCACAGTATCTTGTAGATACTGTGGTCTGGTTTTTTTATTTTACCCAAGGACTTTTTTAGTCACATCTTCCGAAGTGTCCACTGGTAATGAGAGTGTTGCGTGTTGCTTGTCAGCGAAAGTGACCATGCCAGTCAGGAAAGCTATGGTATAGTGTTTTTTTCATAAGCTGAACTCCTCCTTTCCCTCTTACTTTTGGCTCAGTCTCCACTCACCATTGGTAGCAGAATTATTTGCACAATGTCAGCAAGACCATTTCAGTAATAAGTACCAAAAATAATTTTTCTTACGTGAGTGGATGACTTTGGCTGCAGAATAAAGCAGAGGATTGCACCTCTGTCCTGAAGAACTGACTTCTGCTGTACAAAACTCCTCTTCCAGAAGCCCAAAGCCTGCAGCCCAGAAGCCAGATGCTCTTCTCAGCATGTGCCCCATCCAAGCACTCTTAATGCCTTAGAGCAGAAAAGCTCACTTACTGCCTGGAGATGTTTTCTCCAGAATTTTTCCTGCTACCAGGTTTTCCAGAAATTAGGCTCAATCTGCTTTTTAAGCTTTCATCAGCATCTGTTCTGTCACCCAGTAGTATCAATTCAGAGCAGTGTGATAGATATCCAGCTCACATTAGTACAACACAGTGGTCACCAAAGCACCCGTGGGCCCATCTGGCCAGTGGTTGAGATGCAGAAAATCTGAACTCCAACATCCCCTTTAGATTTTAACTGATTTCTCATCTATTTTATCATTCTTTTACTGGTTTTCAACCTCTATTGCATATCTATGAGGCACTTTTGAAGCTAACTAATTATTCATATGCTAGTTATTTAGATAAGCCTTCTTGGGAGGTCTCTAGATCCTCATTCATATGATGCCATATCATTGACTTAAATCTTATGTCATATCATAACAGATTTTACTGTCTTGTAACAAACCTACTCCCCACTCCCTCAAAATTAATTAGTCTAGCTGCTTTCAATCTTTCCTTTTAGGCAAATACTCCTTTCTTGGTCTTCTATAGTTCAATAATTATAATTTCCCTTCTCAGGACTTTTTTGTATATGTGAGAAGTTTTAAATTGGTCCCTCTCCTATTTAATGCTTTGCATTTCTCCATGCTGAATTGCAGCAACCATTAGGTAGTGTAATTACATAACAGCTTTAGAAAGTATTTTTCTTCTCTGCCCAAATATTGTCAAACCTAAATCATTTCATCTTTATAATGCCTTACAACAGGCTTGTTTCTGTTTGATTGAATCAGAGGAAGATTAGAGAATTAGAAAGAAGACCATGTCATCAATTACAGAGTAGGCAATAATCAGAGGATAGTAATTTCTGTGTATTATATTACAACTCGAGAGAATTTGAATTAACTGAGAGATAATACAAACAGTGCTGGTTTTGGCTGAGATGGAGTTAATTTTCTTCAGCCTAGATAGCAGGAGGATATACTTTGTATTTGTGCTGGAAATAGTGTTGATAACACAGGGATGCTTTTTCACTGGTGAGCAGGAAGGCTTTCTTTGCTCCTCACCCCACTTCACCATTTATGAGGCTGAGGAGAAAAAATGGAGGGGGACCCATATCTGGGATACCTGATCCCAGCTGAACCAAGGGATATTCCAACCCATGTGGTGTCATGCTCGGCATGGAGAGCTGGCCAATGAAGAAGAAAGGGAAGGACTTTCAGAGTGATGGGGTTTGTCTTCCCAAGCCACCATTACACATGACAGATGGTGACAGACAGGCATTCCTGGGGATGGCTGAACACCTGCCTGCTGATAGAAAGTGGTGAACTAATTGCTTGGGTTTTGTTGGCTTTGCACAAGGATTTTGCTTTGCCTGTTGAACTGCCCTTATCTCAACCCACAAATTTTATCCTGCTGATTGTCTCCCATCTAGGAGATGGAAGACAAGCAAGGACTGAGTGAGCAGCTGTGTGGGGTTCAGTTGCTGGCTGGAGTAAAAGAACAGAGTTTTCTTTCCCTGCTCCTCTGAATTTAGAAGGACACATCTGTTGTTATACTTCAAGAAAGATGGAACTTTGCTCTTCCAGTGACACTTAATCATTCCAAAACTGAAAACATTCTTCCTATACATAAAACATTTTAAGTACTTATACATATACACACAGAGGAAAGAGGAAACAAATACAATTAGTTAATTTATCTAGAGAAAAAGCACAAGGCAATCCCTCTGTAGTTGTAAAAATTTCTCTTTTCATGTCCTGACAAAAAAGAAAAAAAAAAAAACGGATAAAAAACATTTTTAATATATGAAATACCTCCTGAATATCTTGCCTTTCAAAGCTATTTTAAACCAGAACACAATTTGTGGCTGCTAGGGCATGCTTGACACTGATGTTCTGTACAGCTTTTGTTTGTTTTGGTGCCAAGTTTTGGTGAAGTGCATTGGTGAATTTTCCTGCAAAAGGCTGGGTATCAACATTGAATGCCCAACACAATGGAAACCTCAGAGGCCTGAGAAGCTCCTAAGGACTGTGTAGACAGAGTTTGAGTGAGGACTATGGGATACCTAATACAGCAGTTTCTGGGGCTGAAAATCTGCAGGATCCTAAAAGCAAAACTTTTAGACGTTATTAATTTAATAATCTCCCTAACTAAACAGCTAGCGAAGCCTTTTGGGACTGTACTTGTCAACTTGGATACTTATGGCATTTTTTTTATTTAGTCATCAGTTTAGAGGCCCAGAGACATAACTTAGGAATCACTATTGCATTCTGAGATATTTAAGCATATTTCATTTTGGTCACCCTGTCCATTTTGTTTTAATGTTAGCGCATATTTCAGACATAAATGCAGTTCCAGTACAGGTGATCCTTATTTATTGTAAAAATACAAAACTTTAAAAGCAGAGAAATATGCTTCTCAATTTGTATATTCGGGAACTCCTGCCTCTATATAACAAGGACAACTTGCAATAGGACTTTATGTTTAAAGATCATTTGGATGAGGAGATTGAGTGCACCCTTCCTAGATTTGCAGATGACACTAAGCTGGGTAGGAATGCTGTTCCTCTGCAGGGAAGGCTCTGCAGAGGGACCTGGACAGGCTGCATCAATGGGCTCAGGCAAATCATATGAGATTCATGGCATGGTGATGTTCAGTCAAAGGTTGGACTCAGTCATCTTGGAGGTCTTATCTAACATCAGAGATTCTATGGTTCTATGAGTCTATGCTTAAATTAGTCTTAAATGGTAACAAATACTTCATTTAAATGTATTGCAATGAAAAATTATATATTCATTGTCTGGGCAGCTCTGTGTTGCTATTGTTTCTTTACCTTGGATCAAAAGTTCTCAAGTAAGAAACATTTCATGCAAAGGAAGTCCTCCATTCAGTGATGCATCTGCAACATTGCTTTTATTAGTGATAACACTATACATGTTTTCTCTGCCTTCATATATTTGGCACTTTTTGTATTTTATAGTGTATTCTAAATTCTTTTAATCATAATGGAAATTTGATTAAATTTGAAAGTTTACATAAAGAAAGTAATTAAAGCTTCACGTTTAAAAAAAAAAAACAAACTCATTTCCATTGTAAGGACCAAAGGAGTGTTAGAATTACTCTTCCATGAAAAAGAAATTATCATTACATAGATACCTTGTCTAATGCACCTGCACAGCTAGAATCTCTCAGCAGCATTTTTCTTGTTCAACCAAGCATCCCTTGAGCTCTGACTTCAGAGCCTTTACCTCATTCTTTTTGCCTCCTGATAGACTTTCATTACCTGTGTGAATTAGTTATCTTCTGGAAACAACTTTCTCTGGTAAAGCAAAATGCAGTTTTACAGGACAGACTGGAAAATCTCATTTGGATGTTGCAAATGAAACAATCAGAGGAACCTGAATACTGGCCAGAGTGCTAAGTATTTATTCATGTTACTTGAGAATATCAATCAATAATTAGGGCGCTACTGCCAAATTCTCTGCATCTCTGTAATTTATGTTCTGAGCTCAGAGGCACTCCCTTTTTCTGCACCAAAATTGCCTTGAGTCCAGGGAGTTCTCATCAGCCTAATGAAGGATACATCCTTTCCTGGCCATGGTCATTGCAAGTGTCCAAGGATCTACTTGCCTCCCATGGCTGTGCCTGAACCTCTCATCAGAAAACAGCTGCTGCAAAATACTGTCCCTGAAACAGAACAGGGGCAGCAGATGGAGCAGGTTTGGTTTTTTTCTTACAGATGCTTCAGAAGTGCAGCCTGGGTGTTATTACAGAAGATGTCCCAGGGCAAAGTACAGCCTGGTGGGGAAGGTATGAACAAGGGATTGCTGTGAAAAGAGCACAGGGACTGTGAGCTGAGTGTGTGACTGCTTCCCTGGGGAATATGTGGTGGTTTCACCTTGCCTGGAGCCCATAGTGTGGGCAGATCCCAGACTGGACAAGAGGGCCTCTGGGACCAGGCACAGAGCAGTGAATTCTCTAAAGTTATGCCCAAGAAGCAAAACTACATAGAATATTCTGCAGAGGTGCAAGTTTAGGCACAGTAGCATTTGGTCTTCTCAAATCAGTGTCATCTAAAAGACACTGTAAAGGAAAATAAAAGGACACTTAAAGGGAAATAAAAATCTCATATATTTAGCAGCTGGGCCATGCAGAAACATTTCTTGTGTCAATTTCAGTGCAGCTGTCACTTCACCCAGCTTTTACTGAGGCTGCCATGATGGCGCATTACTGAGACTTTCCAAATAGGCTTCTCCAGTCTTTACATACATATACACCAACTATGCAAATCAGTACTTTTGAGGAAGGGCCATGATGCCTTAAGTTTTAGCTTTCATATTTTTTTAGATTCTGTGCTGCCTAGGTGAGTAGCTCTGAGCGCCATATTAAGTGTTAGTAATCCCTCTTCACAGGGTAATTAGACAAAACAATCCTTTTCCAGCTTGAGAACCAAGGACAACCATTACCACCTTCAGGCCCAAAAGGTATAAACAGTGGTGGACTGAAGAGAGGAAACAAGAGGGATGGAACTTCATAACCTGAAGCTATAATTAACCTCAACATGCAAATGGACCAAAATTATACAAATGTAAAACCTCCTGACCAGTCATCCACTTGGTGACCATTTTGGGTCTATCTTGGGTGCAGCCCTGGCCAGGCTCTTGTGCTGCCCAAGATGTATCCATTAAGGCCTTTTAGTAAACACCTACTTTATTCCTTGAGCTCTGCCTAGTCTCTGTTCTGGGTCAGCCTCTCAAGGCATCAGTTCTGGCACCCCAGATGGGACAGTGAGGCATCTGGAAAACTCCCTGGACCAGAGCAACCCCCAGCTCTGCCCCTCATCTGCCAGCACTCCTGGGGAGCCCCAGCTGTGGCCCAGAAGGTATCAGAGCCCAAGACTATGCCCATTTCTGAGCTAACCTGGCTTTATTCTTATGGACAATCTTTGTGAAGGTCAGACTATATGCCAGAAAAGTGGGAGCTGCAATCATGCTTGAATACTGCTTGAGTTATAGTCTCAGAAATGAATGTTGTACATGGTATAGGAAGACAGGGGACCGCACAAGGGATCAAGGGCTGTCCTCAGTGGAAGAGGACATTGAGGACATTCCAGAGGACAGCACGAGTGTCCAGGAGCTGTCCACAGAGGAAGAGGACATTCCAGAGGACAGCACAAGTGACCAGGAGCTGTCCTCAGTGGAAGAGGACATCGAGTTCTCTCCAGTGGACAGCAGGAGTGTCCAGGATCTGTCCTCAGTGGAGGAGGACATCGAGGTCTCTCCTGGAGACAGAACACGGGAGGAGAAGCTGTCCCCTCTGGAAGACAACATTGTGGCTGTTTCAGGGGACAACCTGCCTGATTGAGGACTTGCCCAAAGTGGAAAGGCCATTGAACTTGGTCCAGAGGACAGCACAGCTCTTCCCCCAGCAGCGCCCAGCTCTGCCAGCCCTGTGAGCACAGCAGCGGCAGCAGGGGCAGCCCCTGCCCTGCCCAGCTCCTCTCCTGCCGCAGGCCGTCCTACGCAGGTTGAGCCAGCAGCTGCTGCCCAGTGCGGAGCTGCTGAGGAGGCAGCAGCGGGGTCATTGCTGGCAGTGTCTGAGAGGATGAATGGCTCCGATGAGGAAATAAAATTTTGGCAGTTCTTAGATGACCTGGAGCCTTTCCTCATTGGAGACCCAGAGCTGTCCCAGGAAGCGTGTGGCTGTGAACGATGCATGGGGGAAGATCTGCCCCACACCGAGCACGGCATTAGGACCAAGCCCTTGGCCTCAGAGGACGATGAGTGGGACGAGGTGAGCATCCTGGAGCTGCCCCCAGAAGAAGATAAAGACCAAAAATGGAAAGTTTTTGGGGCAGATGGGCTCCCAGTGCCTTTCCCTCAGGAGGCCTGGGCTGAGTGCCCAGCGCATGAGCCGTGCAGCCAAGGGCCAGTGCCTGCCCTGCACAGCCCCCCCAGCCCCTGGCCCGCCCGCCTAGGGGGAGCCCAGGCCCTCCGCGGGCAGCCGGCTGCCCCCAGGAAACGTCCCTCCCGCTTCAGGCGGGCGCTGCGGGCGCTGCGGGGGCTGTTCCGCTGTCCCTGCCTCAGGCCACGGCCCGAGGAGTGAAACAGACGAGGAAAAGATGAAGAACATAAAGACAAAGAAGGAGAGGAAGATAAAAAAGATGAAGATGACCCATCCCACTGGTGCCACTGCTCTGGTGTGGGAGCAGCAGCTGTTGGGTTCAGCTGGAGGGGCTGAAAGATTGCTGCTGCAGCTCCTCCAGGGCAGGGAAGGGAAAAGCTTTTGCATGGGCCAGCAAATCCAAGCAATCCAAGCAAAACCATACCAGGCTGAGCCACCAACACCTGGGCAGTGAGGCTTGGAAAATGGCCACCCAAAGAGGCCAAAGCTCCCCCCTTCCCCGCCCCACACACACCCAGCCCCGGGCCTGGAAGGTAGAGCAACCATTTCTTGGGCACAAAGCAGAGGCTCCTGGAACAGACTCTCAACACAAACCACTCCAAGAGACAACGACAAAGAAGACAAAGACAAAGACAAAGACAAAGAAGACAAAGAAGATGAAGAAGACAACAAAGACTAAGAAGACAAGACAGAGCAGGCTTCTTTAAGGATACATAGAAGAAGAATAGTAATAGAAATTTAGAAATACTTAGAAGAAGAAGAGTACTAGGAATAGGAATAAGAATTTCAAAATATGTAGAAGAAGAAGAAAAAGAAGAATAGGGCTAGGAGTAGGAATAGGAATAGGAATAGGAATAGGACAAAGAATTTAAAAATACATAGCAGTAGCAAAGAAGAAGAGTAGTAAGAAAGTGCAGTACAAAGATGAAGAATAACATTAAGAGCGATAAGAATAGAAAAGTGAAGAGAAAATCAAATGAATAAATAAAACTAACAAATAATTTATTTTTATTTCATACTGTATGTTTATATTGCACTCTATGATAGAAAAACATTAATATACCATATGCTGTTATTGCAATACATTATAATGTCCCGACACTGTTCCCGTTATTAAAAAATATTTTATTTTCTATAAAGTTCCTAAAAAGGCACAAGAACAGAGTGCCCAGATTTCATTTTCTGTCTCTCGGCGGTGCCGATGTATTTTCCCAGGCAGTGCCACGGAGTCCCCTGTGAGCAGTGAGCGCTCAGCCCCAGCCCAGCGGGAGAGTTGCCAGCCCAGCAGGCGCTGCTCTCTGCAGGCGAACTGAAGGCGCACGTTGAGGCCGGCTGAGAGAGAGCTGTGCTGGGAGAGAGCCCTTGGCAGCAGGGCTGTGCAGCCGCCACAGCGGAGCCAGCACAGCCCCGCTGGGAGCCCGGCTGGCTCAGAAGGGCAGGGTGGGTTTGGCATGGGAGAGGAGCAAGGGCTGCTCCTTGCCGGGCTTGCTGTGCCTGTGAAGGTTCTGCAAAGGCTCTTCTCCCCACTTTCATTTCTAGTTTGCGCACAGATCATCCAGCAGAAGGAACTTGCTGCAGAGCCTGTGGCTGAAGCCTTGCCCCCTCTGCTCCCCTGTCCCTGCCCAGGGCCTGCTCAGCAGAAAGCAGCTGTGGAGTCACTTTTGGAGTCCGTACAACTCCTACACAACACAGCGCTTGGGGCTGGCAGGGACCTTACAGCTCATGTAGTTCCAGCTGATTATCTGAAGCTCTGTGTCTCCTCTCTCTGACAGGAGTTTTCTCTTTCTTTCCCTCATCCTACCTCACATTTCTTGTGCAGTCAAATCTGTATTGTTGAATAAAATCCCTCTGTTGCACTCCTATGGTCCCATTTGCCCCTTAATTGGGACAGAGCCATCTCCCCCTCATCACATGGTGACGCGTGGGCAGGGACACCTTCCGCTCCCCCAGGTGGCTCCCAGCCCCATCCCCATTTTTTGTTGTTTTAGGATAACTTTCACAGAATCCCAGGATCACGGCTCCAGGGACGGGAGCTCCGGCTCAGCCCCTGCAGCAGCTCCGTGTGGGCCAGCAGGGCCGGGTCCTGCCCAGCCCCGGGTGGCGCCGCTGCTGTCCCGGTGAGGCCACGCTCGGAGCGGCCCCGCAGCGCTGCCGGGCCCTGCTGTGTCCCTGGGCTCAGGGCTGTGTCCCTGCAGGGCCCTGCTCTGTCCCTGGGCTCGGAGCCGTGTCCCTGCAGGGCCCTGCTCTGTCCCTGGGCTCAGAGCCGTGTCCCTGCAGGGCCCTGCTCTGTCCCTGGGCTCGGAGCCGTGTCCCTGCAGGGCCCTGCTCTGTCCCTGGGCTCAGAGCCGTGTCCCTGCAGGGCCCTGCTCTGTCCCTGGGCTCGGAGCCGTGTCCCTGCAGGGCCCTGCTCTGTCCCTGGGCTCAGGGCTGTGTCCCTGCAGGGCCCTGCTCTGTCCCTGGGCTCAGAGCCGTGTCCCTGCAGGGCCCTGCTCTGTCCCTGGGCTCGGGGCCATGTCCCTGCAGGGCCCTGCTCTGTCCCTGGGCTCAGGGCTGTGTCCCTGCAGGGCCCTGCTCTGTCCCTGGGCTCGGGGCCATGTCCCTGCAGCCCTGATGGACCCTGAGCTCTGGGCACACATGGCCAGGGCCTGTTGGTGGCCACGCTGGTCACTGTGTCCCCATTCCTGGCAGGAGCCACCGAGGGAGCTGCCAGCAGCTTGGGGACATGTGGCCTTGGTGGCCTTCCTGTGCCACCTTGAGTGGGGGCAATGCCGCTCTCGCAGATTCATCCCAGGAAAGAGAACTGGGCTTGGAAACAAAGGCCCCATGTTGGCATAAGATGTTTGTTGGGTTTTTCATTACTTTTAGTTATTTGTTGTGGTTTTTGTTGTTCAGAGAAGCAGCAGTAGCAGATTATCTGCTCTTCATTTAGGAATGCTCCTCAGGAATAGTATATATTATTATATATATCACTTTGTCTCTTCCTTTTTTCTTAAGAAGTACAACCCAGCCTCTGTTATTGAGCTTGTAGAATGGGTTATGGGATGTGTTCTAGGCAAAAGTTTGATTTTGGCATTCTTATGATAATTATTTCTATTTGATGCATGTTTTTTGTTGCTCTGAGGGGCCATCACTCTGCATGGAGAGTGATAACACTTTGAAAGGGCAGCCTGAGAATAAATCATAAACCCAAACCTTTTGTCTTCCAACCCAACTGAAAGAGAGGGAAACATCATGGAAGTGAGTGGCTACCAGGGGAATTCTCCACCAGTTGGGTTGTTTAGCCTGGAGGAGTCTCAGGGGAGACCTCATTACTCTGCACAACTCCCTGATGATGAGGAGTGGTCGGGTTCTGGTGCTGTGTCCCAAAGGAAAGGAGGAGAGGAGATGGCCTCAAGTTGTTCCACAGGAGATCCAGATTGGAGATCTGAAAAAAAATTGCCCTCACAGAGTGGTCAGGCCTTGGGCTGAGCTGCTCCAGCTGCCTCCGGCTGTTGGAGTCCCTGTCTGTGAGAGTGTTCAGGAGGAGTCTGGATGCGGCCTTGGGGACAGGGTTTGGGGTGACGCTGGAGGTGCTACAGGATGACCTTGAAGGTGTTACAGATACATATTATAATATTGGCTTTTGCACTTATTGAAATGGATTTTATATGTGTAATGTTAAAGTAACTTTGTTACAGAGTTTTTATTTCTGTTGTTAATTAAGCTTAGTGAAATAGCTGATATAGGTGTGCTTGTGTTAAAATGCCTGCTTGGGTGGGATAACACCCAATGAACACAGCATGTGCACACTTGTACAGATCTGCCAACTATGAGCACTCACCCTCTGAAGGCAGTGTGGGCCAGGGCCCAAAGACTGAAGATGATGATAAAAAATGACTAAAACCACACCCAAGGAAGCGACGTGCTCTAAAAAAGTGAACCCAAGAAGAAGATATGCTGAACAGTTCTTGGAACATGTAAACTGGTTTGGGGAAAAGTTTACTGTGCATAAGGTCTATGAATATACAAAGGGCTGATGTAATGAAAAGGTATTTGAGGGATATCCCCAAAGATAACAGGGTGGTCCTGGCTGAAGTGCCTATGCATTGGCTGTAACAACCTTTGCTCTGTGGTCCTTGTCTCCTATTGTCTTTGATTAAACTTTTTTAAATTTTCAGAGGAGAGGGAATACGTTTTTCAAAAAGGTCTCTTCCAACCCTGCTAGTTCAGTGATTCTGTGACCGCTGCGGCACTCGAGCACCAGGCTGCGTTTGACGGAGCTGTTTCCCCAGCGCTGGGTGCACAGAGCGAGGAAGGCTGAGGCAGCATCGCCTGGAGTCGAGCTCCATCTGCCGGGAATTCCGGCGAGCCGCAGCAGCCACGGCACACCGGGAGCCCCTCCCTGCCGCCCTGCCCTGTCCCCTCCTGCCTGAGCTCCGCAGGGGATGCTCCTCCCTCGGTCCCACGGGGCAGAGCAGAACTGGCCAGGACTGAGCAGGCAGGACTGTCGCAGACATCTTTTCATTAAAATCCTTTCTCAGGATTTTTCTTGCTGAGAAGCTGAGAGGCTTCAGCAACAAAATGTAAACAATTGTTATCTGCTGCTGTGAAATGCAACAGATGCATCTGTGATTGGCCCATCTGGGATGTTTATAGTTAATGGCCGATCCCAGCCCAGTTAGCTTGGACTCTCTGTCCGAGACACAAATCTTTATTATTCATTCCTTTCTATTCTTAGCTTAGCTAGCCTTCTGAGATGAAACTTTTCCTTCTTTTTAGTATAGTTTTAATGTATATCATAAAATAATAAAACAAGCCTTCTGAACATGGAGTCAACATTCTCGTCTCTTCCCTCACCTGAAAACCCGTGTGACCACCGTCACAGATGGTGACCCTTGAGTGAATGAGGAAGATTCATCACTTGGTGAGACCCCAGAGGAGCACTGCTACACTGGGTAAACCCCTAGTGTGTGACATTGACGGTCACCTCACAAGTGACCACAGAAGTGGATTCTAGCCAGGAGCTGAAGAACTGATGATCCTGATTTGGACAGAGTTCACAGCTAAGGCTGACCACAAAGAGAACCTTTTGAAAAGCCTCCAGAGAAGATGTCCGGAAAGCTCAGCAGCACAGAGCAGCCTGCCAGAGCCAGGTGGACACTGTCAAAAGGTACTGTTGACTTTTCCCTTCCTGATGATGCTGCCCTTCACAGAATGTGGCTGCACATGTGGATGAGGGTACCCACAGAGGCAGAGGTTCATTTCTCCCCCTCAGAGGAGAAACTTACTGCCCTCTGGCAAAAATGGAGTAAAGAGGACAATGTTCCTATGGTGAAGAGACATTTCTATGAGTTTTTTCGATGGGCAAAGTTCCATGGGTTTTTCACAAATGTGCTCTATGCCCTTGATTCGTATGTATGGGAATGCACGGAATTCATTATTATGGCCCGGTGCCAGGATTCTGGATTCCCTCGTATCTATCCGTCATTCAAAACGCTTTCCCAGTTTTGAAATGGAAAGCAGCTGAATTTCAGTGGATTGATGATTGCAGGGGGCAGGCCCCACTGCCGGGTCCAGCAGGACAAGACCCCCTGCAGGACCTGCTGGTTTCCCCCACCCCAACTCGCAGCGTGTCCATCTGCAAACCCCTGCACCACGGGACCCTCCTGGGCAGCAGAGCTTGTGCCCACATGGCAGCAGCTGCCTGGGCCAGTGTCTTTCTCAATGCTCTGCTGCACACGGCCAATACATTTTCCCTGCCCCTGTGCCATGGCAATGCCCTGGGCCAGTTCTTCTGTGAGGTGCCACAGATCCTCAGGCTCTCCTGCTCACACTCCAACACTCTCAGGGAAGTCAGACTCATCACAGTTAGTGCCTCTTTGGTATTTGGTTGTTTTGTGTTCATTGTTTTCTCTTACGTGCAGATCTTCAGGGCTGTGCTGAGGATCCCCTCTGAGCAAAGACAGCACAAAGCCTTTTCCACCTGCCTCCCTCACCTGGCTGTGCTCTTCCTGTTTTTCAGCACTGGCATATTTGCTCAGCTGAAGCTCCCCTCCATGTCCTCCCCACTTGGTGTTGCCAGTGCTGCTGCCGTGGCCCTGCCCCGCTGCCCTGCTGGCCCTGGTGTTGCTGCAGGGCCTGAGTGCTCTCGGGGCCGGGCACAGCCCTGGGGGTGGCAGTGCCGGGGCTGCAGCAGGGACAGGCCATGGGCACTGCTGGGGCAGCGCTGACGCCTCAGCCCAGGGCCTGGGGGCTCCAGGCTCCTTGCCCAGGCTCTCTCAAGAACACGGCCAGGCCAAGGCTCAGCACAGAAACCCCCGTGAGCAGCCCCAGGCTGGCCGTGGGCAGGCTGGGGGCAAACAGCACGGCTGGGGCTCTGCAAGGGCCCTGGGGCAGACGGGAAGGAGCAGCAGAGCAGGGGCTGATCCATCCCCAGTGCGCTGCACAGCCCAGGGCAGCGTCCCAGAGCATCCTCATGGAGCTGCCAACAACATCCCCCCTCTGCAGCCCTGGCCTCTCCCCCAGCTCACACAGGTGCCCCATCCTTGCAGGCACAGCCACGGCAGCACTGGCTCAGCAGCCCCTGTTTGCATTGCACACAGCAGGGGCAGCACCCCCGTGCTGTTGCTGTGGGGACATGAACCTGAGGGAGCACAAATGCCATCAGCCCCTGGGGCCAGCAAGGGCTGGGGGACACCACGGAACCCACTCAGCTTTGTCCTGGCCTCTGCAGTCAGCCAGAAAGTTTGTTCCCATCAGCTGGGAGTTTCCTGTGCCACTGCAGACGCTGCTGCTCAGAGCCGGGGCTGCCTGGCAGCCACCCCCAAACTGCCCTCAGCATTTCCTTGGCTTCACCTTTGCTTTCTTTCCTCTTCCTGACACAAATGTCTTCCCATTGCCCAGCCCTGTTCCCTGCCCTGCAAACAGCCCATCCCTGTTTGCCCATTCCTCTCTGGCCCCACTCCCCATTGCAGTTCCTGCCTTGGCACCATGGGAACGTCCCTTGGGCAGCAGGATCATCCTCCAAGTGCTGCAGGAATTGTCTGCAGGCTCCTGCAGTGCCTCCTGCTGCTCCCTTGCCAGAGGCACCCCAGGCCAGGGGGGCACATCTGGGCTGCTGTGTCTGCCTCTGGGGCTCCCTGTTCTGGGCAGTGAGGAGGAGCTGCAGAGGCTCTGCAGGACTGACAGGATGGGCCTTGGGGCAGGCAGGAGAAGCTGAGGGACCTGGGCTGCTGGAGCTGCTGAAGAGGAGGCCCAGGGCTCATCCTGCAACTGCTGCAAAGGTGCTTTCAGAGAATCCCAGAATCAGCAGGGGTGGAACAGGCCATGGAGATCATCAAGTCTATCCTGTGCCCTGAGACCGCCTTGTCTTCCCTGAGCCTCCTCCTCTCCAGGATAAACAGCCCCAGCTCCCTCGGCTGCTCCTCACAGCTCTTGTGCTCCAGACCCCTCCCCAGCCTTGTTGCCCTTCTCTGGACACGCTCCAGCCCCTCCATGGCCTTCCTAAATTTGGGGCCCCAGAACTGCAAACAGCACTCGAGGTGCTGCCCAAGCAGTGCTGAGCACAGGGGATCAATCCCTGCCCTGCTCCTGCTGGCCACGCCATTCCTGAGCCAGGCCAGGAGCCATTGGCCTTCTTGGCCACCTGGGCACACTGCTGGCTCCTGTCCAGCCTGCTGTCCGCCAGTCCCTGCAGGTCCCTTTCTGCCTGGCTGCTGTCCAGCCCCTCCGGCACCTTGTGGAGGGAGGGAGGCAGGGAGGGAACAGGTCCTGATCTAGTCCTTCCTGAAATGTGGTGTTTGCTACCACTGCCAGTTCCCAGATCCAAGTACAGCAATTTGCTGGCACAGAAAGCCAAAATCCGGCAATTTGCTGGCACAGAAAGCCAAAATCTGGCAATTTCCTGATGCCAGTACAGGCACCCAGACCTGGTGTTTGCTGCCACTGCCAGTGCTCAGATCTGGATATTTCCCTGTTCTGGCAGAGCCAAGTCCTGCAATTTTCTGGGAAAGAAAGCCACAAGCTGGCAATTTCCTGCTACCATCATTGGCAATGCCAAGATCCGATGTTTGCTGGCACTGCCAGTTCCCAGATGCGGGAATTTCCCTGTGCGGGCCCAGCCCAAGTCCAGCAATTTTCTGGCACAGAAATCCAAAACCTGGCAAATACCTGGTACCTACAGCAACCCAATCTTGTGTTTGCTGACACCACAAATGCCCAGATCCAGAATTTTTCAGATGCCTGCACAGCATAATTCCAGCAATATGCTGGCACAGAAAGTTCACATTTGGCGATTTCCCGGTGCTGGCACATTCCCCACCCAGATCTGGTGTGTGCTGGCACTGCCAGTGCCCATGTCTGGCAATTTCCCTCTTCTGGCACTGCCCACATCCAGAATTGGCTGGCAAAGAAAGCTAAAACCTGGCAATTTCCCCCTGCCAGCACCGCCCAATCTGGGGTTTGCTGGCAGCAGGACCCCAGGAAAGAAGGAAGGCAAAGAAGAAGGCATCCAGATCCAGTCCTTCCTGGAGCCTAGAGCCTGAAATGGGCTGTTTGCTGGCACTGCCAGTGCCCAGATCTGGACATTTCTCTATTCTGGCACAGCCCAAGTGCAGCAATTTGATGGCACAGAAATCCAAAACCCGTGGCAGCTTCCTGCTACTGGGTCTGGCACCACCCACATCTTGTGTTTCCTGCGCCAGAGCCCAGATTTGGAAATTTCCTGGTGCCAGCAGAGCCCAAACCCGGCAGATTTCTGTCTCTGGCAACAACACCACCCAGATCTGGTGTTTGCTGGCAGCGCCAGCGCCCAGATCTGAAAACTTCCTGGTGCTGGCACAACCCAAGTCCAGTGATTTGCTGGCACAGAAAGCCAAAATTTGGAAATTTGCAGGTTCTGGCTCCAGCACCATCCAGATCTGGTGTTTCCTGGGACCGCCAGAGCCCAGATTTGGAAATTTGCCGGTGCCTTCACAGCCCAGGTCTAGCAATTATTTTTTTAGCTAGCTGGGGCAGAGAAGTTCCTTGGACTGTGGCGTTCCTTTTTCTTGCTCTGGACTGAAAACCCAGAAAAACACTGGCAGCTCACACCTGTGACCCACCGAGCTCTGGGACGCTGCGCTCCAGCACCAAAGGGACTTAGAAGAGACCGAGTGAGCCAACTACAGCCCACAGAAAGCACTTTCTGAATTTGCCATCTCTTCAGCACGGTCAGAGGTTTTATTTAATATTATTCATTTTTCATGCTTGTGAATACTTTACTTGTTAAATAAACTGGTTTTTTTTTTTTTTTCCACTTTTCTAGAGGGAAGTCTTTTCCTGAACTACCAGGGGGAGGGGCCGAAGGGGCTGTCCCGGGGCGCGTGGGGCTCAAACGTGGGGCTCGTGGGGCGAGCGGGGAACGGACACGGGCACGAACGGCCCCGGGCCTTCAATTGCAGCAGCGGCAGCAGCAGCGGCGGCAGCGGCGGCAGCAGGAAAAATAGATAGACAAGAAAAATATTTCTCTTTCTCTCTCGCTTTCTCTTTTTCTTTCTCTCTCTCTCCCGTTCCCGCTGTCGGGCACCCTTCTCTCGGGGTCCCTTGCCCGGCGTCCCTCCCCTCTCCCCATGATGGGCCGGGCCATGCCCCCGGCCCGCCCCCAGCCCCGGGCGGGGCTGCCCCGTGCCTGGCCCCGGCCGTCCCGCCGCGCTCTTGCCTCCGCCCAGCTCTGGCTGTACTGGCGGTGCCGCTGCCGGGCGGGCATCAGTGCCTGGTGCGGGGGCTGCATCGCCGCCCTTTGCCTCCGCCTGGCCCGAGCCCGGCCCCGGCCCCGAGGCAGGGTCCAGTCCCGGCCCCGGCCCCGGCCCCGGCCCCGGCCCCAGCCCCGACCCGGGCCCCGGCTCCTCCCGGGGCCCGCGGGGGACACAGGCGGCGCGGCCGCTCCCGCCACCTCCACTGCGGCTTCCCCGGCCCGAGCTCCGCCGCTCGGCAGCGCGGCCGCCGGCCCCGAGCCTCCCGTGCCACGTTCCGAAGAGCGAACGCCCGGGCATGGCCGGCCCGGGGCGGCTGAGGGGCGCTCGGGGGCCGGTGCTGGACCCGGGCCGGGCGCTGACAGTCGTGTCCCACCCGCAGGGAAGCCGCAGGAGGCCCTGCGGGAGCGGCACCGGCTGGGCTCGCTGCTGGGGCGCGGACCAGGCACAGCCACGGAGCAGAGAGCCCCGAGAGTGCCCAGGCTGGCATGGCTGGAGGAGGAGGAGGAGGAGGAAGGCCCTGGAGCTGGCCCAGCCCAGGAGATCGAGGAGGTGGTGCCGTTTCATCCACCGCAGGAGGGTGAGTGGCAGAGCTGGGCTGCAGGGCTGGAGCCTGCTACCAACCTGGCCCCATCCTGTCCCGTCCCAGCCCATCCCATCCCATCCCATCCCATCCCATCCCATCCCATCCCCCATCTGATCCCATCCCATTCCGTTCCATGCCATGCCATGCCACGCCATGCCATCCCCTGGGGACATGCCCATGGTCAGGACGGAAGAGGGGCCGGGCAGACACCCCGCAGGGGCCGTGCTCCATCCCCTGGAGCATCCCGGGGTTCTCCCTGCCTGGGCAGCGCAGGGCTGGGCTGTGTTCTCCAGCCTCTCCCGCAGCCCCTCAGCTCTGGCTGCGCTCGCTCTTTGCCAGATGCAGCCCTGGAGCGCACACCAGAGCAGGAATCCAGCCGTGGCCGCTTCCGCAGCACAGCGCAGGTACCTGCAGCCACCCCCACCTGGGCTGGGCCTGCTGTCCCTGCTCAGCCCAGCACCGTGTGTGCAGCACTCCATGCAACATCCCCGGCTTCCTGCCCTTCTCCTACAGTTCGTCTGCAAATTCATGAGGAGAATTCAGGAGGAAGAGAACAGCGCCATGGGCACTGGGCTGAGACCATACTCGCCCATCTACCTAACCAAGACCAGCGCTGCCCTCCTGTGTATGATTGTGGAGGAAGATTTTTACTATCCGAATCAAGTAAGCAGCCTGTGGGCAGGGTTTGATCCTCCCAGGAATATCTTGGCCTCCCAAGCCACGCATGCTGGACCCTGTGAACCTTTGAGGCCACAAGGCAGTGCGGTGGGAAGGGAAGCACTTCTCTGGGGACCCTGGGAACATTGCTCCCTCTGGCAGCTTTCCAAGTCTCCCTGTGCCTTCTCCAGGTGCCCGCCATGGTGAGGTTCATCCACCAGTGGCTGATGGCCAATGATTGTGCTGAACACAGGCTGGATGAGGCCCTGCTGGATCTCACTGAAGCACAGCCAGATGACGCAGTGATGATGCTCCTGCGTGTGGCCCCGTCCTGTGACAGGTGTGGGGCCCACCTGCCCAGAGGCCTCAGGCCTCCCCAGCCCATCACCCTGTATGGCCTGGCCCAGGTGTCTGACCAACAGAGAGTTCCAGGGCCCTTTGGCTGCTGCCTTTCCCAGCCCTGGCATGTCAGCCCCTGAGCCTGCTGCCATGCTCCCTCCCTGCCCCTCAGGGCTCTGTCCCCACAGGGCTGGGCTGCCTGGCTGCTGCTGGCCAGGCCAGTGGGCAGAGGCAGAACTGGCAGCCAGCTCAGCTCCCTCCGGGGCTGTGTCTGAGACCCCCCTGAGACAGAGCTCTGACCCCACAGAGCTGCCATGGCCATGTAGAAGATCATCATGGGCTCAGCCAGGACTGTGGAGCTGGCACAGCTGATCCTCCTGGATGTGCTGGGGAGCTGGCCAGAGCACAGCACGTGCACCTCCGATGGGGACCAAACGGGTGTCTTTGCCCTGGCTGTGAGTTTCTGCAAGTGGCCTTTGCTGGCCCCAAGGCTGCCTCTCCAGCAGCTCTCCTCCCTCCTTCCCCCACTGCATCTCCCTGCCTCAGGCGCTGGCCTGAAACCTGGCCCAGGGGCAGCTTCAGGCCCACCCAGCCCCGTGCTCCCCCTGTCTCTCTCCGGGCCTCTCCCTGCCACGCTCGGGCCCTGCCACACGGACACCTCGGCACTGAGCGCTGTCTCGGGGGCTTTGTCCTTTGCAGGCAACCGTGGTGATGTGGAAGATCCTCCAGGAGCCCCCTGTCCCACGTATATTGAAGGTGTATTTCCCCCGCCTCTTTGTGCATCTGCTCTTCCAAGTGTTCTTCAGCACTCTGGACATGCCAGAGGAGGTTGATACCTTCTGGAAGGGATGCCAGGAAGAGCACG
Organism: Calcarius lapponicus; assembly: GCA_039654755.1. NCBI lineage: Eukaryota > Metazoa > Chordata > Aves > Passeriformes > Fringillidae > Calcarius > Calcarius lapponicus. Next base: position 318,778 of record JBBFKN010000063.1, read on the forward strand.
GCCTTGCCACCAGCCCCAACAGGTGCTCCATCCCACTCCTCCTGTCCCTGCCACATGGCCTGGGAAGGAGCCAGTGCTGCCAGTGTGACCTGGGCTTTGCTGTGCACACAGGTTTGCAGTGCAGACCCTGAAGTCCCTGCTCTGCCTTCTCCACTGTGAGGATGTGGTGGTGGCAATGGAACGCAGGTGTGGCTGGGACACGCTGCTCTCTGTTGACACCCACCACTTTGCCGTGGCTCTGCTGGCCAGGTGAGACCCCCTTGTCCCCACTGCCTCTGACATTTGTGCTCTGTGCCTGGGGTGCCCCACACAGTCCCCGTGGTCATGGGCCAGTGGGCCTTGTCACTGAGGGACGGCCAAGCAGACTGGAAAAGGCTGGGAGAGGAGGGTGCCCATGAGCAACCAGCTCCCAAGTGGCCTAGGTCCCCTTGGTGGAAGGGTGGTGGGGAAAGATGAGGACTCTGTGAGTCACTCCTGGGAGAGATTTGCCCCACTGGCTCAGGGTCTTGTTTCCTTTTTCCTTTTCTCAGAATAATCTGCCACTCATCTATGCACTTTTGTTCCGGGATTGCATTCTGCCTGCTCGCCATGCTCAGCGAAGAGATGCCATACTGGGATTTCCCTGCCCTGGCATTCCTTGTGGAGGTAAGCCTCAAGGCCAGCGCTGCCTGGCTGAGCTGCCTCCCAGCTCTCTGCCCTCTCACAGCCACAACTGCCAGGACGGTGCCCGTGCCCTGTGCTGCTGCCTGGGCCCAGCCCTGTGCGGCTCCGGGCTCCTGCCGGCCGGCTCCCTGTCACTGCCCTGTGCCTTTCAGGTCCTCGAGTGCCTGGACCTGAGGGAATGCAGTGACCGTGTTCTGGAGATCATGGCAGAGAACCTGCAGAGCGAGCACAGGGCCAGGCGTTACTTGGCACTCAGAGGCCTCGTAGTGCTGGGCAAGAATCCCTTGATGGTGAGAAGGGGGCAGTGGCTGGAGCCGTGCAGGCAGCGTGGGGCTGGGCAACGCACTCGCTTGGCCTTGCCTGGGCTTCGGGTGCTGGGGCAGCTGCTCCCAGCTCTCCTGCCTCCTGTTTCAACTGCCCCAGTGCTTTGGGACAGGCCTTTGGCCTCTGGGCCCTGCGGCAGCAGCGTGGCCTTTCACAAACTTGTGTTCCACACAGGCTGAAAAAATGTGGAGCCTGACTGAAAGTCTTGCGGAGCTCCTGCAGGACAGTGATAGCGACATGATCAGGATGACCATTCTCCTACTGAGATACCTGCTCCTGGATAATGGTGCCCCAATAGCCACCCCCATTGCCCTGCAGCTGGCTGAGGCGCTCCTGCCACTCTTTGACCATGTAAGGCTCTGTGCCCTCAGCCACGGCCACCAGGTGCTGCCCGGACACTTGGTGCCCTGTGGAGATGCAGGCCTGTGCCCTGGGGGGCCTGAAGCAGCTGATGCTGAGGTCTTTTGTCCTTCCTCTCATACAGGATGATATCCAGGTGCAGCTGAGCTGAATGTGTGTCTTTCAAGAGATGCTGGACTTAGTAACAGAAGATGGAAGAAAGACCCTGAAGGCACACGTGCGCCAGAGTCTGGTCCCACTCTACTTCCACTGCCATGATGAGAATCAGATTGTTGCTGAGGTGAGGACTTGTGGCCGGCTGCTGTTCCCCTGGGAGGGGACTGGGCTGCCTCCTGCCCTGGCACTTTGTGGGCTGCAGCCTCCTCCAGGCTGTGGCACTGGGACGCAGGTCCTTTGCCCTGGGTTGGGTGGACATCTCCACGTGTCTGCTGTTCTTTAGGCTTCTTTGGAAATGCTGCTTTTTGTGGCCGAATACCTGAAGAGGAGGGACCTTGACAAACTGGTGAAGAAGAAGAAGCTGTGCATGTTCGCAGACAGCCTGGTAAGGACGGCCTGGAAGCCCCTGGTAAATACTGCAGGATCTTTCTTAATCACTGCAGGCAATCTTTGGTGGGGATGGTTGGGTACATTGCTGAGCTGCTCCTTTTGTGATTCTTTGCTGCTTTGAGCTGCAGGAAAATGACACTGATTGCTTCAGTTGGAGTCTGTGTCTTTGGTGCTGATTTTGCCCAGTGGTAAAACAAAACTGCCTCAGCCTGGAGAAGGCCCCTGAGGGCGGTGCTCAGTGTGCGGGGCTGGGAGCTGTGCCCCTGCCCGCTGCTGCAGCCAGAGGCCGCGCGGGCTCTGCTCCAGGCTCCCGTGGGCCCGAGCCGGGTGCCCATGGAGCCCCGGCCCGGCGGGGCTGCGGGCCGGCACCGCGGCTCCCCGGGCAGCAGCCGGCCCGCTGCCCCCTGCCCTCGGGAGCCCTTGGCCAGCGGCTGCTGGCCGCGCCTCAGGGCTGTGCGGGCAGGGGAGGCCGGGGCTGGGCGCAGGCAGCGCCCGGCCCAGGGGCTGAGCCCGCGCCAACCCTTCCCTCCTGCCGCTCTCTGCAGCTGGCAGAGGACAGGAGCCGAGCGGCCGAGCACCTGCGCCGGGCCCTGCGCTACCTGCAGAGCCCACAGGAGCCCCTGCGAGAGGCGGCCGTCAGGTTCATGGGTGAGTCCCGAGCCCGGGCTCCCTCCCCGGCCCGCCGCAGCTCGGCCCCGGCCCCGCCTGCTGCCCCGGCAGCGCCAGCCGGGCCCGGCGCCGTGGAGCCCCGGCTGGGCTGGGCATTGCTGCTGCCGCCCTCTGGCAGCCGTGCCCTGGGCCGGCAGCGTGCGGCAAGGGCCGGGCTGAGCCCTGCCGGGCCAGCAGCCCGTGTGGCCCCAGCGCCGGCAGCGCCGCTGGCAGGGAGCTGTGCCGCTGGCGCCGTGACAGGCTCTGTGTTCACAGGCATGGCCGGGCGGCACCTGAGGGGGCAGCAGCCAGAGCTGCAGCTGATCCGCACTGGTGAGTGAGGGCAGCGGGCTGGCAGCGGGGGCTGCCGGGGGGAGCTGCAAGCCCTGCCCCGGCTGCGGAGGGCTCTGCTCCCGGGGGCAGAGCACACTGAGATTTCAGGGCCACGGGGGCCATTGGTGGCCAGCAGCTTGGGGCTGATGCCCTTGCTCCCTGCTCCCTCCTGGCCATGGCAAGAGCTGGCTGGGATGTCCCTGGCAGGGGGCTCTCCTGAGCTCCCGGCAGATCCGGCTCTTACCGTGCCTCTGTTCCTCTCTCTTGCAGCCCTGGAACGCCTGACGGAGGACAGGAGCAGTGCCGTGTCAGAGCTGGCACTTGAAACACTGCATGTCCTCCTGGGAATCCAGCATGGGTGATATTCCACCATCCAGAGGCTGCGAGATCAGCTGCACAGGGCATGGAGGACTCGGCCTCGCCTGTCGGGGCTCGGCTGCCTGCTCTGCCGGATGACTGAGGAGGAGAGCTGATCTGGGAGGCTGTCTTTGCTGGGGCAACCTGAGCCAATGGTAATTTTCCTTTTCTTTAAGATTTTTCTTTTCTTCTTTTCCATTTTTTATCTATATTGTAAATAAATATATTCTAGTGTATATATAATTATATATATTATTATATATTCTAGATTACTGTAGATAAATCAATTCTAGAATGTGTTATGATGCACAGACTGCCAGGAGCTTTTCTCTGCTGCCCAGGGTGTGCAGGGCAAGAGGCAGGAAAGGATGCAAAGGGTGCTTGTGCACAGCAGGCTGAGGGTGGTGAGGCCCTGAAGGGGGAAATGGGTGCTGGTGCTCAGCCAGCTGCCCAGGCGTGCAGTGAGCAAGGGGAAATGGCCAGAAGCCCCTTGGCCTGTGGTGGTTCTGCTGAAGCCTTTGTGCTGCCGCCAGAGCGGCTGGGCAGGGGCCGGAGCTGCGGGGATCCCTGCCAGAGCGGTGCCTGGAGATGGCCACGAGGCCTGTGCCAGGCAGGAAGCGCCATCCGTGTCCTCCTGCCCGTGTGCTGCTGGCTGCAGTGCTGAGGGCTCCCAGGTGCCTCTGGATGGGGCTGCTCTGGAGCTGCTGTGGGGCTGCGGCGCTGCTGCCGGGCAGCTTGGCCGGGCTGGGGCAGGGCCTGAGGGGCTGGGGCGCTGGCAAGCCCTGAGCAATGGGCTGTCAGAGGCCATAAGCAGCCCTTGTTTGCTTTGGGATCACCGTGATTTTGGGGGCCAGTGCAGGGGGGAAGAGAGAAAGTGTGGGCTTCCCTGGCCCATGGCTGGGTTTTTCCCTACCATGTAGGAGTTGGGCCTTCCTCCAGGCCCTGACAGAGATAAAGAGTTTTTAATCTTTTTTGTTTTCCCTTTTTTTCTCGAATCTCTTTTCAAGAATGTGTTGTTTGTTTTTCCAGAGGAAGCGTTGGAGGTGGTCCAGTGTGGATGGGGAAGTGCTTGGGAGCAGCTGTCGCGTGGCTGGGCCGTGCCCTTGGAGAAGGCTGAGGCCATGGTTTGGGAGCAGCTTTTCTTCCAGCCGTGGCTGGCGTGAGGTGGGTCCCTGTGTGCTTGGCAGGGTGGGATCAGAGCTTTTGGGAGCTGGCAGTGAGCACAGGAGCATCCTGCTCTGGGCAGCTGCTGAGGGCTGGATGTGCCGTGGATGGCTGCAGGCTGGGCACATGTGCTGCCCTCCTGCTCTGTGCCAAAGGCAGCAGGGATGGGCAGCTCTGGGCACAGCTCTGGGCACAGCCAGCATGGCCTGGGCACCGCAGGCCTCGGCACAAGGGCACAGGAGCCCTCAGCTGACGGGCGGTTTCTGCTTTCTCCCCTTGCAGCCGGGCTCTGCGGGTGCTGAGGCTGCTCTGGGCACTGCCAGGACTCTGCTGGGCTCAGCCCTGGGCCCAGCTGGGCTGGCTCTGCCCTCGCGTTCCTCTGGCAGCTTTGCATCAGACGAGCCCGTTGCGAGCACAGCGCCTGAGCTTTCTGCTTTGGCAGGTGAGTGAGACTCTGCTGCAGGCCCAGAGATTGCAGCTGGGGACACACATCCAACTGGCAAGGACCCAAACTCTCCACAGTCCCAGCTGAACGCCTGGATCTGTGCAGGGTGTTTTGTCTGTCCCATTCTTCCTTCTTGCTTGGCTGGAATTGTGCAATTGCACTTTCTTCCTCCTCTAGCAGTGCCACGAGTGGGCCAAAGCTGGCGAGTGGGCCGTGCTCCTGAGGCAGTGCAGTCTGGAGCTGGTGGATGGAGAATTGCCCTCCTGCACTGCCAAACCAGAGCAAAAAGCTGTCAGTGGGACTTGGTGACTCTAAGAAATCCCTGACAGTTTCAAAGGGAATGTGCAGCTCATTGCCAGGCTGAGAAGGAAGGTCACCTTCTAAAGGATTTGGGCTTTGACAGAGCTTCCATTCCCAGTCCTGCTTGGAGCTGGAAGGGCACAAAGAAATTTCCTCTTGCCTCGACCACAATTTCAAATACCAATGTTGAAAACAAAGTCCAAAATCTTTGAAGAGGCTACTGAGGTCACTAAGATGGATCCATGCCATCAGCAAATTTACAATGTAAATAACTGAGTTCTCTTTTTCAAAAGATCATTTACCTCTTCATGCAAAGAATGTAAGTTTGCATTTGTTTTGTTTTTTTCCACTAACATTATGTTATGTTTTTTCACTAACACTTGGTTTTTATTCTTATCTTTTTCAATTTACCTATTTTTTTTCCTTTTTCCTTTTTTCCCTTTCAATAGAAACCATGTGCTATCAAAGGAATGTCCCTTGCTCCTGGTTGCCGTGTGGAGCAGCTCCCTTCCTGCTGGCTGAGCTGCTCAGGCAGAGCCCGGCAGCTCCTGGCCCTGCAGGGCTGAGGCTTTTCCCTATTGCTGGGCACAGACTGATGGAGCAGCACTGCTGAACACGGGCACACAGAGGGACCAGCAGCAGCTGCCTTTGGCCACCTGAGGCTCCAAGGCCCAAGCTCTGAGCAGCCAGGGCTGGAAGAGACTGGCAGGATCTGATCCCTGACTCTGGGCCAGGGCTGCACAAATGACCCCACAGCAGCAGCAGCAGCAGCAGCAGCAGCAGCAGCAGATGGAGCTGACTTTGAGCACAGCCCCTGCCCCTCTTCCCTCCTGTGTGCAGCGGTGTCACAGCAGCCTGAGGCACCTGGGAGCCCCCAGGGCCAGCAGGGACTGGAGATGGCAGCCCTGGGCTCCTGGAGGCTGGGCAAGGAACGGAGCTGGGCACTCCCTGTCCGTGGGGAGCTTCCAGATGGAAAAGGCTGCTGTGGCCAGGCAGCTCCAAGGACACAGAAAGGAGGCTCTGGAGCACTGGATCTGTGCCAGTGCCACAGTCCTGGGCAGCAGCCAGCGAGCCCTGGGGGAACAGAGGGCACAGCAAGAGGGACAGAACCAGGCAAGGGCAGAGACTGGGAAGAGCCAGGCCCGGGAGCAGGAACAGCTGCTCCATTGCACTCTTGGAGAAAGCTCTTGGCTGGTTTAAAGCGCTGAAAGGCGTGAAGGGCAGAGAGGAGGCCCCAGCAAACAATGCTCCGGTTTGCACAGCCTCCCCTCTCTGTGTCCCAGAAGGAATTGGATGGTCTGTGTTCTTCTCTGCGAGTCATCTCGTTCAGCATGAGCAGCTCAGCACCAGGAGCTGAAGGAGCTGAAGCCTCAGGCCACAGGAGCTGGGCAAGAGGGAACTTTTGGAGCAAAGTAATGCTGCTAAAATAGCCCCAGCTGAATGCAGTGGACAGAATCATGGAATCCCAGAATCCTTTCTGTTGGAAAAGCCCTCTGAGCTCACCCAGTGCAGCCGCTCACCCAGCAGTGCCAAGCCCAGCACTAAACCACGTCCCTGAAGTGCCAAGGCCTGGACACCAGCCCTGAGTGAGGCCTGGACAGCAGCCCTGAGCCAAAGGTGGCCTCTGGATGAACCTTCCAAGCAAAGGTTCTCTTTGTATCTGCTCCCTGATGAAATAGGCCTGGTCATTAGCACTGTGATAGATGTATGCACTCATTAGTGAAACATGTCTTGACCTTTGTGTATTTAGAAGCCAGACAAGGCCATGAAATCTGACATCTGGCCTTGTTTGGGGCTGTATGGTCAAAGTCAGCTCCCTTGGTTCCACCTTGAGCCTTGGACAGGCTTTGGGAGGGACCCAAGAGGAGGATGAAGGCAGATGTTGCCACACTAGCAGTGCTGTCAGTTTGTTCATTCAGCACTGTCAGAGCTGGGCCCTCTCCCAGCGGGGTTGGAGCCTCACCTGGGGCTGGAGGCACCTGCAGGAATTCCCAGTGCCCAGGAGTGGCTCTGCAGCCCTTGGCTGTGACAGCTTCCCCAGCTGCTGTGTGGCTCTGGGGGATGGTAAAGTCTGAGGGTAAATACTGCAGGATCTTTCTTAATCACTGCAGGTAATCTTTGGTGGGGATGGTTGGGTGCATTGCTGAGCTGCTCCTTTTGTGATTCTTTGCTGCTTTGAGCTGCAGGAAAATGACACTGATTGCTTCAGTTGGAGTCTGTGTCTTTGGTGCTGACTTTGCCCACTGGTAAAACAAAACTGGCACAGTCTGGCCAGATCCCAACAAAATGTCACTTGTTGAGTGTAAATGTGAGGAATCAGTCCCATCAGAAATTCCCAGCTGGGAAGCCCTTCCCTGGAGTTTCCTGGCTCTGGAGGGGGCTGAGGTCGGAGCCCCGTGGGAGCAGTGGGGCAGTCGGGTAAAAGAAGCTGCAGCCCTGGATGTCTTCAAATGCATCCAAAAATTGCACATGGAAAAGGAAAAGACCTGGTGGGTTTGGGCAGACAAAGATGAATTTGTTGAGAGTACATAGGAAACAGCACCTTCAGAAGGAACAATTATTGTTGGAATGCTCCCACATGGAGCAACAGAAGAAGGTTTTAATCTTCAGCTCTGATGCATTTGTGCAAGTGAAATATCAATATAAGAAATAACTATCTACATATTTATGGTATAATAAGACCTTAATATATAGATTTTTATATGTATATGTCTATATCTACATATCTATATCTATGTTTCTAGATCAATACATACATATAAAATAATAATAATGTGAAGTAGTGCTGACAATACTAATTTGGTAGCTTTGTCTGCTCAGGGATGTAACACTAAATACCCTACAGAACAGGATTGGCCAGGACCCTAATGTCAGTGGTCAACTTTGTGAGATTGTATACAATGGAAAAAAGAGGAAGGGAGGAAATTGGCGATTTTTACAGGGTGTGCTGATACTGTGATGCAGAGTGCTGTGTCTGTTCCTGTGAAAAATACAGTGATTTTGCCTGCAGGGTTTTTCATGGACCAGACTATGCACAAGCTGCAGGATTGGTTGCACGGGTGAAGGGGTTGTTAAAAGAGCAGTTGAAAAAATGAGGAAATGGGAACCTTTGCCCATGGAGAACCCATCTCCCAGATGTGCTCCATGCCCTTAACAATGGCCCCGGGGGGAAATGGAAACCCCCTGGCTGTGCACAGCTGCACCCAATTTGCAAATCCAACCATGGGCAGTGAGACTTGGGCTGCCTGGGAAATTGTTGTGGCTGTGATGGCCCCTGGCAGGGCCAGCCCAGAGGCTGCAGGGCTGGGCCTTCATGCATTGGAATTCATTAGGAGAAATGCAAAGCAAATGAGAGCTATCAGTTCTGAAACAGGAATTCACATTCCCCCAGGACACTTTGCTTTGGTAACTGCTCCCTTGGAGCTTGGCCTTGCAAAGTGTTCCTGTCATGGCAGGAGGAACTGATGCAGAATATCCAGGAAAAATTACAGTAATTCTGTTAAACAATAATGAACAAGATTGGATTATTCAACCCCATGACAGGGTAGCACAATTATCAATATTGCAATTTTAAGAACGATTGTGAAAAAAAGAGTTCCAGCTCCAGTCACCATTGTTTCTGGAGATCAAGGGTTTGGATCCAGCAGCCCTAATAATGGAGCCAGAGTGTGGGTCTGGAGGCCAAAAGGCCCTCCCGAGGCAGCTGAAGGAGCAGCTCCTGGGAAAGACAACTCTGAGTCCTGAAACCTGGGCAGGAACAATGGGAATGTGTCCCTGCAGCCAAGGATTGTGTGGGAGAACCAGTAGATCTGACAGGAGATTGTTTGACATGCCCTGCCAGACCAGATCTCCCTGTTTGCCCCAAGGGCCCCTTTGGAAAATGCTCTGATCCATGGGGCTCCATGTGAAGGCTGCTGTGACCCTGAGGGGCTTGCACAGGAATTCCATCCAGGAGCCTGGGTGCCCCTCAGGGACTGGGACCCGGCCCCTTCCAGCCAGAGGGGAAAGGGCCCCCCCAGGCCTTGTGGGCCACAGACAGCATGGTAAAGCTGAACAGCAAAGGGCCTGGGGGCATTATTCTGGAATTACAAAGGTGCCAGCTGCATGGACAACAGAATTCTTGTTCCTAATTTGAATGAGATTGAGAAAAGAGAACAAAGAACTCTGTCACTAAAGTACTACTGGTGTCTGTAAGGTGTACCTTGATAGTCAGCCAGAATCTTTGTCTGCCACAAACACCTCTAGTGTTTCACCCAGGGGTTAGTCATCCAAATGGAATGATGAGTTATGAAAATGTAAAGATCAGGGAGCCAAAGTGCTGCATGTCAGCAATTGCTGGGTGTGTTCTCAGCTGGAGCTGGGAGGAATGGGGTTCCCTTGGAGGGCCCAGCCTGTGGGGTGGCCAGAACTCTGTCCATGGGCTCTGACTCGTCACTGTCAGTGCAGGGACAGTGAAAGAGAATGGCACAGGAATGCAATGATCACTTGGACAGGATTCCCTAAGATTTGCCTTCAGGAGAAACCAAAGCCTGTTCTAGTTCCAGAGGCCACAGTGTGAGAGGATTTCTGTGCTTTCCCATCCCTGCCAATGTCAGTAGAACTTGGGGTGCTGGAGCTGCTCAGTGTCAGTGTCACACCACTCTTGGCTGCAGGGCCACCATTTTGGGTCCTTCAGCAACAGCCACAAGGAAGAGCTCGGGCCCAGAGATCATTTTCCCCCCAAGGAGTGCCTTGGCTTTCATCAAGCAAAATATTCTGGTTCATCCTGTGGCCCATGTGTGCTGCCCCGTCCTGTGGAGTTGACAGGAATAAGCTGAATGGATTATTAGAAGAATAGCAACAACTATTTAGGCATGTTTTAAAAGGAACGTGAATAGCTCAGAGTAATGAAATTAGACAGCCCTGGCCAGGCTTTGGGGGGAACCAATGAGGAGAATGAAACCAGATGTTGCCACAGTAGCAGTGCTGTCAGCTTGTTTGTTTGACAGTGGAAAAGCTGTGTCCTCTCCCAGCGGGCTTGGAGCCTCCTTGCCTGCAGAGCTGGAGGCACCTGCAGGAATTCCCAGGCTCTGGGAGTGACTCTGCAGTCCTTGGCTTCCCCAGCTGATAGGTGGGTCTGGCTGGTGGTAAAGCCTGAGGGGGAACTGCTGATGGATCTTTCTTTAATCACTGCAGGCAACCTTTGGTAGTCATGACTGGATGGATTGCTGAGCTTCTCCTTTTGTAATTCGGTACTAATGATGATATGCTTTGCTGAGCTTCTCCTTTTGTAATTCTTTGCTAATGATGATGTGCTTTGCTGAGCTTCTCCTTTTGTAATTCTTGGCAGCTGTGCATGATATAAATGACACAATTCCTTCAGCTGGTGTCTGTGTCTTTGGTAGTGACCCTGCCCACTGGTGAAACAGGGCCCCCTCTTGCCTGAGTGTTCCCTGGCAAGGCAAAAGCCCTCCCTCCAAAATTCCCCCCTTCCTCCTTGTTCCCCCTGTCATACCCTGAGCATGATGTGCTCTGCTCTGGGGTGTGCCGGGGTCAGTTGGGGTCCCCTGTCCTGGCTGTGTCCCTGCCCAGCTGCCCCGCAGCCCCAGCCCCTCCCCAGCGTGGCTGGACGAGGGGCGGGACAGGCCTTGGCTGTGCTGCAGCTCAGCAAGAACAAAACCATCTCTGCGTGCTCAGCCTGTGCTCAGCGCCCGGCCCAGCAGTGTCTCAGTGCCAGGGGCTGTGCCCTCAGTGCCTGCCGGGGGTTTCCATGGCAGCTGCCAGGCCAGGTGCCCCAGGTGTGCCCCCAGTGCCGGGTGCCATGGAAACAGTGCCCAGCCCTGCCCCTTTCTGTCTGGCTGCCCTGGCCTTTGGCCCTGGCAGTGCCGCTGGCTGCTGGTTCCTGGGGCCTGAGCGGCCAGCGCGGCACAGGGCAGGTGGCCATGGCACAGCCCCAGCAAGGGATCCCCTCTGGCTCTGGGCACTGGCACCAGCCCTGAGCAAGGGGCCCAGGGCAGTGTCCATGGCATCAGCCCCGTGCAATGGCCCAGGGCAGGCTGGCCTCACAGCTGGCCCAGGGCTCTCTGCAGTGCCCTTCCATCACTCTTGGGTCACTCACACACTCCAACAACCCACTGCGTGCTTTGAGCTGCAAGGAATGCAAAGCTGTTCTGTCCTTCAGGAATTGGAGTAATTCTGTCTTTAGCCAGCTCTGGATTTGTGTTTATTGCAGAACTTCCTGTCTAGCTCTAAATCATTCCTTGCATGGTTCTGCCTTGGAGTAGGGGTACCTCCTTGGTGGCAGCCTGGGCTTGGCACACATTTGAGGAGGATGTCTGTTTTCAGTGGGGAAATTCAGGAGTTTAGGATTGCTTGAAAAAGAAGAAGAAAACCCTTCTTTGGCTGAGTGCAGCCAGTTCTCCAAGCAAAGCAGGTCCCAGGTGAATGGGGAGAGACAGGATGGGCCTGGGGAATGTGGAGCAAGGTTGTCCACACTGGGTCAGACCTGAAGGCACAGCTTCTCTGAGCAGGCCAGACCTCCTTAGGAGAGTCTCTGCATTAATATCAGTCACTGAATGTTGCAATCACCTCTTCTCTAATGAGAACAGTAATACACCCTTTCAAAAAGGAATGCTGGTTTATTAGAACCTCTTTGAAACATTTCTCCATAACTGAGTAGGAAACCTTCCTCATGAACTGCTCCAGACCAGAGGGAAATCAAGGCAGAGCCATGGTTTGTCAGGACTTGCTTGATCCTAATGAGCCCCGTGGTGCATTTGGAGCTGAGCCCTGGAACCTCAGGGCCTGGGAGGAGATTGCACAAACCTGGCCAGGAGACAAAGGCAGAGGAAACACCCAAAGTGTCTCAGAGCACTGATGGGTCCCACTGAGGTCCATCACCAACACAGGCTCCTCATGGACTCCTTGGAGGAGAGAATTGGAGACCAGGATGGCACAAAACCCTCTCAGAGACTCAGTGTGGGAAGGAAAATCCAAAGTACCTAAAGAAACCTTGAGTGTCTCAAAGCATTAATGAGCCCCAGTGATTGTCAGTGCAAAGCTCTCAAGGGACTCGTTAAAGCTGATAATTGGGGCCATGATTGCACAAACCTCTCCCAGAGTCTGTATCCAAAGGGAAACACCAAGTACCTTAAAATAACTGAAATAGTACCCTGAAGCATAAATGAGCCCAGTGAGTGTTGTTACTGACAAAGCCTCTCCAGGGACTAATTACAGCAGATAATTGGAGGCCAGGATTGCACAGACCTCTCAGAGACTGCAAGGCAAAAGCCAAACCCAAAGTCCTTTGAAAACCCTGCAGTCCCTGGGAGCATTGAGGAGCCCCAGGGCCATTGCTGAGCAAGGCTCCCCAGGGACTCCTTCCAGCAGATCCTTGAGGCCACTGGGATGTGGGCTGGGGGGGGATGCTGAGGGCAGCACAAGGGGCTGACAGTGCCCAGCCTGGCTGGGGCTGTGCCAGGAGGCCCCAGGGCCTCAGGACAAGGTGTCTCCTCCCAGCCCTTGCTGGCACAGACCCTGCTGTGCCCCAGGGCACCCAGACTTGGCTTCTCTTTGTCCCCACCTGTCATCACTGCCTGCAGTTCTCTGCTCTGCCTGGGGCCTGGGGACACTTTCTCTGTCCTGTCCCTCATTGGGACCCATTAAAAGTCCAAGAAACTCTGGAGTTGGATTCTGCCATGGAGTTCTGGAGAGGTTTCTTCAGCTCCCTCTCAGGGACTGATGTTCAGGGCCTGAGCACAAAGCCCCAGAGGCTCATTGAAGTCCTGGTGCTGTGTCTGTGCTGCTGAGCTGGGCCGGGCTCCTGGCCCAGAGGCAGCTCCTGGCAAGGGCAGCGCTGCAGAGAGACAGCTCTGGCCAGGAGCAGCTCCTGGGCACAGCCCAGCAGGGCTGGGGCTCTGCCAGGGCCCCTCAGGGACACCAGCAGGGCACAGACAGAGCTCACAGGGGCTCAGCACTGGCAGGGCTGGGGCATGGCCCCGAGGGGGCTGTGTCACAGCAGCACCTCTGGGGCTGTGTCACAGAGGCACAGAGCAGCTGGGATGGCAGCAAGGGCTGTGTGACAGCACAGAGTGGGCTGTGGGACAGCCCTGAGGGGGCTGTGACATCACAGAGGCAGCTGTGACATCAGAGAAGGCAGCTCTGTCACATCAGAATGTGGGTTGTGACATGGAGTATGATATCATAGAGCAGGTGTGTGATGTCACAGAGAAAGCTGTGACATGACAGACAAGGCTGTGACATCAGAGGGTGACTGTGACATCACATAGCAGCTGAAGGACATCGCATGGAGGCTGTGTGACATTACAGAGTGGTTGTGTGACATCACAGGAGGCTGTATGAAATCATAGGTAGCCTGTGACATCACAGGTGGATGTGTGACATCACTGGGGGCTGTGTGACATCACAGGGGCTATGTGACTTTAGAGGAGCTGTGTAACATCACAGAAGCTGTGTGACATCACAGGAGTCTGTATGACATCACAGGGGCAGTGTGACATCACAGAGCAGCTGCATGACATCACAGGATGCCGTGTGACGTAACAGGGGCTGTGTGACATCCCAGGGGCTGTGTGACATCACAGAGCAGCTGCATGACATCACAGGGGCTGTGTGACATCACTGGGGCTGTGTGGCATCACAGGGGCTGTGTGGCATCACGGGGCTGTGTGACATCAGAGGGGGCTGTGTGAGGTCCCTGGGGAGGTCACTCTGCCCCGGCCCCCTCACAGCTCCCCCCAGAGCAGTCCAACCCTGCTCGTGCACAGCGGGGTCCCCCCCTGTCCCCCCGGGTCCCCCGGCCCCGGCCCCGCAGCCTCCCCCAGAGGATGTTCCACGAGATCGACCCCAGAGCCTGACACGGGCACGGGGCCTGGGGGGGGACAGGGGGACAGGGACCCCCCGGCAGCGTCCCCGTGTCCCCCAGGGCCAGAGCCTGGGCCAGGGCTCCTTCACCCTGTTAGAGATAAATATCATAATATTGGCTTTTTGCAAATATTAACATGGATTTTATATGTGTGATGCTAAAGTAACTTTGTTCTAAAGATAGAGTTTTTATTTCTGTTGTTAATCGAGCTTAGACATAGCAGTGAAATAGCTGACAGAAGTGTGCTTGTGTTCAACTGCCTGCTTGGATGGGATAACATCCAATGCACACAGGATGAGGACACCTGCACAGATCTGCCAACTATCAGCACTCACCGTCTGAAGGCAGAGTGGACCAAGGCCCAAAACTGGAGGTGATAAGAATGGACTAAAACCACAACCAAGGAGTCTGCATGCTCTAAAAAGGCAGATCCAAGGAAGAGCCATGCTAAACCCTTCTTGGAGCATGTAATCTAGTTTGGGGGAAAAGTTTGCTGTGCGTGAGGGTCTATGAATATGCAACAGGCTGATGTAAGGGAAAAGTATTTCAGGGGGATATCCGAAGGTAACAGGGTGCTCCTGGCTGAGTGCCAAGATGCACCCGGCCGTGATAACCTTTGCTCCATGCTCCTGGTCTCCCACTGTCCTTTATTAAACTTTGTACATTTTCACAGGAGAGTGAACGTGCTTTTCACAAACAGAATCTCAAGGAAACAAGGGTCAGTTGTTAAGCCAAGGCTCTGCTGTGACCAAGTGGGGGCTCATGGGACACATGTGCCACTGGGGCATTGCCAGGTCTGGCAGGAACAAGGCTCCATTGTTGCCCAGCAAGGCCTCAGGGCGCCCAGGAGAGCGGCGTGACAATGACATCTTGGGGAACCAAGTGTCACCTGCAAACACAACGGGGCCTCGTGGAAGCCAGGGGCCACTTGGATACTGCCAGGGCAGGTGGAACTCAGTGTCCATTGGGACACAGCACAGCCTCATGGAACTCAGCAGAGCATTGGGACAGCCTGGAATCTCATGGAGACAAGGCTCTGCTTTGGCAAAGTGGGGCCCACAGGACACAGGTGCCAGCGGGACATTGCCAGCACTTGTGGAACCCAGTGTCCACTGTGACACAGCAGAACCTCATGGAAACGTGGGGACCACTGGGACGCACTGAAATCTCATGGAAGCAAGTGTCAGCTGTGAACGCAGCACGGCCTCACAGAACCCAGGGGCAACGGGGACTGTGCTGTGGCTCGTGGGAGCGAGGGGCCACTGTGACCCAGCGGGGCCTCCTGGAACCCAGGAGAACATTGTGGGCCCATGGATCCTCACAGAAACACAGCCCCATTGTGACAAAGGGCAGCATCACAATGGTCTCCTGGGTTCCATGAGTCCTCGCTATGTTTAGAATGGACACTTGGTTCCCCAAGATTCCATGGCATCCCTCTGCTCTCCTGTGATTTGAGGCTGTGCTGTGTCACAATGGACACTTGCTTCTGGCAAGGCTGGAGATGTCCCAGTGGCACTGGGCTTCCATGAGGCCGTGCTTTGTCACAGTGGGGCCTGGGTTCCATGAGATTCCATTGTCCCACAATGGTCTCCTGGGTGCCACGAGGCCTGCCTTTGTCACAGGGGAACCTGGCTTGCAAGAGCCTTGGCCATGTCCCAGTGGCACAGGGGTTCCATGAGACCCTGCTGTGTCACAATGGGCCCTTGGTTCCATCAGGTTCCATTGTGTCACAGTGCTCTCCCAGGTCCCATGAGGCCTTGGTCTGCCACAGTGGTGTCTTGTTCCTACTGGGCCTGACAATGTCCCAGTGGCACCTGTGTCCCACGAGGCCCCACTTGATCAAAGCAGAGCCTTGCTCCCATGAGATTCCACTGGGTCACAATGTTCTGCTGGGTTTCATGAGAACCTGATGTGCTGACAATTGATCCTTGGATCCCAGAGATTCCATTGCATCACAGCACTGTCCTTGGTTCCATGAGGCCCAGCTTTGTCACAACTGGACCTTGGTTCCATGAGACTCCATTGTATCACAGCGGTGTCCTTGGTTCCATGAGGCCCTGCTGGGTCACAGTGGAGCCTTTGTGCCTTTCGTTTCCATGGTGCCACAATGGTCTCTTGGATTCCATGAGGCCACGCTGTAAAACAGTGGACCCTTGGTTCCATGAGTTTCCATTCCATCAGGATGATCTCTTGCATTCCATGAGGCCCTGCTGTGTCACTATGGAACCTTTGTTCCATGTGTTCCCATTGGGACACAATGGTCTCCAGCGCTCCATGAGGCTGAGCCGTGAAACTCTGGGCACTTGGTTCCATGAGATTGCACCACGGTGTTACCATGGTCTCCTGGGTCCTGTAACAATTCACACTTGGTTCCATGAGATTTCACCACGGTGTCACCATGGTCTCCTGGGTCCTGTAACAATTCACACTGGGTTCCATGAGATTCCATGGTGTCACCCACACAATCTCCTTTAGCCTTCAGTTCCATTTTTAAAGTCACAATTACAACATTTCATCAGCATACTCACATTTGCATAAATCTGTGTCACAGTTTTACAACCCTGTGTGGCTTCAGCGCCTGCGTCAGTTCCTCCTGCAGTGGTCGTCAGTCTTCTGGTGCTCTTTTGATGAAGGCTTCTGTCATCCTCCTCACATTGGAACGTTTTACCTGGATCATCAGCCCATGCCTGGTGCTTCTTGTTCTTCAGTCTAACCTGGTTTGAGCTGATTTTGCCCTTTGCAGGTTCTGTTCAAACTTGCTGTCTTGCTCTTGGTGCCTTTGTTGTGTTGCTTGCTCTGCTCTCTCATTTTCTCTGCTGTCTCGCTGGCTTTGCCTGCACATCTCGCTCCAGGGCTGCTTGTGGGGAACCTTTCCTTGCACAGCCCTGAGGATTCCCCCAGCCCGGGCTCCCAGCAGCTCCACGCCCGGCCAGGAGGAGCAGCAGGGCCAGGGCTGACAGGGCATGCCCCCAGATGTGGCCCCCGCTGGTGACACAGCCGGGCCCTTGGGAGGCTGCCTCAGGCTGTATTGTCCACCAGCATCCCAGGAGGCAGCAGAAAATCCTCCTGCAGATGCTGATTCCGGAGCCTCCCAGCGCTTCCTTGTCTCCAGGAGCTTCTGCCAAGCCCCAGTGAAACCTCGATGCCGCATTGTTCCACAGCCTCACAACGCTCTCCTGGCTCCCATGAGGTCCCTCTGTGTCCCCCTGCAGCAATGGTCCATCAGGGTCTCCTGGCTCCATCAGGGTCTCCCGGCTTCCATCAGGGTCTCCTGGCTTCATCAGGGTCTCCTGGCTCCATCAGGGTCTCCTGGCTTCCATGAGGTCCCACTGTGTCCTGCTGCAGCCCCCATTTGGTCACAGCAGAGCCTTGGCTTAACAACTGACCCTTGTTTCCTTGAGATTCCGTTTGTGAAAAGCACATTCACTCTCCTGTGAAAATGTACAAAGTTTAATAAAGGACAATGGGAGACCAGGAGCATGGAGCAAAGGTTATCACGGCCGGGTGCATCGTGGCACTCAGCCAGGAGCACCCTGTTACCTTCGGGGATCCCCCTGAAATACCTTTCCCTTACATCAGCCTGTTGCATATTCATAGACCCTCATGCACAGCAAACTTTTCCCCCAAACTAGATTACATGCTCCAAGAAGGGTTTAGCATGGCTCTTCCTTGGATCTGCCTTTTTAGAGCATGCAGACTCCTTGGTTGTGGTTTTAGTCCATTCTTATCACCTCCAGTTTTGGGCCTTGGTCCACTCTGCCTTCAGACGGTGAGTGCTGACAGTTGGCAGATCTGTCCAGGTGTCCTCATCCTGTGTGCATTGGATGTTATCCCATCCAAGCAGGCAGTTGAACACAAGCACACTTCTGTCAGCTATTTCACTGCTATGTCTAAGCTCGATTAACAACAGAAATAAAAACTCTATCTTTAGAACAAAGTTACTTTAGCATCACACATATAAAATCCATGTTAATATTTGCAAAAAGCCAATATTATGATATTTATCTTTAACAGGGTGAAGGAGCCCTGGCCCAGGCTCTGGCCCTGGGGGACACGGGGACGCTGCCGGGGGGTCCCTGTCCCCCTGTCCCCCCCAGGCCCCGTGCCCGTGTCAGGCTCTGGGGTCGATCTCGTGGAACATCCTCTGGGAGAGGCTGCGGGGCCGGGACCGGGGGACCCGGGGGGACAGGGGGGGACCCCGCTGTGCACGAGCAGGGTTGGACTGCTCTGGGGGGAGCTGTGAGGGGGCCGGGGCAGAGTGACCTCCCCAGGGACCTCACACAGCCCCTGGGATGTCACACAGCATCCTGTGATGTCACACAGTCCCTGAGATGTCACACAGCCCCCGTGATGTCACACTGCCCCTGTGAATGTCACACAGCCCTGTGATGTCACACAGCCCCCAGTGATGTCACACTGCCCCTGTGAATGTCACACAGCCCTGTGATGTCACACAGCCCCCAGTGATGTCACACAGCCATCTGTGATGTCACAGGCTACCTATGATTTCATACAGCCTCCTGTGATGTCACCCAACCACTCTGTAATGTCACAGCCTCCATGTGATGTCATTCAGCTGCTATGTGATGTCACAGTTACCCTGTGATGTCACAGCCTTGTCTGTCATGTCACAGCTTTCTCTGTGACATCACACAGCTGCTCTGTGATATCATACTCTATGTCACAACCCACATTCTGATGTGACAGAGCCGCCTTCTCTGATGTCACAGCTGCCTCTGTGATGTCACAGCCCCCTCAGTGCTGTCCCACAGCCCACTCTGTGCTGTCACACAGCCCTTGCTGCCATCCCAGCTGCTCTTTGCCTCTGGGACACAGCCACAGAGGTGCTGCTGTGACACAGCCCCCTCTGGGCCATGCCCCAGCCCTGCCAGTGCTGAGCCCCTGTGAGCTCTGTCTGTGCCCTGCTGGTGTCCCTGAGGGGCCCTGGCAGTGCCCCAGCCCTGCTGGGCTGTGCCCAGGAGCTGCTCCTGGCCAGAGCTGTCTCTCTGCAGCGCTGCCCTTGCCAGGAGCTGCCTCTGGGCCAGGAGCCCGGCCCAGCTCAGCAGCAAAGACACAGCACAGGGACTTTAATGACCCTCTGGGCCTTTGTGCTCAGGCCCTGAACATCAGTCCCTGAGAGGGAGCTGAAGAAACTTCTCCAGAACTCCAAGCCAGAATCCAACTCCAAAGTTTCTTGGACTTGCAATGGGCCCCAATGAGGGACAGGACTGAGAAAGTGTCCCCAGGCCCCAGGCAGAGCAGAGAACTGCAGGCAGTGCTGACAGGTGGGGACAAAGAGAAGCCAAGTCTGGGTGCCCTGGGGCACAGCAGGGTCTGTGCCAGCAAGGGCTGGGAGGAGACACCTTGTCCTGAGGCCCTGGGGCCTCCTGGCACAGCCCCAGCCAGGCTGGGCACTGTCAGCCCCTTGTGCTGCCCTCAGCATCCCCCCCCAGCCCACATCCCAGTGGCCTCAAGGATCTGCTGCAAGGAGTCCCTGGGGAGCCTTGGGCAGCAATGGCCCTGGGGCTCCTCAATGCTCTCTGCAGGGTTTTCAAAGGACTTTGGGTTTGGCTTTTGCCTTGCAGTCTCTGAGAGCTTTGTGCAATCCTGGCCTCCAATTATCTGCTGTAATTAGTCCCTGCAGAGGCTTTGTCAGTAACAACTCTCACTGGGCTCATTCATGCTTCAGGGTAATTCAGTTATTTTAAGGCACTTGGTGTTTCCCTTTGGATACAGACTCTGGGAGAGGTTTGTGCAATCATGGCCCCAATTATCTGCTTTAAGGAGTCCCTTGAGAGCTTTGCACTGACACTCAGTGGGGCTCATTAATGCTCTGAGATACTCAAGGTTTTTTTAGGTACTTTGGATTTTCTTTCCCACACTGAGTCTCTGAGAGGGTTTTGTGCCATCCTGGTCTCCAATTCTCTCCTCCAAGGAGTCCATGAGGAGCCTGTGTTGGGGATGGACCTCAGTGGGACCCATCAGTGCTCTGAGACACTTTGGGTGTTTCCTCTGACTTTGTCTCCTGGCAAGGTTTGTGCAATCTCCTCCCACGCCCTGAGGTTCCAGGGCTCACTCCAAATGCACCACGGGGCTCATTAGGATCAAGCAAGTCCTGACAAACCATGGCTCTGCCTTGATTTCCCTCTGGTCTGGAGCAGTTCATGAGGAAGGTTTCCTACTCAATTACGGAGAAATGTTTCAAAGAGCTTCTAATAAATCAGCATTCCTTTTTTGAAAGGGTGTATTTTATTACTGATCTCATTAGAGAAGAGGTGATTGCAACATTCAATGACTGATATTAATGCAGGGTCTCTCCTAAGGAGGTCTGGCCTGCTCAGAGAAGCTGTGCCTTCAGGTCTGACCCAGTGTGGACAACCTTGCTCCACATTCCCCAGGCCCATCCTGTCTCTCCCCATTCACCTGGGACATGCTTTGCTTGGAGAACTGGCTGCACTCAGTCAAAGAAGGGTTTTCTTCTTCTTTTTCAAGCAATCCTAAACTCCTGAATTTCCCCACTGAAAACAGACACCCTCCTCAAATGTGTGCCAAGCCCAGGCTGCCACCAAGGAGGTACCCCCTACTCCAAGGCAGAACCATGCAAGGAATGATTTAGAGCTAGACAGGAAGTTCTGCAATAAACACAAATCCAGAG
The DNA here is from genome assembly GCA_039654755.1 of Calcarius lapponicus. Taxonomy (NCBI): domain Eukaryota; kingdom Metazoa; phylum Chordata; class Aves; order Passeriformes; family Fringillidae; genus Calcarius; species Calcarius lapponicus. The sequence continues at coordinate 339,436 of JBBFKN010000063.1, forward strand.
CTGGCTAAAGACAGAATTACTCCAATTCCTGAAGGACAGACCAGCTTTGCATTCCTTGCAGTTCAAAGCAGGCAGTGGGTTGTTGGAGTGTGTGAGTGACCCAAGAGTGATGGAAGGGCACTGCAGAGAGCCCTGGGCCAGCTGTGAGGCCAGCCTGCCCTGGGCCATTGCACGGGGCTGATGCCATGGACACTGCCCTGGGCCCCTTGCTCAGGGCTGGTGCCAGTGCCCAGAGCCAGAGGGGATCCCTTGCTGGGGCTGTGCCATGGCCACCTGCCCTGTGCCGCGCTGGCCGCTCAGGCCCCAGGAACCAGCAGCCAGCGGCACTGCCAGGGCCAAAGGCCAGGGCAGCCAGACAGAAAGGGGCAGGGCTGGGCACTGTTTCCATGGCACCCGGCACTGGGGGCACACCTGGGGCACCTGGCCTGGCAGCTGCCATGGAAACCCCCGGCAGGCACTGAGGGCACAGCCCCTGGCACTGAGACACTGCTGGGCCGGGCGCTGAGCACAGGGCTGAGCACGCAGAGATGGTTTTGTTCTTGCTGAGCTGCAGCACAGCCAAGGCCTGTCCTGCCCCTCGTCCAGCCACGCTGGGGAGGGGCTGGGGCTGCGGGGCAGCTGGGCAGGGACACAGCCAGGACAGGGGGACCCCAACTGACCCCGGCACACCCCAGAGCAGAGCACATCATGCTCAGGGTATGACAGGGGGAACAACAAGGAAGGGGGAATTTTGGAGGGAGGGCTTTTGCCTTGCCAGGGAACACTTAGGCAAGAGGGGGCCCTGTTTCACCAGTAGGCAGGGTCACTACCAAAGACACAGACACCAGCTGAAGGAATTGTGTCATTTATATCATGCACAGCTGCAAAGAATTACAAAAGGAGAAGCTCAGCAAAGCACATCATCATTAGCATAGAATTACAAAAGGAGAAGCTCAGCAATCCATCCAGTCATGACTACCAAAGGTTGCCTGCAGTGATTCAAGAAAGATCCATCAGCAGTTCCCCTCAGGCTTTACCACCAGCCAGACCCACCCATCAGCTGGGGAAGCCCAGGACTGCAGAGTCACTCCCAGACCCTGGGAATTCCTGCAGGTGCCTCCAGCTCTGCAGGCCAGGAGGCTCCAAGCCCGCTGGCAGAGGACACAGCTTTTCCACTGTCAAACAAACAAGCTGACAGCACTGCTACTGTGGCAACATCTGGTTTCATTCTCCTCATTGGTTCCTCCCAAAGCGTGGCCAGGGCTCAAGGAGGAACCAAGGGAGGTGACTTTGATCCTTCAGCCCCAAACAAGGCCAGACGGGGCCAGGTCTGGTTTCTCAATACAGAAAGATAAATCCATGTTTTATCAAGGAACACATGCACTGACCATGTTGTTAATAATGCTTCCTTAAGGAGTGGATACAAATATAACATTTGGTTGGAAGGTTCCTCTAGAGGTGAACTTTGCCTCAGGGCCTGTTCAGGCCTGGATCACAGCCTGTTCAGGCCTTGGTACTTTGATCAGTCCTGGGACCTACAATGAACTGCAACCTTCCTAATAATCCTTTCAATAACACAGTTTAGATTGAGATATTAGGCATAAAGGCATCTTGCATCAATTGAGTGCTGTTTAATTTCATTACTCTGAGCTATTCACGTTCCTTTTAAAACATGCCTAAATAGTTGTTGCTATTCTTCTAACAATCCATTCAGCTTTCCTGTCAACTCCACAGGACAAGGCAGCACACATGGGGCCACAGGATGAACCAGAATCTTTTGCTTGATGAAAGCCAAGGCACTCCTTGGGGGAAAATGTTCTCTGGGCCCCAACTCTTCCTTGTGGCTGTTGCTGAAGGACCCAAAATGGTGGCCCTGCAGCCAAGAGTGGTGTGACACTGACACTGAGCAGCTCCAGCACCCCAAGTTCTACTGGCATTGGCAGGAATGGTGAAGCACAGAAATCCTCTCACACTGTGGCCTCTGGAACTAGAACAAGCTTTGGTTTCTCCTGAAGGCAAATCTTAGGGAATCCTGTCCAAGTGATCATTGCATTCCTGTGTTCTCTTTAACTGTCCCTGCACTGACAGTGATGAGTCAGAGCCCATGGACAGAGTTCTGGCCACCCCACAGGCTGGGCCCTCCAAAGGAACCCCATTCCTCGCAGCTCCAGCTGAGAACACACCCAGCAATTGCTGACATGCAGCACTTTGGCTACCCTGATCTTTACCCTGATTTTCATAAATCATTCCATTTGGATGACTAACCCCTTGGTGAAACACTAGAGGTGTTTGTGGCAGACAAAGATTTTGGCTGACTATCAAGGTACACCTTACAGACACCAGTAGTACTTAGTGACACCGTTCTTCATTCTTTTTTCTCAATCTCATTCAAATTAGGAACAAGAATTCTGTTGTCCATGCAGCTGGCACCTTTGTAATTCCAGAATAATGCCCCCAGGCCCTTTGCTGTTCAGCTTTCCCATGCTGTCTGTGGCTCACAAGGCCTGGGGGGGGCCCTTTCCCCCCCTGGCTGGAAGGGGCCGGGTCCCAGTCCCTGAGGGGCACCCAGGCTCCTGGATGGAATTCCTGTGCCGGCCCCTCAGGGTCACAGCAGCCTTCACATGGAGCCCCCTGGATCAGAGCATTTTCCAAAGGGGCCCTTGGGGCAAACAGGGAAATCTGGTCTGGTAGGATGTGTCAAACAATCTTCTGTCAGATCAACTGGCTCTCACACAGAATCCTTGGCTGCAGGGACACATTCCCATTGCTCCTGCCCAGCTTTCAGGACTCAGAGTTGTCTTTCCCAGGAGCTGCTCCTTCAGCTGCCTCGGGAGGGCCTTTTGGCCTCCCCACCCACACTCTGGCTCCATTATTAGGGCTGCTGCTCATCCAACCCTTTATCTCCACAAACGGTGGTGACTGGAGCTGGATCTCCTGTTTTCACAATCGTTCTTAAAATTGCAATATTGATAATTGTGCTACCCTGTCATGGGGTTGAATAATCCAATCTTGTTCATTGTTGTTTAACAGAATTACTGTAATTTCTCCTGGATATTCTGCATCATTTCCTCCTGCCATGACAGGAACACTTTACAAGGCCAAGCTCCAAGGGAGCAGTTACCAAAGCAAAGTGTCCTGGGGGAATGTGAATTCCTGTTTCAGAACTGATAGCTCTCCTTTGCTTTGCATTTATCCTAATGAATTCCAATGCATGAAGGCCCAGCTCTGCAGCCTCTGGGCTGGCCCTGCCAGGGGCCATCACAGCCACAACAATTCCCCAGGCAGCCCAAGTCTCACTGCCCATGGTTGGATTTGCAAATTGGGTGCAGCTGTGCACAGCCAGGGGGTTTCCATTTCCCCCCTGGGCCATTGTTAAGGGCATGGAGCACATCTGGGAAATGGGTTCTCCATGGGCAAAGGTTCCCATCTCCTCATTTTCCAACTGCTCTTTTAACAACCCCTTCACCTGTGCAACCAATCCTGCAGCTTGTGCATAGTCTGGTCCATGAAAAACCCTGCAGGCAAAATCACTGTATTTTTCACAGGAACAGACAAAGCACTCTGCATCACAGTATCAGCACACCCTGAAAAAATCGCCAATTTCCTCCCTTCCTCCTTTTTTCATTGTATACAATCTCACAAAGTTGACCACTGACATTAGGGTCCTGGCCAATCCTGTTCTGTAGGGTATTTAGTGTTACATCCCTCAGCAGCCAAAGCTACCAAATTAGTATTGTCAGCACTATTTCACATTATTATTTTTTTATATGTACATATTGATATAGAAATATAGATATAGATATGTAGATATAGACATATATATATAAATCTATATTTATATATTAAGGTCTTATTATACCATAAATATGTAGATAGTTATTTATTATATTGATATTTCACTTGCACAAATGCATCTGAGCTCAAGATTAAAACCTTCTTCTGTTGCTCCATGTGGGAGCATTCCAACAATAATTGTTCCTTCTGAAGGTGCTGTTTCCTATGTACTCTCAACAAATTCATCTTTGTCTGCCCAAACCCACCAGGTCTTTTCCTTTTCCATGTGCAATTTTTGGATGCATTTGAAGACATCCAGGGCTGCAGCTTCTTTTACCCGACTGCCCCACTGCTCCCACGGGGCTCCGACCTCAGCCCACTCCAGAGCCAGGGAACTCCAGGGAAGGGCTTCCCAGCTGGGAATTTCTGATGGGACTGATTCCTCACATTTACATTCAACAAGTGACATTTTGTTGGGATCTGGCCAGACTGTGCCAGTTTTGTTTTACCAGTGGCCAAAGTCAGCACCAAAGACACAGACTCCAACTGAAGCAATCAGTGTCATTTCCTGCAGTTCAGAGCAGCAAAGAATCACAAAAGGAGCAGCTCAGCAATGCACCCAACCATCCCCACCAAAGATTGCCTGCAGGGATTAGGAAAGATCCAGCAGCATTTACCCTCAGGCTTTACCATGCCCCAGAGCCACACAGCAGCTGGGGAAGCTGTCACAGCCAAGGGCTGCAGAGCCACTCCTGGGCACTGGGAATTCCTGCAGGTGCCTCCAGCCCCAGGTGAGGCTCCAAGCCCGCTGGGAGAGGGCCCAGCTCTGACAGTGCTGAATGAACAAACTGACAGCACTGCTAGTGTGGCAGCATCTGCTTTCATCCTCCTCTTGGGTCCCTCCCAAAGCCTGGCCAGGGCTCAAGGAGGAACCAAGGGAGCTGACTTTGACCATACAGCCCCAAACAAGGCCAGATGTCAGATTTCATGGCCTTGTCTGGCTTCTAAATACACAAAGGTCAAGACATGTTTCACTAATGAGTGCATACATCTATCACAGTGCTAATGACCAGGCCTATTTTATCAGGGAGCAGATACAAAGAGAACCTTTGCTTGGAAGGTTCATCCAAAGGCCCCCTTTGGTTTAGGGCTGCTGTCCAGGCCTCACTCAGGGCTGGTGTCCAGGCCTTGGATCTTCAGGAACGTGGTTTAGTGCTGGGCTTGGCACTGCTGGGTGAGCGGCTGCACTGGGTGAGCTCAGAGGGCTTTTCCAACAGAAAGGATTCTGGGATTCCATGATTCTATCCGCTGCATTCAGCTGGGGCTATTTTAGCAGCATTACTTTGCTCCAAAAGTTCCCTCTTGCCCAGCTCCTGTGGCCTAAGGCTTCAGCTCCTTCAGCTCCTGGTGCTGAGCTGCTCATGCTGAACGAGATGACTCAGAGAGAAGAACACAGTCCATCCAATTCCTTCTGGTACACAGAGAGGGGAGGCTGTGCAAACAGGAACATTGTTTGCTGGGGCCTCCTCTCTGCCCTTCACGCCTTCCAGCGCTTTAAACCAGCCAAGAGCTTTCTCCAAGAGTGCAATGGAGCAGCTGTTCCTGCTCCCGGGCCTGGCTCTTCCCAGTCTCTGCCCTTGCCTGGTTCTGTCCCTCTTGCTGTGCCCTCTGTTTCCCAGGGCTGGCTGGCTGCTGCCCAGGACTGTGGCACTGGCACAGATCCAGTGCTCCAGAGCCTCCTTTCTGTGTCCTTGGAGCTGCCTGGGCACAGCAGCCTTTTCCATCTGGAAGCTCCCCATGGACAGGGAGTGCCCAGCTCCGTTCCTTGCCCAGCCTCCAGGAGCCCAGGGCTGCCATCTCCAGTCCCTGCTGGCCCTGGGGGCTCCCAGGTGCCTCAGGCTGCTGTGACACCGCTGCACACGGGAGGGAAGAGGGGCAGGGGCTGTGCTCAAAGTCAGCTCCATCTGCTGCTGCTGCTGCTGTGGGGTCATTTGTGCAGCCCTGGCCCAGAGTCAGGGATCAGATCCTGCCAGTCTCTTCCAGCCCTGGCTGCTCAGAGGTTGGGCCTTGGAGCCTCAGGTGGCCAAAGGCAGCTGCTGCTGGTCCCTCTGTGTGCCCGAGTTCAGCAGTGCTGCTCCATCAGTCTGTGCCCAGCAACGGGGAAAAGCCTCAGCCCTGCAGGGCCAGGAGCTGCCGGGCTCTGCCTGAGCAGCTCAGCCAGCAGGAAGGGAGCTGCTCCACACGGCAACCAGGAGCAAAGGACATTCCTTTGATAGCACATGGTTTCTATTGAAAGGGAAAAAAAGGAAAAAGGAAAAAAATAGGTCAATTGTAAAAGATGAGAATAAAATCCAAGTGTTAGTGAAAAAACATAACATAATGTTAGTGGAAAAAACAAAACATAAATGCAATGTTACATTCTTTGCATTAAGAGGTAAATGATCTTTTTTCAACAGAGAACTCAGTTATTTACATTGTAAATGTGCTGATGGCATGGATCCATCTTACTGACCTCAGCAGCCTTTTAAAAGATTTTGGGCTTTGTTTCCAACATTAGTATTTGAAATTGTGGTCGAAGCAAGAGGAAATTACTTTGTGCCCTTCCAGCTCCAAGCAGGACTGGGAATGGAAACTCTGTCAAAGCCCAATTCCTTTAGAAGATGACCTTCCTTCTCAGCCTGGCAATGAGCTGCACATTCCCTTTGAAACTGTCAGGGATCTCTTAGAGTCACAAAGTCCCACTGACAGCTTTTTGCTCTGGTTTGGCAGTGCAGGAGGGCAATTCTCCATCCCTCAGCTCCAGACTGCACTGCCTCAGGAGCACGGCCCACTCGCCAGCTTTGGCCCACTCGTGGCACTGCCAGAGGAGGAAGAAAGTGCAATTGCACAATTCCAGCCAAGCAAGAAGGAAGAATGGGACAGTCAAAACACCCTGCACAGATCCAGGCGTTCATCTGGGACTGTGGAGAGTTTGGGTCCTTGCCAGTTGGATCTGTGTCCCCAGCTGCAATCTCTGGGCCTGCAGCAGAGTCTCACTCACCTGCCAAAGCAGAAAGCTCAGGCGCTGTGCTCGCAACGGGCTCGTCTGATGCAGAGCTGCCAGAGCAATGTGAGGGCAGAGCCAGCCCAGCTGGGCCCAGGGCTGAGCCCAGCAGAGCCCTGGCAGAGCCCAGAGCAGCCTCAGCACCCGCAGAGCCCGGCTGCAAGGAGAGAAAGCAGAAACCACCCGTCAGCTGAGGGCTCCTGTGCCCTTGTGCCAAGGCCTGTGGTGCCCAAGCCATGCTGGCTGTGCCCAGAGCTGTGCCCAGAGCTGCCCATCCCTGCTGCCTTTGGCACAGAGCAGGAGGGCAGCACATGTGCCCAGCCTGCAGCCATCCACGGCACATCCAGCCCTCAGCAGCTGCCCAGAGCAGGATGCTCCTGTGCTCACTGCCAGCTCCCAAAAGCTCTGATCCCACCCTGCCAAGCACACAGGGACCCACCTCACGCCAGCCATGGCTGCAAGAAAAGCTGCTCCCAAACCATGGCCTCAGCCTTCTCCAAGGGCACGGCCCAGCCACGCCACAGCTGCTCCCAAGCACTTCCCCATCCACACTGGACCACCTCCAATGCTTCCTCTGGAACAACAAACAACACATTCTTGAAAAGAGATTAGAGACAAAAAGGGAAAACAAGAAAAATGGTAAAAACTCTTATCTCTGTCAGGGCCTTGAGGAAGGCCCAACTCCTACATGGTAGGGAAAAACCCAGCCATGGCTGAGGGAAGCCCACACTTTCTCTCTTCCCCCCTGCGCTGCCCCCCAAAATCACCGTGATCCCAAAGCAAACAAGGGCAGTGGAGCAGCCCAGCCCTTCCTTGCCTGCAAAGCAAAGCAGCTGTGCATGGGTTCTGGAGTCCCACCTCTGCTCCCACCATGGGGTTTGTTTGTGTCAGGCTGGCTGCCCCAGCCCCAGCCCCAGCCCGGGGCACGGTGGGTGTTGGGGGCTGTTGGCAGGGCCAGGAGCCCACTCCCATTCCGTACCCACCCCAGCCCATGCCCCAGCCCTGCCAAAAGCAGCTGGGCAGCGACTGAAGGATCAGCTGCATCTGCCCCAGCAAAGGGGGAACCTTTGCTTCCCAGCCAGGTTGGGCCATGCCCAAATCTGGCAGCATTTCCCTGGGTGGGGACTCATCTGCAAATTCCCTGTGGGGTTTGGTTGGCTTTGAAGAAGGTGCCAGAATCAAAGTCCATCACCTTCAGCCTCCAGTGGCCAGGCTGAGGAAGAGCTTGTCATCCTTGGTGTCACCCTCGCTGTCTCCAGCAGCAGCAGCAGCAGCAGCAGCAGCAGCAGCAGCAGCAGCATCCCCACCCGGTACAGCTTCTCCAGAGGCTCCTTCTCTTTCCCTGGGGGCAGACCAGGCTCTCAGGGCTCTGCCCAGGGCCCAGCTGTCAGGGAACCAGGACAAGCAAAACCAGCTTGGATGGCGGCCACCAGTGCTGGGCAGAGCAGCTCAGCTCCAGCACAAGGGCTGCGTGTGCCCATCCCATGAGCCCGGTGCAGTGACACAGGCAGCACAAAAAGCTCTGGGTTCCTTTGCTTCTCATTGTCAAGGCATGTGTGGAGCTGCAACTTACCAGGGCCCTGGATCAAAGTGTGCCTGCGGCTCTCTCCCTTCTTCTATGGCAGAGGAATATCCTGCACCCAAGGATCACAGAACAGGTTGTCTAATGTGGGTCTGTCCAAGGAGTTCACAGATAAACACCACCTGATCAGATCTTTGCACCCTGGGGAGAGAAAGCAGAAACTGCCTGTCAGCCAGAGAAGGCTCCTGTCTGCTTTGCCCCACTATTCCTGTGCCCAGGCCATTCTGGATGTGCTCAGAGCTGGGCCTAAACTTTCCCATCCATTCCCTGTTTTGGAGGAGAGCAGGACATGTGCCACCTCCTCAGCAGCTGCCAGAGTGTGATGCTCACGAGCCCACTGCTGGCTCCCAGCACTGGGATTCCCCCCCATGCCCAGAGAAGAGGATCCACCTTGAGAGAGCCTTTGTGGCAGTGGGAGCTGGCCCCAGCAGAGGTTCTGGCCCCTCCTGAAAGGGTGCTCCCCACAGACCATCTGGTGCAGCAGGATGCCCAGGGACCAGACCGTTGCTGCCTCGCCGTGGGTACCAGCCAAAGTCGTTCCATTCCGGGGGGCTGTAGGACAGTGTTCCTATGGAATACAGATGCAGTTCAGCAGGGGGATGCTGCTGCTCCCAGAGCCTGGCCCCAGCATCCCTGGGCACATGGGGGCTGCATCAGTGGCACACAGGGTGACCACTGCCCTCTCGCCAGCACCTGGGACTTGTGCACAAACTTAGGCTTGGGAAAGAAGCCACTGGTGTCGGAAGAGGGATGTGGAAGCCCTGGCTAGGCCTGACCATGACATGCAAAGGAAAAACCCCCTCTGTGCTGGGGAAAAAACATGCCCTTATTCTCCCTGCCTGCATTGCCCCAAAAATATTATAAAGCCAATGCAAACAGGGTGAGTAGAGCAGTCCAAGCCCTTCCTTTTGCCTGCACACCAAACTGGCTGGGGCACAGGTTACAGCCCCCCCTCTCTGCTACCCCCACCCACGGGGGTTTTGGTCGGGGCGGCTGCCCCAGCCCAGCCCCAGTCCTGGGCAGAGTGGCTGGCAAAGGCTGCCAGCAGGGCTGGAAGATGGCTCCCCACCCAGCCCTGCCCTAAAGCAACTCAGCTGAAGACTCAGTCCCCTGACTGGCAGCAAAAGGGAGAATCCCCAGTGCCACAGCCAGCTCGGCCTGTGGGATGTTGGGCCATGAGATGCCAGCAGTGGGAACACAGCCCTGTGTAGGCTCACCTGCAAAGTGGGTGTAGACTGTGTCTTGTAGGTAGGTGTCACAGCCAAAGTCTATCAGTTTGGCCTGCCCGGTGGCCAGGTCCAGCAGGATGTTGGCTGGTTTGATGTCGCGGTGCAGGACCCCGCAGCTGGTGCAGTGCCGCACGGCCTCCAGCACCTGGCGGAACAGCTCCCGCGCCTCCTCCTCGGGCAGGAACCGCCGTGCCCGAATGAAATGCTGCAGGTCCTGACACCGCTCCGGCCACTCCAGCACCATCACGATGTACTTGGGGAGCTCGACCCACTCCAGCAGCTGCACCACACCGGGGAAGCCAGTGGACACCTTGGCCAGCAGCACGATCTCCAGCGGGGCGCTGGTGCCGCCGGGCTGCGGGAGGAGCGCGGCGCCGTCAGTGGGGCTGAGGCCGTGCCGGGGCTCTGGGAGCCCTCAGCCAGCCCGGGATGCTCTGCACGCCCCGCTCAGCCCACGCCCGCTCTCCCTGAGGCGTCCTGGCGGCTCCCACTGTGCCGGGCCCCGGCTCATCCCCGCCTGGCACGGCCCGGCTGCTGCCGCTGGCCCTGCTCACTCACCAGCTCGCCCCAGTGCCGGACGCGGTTCCGTGGCACCCTTTTGATGGCCACCTGCGAGAGAGGGAGAGCACCGGGCTCAGCTCGCCGCCCGCCCTGCCCTGCCCCATCCTCCTCCTCCTCCATCCCCTCCTCCTCTGCCCGCCGCCGGCCCCGCCGCTCACCGGGGCTCCGTCCGAGAGCCGCGTGGCCGCGAAGACGCTTCCGAAGCCGTCGCGCCCCAGCAGCACGCCCAGCCGGTACCACTCCTTCAGGCCCTCCTGCGGCTTCCCTGCGGGCGGGACGCGGCTGTCAGCGCCCGGCCCAGGGCCAGCACCGGCCCCCGAGCGCCCCTCAGCCGCCCCGGGCCGGCCATGCCCAGGCGTTCTCTCTTCGGAACGCGGCACAGGAGGCTCGGGGCCGGCGGCCGCGCTGCGGAGCGCCAGAGCTCGGGCCGGGGAAGCCGCAGCAGAGGCGGCGGGAGCGGCCGCGCCGCCTGTGTCCCCCGCGGGCCATGGGAGGAGCCGGGGCCGGGGCCGGGGCCGGGGCCGGGGCCGGGGTCGGGGCCAAGGCCGGGGCCGGGACTGGGGCCGGGGCCGGGCTCGGGCCAGGCGGAGGCAAAGGGCGGCGATGCCGCCCCCGCACCAGGCACTGATACCCGCCCAGCAGCGCCACAGCCAGCACGGCCAGAGCCGGGCGGAGGCGAGAGCGCGGCGGGACGGCCGGGGCCGGGCACGGGGCAGCCCCGCCCGGGGCCAGGGGGCGGGCCGGGAGCATGGCCCGGCCCATCATGGGGAGAGGGAGGCGGGGAGAGGGGAGGGACGCCGGGCAAGGGAGGTGCCCGACAGCGGGAAAGGGAAGGAAAGAGAAAGGAAAAGAGAAGGAGAAAGAAAAAGAGAAAGATTTTTCTCGTCTATCTGCTTTGCCGCTGCCGCTGCCGCCGCTGCTGCTGCCGCTGCTGCAACTGAAGCCCCAGGGCCGTTCGTGCCCGTGTCCGTTCCCCGCTCGCCCCACGAGCCCCACGTTCGAGCCCCACGCGCCCTGGGACAGCCCCTTCGGCCCCTTCCCCTGCTGGTTCAGGAAAAGACTTCCCTCGAGAAAAGTGGAAAAAAAACCCCCCAGTTTATTTAACAAGTAAAGTATTCACAAGCATGAAAAATGAATAATATTAAATAAAACCTCTGACAGTGCTGAAGAGATGGCAAATTCAGAAAGTGCTTTTTGTGGGTCGTAGTTGGCTCACTCGGTCTCTTCTAAGTCCCTTTGGTGCTGGAGCGCAGCGTCCCAGAGCTCGGTGGGCCACAGGTGTGAGCTGCCGGTGTTTTTCTGGGTTTTCAGTCCAGAGCAAGAAAAAGGAATGCCACAGTCCAAGGAACTTCTCTGCCCCAGCTAGCTAAAAAAAAAAATAATTGCTAGACCTGGGCTGTGAAGGCACCAGAAAATTTCCAAATCTGGGCTCTGGTGGTCCCAGCAAACACCAGATCTGGATGGTGCTGGAGCCAGAACCTGCAAATTTCCAAATTTTGGCTTTCTGTGCCAGCAAATCACTGGACTTGGGTTGTGCCAGAACCAGGAAGTTTTCAGATCTGGGCGCTGGCTGCTGTCGTTGCCAGCGACAGAAATCTTCTGGCTTTAGGCTCTGCTGGCACCGGGAAATATCCAAATCTGGGCTCTGGCGCAGGAAACACAAGATGTGGGTGGTGCCAGACCCAGCAGCAGAAAGCTGCCACGGGTTTTGGATTTCTGTGCCAGCAAATTGCTGCACTTGGGCTGTGCCAGAATAGGGAAATGTCCAGATCTGGGCACTGGCAGTGCCAGCAAACAGCCCATTTCAGGCTCCAGGCTCCAGGAAGGACTGGATCTGGATGCCTTCTTCTTTGCCTTCCTTCTTTCCTGGGGTCCTGCTGCCCGCAAACCCCAGATTGGGTGGTGCTGGCAAGGGGAAATTGCCAGGTTTTAGCTTTCTTTGCCAGCCAATTCTGGACGTGGGCAGTGCCAGAAGAGGGAAATTGCCAGACGTGGGCACTGGCAGTGCCAGCGCACACCAGATCTGGGTGGGGAATGTGCCAGCACCGGGAAATTGCCAAATGTGAACTTTCTGTGCCAGCATATTGCTGGAATTATGCTGTGCAGGCATCTGAAAAATTCTGGATCTGGGCACTTGTGGTGTCAGCAAACACAAGATTGGGTTGCTGTAGGTACCAGGTATTTGCTTGGTTTTGGCTTTCTTTGCCAGAAAATTGCTGGACTTGGGCTGTGCTGCCACCGGGAAATTGCTGGATCTGGGCACTGGCAGTGCCAGCAAACACCAGATCTGGGTGGGACCAGCACCAGGTATTTTCCAGGTTTTGGCTTTCTGTGCCAGAAAATTCCTAGACTCGGGCTGGGCCAGATGGGAAATTCCTGCATCTGGGAACTGGCAGTGCCAGCAAACACCAGACCTTGGCATTGCCAATGATGGTAGCAGGAAATTGCCAGATTGTGGCTTTCTTTCCCAGAAAATTGCTGGACTTGGCTCTGCCAGAACAGGGAAATATCCAGATCTGAGCACTGGCAGTGGCAGCAAACACCAGGTCTGGGCGCCTGTATTGGCATCAGGAAATTGCCGGATTTTGGCTTTCTGTGCCAGCAAATTGCTGTACTTGGATCTGGGAACTGGCAGTGGTAGCAAACACCACATTTCAGGAAGGACTAGATCAGGACCTGTTCCCTCCCTGCCTGCCTCCCTCCACAAGGTGCCAGAGGGGCTGGACAGCAGCCAGGCAGAAAGGGACTTGCAGGGACTGGTGGACAGCGGGCTGGACAGGAGCCAGCAGTGTGCCCAGGTGGCCAAGAAGGCCAATGGCTCCTGGCCTGGCTCAGGAATGGCGTGGCCAGCAGGAGCAGGGCAGGGATTCTTCCCCTGTGCTCAGCACTGCTTGGGCAGCACCTCGAGTGCTGTTTGCAGTTCTGGGGCCCCCAATTTAGGAAGGCCATGGAGGGGCTGGAGCATGTCCAGAGAAGGGCAACAAGGCTGGGGAGGGGTCTGGAGCACAAGAGCTGTGAGGAGCAGCTGAGGGAGCTGGGGTTGTTTATCCTGGAGAGGAGGAGGCTCAGGGAAGACAAGGCGGTGTCAGGGCACAGGTTGGACTTGATGATCTCCATGGCCTGTTCCACCCTTGCTGATTCTGGGATTCTCTGAAAGCACCTTTGCAGTAGTTGCAGGATGAGCCCTGGGCCTCCTCTTCAGCAGCTCCAGCAGCCCAGGTCCCTCAGCTTCTCCTGCCAGCCCCAAAGCCCATCCTGTCAGTCCTGCAGAGCCTCTGCAGCTCCTCCTCATTGCCCAGAACAGGGAGCCCCAGAGGCAGACACAGCAGCCCAGATGTGCCCCCCTGGCCTGGGGTGCCTCTGGCAAGGGAGCAGCACCAGGCACTGCAGGAGCCTGCAGACAATTCCTGCAGCACTTGGAGGATGATCCTGCTGCCCAGGGGACGTTCCCATGGGGCCAAGACAGGAACTGCAATGGGGAGTGGGGCCAGAGAGGAAAGGGCAAACAGGGATGGGCTGTTTGCAGGGCAGGAACAGGGCTGGGCAATGGGAAGATGTTTGTATCAGGAAGAGGAAAGAAAGCAAAGGTGAAGCCAAGGAAATGCTCAGGGCAGTTTGGGGGTGGCTGCCAGGCAGCCCTGTCTCTGAGCAACAGCGTCTGCAGTGGCACAGGAAACTCCCAGTTGATGGGAACAAACTTTCTGGCTGACTGCAGAGGCCAGGACAGAGCTGAGTGGTTTCCCTGGTGTCCCCCAGCCCTTGCTGGCCCCAGGGGCTGATGGCATTTGTGCTCCCTCAGGTTCATGTCCCCACAGCAACAGCATGGGGGTGCTGCCCCTGCTGTGTGCAATGCAAACAGGGGCTGCTGAGCCAGTGCTGCCGTGGCTGTGCCTGCAAGGATGGGGCACCTGTGTGAGCTGGGGGAGAGGCCAGGGCTGCAGAGGGGGGATGTTGTTGGCAGCTCCATGAGGAGGCTCTGGGACACTGCCCTGGGCTGTGCAGCGCCCTGGGGATGGATCAGCCCCTGCTCTGCTGCTCCTTCCCGTCTGCCCCAGGGCCCTTGCAGAGCCCCAGCCATGCTGTTTGCCCCCAGCCTGCCCACGGCCAGCCTGGGGCTGCTCACGGGGGTTTCTGTTCTGAGCCTTGGCCTGGCCGTGTTCTTGAGAGAGCCTGGGCAAGGAGCCTGGAGCCCCCAGGGCCTGGGCTGAGGCGTCAGCGCTGCCCCAGCAGTGCCCATGGCCTGTCCCTGCTGCAGCCCCGGCACTGCCACCCCCAGGGCTGTGCCCGGCCCCGAGAGCACTCAGGCCCTGCAGCAGCACCAGGGCCAGCAGGGCAGCGGGGCAGGGCCACGGCAGCAGCACTGGCAACACCAAGTGCTGCTGCTGCTGCTGGGCACAGCTGCTGGGCCAGCACTGATCTGCCCCAGCTCTGCACACAGACATTGCTGCTGCAGCTCCAGAGAAGGCAACAAAAGGGCATCTCTGCAGAAAACTCTGCTGGGAGATCCTTTAGTTCCTTTAAAGAGACCAAGAGCTCATTGACACAGTCTGTGGCCACAGGGAAGGAGGTGGAGAAACAAAATCAGAAATTGCACAAACAATGACATTTATTTGAGGATAATATTAAACACATAAAACAGAGAAAAAAGAACCACCAAATTGAAACCAACAAAAGTATTAAAGATGACTTTTATTACAAGTGATTTTCAGAAATTGGCAAGCAGATTAATGTTCCTGAAAGCATCCAGTCATCAGTGTCCACACTGCAGCCTTGAGCTCCTGGTTCCTCAGGCTGTAGATGAGGGGGTTCAGGGCTGGAGGCACCACTGGGTACAGAACTGACACCACCAGATCCAGGGATGGGGAGGACATGGAGGGGAGCTTCAACTGAGCAAATATGCCAGTGCTGAAAAACAGGGAGAGCACGGCCAGGTGAGGGAGGCAGGTGGAAAAGGCTTTGTGCTGTCTTTGCTCAGAGGGGATCCTCAGCGCAGCCCTGAAGTTCTGCCCATAGGAGAAAACAATGAACAAAAAACAACCAAATATCAAAGAGGCAGTAACTGTGATGAGTCCAACTTCCCTGAGAGTGTTGGAGTGTGAGCAGGAGAGCCTGAGGATCTGTGGCACCTCACAGAAGAACTGGCCCAGGGCATTGCCATGGCACAGGGACAAGGAAAATGTATTGGCCGTGTGCAGCAGAGCATTGAGAAAGGCACTGGCCCAGGCAGCTGCTGCCATGTGGGCACAAGCTCTGCTGCCCAGGAGGGTCCCGTGGTGCAGGGGTTTGCAGATGGACACGGAGCGGTCGTAGCACATGAGGGTCAGGAGGCAAAGCTCTGTTCCAAGGAAGAAGATAATCAGAAAAACCTGAGCAGCACATCCTGAGTAGGAGATGTCCCTGGTGTCCCGGAGGGAACTGTGCATGGCTTTGGGCACAGTGGTGCAGATGCAGCCCAGGTCGCTGAGGGCCAGGTTGAGCAGGAAGAAGAACATGGGCGTGTGCAGGTGGTGGCCGCAGGCTACGGCGCTGATGATGAGGCCGTTGCCCAGGAGGGCAGCCAGGGAGATCCCAGCAAGAGGCAGAAGTGCAGGAGCTGCAGCTGCCGTGTGTCTGCCAATGCCAGCAGGAGGAAGTGCCTGATGGAGCTGCTGTTGGACATTTGCTGGGGCTGGCCATGGGGACCTGTTCATGGATAAAGGACAGTGAAGAGTTAGAGGAGATCCCTGTAACCAAAATCAAAGCCATTTCCCATACACCTTCCCCTGGAACACAAATGGACACGCTTCTGTGTTCAAGAGTTCCGGGGTTTTCTTTATACGCCCACCCATGTCTCTCCTGGTATTCTTAGGTATCAGAAACCCTCAGCATTTCTGCTGCACTCAGGGAGAACAAAGCAAGTTCTGTGTGGCCAAGGGATGTGTGGAGAGTGAGGGGAGATGGTCTGTTATTCTGACCTGTTCAGAATTTCTCTGGGCTTTAACCTTTCTCAGCTGGATTGTGATCACCTTCCAATGCTTCCCCTAAAATGTCACCAGGCACTGCTGAGAGCAGTTGGATCCACCACAGCCCAGCTCACATTTGTAGCCAAGGACTCGCTCATTTTCAGTGTCAGAACACCTCTGCCTTTCCTCATCAATCTCATAACTCAGAGATGCTCTAGGGCAGGTTTGCACCCTGGACTGAAGCTCCCAGCTTGGACTGAAATCTCAGGGAGACTCCCAATGCAGGGCACGGAGGTTCAGGGACAACACACCATGACCAACATGATCCAGTGAAGCCAAATTTATTATCCTTAAAAAGACTATATTTATAATAAATCTCTACTGTCCACGCGTCTCTGGCTAATGCATGATTGGTTAATCCTAGCTGTTCATGCATCTAAATTAGAATGCTGATTGGATCACCTAATTTTTCACGCGTCTGGCTATGCTCATCAGGCCCACCCATGATTTACTTTTTTCTGACTTTCCCAAGCTTGCTCACAAACTTGCTGAGTCCTGATGAGTCTTCTTATATCTCTTTCAAGGATATACCAACCCCATTTCTGAATATGTCCATTATTCATTGCCTGTGTACGTGACCATTGTCCATTAGTACAAGCAGGCTGGATTGTGCATCGGCTGAATATGGCCATTGTCTAACAAAAACTCCTCAACCTGCAAAATATCTTCAACAGTTCCCCGGTTTTTTTTTTTGCACAAGCCAGACTGATTTATAAGTACGGTCAATTATTTTCTGCACACAGCTAATAAGCAAGGCACTACAAGCAGAATTGAAAAAAGAATAGAAAGTATCATGATACCAAAGCTCACTAAGTCTGTGAGCCAAGCTGTTATTCCCCAGGATTTTAGCCACTCATCAAAAGAATTCTCAACAACCGTGAGCTTTTTCATATTCTCTTTAAGCAATGACAGTTTCTTGTGAATAGATTCAGAGTGGTCAGAGAGATTCATGCAACACATCCCTTCAAAATCTTCACACCCATGTCCTTGTGCTAGCAGCAGAAAGTCTATAGCAGCCCTATCCTGTAATACAGCGTGGCGTACGCTACCTACATCAGTGGTAAGCTCATTCAGTACTTCAGATGTAACGTTAATTTGTTTTCCTGTCCAACAAGCCAATCATTTTAATTGTGTAAGGGCCTGTGATGAAGCTACTTCTGGTGTAAAAAGTGATGCCAATATGACTGAAGGCCTATTCCAAAATTCTACATTATCCTTACACTCTGAGCCTAATAGATGCACACTATGTTTTGGACGGTGGAATTTGTGCCTGATATCAAGCATCTGTTGAATGCTAGGGGCAAACAGTGTCAATTTCCCAAAATAGCACGGTCCTCCTATGTTTTCTGAGGAATTGCAGGCCAGGCTCTATCTCCACAAATGAGAAAAATTCCAGGAGTTAACATGCTTGCTGATTTTTGTTTTAGGGATACAGACCGTGTCCAGTTAGCACAGTGTGCCGTGGTATTGTAATACCATGAAGAAATAGGAGATATCCAACCACTGTCATCTCCGGGTTTTCCTGACCTCTCCCTAATCAGCTCTTTACCTTTGTAGTACTCAAAGAACAAACAATAATTTCCTGGCACTGATCCCAAAATATCTAGTTCCTGTGGCTCCTGACTTGTAGTATTTAAGCCTTGAATGATTGTAAATGCTTGAGCTCCTAAAGGATTTCTAGGACTTTTTTGTTTTTTGCACCAGTTTTCTGTGATTCTATTTTTATTAGTACACCAGTTTGACCAGGCCTCACTTAAGTTGCCATAAATTTGAGCTCTGGTCCAATTTCCAAATTCTTCCATTGAATCTAAGGGAATTCCAATTAAACAGGTGCGAAATGGGTCCGAAGGTGTAGCTAGTGACAAGCAGAAGGATTCTTGCCCTGTTCTGTTGGCCCATGTAACCCACATGTTAGCTCGCTGCTCTATATTGTATACTCCCTGTGCTTCCTTAATCACTACACTGACCAACATGTTAATATTTGCCAGACTGCTGCCATTGCTTCCGTTGTCTTTGATCACGCTTACGTTTTGCCCAAATTGCTTTAGCTCGTTCCCACTCAGAATCGTTAAAGTGATGTCTTTGTGGTATTGCTATGTCTGCTCCACATTCAGTAGCTACTATTTTGCTTTTCAGTATAATTTGGTTTGCTATGGCAATTAAAGCAAGGTTAAGTTGCACCCACAGTAACAATCTTTGCTCATTTGCTTCTATCAAAGATACATCCTGGAGAAAACTCTGATATCCTCCTGGGTTATGTCCAAAAAATTTAGCTAATGCTCTTCTCAGGGTAATTGTGTTAAGTATGTGAAAACAATTATTGCATATCAGGTTAATAGGCCTAAATTCTTGTTTTTTCCCTTGAACTACTGCTAAATTATGTTCTTGACGAGCTTGCCGCCAAGATTTTAAGTTACACTTTATACAATGAACCTTAAGCCACGGCTTGCATACACAACCATGCAGATAACAAGCATTTTCTATCTGATTTACGACTTGTGATGAAAGCAAAGGTAAAAGGAGACTGTGTGTATGTAACCCCGCCTGTATCAAATCTATGTGGAGTTGCTAGTACTCCTTCAGCATAGTCCAATAAATTTGGCAGATATTCAGACTGTTGTTCAGCTGTCAGGTGTTGAAGGATCGGATTCAGGGCTGTCTGGAATTGGTGTTTTCACCGATTCTAGGCCTCTGGACACAGCATGGGTTGGTGATGATGGTTTCAGATAGGGCTTCACCCACTTGGCTGGAATCCAACAAATGCCTTTATCTGTAAGTAAGCACATATAACCTCTTCCTATTAATTTTATTGTAGCTGGTCCTTCCCACACCCCTGTTTCTGGGTTTTTGAACATGACCTGAATGCCGTCAGGCAATTCCTCCCTTGAATTACATGTGAGGGCATGATGCACAAGAATAGGGGGATCTTCCCTATCGCCTGTTGTTCTAAGGTAATTAAGCACAAAAATGGCTTCAGCTGTTTTTTCCTCAGGGGATAACCTTGGAGTTCCCCCCTTTTGTTTTTGCAGCATGCCCTTGAACATCTGATGGGCACGCTCAATAATTGCCTGTCCAGTAGGATTGTGAGGAATACCAGTGTCACGTCGAATAGCCCACAAATTACAGAAACGTTTGAATCTTAAGGAACAGTAAGCAGGACCATTGTCAGTCTTAATTGCTAAGGGGATACCTAATATGGCAAAGCAGTTGTACAAATGCTTCTCAACATGAGGTCTCACCTGTTAAGGGAGTAGCTCATCTAACTCAAGAATAGGTATCAATGCAAACATATACAAACTTTTTCTGACCAAATTCTGCTACATGAGTTACATCCATTTGCTATAATTGCAAGGGTTGAGTACTCCTAGGGTTAACACTAGTGCTTAAACCAATGTGATCTCGTTGACAAGTCAGGACAGGATTGCACAATACCAGAAGCATCAGTAAGGGGAATAGCAAATTGTTTACCTAACATTTTTGCAGATTGATGAAGAAATGCATGGAAGTTTTGGCTTGCTGAAATTTATCAGAGTTTGGCATTGGCCAGACAGCGGCTACTAATCGATCAGCTCGAGCGTTACCTTCAGACAGACCAGGGAGAGCTTGATGACTACGAACATGAGTGATAAAGTATTCCTGCTGTTGTTGATTTAGGGTTTTAAGCAATCAGCTTAAAAGGGAATACAAATGCTTATCAGTCACCTCCTTAAGTATAGCTCTTTCGAGGCGTTGGACACAGATAACTACATAGAGCGAATCAGAAACAATGTTAACTACCTCATTATTCCAATTTTCAAAAACCCAAATCACAGCTTTCAATTCTATTGTCTGCAATGTATCTTTTACCTCTCCAAAAATGACATGCTTTTTCCATACGTTGCCTTGCTGCCAAGTGCAGGCAGCCCTTTTTGACCTTTTACCTGCATCTGTAAATACTGTCTGCCCAAACACCAGACAGTCAGATCTCCAGGGTCTGTCCTCCAGACGCTGATGCTCCACTTAAGATAACACCCGGTGCCGTGGATAAGTGTTATGAACTTTACCCTCATATCTGGCCAAAGCTATCTGAAAAGAAACAGAATGCCTAATTCCCTATTTAAGATATGAGTTAGCTAATGGTACTAAAATTGCATATGGTTCATGTCCCCAGATTTCCAATATTCTCCCTCTGCCCTTCATAGTCAAATGAGCAAAAAGTTCAGTCGAGTGGCAATAGTTCTAGATTGTTTTACAGGTAAAAATACCCATTCCGAAATAACTAAAGCATTAGACCGAGTTTTAACCCATTGACAAATCAAGGCCAAAGGATGCTTGGCATAATTGTCACCCTCCTTACTCTGATTGATCATCAGCTGAACTGGAACATCCTCGATCAGGCGATGTGCATGTGATGTAGCAACCTTTGTGGCAATGTGATCCAAGGCCTGCTGTTGTTTTTTGTCCAGACTCCGGCGTTCATCTGCCCAATTCAAAGTGCCTAGCAACTGTATTAATGGTTCAAGTTCTTCGTTAGTTATCCCACAAATATTTCTAAGCCATTGAATATCCCCCACTAATTTCTGGACATCATGTACAGTTTTAATCTCAGTGGTAATGGTGAGTTTCTGTGGTTTCACTACAGACTGATCAATCGGCCACCCGAGATATTTCCAAGGAGCAGAAGATTGCACCTTATCAGGAGCAATTTTCAAGCCCCTTTTTTCTAGCAAAACTGTCATGGTTTTTAGAACAGTTACAGAGTCTAATTGTTTTCCAGCCACCAATATATCATCCATGTAGTGATAGATGATATACTCAGGGAATTGCTGCCGAACAGGTTCTAATGCCCAAGCCACATAAATTTGGCACATCGTAGGGGAATTTTTCATGCCTTGTGGCAAAGAAATCCATTCATACCTTTTGTAAGGTTCTGCCTTATTGACAGATGGAACGGAAAAGGCAAAATTATCTGTGTCATGTAGATGCAAGGGAATAATGAAAAAACAATCTTTGAGATCAATGATCAATAGATTCCATGACTCAGGTATCATAGTGGGAGATGGAAGACCAGGTTGCAAGGCATCCATACTTAGCATTACTGCATTGACACCATGTAAGTCATGGAGCAACCTCCATTTCCCACTCTTTTTTGGGATGGCAAAAATTGGAGTGTTCCAAGGGCTAGTGGATGGCTTTATGTCTCCTTCCTCAAGCTGTTCTTGCACTAATTGTTGGATTATGGGCAGCTTTTCCTTTGACAGCGGCCACTGCTCAATCCAAACAGGTGTGTCAATGGTCCAGCTAATTTTGAGGATCGGCTGCCCCTCAGTGGCCACTGCTAAAAAGGCTGTGTGACAATGGTAGGTTTTAATTGACTTAACAGATTCCTGCCAAGCAAACCTAGTAAGGTACCAGGAGTTTGCATGACATAAGGCCTTGTACATACATTCACTCCATCTGGGAAAGTAAAAGTAATTACTTCCCTGCTCATCTGAGTTGCCTGAGTCCCTCCAATATCTGCAATGCCTAAAGTAGGATCGACCAATGTCCAATGTTTTGGCCATATTGTGTTTGAAATGATGGTTACATCTGCTCCAGTGTCAATTCTGAGTTTCTTTGTAATAGAATCACCATTAGGATATGTGAGGGTTACTTGTTTGTCTGGTTTACCTCTTGTGATGTCCATGGCCCAATATACTTCTGGTTTACCTGTGGAACCAAAGCTTCCTGTTCCCCATTCCTTGTAGCCTGTACAGGGGACACAAGACTTAAAAGGAACAAGCTGAGCAATTCATGAACCTTTGGGAATAGATACAGGAGGAAAGAATGTTCGAACCATAATATTAACAACCCCTTGATAGTCTGCATCAATAACCCCCGGAATTACATCCAATCCCTTTTTACTGGCAGATGATCTCCCGAACAGAAAAGCACTAAGCCCATCCCCAGGGGTCCTTTTACATTGGTATCTATCAGGTGCACAGCAGAGTCCACGATGGTCACGTCTATTGCGGTTTCCACGTCCACTCCGGCGCTTCCAGTAGTTGACGATCTGAGTGAGTAAAGTCCACCTCCCCCTGCGTGGGAGGCTGAGCTATCCAGGCAGCTCTCCGTACTTTTTCCGTGACGCCCGGAGAAAAGGCGCTCCGAGACCCATTCCCCTGGAACTAACATTCTTTAGTATTGTGGTTATCTTTTTTGCAAATAGATCAAAATTTTTTCATAGTTGCATAGCGATACTGACTCCTAACATGTCTGATTTTACTACATCCAAAGCACTTAATGTTCTTTCCTTCAGCTGTCTTTTGCAGTTTAGAAAGCAATGGCTTTACTGCATCCTGTACTGCAGCAGCTACATAGGCTGCTTTCTCTCTCTCTGTAGTTCTAGCCATAAGTTCCAGCATTTCTGTAACATCTGCCAAAATCTGCCAAGTTTTATCATTAGCATTGTCAAAAACAAACGTATTAAACAATGTTACCTTTGTGTCTGAAGGATCAGGATGATCATAAATAGCTTCATGCAATCTGTCTACAAATTTATCAAAGTCCTCATTCATCCCTTGGTATCTGTGTAAAAGACTTTGTACGTAACCCATCTGGAAGTGCAAGGATAGCATTATATGCTAGCTGTTGGCTCATCTGTAAGACTTGATCAATGCTCCTATCCTGGGCAGTGGCAGTAGCCCAAGGCCCTTTGCCAAGTAACTGTTCTGCTGTTAAACCATAAAAAAGATCACCCTGCACTCTAGGTCTTGCTGCTTCCTGAGCACACTTTTCCTCCCAGCTTTTATGAAACATCACCTGCTGATGGGGTGGCATTCTAAGTCCTACTAGGGTATGCACATCAGCTGGAATAAATGTGTTAGATGTAAAAATATACTGCAAAAGTGACTGTGCAAGTTGAGATTTTCAACCAAATTGTGAAGTTGCAGCTCTTAACCTTTCTAAAATCTTCCAATTGAAAGGTTCCCAAACTCTACCTGCAACATGAGTTACTGCAGGAAAAGCCTCTACATCATTTGAGAGAAAAGTCCCTTCTACAACAGCTTCTGGAATAACTCCCTTCCACTTTCGTTTCTGAGCTGCTTCTATTTCAGGGTCACATTCCAACTCTAATTCCACTTTTTTTACAGCATGAGAGGGAGGGTTTTGTTTAACCGGCTCAAGTGCTAGCTCAGGGACAGACTGAGAGGGTGGTAACTGCTTTCCAGGTTGTCTATCTGAACCCACTATCGTTGGAAAGTCCAATTTCTCAAAAGAATACTCTTTTTTGGGGACAACTGAATCTTTTTCTTGAATTACCAATTTTTGCAAATTATCCATTAAAGACTTTAAATCCTCTTCAATAGAAGAATTATTCATAATAACATCTCCTTCCTTGTCCTTTTCACATACAGCATGTTTAGTTTCTGAGTTACTGTTATCAACAATTTCTTCACTCTGAGTACAGCCGTCCTTTGTTCTGCAGACCAAAATTCCCCCGAAGAAGTGATATCACTTTGAGTGCCACTGTCTTTGGGTCTGTAGGCTAATCCCCCTGAAGAAGTTTTTTCACTCCGATTACAACTGTCCTTAGGTCTGCAGGCTAACCCTCCCGAAGAGGCAGCAGCTTCCTCATTCTCGCTCTGAGCTGGAGGAGCAGTCGGTGTAACGCTCAATTCTGAGCTGAGGGGTTGTGGGCTGCATGAGGGAATATCTAAGGTGATAGAAAACAATTGCTGGACTGAAGTTGCTGGACATGCCTGAGGCTGTTCTGACTCAGAGGCAATGGCTGCACAAGCTGAAGCAGCAGCTTTCCTCTCTGCCTTTAAGGATTGCAGCATCTCTAGAATGGTTTTCCACCAAGTAGCACATTTAGATGCCTCTTTTGCCTAGCTCCTGCCAGATGCAATACTGTCCCTCAACATCCGCCCCACAGCTTCCCATGTCGAAATCTCAAAAGCAACCTGTGCTATGAGATTATGGTCCCAAGCCCAGTGTAATAGTCCCTTCAAATTGGAAGCATCATACTTTTGTTCTCTCTTAGAGAGGATATGTTGGAGGAGTTTCTGAACGCCTTCCCTTTCATGTTCAGACCCCATCTCCTCCCCGGCCGCTCAGCTTGATCAGGACGAGATTCAAGTCGTCTATGATTGGAGCTCCAGTAACCTTTTCCTCTCAGTGGGGCAGTGAGGATACTTTCAACCAGCTTCTCCACTCCTCGAGGGTTGGCTCCAATCCTCTGCACAGCAGCCAAATTGCCGACCTCGAGTCCCTTTAATGCAATGACATTGGGCCTGCCCGCATTCTCCACCAAAAAATGCAGGGCACGGAGGTTCAGGGACATCACACCATGACCAACATGATCCAGTGAAGCCAAATTTATTATCCCTAAAAAGACTATATTTATAATAAATCTCTACTGTCCTCGCATCTCTAGCTAATACATGATTGGTTAATCCTAGCTGTTCACATGTCTAAATTAGGATGCTGATTGGATCTCCTAATTTTTCACGCGTCTTGCTGTGGTCTTCTGGCCCACCCATGACTCACTTTTTTCTCACTTTCCCAAACTTGCTGACAAACTTGCTGAATCCTGATGATTCTTCTTCTTATATCTCTTTCAAGGATATACTGACCCCATTTCTGAACATGTCCATTATTCATTGTTTGTGTGCGTGACCCTTGTCCATTGGTCAATCCAAGCAGGCTGGATTGTGCATTGGCTAAATATGACCATTGTCTAACAAAAACTCCTCAATCTGCAAAAAACTCTCAACAGAGAGTGATGCGGGAAAATAAACAGCTCAAGGTGTGGTCCTCAGCAGTCCCGTCCTGTTCCTCATTTTTTACATAAACCTGTGGCCAACAATACAAGCCAGTTGAAAAGAGTGTATTTCTTAAAAAAGAACTAAACATTGTACATGAGGGATGACCAGTGCACCTGAGAGCAGGAGCCACCACAGGTGAGGCTATTCTTTTGATAGAATAGGCTTGAAAATAAATGGGTGAAAAAAGGCAATTGATGTCCTGTTATGTCTGGTGTAGAGCAAAAAGGAGCTCACTGGTTTTTCTAAAGTAACGGGGGCACTCCTGGAAGAAAAGACGTGGTGCTAAGGACAGCTACTGCCTTGAACCCTGCTGTGTTCTTTAATCCTTCTACATGGAAGCAGCATCTCCAATCAAATAGGGACAGCTTTGGGAGCATCCAGTTCCCTGCTGAAGTAGCAATAATGCACTGCAAAGCTCACCAGTTCACACAAGCCCAGGAGACTGATGAGCAGACCAAACTGCTGGAGAGGTGGCAGAACAAAGCATCTTGTGGGCAATTCTTTCCAAATTGTGAACCTTTCCAAATCACACCCAGAACACCATGATGAAAACAATCATTATTTAAATACCTTAATTGTCTAATATGGTCCTGAAGGGTGAGTGGGTAGCAACAAATCAACAAGTTAGAGTCCCTCAAGAAAAAATGACATAAACTAGAGAAGACAAACATAAAGAAACCCATTGGGGTATTGAAGGTATACCAGAAAATTTGGAAAGGCAGCTACTTAGTGTTAGTCTAACAGGGATTGTGACAACTGAAATGTGAAATCTGCTTACAGATTAATGCGGTGTTCCAAAAGACTGCCCTTAGGGATCCCAAAACCAGGGTACTTGTGCAGGAGATTAATGCCAAAGGCATTTTTCTGAGTTACCTCAGCAAGAAGGATAAAACTACTTATTAGGTTTAGTAGACCCATTTTCTGCATGGTCAGAGGCTTTTCCTTGTCACACCAAACAAAGTGAAAGTACCTCAAGTAATAATTAAGGGAATACTCCTAAGACTAGGGATTCCTTTTGGAATGTCATCAGATAGGGATTCTCATTTCATAGCTCAAACCCAACAAAATTTAAACACTCCCAGATAAATGGGACCTTCTTAGCCCATGGAGGTCATTGCCCAGCAGCAAGGCTGAGATGCCAAATCAGAGTCTAGAAACAGAAATGTGTAAAAGTTGCCAGGAAAACTCCCTGAAGCAGCCACGAGCACTTCCACTTGCACTACTGAGGATCAGAATTCCAGTGGCTTCTAAAGAAAACATGAGCCCATAGGAAATGCTCTATGGAAGACACTACTAAGTGACAATCCTTTCTAGAGAAAGTCAGATGATAGGAAATGATAATTTAAGTCTGTGTGTGTCATCTTTTGGGCAAAGTGCCCTCATCTTTCCACAAATTTCTGGTGTGCCCTTCCTGATGACTTTGGATACTCAGGTACATCCTCATCAACCTGGGGACTGTGTCTTATGTCAGAAAGTACAGCAACAAGGCACTTAAAGAAAAGTGGAAAGGACCATTTCAAGTATTCCTAAGCACTCTTCCAGCAGTAAAAGTGGGCAAGATCAGTGCATTGATATACCTTTCTCAAAGAAAGCCATTACACAAGGAACTGGAGGGGAAAATAAAGCCAGCTGAGAATGTGGCAATTAGACTTGCAAAAGCATGAAAATATAACTTTTTTATGCTGTGTAGAATTAGTTAGAAGAAATGTCATAAAAGGCAGGATAAATCATGAAGGGGTAACTATGAAAAATCCTCACTGTCAGCCCACCCTCACCAGCAGCACTCCTGCATGCTCTGTCAAGCAGCAGCAGCCACCAGGCCAAGGGGAGGCTCCCCAGTACAATTCACCCCATGCCCCCCACGGCAGCGCTCCTGGGGCTGCTGCACTGCAGAGCTGTGGGGGCACCCCCTGACCCAGGCAGAAAAGCACCCAAGTCTCAGGGTTGTGGAGGTGACATTTTGTTGAACTTTACTTGAATGAGAACAGAAGGGCAACGATGGCTCAGGTGTTCAATCACAAAACACTCGAAGATCTCTCAGGTAGGGACTTACCATCATTGCATGGAGACAATTGAGAATTTGTAGAATACTCTCCAAGGAAGAAAGGGGCATTCAGAGCTACCTGTGAGTAGTCCCAAACATGATCCTGCCTCAGACAATTTCATATCCTTCCCCAAAAGAAGGTTATGGCATTTCTGGTAACAGGTCTGCCATTTCAGCTAAAGAAATAAATGGCAGAAAACTTAGGAAAAGGACTTGACTTCAAAGTCCCCAAAGGTCTGTGCAGGAATCAACATCTGTGTCTCCCTAGAAAGGCTGGTTGTGACTAGTTTTAAAAGTGCTAAGAAATGGACAGCATTTCCAAAGGGACACTTGAACCTAGTATCTCTTTTAAACCCATTGAAGTACCTTGCCTCCAACACTTCTCCACATGTTTTACAAAACTCTTGCAAAGATCTGGATATTCCCTGGCTCACTGACAAGGTGAGACCATGATCTCCAAGCAGTCCTGAGAGCTGCTTCAGCTGACTCCTTAGAGCAGCCCATGTGCACTCCTCTGCAACCGTCCAAACCAAAGTGATTTGGGGATGGGGTTCTCCAAACTTCAATGCCTTTGGCCACTTAGACAAAGTGTTTGCATTAACAAGAAAGGTCAAAGAACACCCAAAACTTATAAAGAATTTCCATCTGCCAAAATCTTTTCTTAAAATGTGCACAACTTCATAGTACAGGTAGTGGGCTTCCACTCTCTACTGATAAATTTATTTTAGTGGACAAACTTAAGACTTGAAGAAACAGAATTGACCAGAAGAAACCCACTCCAAATATGATACAAGCAATAATGAGAGAAAGAATTACAATATTGTGATTTCTTTATTTTAATGTTCAAAACGATCATCTTTCAACTTAAACTAACTAAACTTCTTTGAACTAATCCTATACTTTTAAGAAACAATCTACTGCTCAGTGCTAAAAGAACTAACTATTCAATACTAACTTAAAAAATCCTAAAAACCTAATCTTCTAGTTGAAATTAAAAAAAAAATCCAGAGTTCACAGGTTTCCAGAAGGCTGAAGCAGATGTCTGGTGCCAGTACTCCACTCACTGCTGGTCATATTCAGAAATGCGGCTCTGAATATGGGCCAGCTTTTTGTGGAGGTACAGGCACCTGCTCTTCATTTCAGAGTAGCTGGGGCTACCCTGTGAAGGAGAAAGCAAAAGAAAATTAGGGCATGCAAACACTTCTGCAGAGTCTGGAGTCTGATGTCCTTTGCTTTCAAAAAGCCTTGAGGCAGACTCAGCAGTTACCATGGCCCTGCAGCTCTGGTGTCACACGTACCTGTTGTAACTGCTGATAATCTGCTAGGATCCGATGATTCAGTGCCTTCAAGAGAAAAAACATGAGGAATGTTTCACCACCGCCATAAAATGCAAACTTTGGTAAAACACTAAAAGTTCACTCAGTCTGACTCTAGACATTTTCTTCTCTGTCAGCCACCACTCTTCTGGGACATTTGCAAAAACAAATCTCCATCTCCCAGCATCACCCAAGATCTGTAAGCCTCTCAACAGGCAACAGAAGGAGCCCATGCTCTAAGACTCTGCTTGGGACACCTCTCCCCTTACTGTCTCTTCATAGACAGCTCAAACAGGGGCTTTTGGAGCAGGGTCTTGCAAAAATCAGACCCAGCCCAAGCAGTGTCTGAGCATATATGCCAATCCTGCAGGTTCCCTTTGTCTCATTGAGCAGCTCCAGGGAATCCAAAACACTGCTGTGATGATGAAGCACAGTCTTCATGGTTTCATCCTTCTTTACCTGATAGGCTTCAGAGCCTGGAGTCAAAGACTTCCATTGCTCCTGAAACTGTCTGTACTTCTTTGTGGTCTTGTCAGTCACAGAGTGTAAATTCCAGTATTCCTCATACTCTGCATTGAAGTCATCCTTGTAGCTCTGGCGTTGCTCCAAGGAGACAATGGCTACGTATTTTCTAATGGAAAAAATGAGGCCATTTCTCCATGAATGAACTCAAGAGAACATTCCAGTATGTTTCTAGTCCATAAATCACATGTGTAATTTTACACCAAGCACAGGCTAATGTCAAACACAGACACCCAAACTTTGAGTCAGTTGCTCTGGGATTGACAGTTTCTACTTTCAAGCTCATGTGCTTCAAGAGCATGCAGTCAGGTAAGTTGAGGAATCTGCCACATTTCTAAGTGGCAGATTTCTAGTGACTAATAGCTTCCATTGTAGAGGTTTTCTTCATTAGCAAGTGGAGCACACTTAGAATAGATTTGTCCTCATTTGAAATGTCAAAGGACAAACAAACCCAGCAGTTTCAAGAAGAGGAGATACATTGCTAAATTATATTGTGTTCCTATGTAGGAAAAACTTAATTAAGTTCCAATTACTTGTGAAAATTAATCTCCAAAATATTTTTGTAAGGGGCTGCATTTATGGAGTTGAGTGCACAGAGTTGGACTTCTCAGCTACATTCTTGTCTGTCTAATGGCAAAAAAGAGTTCATGATAATATTTGATTCTTCAAGTGGACAGCAATTACGTCACTGACCATGGAACTGAGGACTTTGCAATACAGCCACAAAAACAATCTCTGTATCAGCCTGAAACAACAATTACTACCCAAACCACTGCTGCTCCTAAGGAGGGTGAAATTCACTAATGCCTAAAGCCACTGATGGGAGTCAAACCTTCTTCATTCCCTTCTCCCTCAAATCAACAGGCCTGAGGTTTATTAAGATACAAATATTATTTATGATACAAATCCAAATGAATGGTTTATTATGATGCAAATGCAAATGAAGCAGCAATGAGAACAATAGATGCCACTCCCCAACACTCTCACAGAAATGCTTCTGCTCCTCTAGGCTTAAAGATCTTGTTCTTTTTAGATGACAAAAACAACTTTCACATGGGAATAAACATTTCAAACCATCCCGAGATTGAAATTTAAAAGCAGTAAATTTTTAACAAGTTGAAATTCAGTACCAGGACTGAAAACAACTTGTGCTAAGGATGCATCCCGGGCCAGATACACCTGATGAGTGTGCAGGATAATTTTGAAAAGAAAACTACAGATGCCTTGGAACATTTTGGGAGGCAGCGGAGCAATGTGCCCCAGGGCCCTGCCGCGCCTGCTCCAAAGGCCGCAGCTGCCCCAGAGCCCCAGAGCTGCAGGAGGCCTGACTGCCCTGCCAACATCCCTGTCTGACACAAGCTGGCAGCAATTCCCAGTGTTTCATACCCCACACACACACACTTCTCCCTCCCCTCCTGCAGTGCAAATCCGATGAGGGGATGCAGCAGCACTGCTGCAGCTGAGCCTGTGCAACTGCACTGCAGGAGGGGAGGGCCCGTCCGGGCCTAACCCACCTCGGTGTGCATCTCTGCTCTGAGCCTTCCAGGCCCAACTAAACCTGCTCAAACTCATCCTTCAGCACAGGAAAGAGCCTTACACTGCACCCCACTGAGAGTGGCAAGAGTTAATTGCTACTTTGCTCACCTCAAGTAGTCTGGTTGGTTGCTTGTTGCAGAGCATGTGAAGGCAATGGAAGTCTCTTTTTTTGTTCCTGCAGAAAACCACACTTTTGAAATTCTTCATCAGAAGATCTTTAAAAACCCAAAAAGATCCCCATTGGACCGTCTTGGAAAAGTCCTTCAGAGTGTTCTTCTCAGAGTAAATTACTCTGAAGAAGCAACAACATTTAATAATAAGGCACATACAACCTCCTCTTCAGTATACAGTCCTGGGGTTTAGAAAGAGGGAGTGGCCACTTTATTCTACAGGTTGTGCATTCCCACAGTGTTAGCCCCAGGTCAGCTTTTCTTATTTGAAGGCATGAGGTTGCATCTGCACAGCCATTCAAGTCATGCAACAACAGATGCTGCTTCACAAATTACAACAGCTTGAAAGAGATCAATATTGAGGTTCTAACAAGAAATAAAGAAGAAAGCTGCGGTTCTCCTCATGCCATGTTTTTATCCCACTTCCCTGCCATTTCCAGAGGCCCACAGTTCCAATGAGTGCCTACACTCTTGTCAGCAGGAAAGCCAATTCCATTCCATAGGGTTTACTGGCACTAAGGCTCCAATACCCTGCAGCCAAAACCCAGTGCTCCTCACTAACGTGGCAGGATGGGGTTGGAAACAGCTCTGCACTTGTGAATTGCCCTTTGCCTCTTGGCAAGGGCATTTGGGAAGCATAGCACACATAACCTCAAAGCCCTCTTTCCAAAGAAATGTTGAAGATTTACGATGATAATAAAAAGAGCTGCCTTAAGGAAAAGTCAGCTTTGACAGGAAGGAACACTCAGGATCTTGGTAATCTCTCCCTGCTTTCCATTTCAGGTTTTATAGCAAGCAAAAGAAACACACACGATCCTTTACATTCCTTATGAGTTTCCATTGCCATTGTTTAATCAAAGTAGTCTTGTTAAAACTTGGCCATTCTTGATAATCTTTTAAGTTTCTGAGCTTTAATTCTTGTGGAAAGAGCTGTCGTGCGATTTTCTACTTGCTTTTGCTGATTTTAGTGTTTAAATTATTACATGGTATAGCAGAAGTATAAAAAGAAGTGTAATAGCGGTAATAAAACTGGACAGAAATACCAATAGTCACAGTATGTTCAACACAACTTGGAGGAACAGCTTTGCTGGGAGCATTTCATTCCCAAAAGTGCATTTGCTCTCATGGCTCAGTCCACATGAAAGCTTCAGCCAAAGCCCCAGCTTGAAACTTGGAACAGATTTTTCCTTCACCAGCTGGGCAGAATTTGGGAACTGGCTCCTGAAGAAAGCTGCTGATGTGTTTATAGATTCAAGCAGAAATCCTTCCAAAGGCATCCCAATGTTTGCAGGTACCATGTCTGTGTCCAGAAGAAATGTGGAAAGACCATCTGAAGGCACCTGTCTCTACAAGCACAGCACCACTTGCAAGAGGCATCTGCACACTCCAAACCTGCCTCCAGGCTGAATCCAACTTGTAATTTGCAAGGTCAGCCTCCAAAAGAGACAATCCACAGATTTAACAAAGCTATTGAACTCTGCCCTGCTGGGTGTGTCCCTGTCATCAGAAATCAAGTGTTCTTTATGCATTTCTGTTTGCTTTTCAATGTTGTTTTCAGTCTATACCATTCCAACAGCTTGTGAAGAATGAAATTCTGCAGCTAGGATGGAGAGGAACTCCCAGCCCAGTTCAAAGTAGAACTCCAGGAAACCACAGCCCAGGTTTTGTAGTTTTGCAGTTTCCAGGAAAAGGCTGAGTTCAATCAACAACCATGGAACCACTGAGAATTGTTCAACAGGTTTTGGTAAGCTAGTCTGCAATAAATGTGTGACAGGTTTCTGCCTTCAGCATGCAATCTTGAAAATCTGCTGATGGAAAAAGTGCTGTCTCAGTCCACTTTCAGTTTAGTAGAAATCAGATGGGAAGAAAACACTCCATTCCCTTTAGTTTTCTGGTGCCTGGCTCTTCCTTTTAACCAGCTTCTCCCAACAGCAATCTATTTCACATTTCATTGTTCTTCATTGGTTTTGCACCACTTAAAAGGAGAATTTCTAAAAAGGAGTTTAGAAAACCTAGTTTTATTGTAGTTTTCAACAAGGTTCCAGCAGCACAGCTTCTGGGCTTTGCTGTTGTTTTCTTTTAAACCAAGAGTCAAAATCTTATGTAATGGCAGGAAAAAAAAAAAAGTCTTGATTTGTCATGACCATTCAGCAGGGATAATGGCAGAGCAGTCATGCAGAGCAGAGCAGTGCCTTCATGGATCCAGTGCCCGCTTTCAAAGCTCCCTTTTCACAAGGTGCAAAACCACAATTAACTATTTCAGAACACTGTCAAAGAAGGATATTCCCCTAAGATAAGCCACCACAAGAGGAATTTGAGAGAAGCACAGTTGGCAAGAAGAAAAGCACAAAGCCTTGGCCTAACAGAGGTGAAGGTTTGGAATTAGGATACCAGACCAAACTTCCACTGTAGAGACTGTGGGTAAGGAAAATCATCGCTTGCATGGCTTCTAGCCCAGGATGTGGGGACAGCTGTGACCACCCTGTGGATACTCCAATCTTGGACAGTATAAAGGTGGTACCCCCAGAGAGACATGGGGACCACTAGCACTGAGCAGACCAAGGGTGAAGAAGGACAGGCTGGACAACAGAGAGTCCATGTGGTGATTATATCTCCCCACTTAATGTCTCTTTCTTCCCCTCACCCTGTCTGTCTTCTCTTATTTCTTTCTGTCTCCCTAGTTTTCATTTACTGTTCAATAACATTTTTACTGATGGCTGTGAATAAGTGTCATGCTTGCACCTTAATTTGGGTGGAGATTTCTCTTGATAACCAAATCTTTGCACCACAGTTATCCACACAGGAGTCAGGAAAACCAGCACATCAATACCTTCATCGAAATCCAAGCGGTGCCACTGCTTCAGCCTCCCCAATTCATTTTTCTCCCTGCTTGAATTGGGGATCTCCTTCTGCTCCCTGGCAGGTGCTGGGATGCTGGAACTCTGAAATTTCTCTGTTGGTTGCACCACAGGGGTGCAGGGGGAAACGGAGCCAACACTTGGAGATGTGTCCAAAGGGAAAAGGAATGTGGAAGGCAGAAGGAAGGAAGAAGAGTGGCCACCAGCTGCTGGCTGGACATGACTGGGCTGGTGGCCAATTCTCCTCTTCTTGCTCGTCACAGGACTGGTGAAGTCAGAAGCCAGAGGCCGTTTCTGCATCAATAACAAAATAATTCATTCATTAACACATGATCAGGAACAGCTTTTGCTTCCATTCTGAAAAAGCAGCATTTCTTAATGGGCCCAGCTTGAAAACACATCTTTCTTCACTAAAAAGACCATTCAAACCAGGAAGTAGGGCAGGTAAATACAGGCTCTATCTCCTTGCTTCTTTTTCATCTTAGCACTTAGCAAGTGCTACTTCAAGTCTGTAGGTAAAAAGCTTTGGAAGAAAGACACTTCCAACAAAGGCTTCCCCAAAAGGGAAGGTCCTACACTTTCACATCACAGCTTTAACACCACCAGCAAGTCTGCTAAAATTTACTATACAGTCCAGATTGTAAAAATACACAAAATACCTGAGCAGGTCTTGCTGGAGCATCTCTCTCAGAAGGTCCCAGAGATGTCGCTTGGCTGGTGTTGGTGGTGTTCTGAGATGGAGCTGATTTTCTGTATGGATGGTCCAATATTTCACATTACAAAGCCTAAATATCAACTGACAAAATTCTTTCCTTGCAGGGAAAACAGACCTTCTGTGTCAGGACTAAAGGAAACAGCCTGAAGCTGAGCTGGGGAAGCTTTAGGCAGGATATCAGGAAAACATTTGTGCCCCAGAGGGTGCTTGAGCACTGCAACAGGCTCCCCAGGCCCGTGGTCACTGCAGGAGGCTTCAAGAAGTGTTTGGACAACACTCTTGGGCACAGGGTGTGATTCCTGTGGTGTCCTGTGCAGGGCCAGGATCCTGGCAGGTCCCTGCTACCTCAGCATATTCTAACAATCTAAGCTTCATTAACCAGGGATTTTTTAAAATCTTTTCTCTGAGCGACTGAACTTACCCAGAAAGTATTAACTGCAAATTCTGTCTGTCTGCTTCAGTGTAGCCAGGCCAATCAATCTGAAGGGTTTGAAATAGATGTTCCTTCAGACTGAAGGAATTATCCTTTGCATTCCACTTGGCTACCTACAGGCAGACATGTAGGCAAACAAATCTTTATTATGCTTGCTACATGCAAACTACAGAAATAGAATTGGTCTTGAACAGCTGCTTTTGAGCACCCAATTTGAAATAATTAATGTCTTTTTGTTCAGAGCTTAATTATTCCTCTATCACATGAGTGTTCAGACATATTAATGTTTTAGAAATTGGAAACAACCCAGGATCTCCATTCATATCTAGCAAGAGTTCCTTGAAAAACAACATTGAGAGCTACAGTGTGTAAGGAGAGGGGGTAGGTCCAGAGTCCCTCTTCATGTGGCAGAGCCAGGGTTCATTCCAGCAAAGTTCTGCCATGAGAAGGCCGTGCACATGCCTTGCTGTATTCCTTTGAAAAGGAATGAGGTTCATACCTTCCTCAAGACAAATACAAAGTCTACTCAGCTGATATCTAAAGTGCAGGTTTAGACTTCATCATCTGACACCTGCTCAGAGTTCCACAGAAAAGCTCATTGGGAAAGTCTCCATCTATTTTACCCCTGCAACACACTGAATAATTCATCTGACACACCACCACCATCTGTCACAACTTTGACTTTTCTCCGGAAAACATGAAAAACATGGATAATTTGGGTCTGTGTTGATGTCTATTTTTGCACTGCTGAAAAAAATAGTAAAAGTAGCAAAGATCCCCAGAATCAGGGATTCACTCCTTAGAAGCAGAACTCGGGTTGTGTTGGAAGGGAAGCAAGTGTGTGTGTACCAGATCGCAGCAAGCTCACACTGCCCATTTGAGATTTATACAAAATAACCCCCACTTGCTCTGATTTCCACAAAAGCCTGAGCGAGGCATTTCAGGCTGCAGAGCTGCTCACACAGAACACTCAGAATGCAAACCTGGACCCTGCGGCAGTTCACATCTCCTACAGCACATTGACTCCAGGGAAATCTCCTCAAACATTGCAATGGAACAGGAGAAAATGCTTTCATCCTTTACCTTCTTAGGACCTGAGCTATGAAAATTTATGATCAGCTTGAAATCTAAATGGGCTAATTCATCTGGGATGGCTCTCATTATATTGTGAATGTCTTCAGGGTGAAAAAGCCCTGTCACTGCCCTGGGCAAACCCAGCAAAAAACAGCACAGGTTCAGGGAAGGAGTCCTTCAAAGTCACTGTGGGATCAACTGAAACTGCATCCATGTTGAATTCTCCTCCCTTGACTAAGTTCCAAAACACTTTTTCCTTGCTAAAGAGGAAATGTTCCTACTTGATACATTCCTGCATGCATCATTCAGCAACAGCCTAGGAAAATAGGGAATATTGAAAAAGGAAGGAAAGGACCAATGCATCTTTCAATGTGTGTGCATCCTATTGTTGGCTGTAATAATGAAATACCCGTGGAATTCAGAGGAACACTGGAGAAATTACTGAATAAAAGAGTTCCAAGGAAGAGGGAGATTTAATTCACATGACAGCAAAGAAACCCTCTGCTCAAAGTTTGGCTACCATCTTTATCGTGGAGGATGTGCCTGGAACACCCTTCCCTGGAAGGCAATCCCCAAGATCCCGGGGAAGCCAAGTACCATTGAGAGGCCATCAACTCTGTTCACATGAAATACTGGCCTCTGCAGTTCCTGAACTTCTCTGCTCTTGAACTTCTCCCAGGAAACCTAAGTGCCATAACAAACAATTTCACACAATCAAGGAACCCCTGTGAAATTACTCCATGAAGCACGTAAACAGTGCACGGAAAAGAAAAAGAATGCAATAAGGCATGAGGAGCAACAACATTACAAAGTGTTACTCATTGCCAGCCATTCTAGCAAAACAACAATGCCCAAGAAGTTTTGAAGTTTTCTTTCTTTTTGTCACATGGACCTGCACCTTGAGACCTCTGGAAGAAGCTGATGGGAAAATTTAAGAGGGAGCATTTCCTAACTTGTTCATGGGTATCTAATTTAAAGAGTGGAGGAACGAGTGACAATTAGGAACAAAAGAATAGCGTGGTGGAAATAATGCTGACACAAACTCCACAATCTCACCTGCTGAAGGATCTTGGCAAGGGTGCCCTTGTCCTTTTGCTTGACTCCATCTCTCAGCAAGCGAGCAAGTAACTCTGGCTTCTTGTAAGTCCTCAGAGCAAGTAAATGAATCACCCTGTCCCTGTAGGGTCGCCCATAGACAGCACTGCAAGGATTCTGATCCCTCTCTGCAGGCTTCATGGGCTTTGCTCTCTTTTCCTCAGGGACAGGACGTGAAGTCTGTGATTCGGCTCTTCTCACATCTGTTTGTTTTTCCAAAGAAAACAAAAAACAGAAAATAAAGTGTCAAATGGGAAGTTGGCAGAAGGCAAAAGAGTGGATTTAAAATGATGATGGAAATCTTGGGGACAGAGCTGATTTTGAATATCCTTGTGGATCCTTCCAAGTCAACATATTCTCTGATTCTGTGACAAAGCCCAGTCCCTAACTGGTACTGTGTGGAGCATGTTGCAAAGGCACCCTGTACCCCACCAGCAACCAGATCTGTCTCACCTGAGTTTCTCTGTGCCAGCCAAAAGCAAAATTGCCGCCAAGTTCCACAACTATCTCACTACTGCCAGTCCTCAGACCCCAGGTATTCAATGTTAAATATTCCCTTGGGATCTAAGTAGATCACCACCAAGAATCACACAAATCATCATTCACATGTGAAACAGAATGTCCCCAGTGAGAAATTCAGAAGTTGAGTTTTGTCTCCCCAAAAAGCTGCCATGATGCTGCCTTAAAATGCTCTGCACTAGGCTAAGGCAGAGCAAGAGCTGCACATGCAGAGCCAGGCATGTCCCTGCAGGCAGGTGACTGCAGCCACAGCCAGGTGAGAGCCTGTTTTGCTCAGGGCAGCTGCTGTGCCTGGCTCAGCTCACGGCTGCAGGCAGCACCACTGAGTGCCTGGAAGGGGAATGTGCACCTCGTGTCTGCTGGAGCCAGGCTCCTTGGGGAAACAGCACTCAGAACAGATTAATACAAATGGCAACACCTAACCACATTGTGTTTTGTGGGGAAAGTTGGAATCCAATCTGAAAGACGACATCAATATCTTCCTTTCCTTTTCCATGGAAAGACCCCAATGCAGAATTTTGGAAAACTTATTAATGACCAAGACAAAAAATTAAATCAAGCATGGTTTTCTACATTGACTTTATAAAATTCTCAATGCGACTTCCTCAAGGACATTTTCTTTCAATTTCCATAATAAATTTAATGGATAAGGACAGAGCCTAGGTGTCCCAAAACCAAAACCTCAGCTACTAAGTCTGTGAATTTAAGTACATAATGTGGTCCAAACCTTGACCTCCATGCTCCAAATTCCAACCCATCAAGCAGTATAAGAACAAGGAAGGACTGGCAGGCTTTCTCAGGGGAAAACAAACCAGTGGCTGAATGCAGTGACAAGAGACTGCAAGGCTGACCTGAGGGCAAGCCACCTCCAGGCTGAGATCTCTGAACACAAGAGATCCCCTGTGCCAGAAATATGCTGCAAAAATAAATTACCATGGTGAAAATCTTACAGACATTGAGCAAAATATGAAAGGCAGCCATACCTCCAAGTGGGTTACATGATTTGACATCCTGTGTACTTCCATTGTGCGACGCCTCACTGGCATTTCGCTAAAAAGCAAAATAAATTTTCTGTAAAATCTTCAGCCTACTCTCCATTACTGCTGATTAACTAGGCCCTCCATTTTAAAGAAGAGCTGAATTTGCAAAGGTTTGCTGTCCCATCACCAAAAAGGGCTGCTTTGACACAGTTCTCCCTCTGAAAGCAGCCAGCTACAAAAGTGCCCTGAGAGAGTGACCCTCACTTAGCCTCTAATGCAGCCAAGCCTTCAAGGAGCAAGCCATCCTTTCCCAATTGCTGGAATTTCTAGGCACAGGCTTCCCTTGAAATCAAGTGCCTGAGTCCTATTGAACTGCTCAGCGCAAAGCTAAGAAGATCTGAAAGTCTGAGCAGCACCCGACACTTATTTGGCACTAAGGAAGCACATCCTGGAGTCAGCTCCAAGAACAACTTCAACTGATGAATGAAAAGTTGAATTTCAACTGTAACAGGCACCAAAACCCTTTCTCTTTTCCTCAGCTCTAGATGCAATGATTTCCAGAGATGCAAAATAGTTTATCCTAAGTTATAGGAAATAGTTTATCCTAAGTTAGTTGGAGGTTACGAAATTCGGGTATCTGGCTGAACTCATCATTTAGTACAGTATATGACACATTCCACTGGAACTCAAAAATCACTCAGATGTCTATTAAGATAAGCATGTTTCTTAACAATAACAACTACTGCCATCCAACTACTTCATTCTGAAAGCAAAATTGGCTGAGATAAAATCTAAAAAGCTATGATAAATGGACTGAAAATTGTGGACTAATTACCATGAGAAAGGAGATATCACTACCCAGTAGAAGACAGAGTATTACTCTATGGAAGGAATTCTGTAATTTAGAAATAATGAAAACAAATTTCTTTGTTTACTAAAAGTGTATTAGTAACTGGAAAAGCTTTGAAATGGTGTGCATGTGGCTGCAGTTCTCCACTATGCATTACAGGCCAGAATAATGTCTACTCCTAATATGAAAAAATAATTTAAGAGAGTTTCCTTTATCCTGACATGTTCGGTGAGTGCAGTACAAACATGAGGCCATGAGAAATCCATGCCTTTTGGCCATAAGCCTTGTCCAGAGAATGAATTTCCTGAGCGTCAAAGCATAGAGAGCCTCCCACTTCCACTGGCACCTCCACCGTGTCATCCCTGAGAGCCACTTCCATCAGAGAACCTCCCAGTTCCACTGGCACCTCCTCAGTGTCATCCCTGTGAGTCGCTTCCCCCCGGGCAGCTGCCTCAAAGGGCCCTTGGAGCACCAGTGGGGCCCCAGCCCTGCCCAACAGGTCCTGCGGGCTCAGCAGCACCTGACACCAACAGCATGGCCAAGCCCCAGCCGCTGCCAGCCCGCAGAGCCCGACACCTGCCCCTCACCTGCTGCTCCTGGCACCTCTGGGTCACCCTGACGGGCGTCGCAGTGCTGTTGGGGGCCCTGCGGGACGCAGTGCGGATTGGGGCCCTGTGGAACTCACTGGATCCTGCCCAGGCCCGCAGCTCCGCCATCCCGCTCTGCCTCGGCTGCTCCCGCTCCCACACAGACACTGATCCTGATGCAAAATCTGCAAAATGAAAAGGTTTTTTTGGAAAATGTGTTTGTGGCTGTTTGGCCTTCGTGGCTATCAAGGCTCATCAGCAAGAAGGGAGATGATTGCCATGAAACAAGAAGTAGCCAACAAGCTGGAAGTGATGGCCAGGCCTTGGAAAGGCAGGCGACTTCTTGGCTGAATTGCCCTGTTGAGGGGTAGGGCTTAACAGGCTCCAGTGACCTCAGACACAGGGCAGGTTAGCAAGGTTTGGGAATGGGATGCACCACTGATGGTGGACACAAAGAATGCAGAATTTATGGGCACAAGGACATTAGGACAAAGCCCTGAGAAAAGGAATGAACTGATAATGCCACTGTAGCACCTGTGCTGAATCAGCCCCGCCAGGGTAACTGGCCATTCCAGCAGGAGCAGACCATGGCCACCCACTCAAGAAACCTCTCACTAAGAAGAAGGGAGAGTTTGAGCATGCAGACTAATGAGAAGTGAGAGGATCATTACCCAACAGCAGAAAGAATACTCATTATGAAGAGAACTAGGGACCTTGCAGTCAATGAACACTAATTCCTTTCTTTGCTCAAATGTATAAATACTCAAACACTCTGGGTTCTTGTGTTGCTGCATTTGTGAATTTTTCCCTGGGCTCCCCCTTTCTGCACAGAACTGTAAATAATTACCTCCACTCAGTGGGTGGATCGGCCTCTTGAGCAACGGGTGCTGGAACCAGCCAAGCTGGAGCAACACTCGCTGTGGCTCTGACACCTCCGCTCTCGCTGCAGCCGCCCAAGGGTCTGAGCGCTCCTGCCCTGTGCCGGTGACAATGGCCACGTGTCCTTGGAAACGGGGAGGTCCATGTTCCAGGCTGGCCGGGATGTCACTGAGGAGCGGGACGTGACACAGTCGGGGCAGAGGGATTTCACAATGGGCACAGGTAGGGAATGCCCTGCCCTGTCCTATCACTGACTCTGCTCATTCCCAAGTGCAGAATGCGGCACCCCAGCAAGCCCAAGAGCTGCAGCTGTGCAAACCAGGGCTATTGAAGTGTTTCTGCACAAAAGTGCTGCACTTGGCTCTCTCTGAGGCAAAAGAGCAGCTCAACACCTCTAACCAGGGCAGCAAGGTGCAGCCCTGCCAGCTCTGGGCAATCCTGTCGTGGGCCCGTCAGTCTGTGAGGCTTCCAGCACGTACACGGTCTCTCAAATATCATCTCTTTGACACAAACCCCCGGCCTTTCCTTATCCCAGCCTCCTCCAAGGAAACAAGCCAGCAGCATGCCCAGGCCCCCACGTGCTCTGCAGGAGGAGCTGACATGGAAAGGCCAGGGAGGACCATGAACACAATTACAGGCTGACAATTGGGCTGACTGCAGGTGGCCATTGAAATTACTGATGCATCTGGAGAAATATTTTATACTCAGCTTATAATCATTTGACTTTCCTTTTCCCCACGCGCAAGCTTACTCCCGATTTCAGTCAGTTTTGCCTCGCTGGCAATTTATATACAGCCGCAAACAGGACCGAACACTCCAGATCAGCGTCTCGAACTTTATTTTTCCAGCATCAGTCCCATTACATTGTTACAACAATGCAGCAAAAGATGCTGACAGCTCACTGACCTAACAGAGTGCCAAAGGAACTTAGCATTACAGCATAACATAAGACAAACAAAGTCCAAGCTTCATCCAATCACAGGAAGCAAGAGCATATTGACAGAAGTTCTTCCCAATCACCTGAAGCCTACGTAGCTGTGGCTAAAACAATAGCAGTTTTCTAATACAATGCCTCGTTCATAGAAGACAAAGCACAGAGCCTTATTAATATTTAACCTTCTAAATATATACTTAAAATATACTTTTTGCAACTTAGGAAGACAGATCACATAGGCCTACTGTTTTATTTCTCATGTCTATACTGCTGATTAGAACTTTTTCTGCTGGCTTGGCATCTCACTGTCCTTCCTGTCTTTGGGGCCTGTCTTTTTCAAAACTTTCTCAAAAACAAAAACCCCCTAACCTATGGATCCCAACAATTCCCCCTCTCTGTTGACCCAAAAAGAAACTTTCATAACTGTGTCGCTTACTACTTGCATTCCATAGCCCTACTATATTAGCATTGCTTACTATCTGCTTGAGGCCTATCTTTGCTAACACTAAACAATGCTATGATACAGCACAGCAACTTATTGCTGTGAAGGCCCAGTCAGTGAGATAAGTATGAATCATGTCTGACAGTAGTTACAGATCATTGTTCAAAAAATTCTGGTCAATTCCAGGGTCTGAACTCAAAACCTTCCATTTCTATACCTTCATCCGTCTTTTCTGTGAGATTTTGAACACTTTCTGTGCTTCTACTTCCTAATTCTCTCTCTTGTATGACAAAAACTTCTCTGACCGTTTTGTTCAGCATTCGCCGCACACAATGAAGTATGCAGGGAATTACTATTAATATCACTACCAGAACACCCAATACATAGAGACCTATCTTGCAAAGCTGCCTTAGCCAGGGTGCAAAGCTCCATTTTTGGAACAGATCGTCCAACCAGGATCCACTATCTTCCTTAATTTGGGCTGTCAAATCCTTCAGTTTTTGTATGCTTTTGTGAATTGATTCAGAATAATCAGACAAATTCATGCAACACAATCCTTCAATTTCCTCACAACCATGCCCTTGTGCCAGTAAAAGAAAGCCAATTGCTGCTCTGTTTTGAAGGGTAGCATGTCTAACACTATCAACATCGGTTAACATATCACTAATTGCAGAGGATGTGGCGTTAGCTTGCTTGCTCAGCCAACATCCAACTCGATCTAATTGTTTCAATGCCACTGCAGAAGCCAATTGGGGTAGAAATATAACTGCTGAAACCCTTCTTGCAGCGTTCCAAGGCATAAAATCACTCTGACAGTCCTCCTCATAATGAGGAGCTGCTCTCATTTTCCTTTATTTTTTTCTCATGACCGCTTTAGCAGAAGGCGCAATCACAGTGAGCATCCCAATGCTACAAGGGCCACCTTCAAGGT
The DNA here is from genome assembly GCA_039654755.1 of Calcarius lapponicus. Taxonomy (NCBI): domain Eukaryota; kingdom Metazoa; phylum Chordata; class Aves; order Passeriformes; family Fringillidae; genus Calcarius; species Calcarius lapponicus. The sequence continues at coordinate 382,280 of JBBFKN010000063.1, forward strand.
GTGCTGGAATACCTTGCCAAGCCCTATCTCCACAAATGAACCAATATCCCTTGGGCAATTGCCATGGATATTGGTCAGCCTCAGGAAGCACATCCCAATTATTTGAAAAATTACACCAAAAACTCAAATATCTGTATGCAAAATGGTGGGGAGTAACATTGTACTTTGGAGGATCGTCTTTTTGCCAAGCACTAGCTAGGAAGGTAAAGCAAAAATCCATGGTTAAAGAACCAAAGATTTCCAGTTCTTGGGGTTCAGAAGCAGCCCTGGGAAGTTCCTTGGCTCAAACATTCCAATTCAATGTGGGATTGTTTCCAGAGTCAATTTCACCCAATTTACCTTTGGGTTGTTTTTTGACCAAAGGCAACTCTTTCACTGGCACACCAACCAGACAGGTTGAGAAAGGTTTTTCTGGTTCTGAATTAGACAAACATATGGTGTCTGAGCTTGCTGCCTTGGCTAAGGTCACCCAAACATTTGTTTTTGGTTGTTCCACAGGCAAATCTGCGCAACAAAGAACAATTAAAACCCAACAGTACCAACATACAACTTGCATTTGCTCCATCTTTCTCATGAGCTAAGTTTTGGCAGAATCCTTACATATAAATCAATTTTGGAACTTTTGTTCTCAACCAAACAAAAACTTAAACTTTTGCCAAAAACCAGCTCTGTTAAGCAAACATTTCACCTGCAATTGACACACTTATAAATAACACTAGCACAAATTCAGAGTTTGCAGGTTCCACCGATGCACAAAGAACGTCAGGCACAAGGAACGTCAGGCGTGACCCGGGATCCCTCCGCTTGGCTCACGTCTGCGTGCTTGCTTCTTCGGTTCTGGGCTCGTCAACACGTTCCGGGGTGCGATATGGTTTGACGTTTTTGGCACAGACCCACTTAATTCCTGCACCTGTAGAGACAGAAGCATACCCTTTGTCCCAAGTGATTAATTGGAAAGGACCTTCAATTTGTCCAGTCTCAGGGTTTCTAATTAAAACAGGGTGATTTTCTTTCAGTTTTGCCTGTGTGTTATTTGAAAAATGCCTAAAAATCAGTGGATCAGGTTCTGCAACTGAGCTGTTTAAAAAATTAAAAACATGCAAAGCTTTGTTCAACCTCATCTGAGGTGTGACCTCTGCTCCCCCTCTCTGTTGATCTAGAATGCATTTCAATGTCTGATGTGCTTTCTTAATAATTGCCTAACTTGTGGGAGAGTGAGGAATACTAAGGATGTGACAAACACCCCATTCTTTTAGAAATGTGGCCAATTTTCAAGATATATATGTGGGACCATTGTTGGTTATTACTTCTTGGGGCACATCCAATGAAGAAAAAGCTTGTAAAAAATATTGACAGGCATGATTACCTGTTTCACCTGTGTGAAGAGAAGCAAAAACTGCACCAGAAAGTGTGTCCACTGAAACATGAATATTTTTAAATTTGCCAAAGGAAGGGTATTTAGTGATATCCATTTGCCATAACTGCAGGCTTTGCAAACCTTGTGGGTTGACCACTCCTGTAGAAACAGGAGGCTGCACAAGCTGACAGTCAGGGCAAGTACTTATGGCAGTTTTAGCTTGACTTTTGGAAATTTTAAACATTGGCACAAGTGCTTGTGTGTTTTGGTGAAAAAATACATGACTCAGTTTTGCTTGTTCCAAAATGTTTGGCAAAGTGTTTGAAATAACCATTGTCAGTTTGTCTGCTCTGGCATTTCCTTCCACCAAAACTCCAGGAAGCAAAGAATGAGCCCTGATGTGAGAAACAAAATATGGATTGGTTCATTAGTGCAAAGTTGTATAAAGCCATGAAAGCCAATAGTATAATGTATCATTGCTAACATCTTTTAAAATTGATCCTTCTAATCTCCTAACAACATTAGCAACATAAGCAGAATCTGTGATTAAATTAAAAGGTTGTGGAAAGAGCTGAGAAGCCCAAACCATAGCAGCAAGCTCAACAATCTGAGGAGATCCTTCTACTATTTGAATGTCTGACTCCCAAGTTTTAGTTGTTTGGTTCAACCAAGTTATGACTGATTTGTGACTTTTGCCAGAGCCATCAGAGAAGAGAGTTATTGTGTTTAAAGGGTTTTCACTTAACTTAGGTTTCTCTCTAAAACTCAGTTTTGCTTGTAATAATTTGTGAGCTGGGTGATGAACAGAACAAACACCTGGGAAGTTCAACAATGCATACTGCAAATCATCAGAATTTTGCATTGCCCAATTAAGATAATCTTTTTTCAATGGTAAATAGATAACTGCAAATTTTTGACCTGCTAAACTTAACAGTCTGCTCCTGGCCTTAATTACAATTTGTGCCATCATCTCTAAAACTTTGAAAATAGTTTTTGGAAACCTGTAGGGAAGAAAAATCAACTCTATTATCAACAAAGGATCTGTCTCAGAAGGGTCCCACTGGAAAATGAGACCACAAACTTGCATTTTTTTTTCTCCTAAAATTGCAAGAAATAAAGGCTTTTCCAGAATACAGTGACAAGCTTGTCGTCTTTGGAGAGCTTCCATGACCTTGTCAAGGGCTGCACGAGCTTTAGGTGTTAAAGTTCTTGAAAAGTTGATGTCGCAGCCTTGGATTTTTGTTGCAGAAATTTCAAGTCCAGCATTTTGGATGTCAGTAACATTAGCATGGGTTTGCTCCATCTCTGTCTGCGTTGGAGCTGCGATGAGCAAATCATCCAGACAGTGTAGAATCTTGGATCTTGGATACTTCTGTCCAACTGAAGACAAAGCTTGTACAACAAAGTATTAGCAAATTATTCACATAATTACAACCATATCTTACAGGTAACACAAGGGGTTGTTTCTTTGAATCTATTTTTTTTTAATTTTGATTAATATTAGATCAATTATGTAATTGCAATGGAGTGTTCTCTGATTTGGATTGTGTTTTATTTTTCCCTCTCAGTACTCTTGTGTCTGATTCAGAAGAACAGGTAGTATTGTCACTGTCATCAGCTGTTCCGGGAACTCTGCTAAACCCTAAGTTCTTGGCAGAGGTGCTGCCGCAGCAACAAACTTTCCCGGGAGCTTTGCCAGTAAGGGCGGGGGAAGAGAGCTGTGAAATATTGGCAGCAGCGCCACCTCCGAAATCTTGGCAGCAGCGCCACCTGAGCAACGCCTCCCCGGGAGCCCTGCCAGGAAGGGCAGGGGACGAGAGCTTTATGTTCCCAACAACTCCCCCCATAATGAGCTATTGGCCAAGGACTGTGCTGTATTGGTGCCAGAAAAAAAGCCAGAGCCTGGTAATTGAGTTTGATTAGAATCATACAAATTAGGGAGCTCTCTAGCTGCAAATCCTGAATTTGTATTTGTGACACTTTCTAATGAGCAGGTTCTACACCATATCTCTGCCCGCAGGGACTCAGCTGGAAAACTGCCAGCTCCAAGCTGCGATCTCGACATGCTATTTTCCCCCCCAGCAGCGAATGAGATGGGGCTTCAAGGCCTCTGAACCGTCTGTCTGTATTTCCACAGAAACTTTCCTGAGCCCTCCTGCCTCCACCCCAGGCATCTGTCTGGGCAGAGCCATCCTGGCCCCGCTTGGCCCCTGGCTGCCGCCTGCCGCCTCTGTCCTGCCTCCTGCCCGCTCCTCTGAAGGCAGAGCCAAATCCAAAATCCCCCCACTGCCTGTATCCGGAGGCTGGGGAACCAAAGAAAACCCTGGGAGAGACTTGGGGGAGGAATTTACACGAAAAGAATTCTCAGAACTGCAAAGCGATCTGCCCGCCTGAGCCCGATCGGAGGGGATGTCTTCCCAAGAAGGGGAAGCAGCGGCAGGAGTGACCCCCGCAGCCCCTCGGCCAGGCAGAGCGGATCCAGAGCCCCCCTCGGCAGTCCCCGCCCGCACAATTTCAAATCAAGCAGCCCCTGTATTGCAAAGCCTCTCCAGACTCTCGTCTCCCGGATCCGCGCGACTCCCATCCTCCCCAGAACACAACCCCCGAACTCCCACGTTCCCGGAGCGCAACGAAAATCCCGAATGCTTTCCCGGGCATTGCAGCGGGGGATGTTTTCACAGAGGAATGGGAGGACGGCTTGTCACAGCATCAGTGGCGCAGGGAATCCCGGAAGGAACGGAGACACAACCGCAGCTGAAAGCTGATCTGATTCCCACTTCCCGGAGACTGGGGTGCTACCCACACTGCCTGGAGAAACCCTGGACATGCCAGAAGGGAAGGAACCCCAAACAGAACCTGAAATCTCCCCAGAAGAGGACGACAGCCCAGCACCACTCAGAATTAAGGTCTCCGAACCAGATGTTCTGTTTTGGCGTTTGAAAAAGTCTCTGTTATGATCATTTTGTTTAAAACTCTCCATTAAAGCTCTGGAGATTTGCCCACTGTCTCTTCCTTTTTGAGAAAGAATAGATTAAAAAAATTCCAGTTTATCTGGTCCCAAAAATCAAAGGTAAAAGCACACTGCAAGTCTATATTTTGAGTATTCCCTTTTACCCAGATTAATAAGTCTTTCAGTTCATGTTTTGAGATGTCTGAACGTCCTTTATCCTGTAAAATTTTCTCAAGCTGGTAAAAAAGTCCCATTCTGTTTTAGATAAATGATTTCCCATGGCGTTTCCCAGGAGCCCCTAATAATGCTACTTATTACTGACAAGGACATCAGGTGCAGATGACAAACGGGATGATCTATTCCTCCTTTTTAACAGACTGGGCCTCTGGCGCCCGAACTGTCCATGATCTTCTTTTTTACTCCTCTAGTCTAACATAATTCCTCACAGAGGAAGCACTATTTGATGCTGGCAGGGGGGTATTTACAAATCACAAATGGGATGGGCTGCTGTGGAATGGGCCTTGAGCTGTTTTATTTTTTCAGTATCAGTCTCATTACATGATTATGACTATAGGAAGATGCCAGCAGCTCACATCCCAGGCAGCAGACCAAGACATTATTGTTACAACTTACTATATAAGTGACCAATCACACAAAGCAAAAGCACAGTGACAGTAGTTCTATCCAATCACTATAAGCACACGTACCTTTGGTTAAAACAATGCTTGCTTATTTCAAATACTATACCTACTTGTAAGCCTTAGAACACAATGCACGGAGCTCCATTATTAAGCTTCAACCTTCCTAATATCATGCTAGATAAACTTTTCTGTAACTTAGAGAGTTATTCTAGACAAGCGTTAATACACAGACCATTGTTCCATTTGTCCTAGCCTTTCTACAGTTTAAATAATTTTTCTTCTGACCTATCTCATGGCTGCTTTAGCTCTAATCACAGTTCTACTGTCTCTGAGACCTGCTGTTTGCAGCTTTCCCAAAACCCTCTAATTTTGTGGATTCCCACAGGGGACTCAGGGTCAGAGCCTCTGGAGAAGCGTGGAGGGCAGGGCTCAGGCAGGTTGTGCCCCTGCAGGATTTGAACTCAAGGCACCAGGAAGCACCAAGCCTGCAGACAGGAACTCAACCCTTCTCATCTCCCTCCCTGCCAGAGGCAGGCTCAGAGCAGCCATCTCACACCTCTCTAAACCAATGGGGGCTCTGTCCTTACCAAGCTCCTTGGGCTCCTGGGAATTGTTCCTGCAGCTCTCAGTGCCAGGCAAAGCTCCCTCTGCTGCAGCTCTGTCCACAGGCTCCCCTCCTGAAGACTCAGGGGCAACATTACTATTCCACTTGAAAGAGAAACAGAAAGGAAGAAACCCTTCTCACCACTTACACAAAACACCTGGTCCAACACCTCCATGGCTCACACACTTAATCCCTTGTTCTTAACAAGAACTCTGGGCCCCAAAGCCCTTCAACAGTCAGAAAAATCTGACTTCTCAGACACAGTCCAAAAGCTCTCAAAGCTGACAGTGACAGTGTTGAAAATGGGGGTGACACTGAACACATGGAATGGCTGCTAAAGAAAGAGTCCTGCCAGCTCCTGGCCCAGGGATGTGCTCCTCCCTCCACAGCCCTAAGCACAGCAGTCTCATCCAGGCTGCAGCTTGGCAGGGACAGCATGGGAACACACATCTCTTCCAAAGAGATGCCCAAGAGCAAGAGGACTGAGCTCTGCAACATGGACAGCAAGACTGGCCAGTTTGCCCAGCTGAGGATTTCCAGATGGAAACTGGACTGCAGGCAGCAGCTTACTGAGAGGACAAGAAAGCTGCAGCTGCAGCCCAGCCCCAGCCACGGCTCTGGGAGCGCCTGCACGCACGGCAGGGCTCACACAGCAGCAGCAGCTGCAGCCCAGCCCTTGCTTTGCCTTGGCCTTCCACCCAGAAGAGGCACAGCCCACATCTGCTGCTGCAACAGAGGCACCTCTGGCAGGCCCCTCCCTGCACGGGACACTTGGCCTTCAGTGCCACTTCTCCAAACACTCTTCTCTTCTTTCCCATCAAACAAAGCCTCTTAGAACCTACAAAGCTTCCACTTCCTCACCACAAATGCCCCTGCACCAGGGATTCTTCCCAGGAAAACAAGCACCCAAACTTGGCCAACACAGGCTCACACCTTATCCTCCTTACCAGGGATGATATTTTCATTCCCTCTTTTTTAGGAAGTCTCATTTTACCAAGCAAAGCCTTCCCTGTGCATTCACAGCTGAACTCCAGAAGCTTTTTCTTCTCAGCCATGCAACAACATTCACAAGCTCTCAGTCCAGCCCCTTTCTTCCCCATCCAATGCAGTTACCTGAGCAGAGGGAGAAAACATCTCCTCCAGTGTCTCAAGCACCATGTCCAGATGCAGGGGTGGCAATTCCTCTTCCCCAGGAGTATTCCACAGCCAGCTGGGGGCTGTCCATGCTGCAGAACCTGCCCTGCCAGGAGGGCTGGGGGCTGAAGTGTCTGGCCTGGCTGCAAGAATCCAAACACATTGGTCAGGCTCTACAATGTGTCTTTGGAACGCAGAGCTCTAGTGCTGCCTTGGATCAAACATCACAGGAAGCACACAGCAACCTCCATTCCAGAAATGTGTTCCAACTTCCCAGGGGATTGGAGGAGTGAGTTCTTCCTCTTAAAAATATTTATCTGAATTGACATGCACATGGATTAAAGGATGGACTGGAAATCTGATATAGACACACACAGACACAGACACACACAAACACCTTAGAATCACAGCCTTTCGCATTTTCCCAGCAGCTTTGGGATTTGGCTACATTTGGTTTCTCATCTCAAAAGATGACAGAAAATGGATTCATCCAGGAAGAGCCAAGACCTGCAGACATGCATGCTAAACTTGTGCTGTGAGTTCATTCTAAAAACAACCTTGAGGGTGAGGCCATATTCTGCAGCTGCAGCTGCTGTGGGGCACACAGAGCTCATTTCAATGGCACAGCTTGATTTGCAGGGCAGCCAGTCTTAAACATCTGCAATAACCTATCAGGGTCCTAGTTTGGCTTCATTCGAAGAAAGAGGGGAGTGCACCTAACACTTGTTAGGCAATATCTTTCCCCTTGCCCTTGTACCCCTACAGAGAGTCTGGAAAATGCCCAGAACAGCCTCCAAATCGGCAGCAAGGACAGGAAAAGCAGGCAGAGAAGCTTTCTGTTTTCAAGGTCCCCCTTCCTAGGTGACTTGACACTTTCTACCTGATTCTCACTTGAGATCTGCCCATGATAGAGCACTGCAGGAAAACACTTTAAAAGGTCATTAACCAGGACCTGTTTGGAAAGCAAGGGTGGAAGCTCTTTCCCTCCCTGATGGGCTGCGGGCTGGCAACTGCTGCTCTGAAGATGTGCAGCTGCTCCTCTCTGGAGAGGCCATGGAAGGGCTGTGATGGTCTATGGGTACCAGAGGAATGATGAGCTCAGGTTGGCATTTAAGCTTCGTGCGAACAAGCAGAATGAAGAGCTCACAGTGAAGATGAAATTTGCCTGTTCCTGGCTCCTCTGATGAAACCCCAAGAAGTCCAGATGAAGCAAACACCTTCTCCCAAGAAACTAGGAAAACCTCAGAGTCCTGAGCACCTGCACTTAGCCTGGAAGGGCCTGGAGGCAGCCCTAAATCCTCAGGTGAGGCAGCACTGAGGTGCTGGTATGAGAGCGCTGTGTAGCAGTGAGGGAAGGAAAAGGGAAGCAAAGGGAAGGCTGGGTCACTATTGGTCTTTGGTGCATTTCCCTTGGCAGCAACCGTACTTTTGTCAGGGAAAACAAAAGCTCCCTGAATTGTTAAAACTGAAAATCACGGACAAAGACTCTCTCCCTAGTCAAAGTTGGAAAGTGGTATGTTCATTACGCTGGCGGGCGGTGCAGGGGAGGGTCATTCCCAAAATGTGTGACCGCTGGCCGGGCTCGGCTCCGCACGGCACAGCACAGCAGTTTCCAGCAGGACAGGGAAGGGCAAGGCAGGCAGGGCAGGGAAGGGCAGGGCACTGGGAGCAGTGACAGGCTCTGACCCCATGCTGCATCCCATGCCTGGGTAACCATCAGGGACAGAGAGGAAGGACATTGCTCTGTCTTGGTTGCGGAAAGGATGAAAAGGGGGGGTTAGAAAACATTCATTTGGACTCCTTTTCAGCAGACTAGCTGGTTTTATCTCACCATGTCTGCCTGTCTTAGGCAGAGTTGGCACATTTCTCATGATTTGGAGTCAGCTACAGCAGCAGGAAAGGGGCAGCAATTTTGTCATCATTAATATCAAAGCCAAAGTGCTGCCCCATGGATGGATGTTGCTTTCTTCAAGGGATTTCTGGCCTAGAGTTGTAGCAAACTCACGCTGGTGTCTTCCCAAACAGCGTTACTATTTTCTTTCCTCAGGAATTGCCTCTTCTTTTTCTTTCCCCCATCTGGGGAGAGTTCCAATGCAAATGCCTCCTGCAGCCAGCTCTCATCACTGTAGACTGACAAAGGAGATCTTGCAGTGGAGAGAGACTCCCTAGGGCTGCTGTGCTGAGCTGAAGGGGGAAGCTTTGTCCCTTAGGCTTGAAGTCTTGTTGGGGAGCTGCTTGTGCTCTGGGGGACGGACACCAATGATGTTTATCCAAGCCTTGCAGGTTCATTCCTGAGCCTCCTGACACACCACAGAGACTTTGGGGTTGTAGTGCGTGCAAACCAATTTCAGTCTGGGCACTTCTTGAAATGCTTCAATTATTCCTTTTTTCTTGTTGTTTTTCTCTCCCAGATTTAAGACAGCTTTTTGAGAACATTGACTGATGTAGCTTCTGCTGCTGGTGGTGGTGCTTTTGTCTGCAGGTGAGGGCAGGTGATCCGAATCAAGGATGGAGACCATTGTTAGCACCTTAGCTTTGCCAAGTCTGGAAAACCATTCACAATTGGGCTACCAGTGCTGAGCAGGTTTCCTAGGTTTTGGAAAGCTACGACCTTAAGAAACCCAACAGATTTTCCTCCAGGAGGATACCAGCAGTAGCATGATGCCAATGTTTTCCACCTCTTTTCTGTGTCTTTGGTGCTTTTAAGAGTTCCTCAGTGCCCAGCAGGAATGCAATGACCTGTGATAATGTGATTTGAGAGCTCTGTGTTCCTCGTTGCCACATGAGTGTTGATGACAAGCTGGACACCCCACTTGTGGCTCTGTCGAGTTAAATTCATCCCAATTCTGTGCAAACAGCAGCCCCGAGATGCTGAGAAGAGCAAGCACAGTGGGTGGGTGTGCATGCACACGCCCGGGGTCTGACTGCTGTGTGGGCAGAAGGTTTTGCACTGTTGTAAATCTTCACTCTCCCAAGCTGGAGGAAGAAATCAAATCTATATGAAATGAAAAGATATAAATCTGTATGAAATGAAAAAATATCAAAATGTATGAAATAATACCTATTAATTTATCATAGATGTAATTTAACATCTATACACTATTGCTGGCCGGGGGTCTATGTACAAATCACGAACGGGATGGGACTGCTGAGGAACGCGCCTCGAGCTGTTTGTTTGCCAGCATCAGCCTCATTCCATGGTTATGACAATGGCAAGATGCCAGCAGCTACATCCCTGGCAGCAGACAAAGAACTTAATGGTACAACTTGAAAAGCTTTTTAACGATTCCCACAAAAGCAGAAGCATATTGACAGTAGTTCTACCCAACTGCTATAATCACATGTACCTTTGGTTAAAACAGTGCTTGCTTATTTTGAATACAATACCTGCTTGTAAGCCTTAAAACACAATGCACCAAGCTCCATTATTAAGCATAGAAGTTCCTAATATCTTGCTAGATATACTTTTTTGAAGCTTAGGGAGTTATTCTAGCCAAGCATTAATACACAGACCATTGTTCTATTTGTCCTTACTTTTCTACTTCTTATAAAAGTTTTCTGCTGACAAATCTTATGGCTGCTGCTTAGCTCTAATTGCAGTTCTGCTGTCTCTGATGTCTGCCTTTTGCAGCTTTCCCAAAACCCTCTGATTTCAAGGATTCCCACAATACCGCCACTCGGTACACCTAAAGAGAAACCTTCGTATCCGTGTGGTTTATTAACTACCTTGCGTTTCGTAGCTTTACTATAGTATGCCTGCTTATTACTTGCTTAAAGCATCCTTTTTGTTCACATTAAGCCTTGCTATGTTCCAACACAGTAATTTTAATGTTGTGAAAGTCCAGTCAGTTCAAAGGGAGTAAGTCATGTCTGATAGCAATTACAAGTCATTGTTCCAAAACAGTCTTGTGTGTTCCAAGGTCTTAATTCAAAACTTTCCTCCATGTCTGTATCTTCATCCACCATCTGTGTGAGATTTTGAGAACTCTCTGTGAATCCATTTCCTACCTCTGTCTCTTGTGTGATAAAAACTTCTTTGATAGTTTTGCCCATCATTTGTCGCACACACTGACGTATGCGAGGTATTACTACTAGTATCACTGCCAAAACACCCAGTGCATAGAGACCTATTCTACAAAGTTCCCTTGGCCAAGATGCAAATCTCCATCCTTGGAACAAATCATCTAACCATGACCCACCATCTTCTTTAATTGGAGCTGTCAAATCTTTCAGCTTTTGGATGCTTTTGTGGATGATTTCAGAGTGATCAGACAGCTTCATGAACACAATCCTTCAAATTCCTCACAACCGTGTCCATGTGCCAGTAAAAGAAACTCAATTGCTGCTCTGTTCTGTAAGGTTACATGTCTGACAACACTAACATCAGTCATCATGTCACTAATTGCAATGGAAGTAGCACTGTCTTCTTTCTTCAGCCAACACCCCAATCGGTATAATGGTCTCAATGCCTCACCCAAGGCAAGTTGATGTAGAAATAAAGTTGATGTAACTCATTTTGCAGGGCCCTAGGGTCTGAAATTGCTATTACAGTTTTCTTTATAATGATGGGCACATCTTTTTTCTCTGTTTTCTCTTGATGGCTTTTTTAACAATAGGTGCTATCACAGTGAGTTGTCTGATGCTACATGGGCCACCTTTAATTTTTCAGGGAATGCCCTGCCAGGCTCTCTCTCCACAAATGAGCCAATATTCTGTTGCTGATTGTCGTGGGGACTCATCTAGGTCATCTACTCGTCAGCAGTTTCACCCTTAGGGGACACTGGGGTAGTACAATTGCACCACAAACTTGAGTATCCGTCCACAGGATGATGGGAAGTAACATTTAACTGTGGATCTCCCTGGTTCTGAAACTCAGCAGAAAATTCCATGAGAAATGAACCAAGAATTCCAATTCTTGAGGTTCAGAAGGTGCTTTAAGAAGATCAGGGGCCCAGTGATGCCAGCTGGTTATGGGATTGGTCTCGTTGGCAGCCTCACACCAATATTTGTTATGGTTGGCTATTGGCCACTCCTTGGCTGGCACAGGCACACCGACCAAACAGGTTGCAAAGGATTTGTCTGGGCTCGAGTTGGTCAAACATATGGTGTCTGAGCCTGCTGACTTGGCTAAAGCAAGGCAAACATTCATTTTTGGTTGATCTACAGGCATGTATACATGCAAAAGCAAGCAAGCAAAACCAACAAGTGCCAGTATATCATTTGATCAAACTCCCTGTTCAGCTGCTTTTTGGCAAAAGCTTCCCCATCCATTTCAGTTCTCAAGCAAATCTTTTAGCAATTGTTCAGGGACTGGCCAACTATAGAGCACTAAACTGTCCCTCTAACCTTCAATTTTTACAAATCTGGATATCTTAGAATTCTTTTGAACACAATGGACACCATGCTTTTGCTGAAAGAGCTCTATGATACAATTTTCACAGTCCAAAAATCAACAGAAAACTCAAGATTTGTAGCTTTCCCAGGTTGAACAGGGAACGTCTGGCATGCACCGTAGTTTCTCCGTGCGGCTCACGTCTGCGTGCTCATTCCCCTGCTGGTGGAATTGTCGGTGCGCTCTTGTGTATGAGACGGTTTCACGTCCTCCGCGGGGACCCACTTAGGCCCGGCACCTGTGCAAATGCAAGCGTACCCTTTGCCCCAAGTGATTAGTGGAAATGGTCCTTCAATTTGTCCTAACTCAAGGTTTCTGATCAAAACTGAAGGATTTTCTGTCAATTTTGCCTGTGTGCTGTTTGAGAAGTGCCTAAAAATTGGAGGATTAGGTCCTGCAAATGAGCTATTCAAAACATAAAGACATCTAAAGCTTTGCTCAGCCTCATCAGAGGTGTTGCTTGGGCCACTCCCCCTTTTGTTGATCTAGGATGGGTTTTAGAGTGTGGTGCATCCTTTCAACAATTGCCTGACCTGTGTGGGAATAGGGAATTCCAAAAGTGTGGCAAACGCTCCAGTCCATCAGAAATGTGGCCAATTTTTGAGCTGTGTATGTGGGGCCATTTGTCGGTTTTTGCCTTGTGGGGGATCAGTTTGGCGAGCTCTGGAGCCCAGCGACACTGACAAGGACAAAAGCAAAAGACGAGAGGCGCTCTTTCTTCTCGGGACCAAAGTCCCACAGCTTTAATGGAGAACAACTCCAGGAGAGAAAGGGAGTGTCCAGGAGAGGAAAGAGAATGCCCGGGAGAGGAAAGAGAGCATCCATCTTATGGCAGGAGATTTTAAACCCTGGGGGAGGGGGGTGGTAGAAAGGAACCAACATAATTCAACATACATAAATCACCCCACTGTAGTTTTCTGCATAAATTGCTGCACTTGTTGCAAACAAAATCCTAAAATCTCCCCAGACACAACCATGCAGTCCCAAATGATCACAATGTGGGAGAAAAACCACTCAACCCCCCTGTATACCCAAGCACCAGGTGTCACAGGGAGCACCAATCCCTGCAATTAGAAAGTCCACACACACAGGCTGACTGGGAAAGGAGTATGTCTTTATTAAGGAACACAGTGCTCACTTTTCTCAACACAACACACACCATCCACCACATCAGCATCCACCCACATCATCTTCCTCAAACATTCACACACTGAAAACACAACCACAATTACAACACACAGGAAAAATTGCAGCAATAAAACAGGATTTGCTCAATTCACCCCCAGAACTGATGGCAGGTCCTTATTGACACAGCAGATCCTTTCTGCTGGCAGCCAGACCCAAACCCAAACTGTACAGGCGTACGTTGTGCACAGGACATCTCTGTGTGACTTAGGAACAGCCCTTCCCCTGGGTACGCCTTACGGGTTACTTTATACAGAGGTAAACATTCCCTTTCTCCACAGTCCCAGCAGTCTTGTCTGTCCCCCACGAGGAACAGCCGAGAGCGGAGGTGCCTCCAGGAAAGGAATGTCCTGGCAGCGCCCAGAGACGTCCACAGCCCGGCTGTTCTCGCTGGAGCAGAGAAGCGTTCCTGCCGCGGTCACCAAAGGAAGTGTGGAACAGAACTCACCACAGTTAAAGTTAGAAGGTGGTATGTTTATTACAGTGCCAGGCACATGAGGAGTCGTCTCCTAAACACATGTGTGAAGAATCACGGGCTCTCTACTTATCTAAAATGTCTTACATTTTCATATAATTCCCAAAACCACTAATACATATACATTAGATAACCCCACCTACCTCCTTTGTATTAAAATGTATTATAATTGAGTCCAAAGTTCCTTCACGTTTGTGCCGTCTTTCAATTCACATGGGTTGGTGGGTTTTAAAGTGGGGAATGGTCTCCTTCTGATGAAGGCCAAGATGTCTTCCTCAATTTGACCTCTTTACTTATGACTTGTTGGCAGGCTTTCGCACCCCTTGGCTATAGCTGAAGTTTCAGGGCCCAGGTGCAGGCTACAGTCCTCTTCTTTGTCACAAAGAAATCCGCATCCCATCCTGCTTCTTTAAACATAGTAAAGACAGGCAAGTAATGTATTACCCTAGTCTTAACTACTTTACCTGCAAAAAATAACTATCCCTTTTTATTTCTACTCTTCTCGTGAACCTGTGACAAAGACCAGCAGGGACCTACAGGACACTCCTATTCTCATGTCAGTAAATTCTGAAAAGGGATTTAAGTATCAATAATTCAATAAGTATCAGTCAGTAAATCAAATAATTTGGGGGAATATTTAGCTTGTGAGTTTCAGCAAAGTATTGAATATGTCTTAGACCCAGGGATGCAAACTAGTAAGTGAGATTGCTGGGTACGTATTAGGGAAGTGATTCCCCACACACTCAGTGCTTAAATCAAGTATTGCCTCTCTTCTAACCCTGAGCTGGCTGCAGGGATCGGGCCCTGCTTGGTAGCGTTCATTTTGAAGACTTCTGTTGAGCAGGTAAGAATGGTCCAAATGAAATCTTTTCCAGCTGTTTCCCTTTGGTTGACCTGTTTGAGGGTTAAAATTCTGTGCTGCAGGTGTCCTGGGTGTGTGCAGAGCAGTGCAGCCCCAGAAACCCCTTGGTTTGCCCACAGGTTGCCATGCCTTGTTGCCAGGTGTGCCCAGCTCTGGCAGGAGAAGGAGCCCGCAGCGCAGTGGGCACCGTGCCCTGCCCAGCCGGGGCTCTCTGGCACAGAGCAGCAGCAGCAGCGCCAGCACCGTTCAACCCGCTCCTGCCTCGGCTGCCCCTGGCACACAGAAGCCTCTGGAAATCAGCACCGCCAGTCGCGTTCCCAGCTCGGAGCAGCTGCTGCTGGTGGGCAGATGCTGCCAGCTCGACTGCTTCCAGAGGGGAAGAAAGGCAGAGATGTACATGCACCGGAGCCCTGGGCGTGTCCAATCAACGTGCAAATATGTGGGGAGATTTGTTAGGAAGGACTTCAGCTGTGATGCCAACAGTGGCTTCTCTCCTGGTTCTGTGTGTTCTAGATGAATAATGCAATGGTTGGCTCTGACAGTTAAGAAGTAGATGTTATGTGGATGTTCAAATGTGTAGTGATGATATTGTAATATATCCTTCCCTAGTCCTCTTTCTCATCCCCCTCGTAATGGCCTTGGTAGTCAGGGCATTTGGGGAGGGCTGGCTTGTGACAAGCAGGTGGGGTGTAACAACACCTGACCTCTAGTCAAGGTGCAAGAAAATAATCTCCACCAATGGACAGCCGAGAAAGAGTTGACTGACAAAACTTTTGCAGGGGCTAAGGGTATAAAAGGCAGAGCATCGTTTTTGTAGATGAGCACATGGCTGCTAGTCACAGAGACTCCCAATGCTGTAATTTTTCCTTATTCAGTCCTTTGTTAAGGTTTAATAAACCTTTAAAGTGTTAAAAGGGGAGTCCTTTCTGACATGTTCAATGCTGTGGGTCATTTTCTTGGTCAGGTTTCCTTTGCTTGTGTCCCATCTGCGTGCTCAGTTGGGGTACAGGCTGTAGGTGCTTTGTGCACTCTTGGAGTTCCTCTTGGATCCCCTGAACAACAGGCTTTGGCCCATGAGGAGAGCTTGTGCTGCTTTGTGACAGAGGAGAACTTCCCAGGCTCTTTTGTGTTTGCTGTAGAGAAGGTTGGTTAGTGCTTTGCATAAACTCACAGACCAACATAGAACGTTTGCTTTGTGATGTCAGGGCATGGTTGCCACCTCGTCGCAGTGACATCAGAAGGTTGCCTTGGTGCACAGAAGGCCTGAGTGTCAGAGCAGCCCTAGCGCTTGCTCAGATCAGGAGAACCCTCCTGGTTGGCGCCTTTGTCAGTAGGCAACCGCCCACTGATAAGAGCCTTGTTTTTTCTATTGTTCACCTAAGTTTCAAAAATGCCAGTCTTTCATCATCTGGCCACAGCAGCTTTTGCTGCTTATGGCTTTTGTTATTCTGTTTATTATGTGACACATTTTGCACGTAAGTAGAGGTTTCCTTATATTTAGGTGAGGGTGTATCCTTACCTGGCTTTTGTATGTCTTCCTGCTCTTTCTTAGTGACTGAGTTTCTGATTTTGAAACAGAAGGAGCCACTGGATGCCACTGGTTTGGTCAAGCTCCTGTCAAGGCATTCAGCTAAAAAGGGGGTGTCTGTAGCCACAGGGACAGCATTTGCAAGGCAACCTGAAGGGCTTCCATTCCCTCCACAGGAGAGTCTGGGGCAGCAGAGTCTGTCATTTCCTCAGTTTGCTGGGATAAGCAAGACACCTTTGAAAATGTAGCCTGGGAGACCTTCTTGAAATGCCTTCTAAAAACTCTGCAGTTGTTCCCAGAATTCAGAGAAAGCTTATTTCTTTCTAAATTTTGTCATGAAAGGATTTGACTGTCTAACTTGACCTTTTCCTGAGTGCTAAAAGAGATATTCCCTTTGAAAGGAAGTGCAAACTCTAAAGCAGTGAGTGTCTGCTCCTGAACCCTGGAGCTGCTCCTCTGTTCTTCCACCATAGAACTGCCACAGCTCAGGGGGTTTTGGGAAGCTTTTCTGGGCAACTGTTTCCTGCAAGTTAATGAGAATTAGTGCATATAACTGATTGAAAAAAAAAATAAAAAAGAGTACCTGAAGGAGAGGATTTCAGAAGCAGAAAGGTAGAACAGGAGCATTGAGCGTTACAGAATAATTTGCATTTTCTTGATCATATTTGTATTCTTTTACTGGCTAAACAGGCCAAAGTGTAGGCAGAGCCAAGAATATTGTCCTGATCTCTTGCTGGCTGTGTGAATGAAATGTGTCTCCTGGAGGGATGTTGTGAAATGGGAAATCACCTCTGTTTGGGTTGACTTGTTTTGTGGGATTCAGCAGACCAGGCAGTTTTCTGAATCTGTTTCATTTTCCCTTCCCATTACAGGTCACCTGAGGCATGTATTCAGCAGTGCTGAAGATTCTGAGGTGAGTGAGAAAGGAACATTTCATGTTCCTAGTGTTTAAGAATTGTAGAGGAAGCTGAGAGCTTGGCCAGTAGCAGTAGAGAGTAGAGGGCCAGCTAGAAAGGCCAAAAGAAAATCCATTTTCATGCCCGCAAAAAAAAAAAACCAAAAAAACAAAGGTAGAGACAGATATTTTTAAATTTCCATCTCAGAGCTTTGAAGAACTAAACACCTAGTTTTGCAAAGAGAACGATGCTTCCTAAAAGTAGATAGGGAAAATTTAATAAAGAGCATTTTCCTGTATGGATGAAATAGATCATTTTAGTTTAAACAGAGTGACTAAGAATCCTATTCCTATGAAATTTTATGATATCTACTTAGAACATGAGGTGGTACAAAAGGAAGGCCACCTTGCAATGGTGCCTGCTGTATCTGAAGGGAAATGGGCACCTTTGTGGCTGGGCAGCTGTGTGGGCAAAAGGAGGCAGGGCTGGCGGCCTTGAGCAGCTGCAGATGAGGCAGCGTGTGGCCAGGGGGCCAGGAAGGCCAAGGGCATGGTGGCCTGTGTCAGCAGCAGTGGGGCAGCAGGAGCAGGGCAGGGAGCGTGGCCCTGTGCTGGGCAGCGCTGCGGCCACAGCTGGAGTGCTGTGTGCACTTGTGGGCCCTGGGAAGCAGAAAGTCACGGAGGGGCTGCAGCGTGTGCCCAGAAGGACAGGGCAGCTGGGCCAGGGGCTGCAGCACAAGGCCAGGGAGGAGGTGCTGAGGGAGCTTTAGCCTGGACAATGGGAGGCTCTTGGGGCACCTTCAGGCAGACTTCCATCAGTCCCTGCATGACAGTGCTCAGCACAAGGGCTGTTTCCCTGCCAAACATGCCCTCACTGCATCCAAGGGCTTTAGACACTGGAGTGGGTGACACTTCCATCTTGTGGTTTGTTGGTTTCCTAGGAGGAGAAAGCCTGTTCATTTTCCTGTTTTTCCAGCAAGCAAAGATGCTTCTGCACAATCTTTCCTGCCCTTAGCAACCTCTGGAATGCATTTTGCACCCATTTTTGACCTTTATGCAGATGGAACCTTTGTGTTTCCAGGCCTTCATGCATGGCTTTTATGATCACTTTGAGTTTAACAGTGCTTGTGAGTTTCTACAGCCCAGGGAATCAGTGTGTGTTGTGTTTGGGAATTGAGCAGGAGATCAATGCCCTTGCATTCCAGCTGCTGCTCAGAGATCACAGGAGCTGGGAGTGGCTGCGCTGCATTTCTGATTCCAGCCACTTTAGCATCATCAGTGTGGTTGAGTCCAATAGAACTTGGCCGAGCACAGATTCACAAAGAGTGCAGTTCCCAGTGCAATGCTCTGGGTCTGATCCCTTTCCATAAGCACCTGCACACTCCAGATTCCCCAAGAGTGTGCTTTTTAAGCAATAGGACAGCAGTCTCAGGATTGCTGCTGATTGGGGCACTGGCTACCAAGCTTTGATGTGTGTAGCAACAGAAAGGATAGTAAAGGGAGATTATAGTAGTGAGATCTATCTGTGTATCTTCCTACCTATCTATCTGTGTAACATTTGCATAACTGAATTATCCTGGCTCTGGTCCAAGGCAGTTGGAGGTGCCAAGGTCAACTAAAGTATCCCTCTCAGGAGAGGACTAGAGACATGTTCCCTCGACCAATTCTGAGCAGGCAGAGATGTTTCCCCCCTCCAGATATGATGGTTTTTCCCTTTAGAGTTGTTTTCCTCCTCCAGCCTCTTCTGTCCTGAAGTCTCCAGTTAATTCTTTAAATTTCTGCCTGTCCTAGAGAGGTGGAACAATTCCATGTTTAGGTGGTGTTTGGTGACTCTGGTCATACATGCCATGCATTACATGACACTTGGTTTCCTTCACTGGCATCCCCAGGGCTGTGTAAGTGCATTCGGTAATGGGGCCTTAGGAGAGTCTCTGTTTCTGCTGGTCAGAATTCTCAGTTGACAAAGAGGGAGAAGAAACACCTTGGTCCTCCTCCATATACTGAAATGGCCATAGAGGTTCTCTGACCTCCATCAGAGATCTTTGCACGCATCCTCATCTCCTGAATGACCAGATTTCTTACAAGAGTGTGGATGTCAGAAAGGCAGCAATGCTGGTGCAGGCCTGAAGAGAACTCCAGAAGTGTCTCTCACAAAGGCTGAGCTCACCCAGGAAGCCACCTGCAGAGCCAGGATGGAGCTGTGGGACAGAGTGGGGTGTCAGTCACTACTGAAAGACAAACAGGGCATGGCAGAAGCAGAGGGAGGCCCTCACCAGACCCTTGAGAAATGCCACACCTTCCCTGTCAGCTGCCTGAGAGCCTGTTGGAGCTTCAGTCCCAGATGGCCCCTGACTATACTGCCAGGGTCACTTTGGAATCTGTGCCTGCCTTGAACAGGGAATGACCCAGCAGAGCAGCAGCACAGTGCTTTGGGAACGTGTGAGCCCAGCAGTCTTTGAGTCTTGGCCCACAAGGTTGTATGGGAAGCTGAAACCCATCTTCTCTTGCTTTCTGTGCAGGTGCTTTTAGAGAGAGAGCAGGAGCACACTGCTTCATCAGAGATGCCACGGCAGACTCAGGGGAGAGCTGTTCCCAGCCCGAGAGCAGGAAGAGCAGCTCAGGCAGCAGGTGGAAGAGCCACAGGAGAATGGCCAGGTAAGCCTGACTGGCCAGGTGACAGAGGGAAGGGCAGGGAGAGGGGCATAAACCAGAGCTCTTGGGACTGAGGAGGCCAGGAGTCCCACAGGCACTGGAAGCACAGAGCCTTGGAATCTGCAGAGATCAGCACTGGGACAGGAGGTTTGCAATGGAAGCAGATGTGGGTAGGGAAGCAGAAAGAAGTGGCTGAATAAATGCAATTTTGAGGCTGCAAAAGGAAAAAGCTGAGCCTGATGATGGCAGCTCCCAGTCACTTGCTCTGCATTTGTGTGCACAGAACATCAAGGCAGAGCCACAAGCAGAGCTGCCCGAAGCTCAGAGTGCCATCGTGGACGTGAAGAGAAAGAACAAGGCAGACATGGGAAGAATTCAAGAGGAGAATCTCCAGAAGCAGAGGGGCGATCAACAAAACCAGGTGAGTGAAAGAGTGGCAGCCACTCCACTCATGAAATGTCCTCTCCCTTCTCCTTTACAGTCTATCAAGGGACACGTGCAGGCAGAGCTGCAGGAGTCTGAGGCTAGCAACAAGGTAAGGGAGAAGAGGCTGGAGGAAGAAATGAAAATTGTCAGAGAGAACCTTAATCACCTCCCTCAGGCTCTAGAAGTGAGTGAAAGAGGGATGCAGTCACTGCAGTCATCAAACTGGTGGTTTCTGCCCTTCTTGCCCTTCCAGTGCAGAGCAGCAGGGAGTGGGGCCATGCCTCTGAGTGCCATCCTGCTCTAGTGTGTATCACGGTCACTCTGAAGGACATTTCCTGGTGCACTGAATGTCCACTGCTGCCCAGGACAGTGAAACTTGTCCTTTGGCCTTTTTGCCAGCAGTCATCCAAATTGATTCCTGCTGGCCTGTTCTTGCTCTCCTTGTTTCTTGAGGTGTTTTTACAATGGAACGTGGTGTCATAGATGGAGGACTGAAACAAGCTGTCTGTATCCCCTGTCAATCTGTTCTTTGCCTTTCCTCATAGCTGATGACTCCTGGCTGACAGGGACAAGCTGTAGTGTCTGACTGCTTTGTTCTGTTTGACTTGAGGTGTAAGTGCTGACATCTCACCGGGCAGCCTGCGAAGTCTTCCAGCGAATGTCTGGCCATGAAGGATCCCAAGGTTGGCATGAGGCACAGGAACGGTGCCCACCAGAAATGCCCCACATCCAGCACATCAGTGGCTGTGAACCTGCTGCAGCAGCAGCATCACCTCGAGGAAACCCTTCTGTCAAACCGGGGAACTCGAGCTCGGGCAGTTCCTTCATGTCCCTGGAACAGATTGAGGAGGAGTACCTGGAGATGCTGGGTATGTCTGGGGTGTTTCTTGTCTGAGGGACAGTGGGTTGTGTGCAGGTGTCAGCAGAGCTGTAGCAAATGCTCCTCCTGAGTTTGGTGTCACGGGGCCATTCAGGACTCCCCAGAGGAAGTGCTGTGCTCCCAGGCAGCGAGAGAGCGCTCTGGGTGCTCCTGCTGCCTCTGAGGGACCTTGGACTGGCTTGGCTTTGCCTGAGCTTCCCTCTCTGCGAAAGGCTGAAGCAGGGATTGTTCTTGGATCAGCAGAAGGCTGATAGCAAATGATCTAGGCAAGTCCTCTGTGCTAGTTGCCAAACTGAACGGAATTTTTAGCTTCCTAAATTCTCCTTGGACTCCAGACTTCCAAGCAGTCATCAGAGCAAAGAAAACTTCACAGAAATGGACTGGCTTTGGAGTTTTGTCTTTTTGGTTGGGGATTTTTTTTTTTGGCGGGGGGTTTGTTATTGTGTTAGTTTTTGGTGTGGGCCTTTTTATTTTTGTTTCTGTGGGGGGTTTTTGTTGTGTTTTGGTTTTTTTCAGTTGATGGCTTGTGGGGTTTTTTTGGTAGAGTTGGTTTTTCTCTATACTGAAGGAGCCCTTCTGCCCTCATGTCTTACTGATGGCATTTTTATGACTGTTACTGTTACCACTACTCTATCTGCAGTTTATTTTCATGAGAATGCTATCTTTTTGTCAATAAGAGAATGCTATCTTTTTGTCAATAAGAACTACTTTGAAAGAACATCAGGTTAAAGGACAAATAGAGAGCATGAGGTGTTTTCCATGTGCCCCCAACGAAAAAAGGGATACTTTTATAAAAACTTTTTTTAATCTTCTAGTTTTATGCTTATCAAGATGTGTCCAAGAGACACATCCAAGTGGCATGATCAGATAAAACTGTACTGCAGGCATTTCTCAGGAGAGAGCCTCCAGCCCAGCCATGCTATATTCCTCAGATCCATGGCACTTTTCCATACCTGATTCCCACTCTTTCCCATGACTGTTGGAATCCTAGCCATTGGCCGGCCCAAGCCCTGCTGAGATCAGTCTCTAGGAAAACACATCCAGTCCTTTGTGATTCTGCAGCACAACCCAGTGAATCTGCTTCTTGCCCCTAACAGCTGCCAGTGCTGTGCTCTCAGATGAGACCTGGTGGGGCTGAGACCAGAGCCCAGGGGATTCTGTGCCTACCATCACCTGTTGGGACAAAAAGGGCACTGATCCGCACCTCGGTGTGGCTGATCTCAAAGCCCATCCTGTTGTGTCCTGAATGGGGGCAACAGCTCCTAAGGGGCTCAGGCTGGCTGTGGCTTCTTCCCACTGCTTGTCAGTGCTCATGCTTGGGCTTTGCCAGCCTTGTTGTGCTAGCTGCCCTGTCCCTGAGGGCTGGAGGCACTGCAGAGGCTGGAGCCTTCCTTAGCTGGGAGAGGGGCATCTTTGAGCTCAGCCTGCCCATAACCAGCTCAGGGTCCTGATGCTGAAAGCCCAGTCGGGATTGGCTCTAGCATGAGCTGCTCTGGTTTACAAATGGGAAGGCATTCTTTTGGCAAACTGCTGGAAGGTGGGGAAGATGTCCTTCTCTGCTGGGAATGCATCTCCTTGTGCTTTGTTTCGTGTCAAGAGAACTCTTCAAAGGACTGTACAAAATCAGTCTCTGTGCCAGCCATCTGCACTGCAGGGCTGCCTGTCCCGTTGCTGTTGTGGTTGTTGTTGTTGTTACCCAGCTGAGCACAAAGAGCTCAGAGCCCCAGGCAGTGGGATCCCTGCTTAAAGTCAGCATCCTGCATTTTATTTCCCTCAGGGAGAATGGTGAACCAGGAAAATCCTGTGATGAAATACACTGAACTGGAACATATTGGCAGCGGGTGAGTCCAACTGCAGTTACTCCTGCATAGCCATGGGCCAGGTGTTTTTCTGGTGGAATGTCTATCCAGTGTGAAGTCAGGCCAGCTGCAAAGATGTTCACACAGTGGGGATAGATTGTCCCATCTCTCAGTGCTGCTCAGAATTTCTGAGTGTGCTCAGAAGGCATTGTCAGTGACATGTCCATGCTGCCGAGGTCTTGCCTGCATCAAGGAAAGGACCTGGAAGATCTCCTTGTCTCTCAAGTGTGGGATGGCTCTGTGTTAATTTCTTTAGCATTTTTCTGTTTCTCAAAATCATATTGGCACACTAATGAAAAAAGCAGAAACTTGCTTGTCGGAAAGAGCAACCTACCCCCTATCAAAGCTGTGTGAGATAACAGTTCCCAGGAACAATTCTTTCCCCTGGTCTGCAGAAGGAAACACTCTGTGGTCAGGATAGGAACCACACAGTTTAGAAAGTGAAACCCAAGAGGAAAAGACTAAACTCCCTTTAGAAGTTGAACCCCAGCGCTTCAGGAACAGGCCCAGTTGCCGATGCACTTGAGGGGAAAATGCATCATCTGCCTTCTGGCAGAGCCCTCCTACCTCCCGCAGGTTTTGACACTTCCAGCAGAGATCTACTGTGTGGGTGGCTTTCACTCTAGGAGCGAAACAGCTTCTCCTTTCTCTGCTTGTGTCTTGTTTCTAGGAGTTTTGGAGATGTGGTCAGAGCACTCAACAGTGCCACAGGGAGAGAGGTAAATGTCAACAGGCCCCGCAGACTCTGCTGCACATGAGGGGCATTCCCCTCTGCTGTGAGCTGTGGCTGGAGCTTTGGGCAGAGCTGTGCTGAAAAGGCACAAGAAGCACAGACTGGTGCCAGCCTGCAAAATACATCTGGGACTTTGTCCTGCTCAGCTGCCGGAAGGAAGGCACGGAGGGCAGCGGTTCCTTTCGGAGAAGGACGCGCTCACTGGCTCTCCATTGCTAAAACAAAGGTGGTGCCTTTGAGCACCTCACTGCTCTTTGGGGCTACAGCTTCAGAGTCCTGAATTCTCATTTCTGGCTGCCAGCAAATCCATCTGAAAGTTACTGGTAGCTCCTTAGCCACCTGCAGTGCTGCATTTGGGAACTGCACATAGGGAGAGATCTGCAAGGCGTCCCTAAAAGCCCTAAGCCCTGCCCATAGCCCCAGATGTATCCACAGAGTATTAAGGCATGGATTACTTCTTCTGAATCCCAAACAAAGCAGCAGAGAGTGTGGTCAGAGGTTTCTGGGTGATAGCTGAGGCACCACTGTTACCAAGTGGACAAGACAAAATGTCAGTGGCCCCACGTGTCCTGTAACTGTCCCCCAAGGGAGCAGAGAAATGGGCTGTTGGAATGTCAGTTCCTAATGACTGCAGCGCCTAATCACAAGGCAGTTTGGCACAGCTCAGCTGTGGCATTGCAAAATCACTTGCTCCATGTGCCTTGTTGTCTTGTGCCACCAACTTCTCAAGTTACTGATTTTCAATGTCATTTTAGGTGGCCATAAAGAAAATAAATATTCAAGGACTGAGGAGGAAGGAACTAGCCTTCAATGAAATAATGATCATGCAGAGGTATAGGAGTCCCAATGTTGTGAATTATTTAGACAGGTGAGATGTCATGGTCTTGTCCCATGGATGTGTGTTTACATACAGCAAACATGAGAGGTTAAAAAGGCACTTTGGTCAGTGGCAGAAAGTAGAGCTGCTAATTTTTATTCATTCATATTTCTCTACTCATCTCCAATGGATGAGAAGAGAGTACATCTTGTCTGCATGAGTCTTCCCTGGCACACCATGTTTGAAAATTATTCCAAACTTATTCAAAACCTGGATCAGCTGTATCTTCCTAAGTCAATACCCTCCAAGTTCACTGCCTCCACATTTTTTTGGGATTGAGTTTTTAAAGTTTCTTAAATGCTGATGAACCATCCTAAAGTGTATTTCCCTTGGGTTGTTGCCCCTCTTTGCCATTGCTGTGCATGCCAGGAAGACTAGGTGCTTATTTCCAGAAACACCATGCCTGACAGGTTTTTACCTGGGCTGTTTCTAAACTGCACTTTTTGCTTGCTGGCCATCTAAGACATCTTCTTTTTCCCAGCTGTGCCTTTCTCCTTGAGACTGCACAGATTGCAAACAATGCACAGCCAAGAGGGAATATCTATTCCTTTGATTCTGTCCTTGTCACAAAGGCATCTGGAAATAAGAAACCTGGAAGCAAAACATCAAGGTAGCCATGCACGTTCATCTCCATGCCCTTTTTTCCTTCTTTCAGCTACCTTCTGGGCGAGGAACTCTTGCTGGTTATGGAGTACATGGATGGAGGCGCCCTGAGCGACGTCATCAGCAAGACCTGCCTGTCTGAAGACCAGATGGCAGCCATCAGTCGGGAGGTCAGCAATCCCATCTGTGTTTCCAAGGGCTTGGGCAGGATTGTCTGGGAAACAGGGGCTCAGATCAGGAGAGGTTTCACGTGCCAAGCTTTGTTTCTGTGTGGCTGGTATGCTATGGGCAAGTAAAAGCATCTCAAGTGAAAGGCCTGCCAGTGGCCCTGCACTCAGTGTACTCCGTGCCAGTACTCTTAACTCCTGCTGTTGTAGCATCACTCTGTCTCTTGTATTTGTATTTGTTGTTCTCCACCTTGCCTCTCTAAATGTTTGCCTGGAGTCTGTCTTCACTGCATTCCTTGCCTGTGAAAGCAAAGGTGCTGGTGGCAGGATTTGAAACAAACAGCAAAGAAAAAAGAGAGACTCATTTCTCTCATTCCTCAGCTAAAAAGGATAGGAGTGCTGCCCAAATGCTCTTTGCTTCTGAGCACATGCACTGCAGCAGCAGTCATCCTGGCTGCTTTGCAGGGCACAGTCTACAAGAGCAGGTGCTGTTGCTCTTTCAAAAGCTGACATGCCTTTCCTCAGAAAGGTCCTGCTCTGCAAGAGTTGGAGCAGCAAGCTCTTCCTCTCAGTGGCACTCTGCTCTGCCATTACTCCTTATTGCCCTGGAGAGGGAATCTTTTAGATTCCTGGTTTCCTTTCTTGTGTGATGAAATCACATCACTCATTTTTGCCCACCTCTTTCTGTTTTCTCACTCAGTGCCTGCAAGGACTTTATTTTCTTCACTCAAACCACGTGATCCATCGAGATGTGAAGAGCTGCAACATCCTCCTCAGAACTGATGGTTCTGTCAAGCTGGGTCAGTATATTCTTGGTCAGGTGCAGCATTCCAGGGATGTGGGTGTGGGGCTGCTTTGAGTGACAGCCAGCTCCCCAAAAATGGTGCTGGTGGAAGCACAGGGACACCGGCTGTGAGCTGAGGGCACAGTTGCAACGTGCTCAGAGGTTGGACAAGGAACAAGCAGTCAAGAGTGGCCTTGCTCTGTGTGTGTCCCTTCCAGAGAGAGGGAGCTACAAGCCTAAGTTTCCTAAGAACAAAAGCCACTGCTGGAGACAGTGTAAAAAATGGAGGATTTTTTAAGTCGCCAATGCCAGGAGATTCAACAGCACATTTTCAAGCTTCTATTGGGGAATTCTTTTGCTTGCTTTCCTAATTGCATAGAATTCAAATAAAACCAGTATTTTGCTTTCTCCACAGCTGATTTTGGCCTCTCTGCTCAGCTCACCCCTGAGCAGAGCAGACCGTGCTCACAAACCGGGACTCCTTGGTGGATGGCGCCTGAAGTGGTGACAGGTCAACCATATGGCCCCAAAGTGGACATCTGGTCTTTGGGAATTGTGGGAATCGAAATGATAGAACAAGAACCTCCTTACTGGAGCAAAAGTTCTGGCACGGTAAGGAGCAAATACTCACTGATCCCACTGTCTTTCTCACCTGTCCCATGTCCTGTGTGCCATTGGACAAAATCCCATTGCCATCTGCTGGAACTACTTCCACCAATGTCCCCTCCTAAAAATATTCCTGCAACACATCAGCATCTGCTGTAGTTCTGGTTGCATCAGTGGGGGAACTCAAGCGGTAACACATGCAAACAAATTCCAAACAAACTCCATTCTCAGGCAACACTTTCCTTTGGGTTATAAGTGGTTCCAGTTCTTTTGTCTGTGGACATGGCCTTAAGAACAGGAAACAAGCATCTGAGAACTGCTGTTATCTTTCCAGAAATGAAGGAAGGAAACCCAAACTAAACAAAGTTTCTAAAACGGTGGTCTTTAGAGAGAAACCTAACCCCCCGTGCAGTTTCTTCTCACTTGGAAACATGCCTGAAACCTGGCCATGAGGTGGAAAGGCTGCAGAGTCTCTTCTGCTTCTTATGCAGTGCTGCAGAAACACTCAGTGACCGTGTTTCTCTCCTAGCCCAAGCCACATTCTGAACCAATCCAGAGCCTGGTGATGCGGAAAGCCTGCCAAAACCTCCCAGTGTTCCCTGGCACTTTCTGGGATGGGCCTACCATTCATGCATTGACTTGAGTAGCCAAATGAGCAGAGGGTGACCATAGGGATGGAACCTCTCCTTCTTCTGACCATGACAATTTTTCTTTTCCTTGGAAATGGGAAGGTGAAATTTTCAGACTGCTGAGAGAAAGAGCTGCAGGTGGCTCCTGTGTGCCCAAGCAGGCATTTTCATCCCAATACATTTGTGCAGGCATCTTAATGTGTCTGTGTTGAAGATAAGATTCTAAATGTTTGTTTCCTTCCCTGGGGATTAACTGATGGATTTCCTTTCTTTCCTTCCAATTCCCATTGTTTTCAAGAACGGGACAAAAAGCTTGATGAGTTTTTTTCTAGGGCATGTGTGCCTAAAGGACCAACAAGCACTGCAGAGATGCCTTTCATGTACTAACCCTTGAAATTAGTTTGTATAGCAAAGTCCCTCTTCCAAAAAGCCTCTCAAGCTGGTGTGAATCCTCAGAGAAGCAAATGTGCTTTTGTTGATGTAGTTCTCACTAACTAGGTCAGTCAGTGAAATCAGCTGTCAAGGCAAGATCTGTGGGATAGTGGAAAAGCTGTGGCTGCATCAGGGTTTGGGTTTTTGGTTGGTAAAGGAAAATCATCTCTGGGTCTAGCAGGGCAGAAACTGCCACTGAAGAACAGAGGTTAAACAAAGGGATGTGGGAGAGCACTTAGAGATGTGAAAGCAGCAGTTGGAGCAGGTGATGAATCCTTTTTCTCCAGGCTACAGACCTGATAGCCACAGTAGGGACCCCACAGCTGCAGCAGCCCAACCGATTCTCGCCTTGCCTGCGTGACTTCCTGAGCTGCTGCCTGCAGACAGACGAGGAGCAGCGCTGGTCTGCCAAGGAGCTCCTGCAGGTAAAATGTGAAGGGGCTGCAGGTGAAACAGGGTCTGAGGGATGGGCTCCTCCTCCACTCAAGTCCAAGGCATCAGATGAGCCCCCTTCCTCCTCACCTCCACTCTTGCTGCTCTCCAAATGAAAACAGTGAGGAATCCTAGACTGGGCTGGGCTGGCAGGGCCCTGTAAAGGTCCTCTGGTGCAAGTGTCCTGCAATGAGCAGGGACATCTTTACAGAGATCAGGTTGCTCAGAGCCCTTTGCCACCTGACCTGGAATGGTTCCAGGCATGGGGCACCTACAGGCTCTTGGAGCAAGCTGTGCCAGGGTTGGACAATGCTCCGAGTAAACAAGTTCTTCCTTAGACCTACTCTGACTTGATCCCCATTTTTAAAAATGTTCACCCACATCCTATTGTAACTGGCCCTGTTAAAAAAGATGTCCCCCACTTTCTTCAAGGCCCCTCCGAAGTCTTGGAAAGTGGCAATAAAGTCTCCCTGGGGCCTGTTCTTCACAAATCTCAATGACTCCACCTCTCTCTGCATTTCCTTAGAGAAGAGGTGCTCTGTCCTCTGACTTTTTCTGTTGCACTCTTTTGTAATTCGATAGTTTTATCTAATGGCAAAAGAATTGACATAGAGCAATGCAGGGTACAGAGACATGGAATGGTGGTGCAGGAAGCCAAGGAAGCCAGTCCCAGCTGAGCAGTCAGAGATTTGGCTGTGGGCAGGAGGGGCTGTGGGGGGCTCACTGTGAGCCTCTGAGGGGCCCTGGTTTGTGCCCCCCAGCCCACCCTTAGAGGTTTCTGCCACGCAAACAGGGACAGCTGGGAGGGACTTGTCCCAGCCCCATCTGCTGCCTGGCACACCCAAGCAGAGGGGAACTGTTCCAGGGTTACTGCCAGCCTGTGTGGCAGAGGGGGAACTGCAGGGCCCAGTGCCACTGGGCTGGTCCTGCTGGGAAGGAAGGTGCCATCCAGCACACGAGGGGCAGGGCATGGAAAGGTAGACACTGCTCTGTCTCCCTGTGGAAATCAGCACAGTGCCTGTCTCACAAAGGCAGGGACCTAAGTGAGTCATTGGAGTTTCATGAAAGGAAGAAACCCCAGGGACAGAAAGCACCATTTCTAGAGCATTGGCAGGGCAAAAATCCCAGCATGTTAAAGACATCACGATAAACAGATGAGTGGAATTCTGGGCCACCTTTGCCTGTGATGGCAAGGTCTTGGACCTTGGGGATGGCAGGGGAGCAGATGGGCTCATTGCTCCTCTTTCTGGGTACTTCTAGGAACTAGACGTATCCTAATTGAGTCTCTGAAGCACTGAGCTTGGAAAGTAATGGTTCACTGTTCTTTGTTGTTTGTTTGTTTTTTTTTCCGGTGGACAGCATCCATTTGTAACTTCAGCCAAGCCAGCATTCATCCTGGCAGAACTCATAAACACAGACAAGAAGAAGACCCTTAACGCTAAACCCTAACCCAAAACCCTAACCCTAACCTTAAATGATAACCCAAACCCTAACTCGAAACCCTAACCCTAACCTTAAATGATAACCCAAAACCTAACCCTTACCCTATCCCAAACCCTTACCCGAACTCCAACCCTAAGCCTAAACCTAACCCTAAACCTAACCCTAACCCTAACCCTAACCCTAACCCTGACCCTAACCCTGACCCTAACCCTAACTCTGACCCTAACCCTGACCCTAACCCTAACCCTAACCCTAACCCTAACCCTGACCCTAACCCTGACCCTAACCCTGACCCTAACCCTACCCCTGACCCTAACCCTAACCCTAACCCTAACCCTGACCCTAACCCTAACCCTGACCCTAACCCTAAACCTAACCCTAACCCTGACCCTAACCCTAACCCTAACCCTAACCCTAACCCCAACCCTAACCCTAACCCTAACCCTAACCCTAACCCTAACCCTCAGCCTAAGCCTAAGCCTAAACCTAAACCTAAACCTAACCCTAACCCTAATCCTCAGCCTTAGCCTAAACCTAAACCAAAACCTAATCCTAACCCTAACCCTAGGAGACGAGAACCGAGAACGTAACAATCATGTCAAGATGTTATCTCTGTTACCAATTTAGAGTAGGATTGTAGAGTAGGGCTGTGGAAGAGTTTTGTAGAACAGGATTATGGATTAGGGTTGTAATTAAATAAAGTTTCTGAAACATCAATTCATTTGGAAGATTCTCCTCCTTCTGACCCCTTCAGAAAATTCAACATTTCCTTCTGAATTACCAGTTCTTTTTTTTTGGTGCTAAGTCACTTCTGTGGCTTCATAAGTGAGGAAGGCTCTTCTTCATTCATCCTCTCCAGACCACAATGTCTTTGGAATATGACCCACTGGCTGGTTTTGGCACAGCTGTGGTATTTCTAGTTGAGGCAGAAAGGGCAATGGCATTTGCAGGAAAAACCAAAGGAGGAATGGGCCGCCCAAGCATCCTATGCAGATTCAGGCATTGAGCTGTGACTGGAGAGCATTGGGGTTCCTGCCACTTGGATTTGGATCCCTAAGTGCAATCTCTTTGGCTGGAGGAGAGCCTTGCTCAAGTGAGAAAGCAGAAGGATCAGAGAGGCTGCTCGGGAAGGTCTCCTGTGGGGCAGAGCTGTCAGCGCCTGTGAGGTGAGAGCGGGCCCGGCCTTGGCCGGGCTGGAGCCCCAGCAGAGCCCCGGCAGAGGCCGGAGCAGGCTGAGCCCCGGCAGAGGCAGGCTGGAAGGAGGCCCTTGGAGCTGCAAGAGGCAGCAGCCGGGCCCTGGGTGCCTCTTGCTGGCAGCGGGCGAATCCTCCGCTCTCAGAGCCCAGGGGGCAGCTGGCTGCTGCCGAGGGGAAGCGCAGCCGTGCTGGGCACAGCCCGGCCTGGAGGCATTGGCCGTCTGCAGTGTGCCCAGGAGCAGAGAAAGGCCAAGGGCAGCCCAGGGCCGCTGGGCTGGCTGAGGATTCCTGCTCTTCTGCCGGCTGCCCTGCACCTCCTGGCCAAGGTCAGCAGTGTGTGCAGCACTCTGGGCCCCGGGGCAGGGAGCCGGGCTGCTCGGCAGGCTGGAGCACAGGGCAGCCTCCTTCTGGCCCGGCCCTTCTGCCAGGGGAAGCCAGGCCAGCGTGAGGCAGGGACAGCTTGGCAGGGCACAGCTGCAGGAGCCAGCGCCTCACGCAGCTCTGGCAGGAAGCGCCTGCAATCCTGCAGCTCTGCACTGAGCCACAGCAAAGGGGTGAGATGCAGAGTGTTTGGCAGGAATATTCAGGCCCACCAGGCCAGCCTGCTTTGTGCTCTCTGGCGCACAGCAAGCGCTGTGCAATGCAGCTCTGCGCTGCTGGGAGAGAGGCACATCAGGGATGTGCTTGAGGCTTGTGCGTGAGGAGTGAACTGATGTGGAAGAGGGCAGTAGGGTTTCAGTAGGCAATTTGTGTTTTCTTCATTTATTTCTGAAAGAAAGTCATAATGTGGTGCACACAGGTATGGTTATTGGAAAAGAAAGGCCTTATAAAATCTGGCCTTGCTATGGTCAATTCCCAGCTGGCCTGTTCCATCTTCTACGCGCAGTCAGCTAACTTCCCATGGGAATAGTCATGAGTGCAGTTAGCACAACAAGCTATTGTGCTAAGAAAACTGTTTGCATCTGGAATAAACAAGAAATCTGTCCCATGAGCATTCACGAAAGAAAAATGTAATCACCTGAGTAAGAGTGAGTCTTAAAAAGAGACAGTCTTACCACGTACACACCAAAACCCCTTCTAAGCAATAAATTGTGTGGCAAGGAAACTACCAGGCAGTTGGAGTTGAACACGAGGTCTGTGAAAACAGTATAAAAATGAGTTATGTGAAAAAAGAATTGGCTTTCCCTGCATGAAGAAACTGAGTCCTGGCTGCTTTATTGACACAGCAATGTGGCTTCACTCAGCAAGAGCATTTGCAGGGTGTATTGATGAAATGCTTGTGTTTCATTCCCAGAATAGGAAGGAGAGGTGTTAAGTGTAACAAACAGGGCTTAATCTTGTGAATTCCTTTATATCTAAAGGAAAACTGCGAAGTCTGATGAGTTGAAATGTAGTTTAGAGGTATTTATTTTTTCCATTGACTATTAAAGGTGTTCATAAGCTTAACATAAGCACCTCTGTTAATTGCATGAAACTACATAAATAGCACTTAAGTCTGAATTAAAAAGCCAAATAGATTAAAAATAAAATCACCAGTACTCTGCCTGAAAAGATCAGGCTCTGATTTGAAGATCTGTGTATGTCACATGCTTGTAAAATTATTTACACGCCCACTCAGCCTCAGTATATAAATATCATTATCACTTTCATTGCCTTCATGTCTTTTGCATTTTATCCTACAAACTTTGAAATCATTAGTTAAAAATTGTATCTGATACTTGAGACTGAGGTAAATGTAACCAGTGTAGCTTATAGTAATGCTACACTTACTAGCAATGTGTCTTCAATAAATTTGAATTTGGACCATTACTTTTGATTATATGATAAGCATATAAAAGATAAAGAGGATAGATATTAAGATCATAAGACAGCTTCAACAAGTGAAGTACATCAGAGTTACTGGAAATGAAATTATAACTTGCAGACTAGTTTCTAGTGAGCCAAAATCTTTGCTCAAAAAATTCAAATGACCATGAAAAACCTAAAAAGAAAATCTATTCATGAAATGGATCCTTAGATCCTTGTTTAAATAAATATTGAATGAAAAGCTAAGAAGTAAACAAGAAAAAAAGGACAAATGTTTATCCTTTCCAAAATTTATAGAAAAATATATCCATCAAGGATACACACCTCAGCTTCACAGAGCAATTAATGATTTCACAAATATATTTGCATATGCCTCACATTCGTGATTTCCATTCCCTTATTTTGGACACTATTTTTGGAAAAGCAGAGGAGGGTCCCTTATTTCATTCCTCTCATTGAAAAGGCATCAAATATGAGAATACTATCTGAAAGAAAGTGAATCTAAATTAGTAGAAGATTGGCAGAATGAAAGACCTGACAGAATGCCTACCATCCCTTGAAAAAAATATGTGATGACAAACTGATCGTCTAAATTTATGTATCTTTGTTCTCATCCTAAATGGATAAAAATGATGTATTGAGGTTGTAAAAAACGACAACATTGACAAAGCATTGATTTC
Source organism: Calcarius lapponicus (assembly GCA_039654755.1). NCBI lineage: Eukaryota > Metazoa > Chordata > Aves > Passeriformes > Fringillidae > Calcarius > Calcarius lapponicus. The sequence goes on from JBBFKN010000063.1 coordinate 415,508, forward strand.
ATGTTTCCTATTTTTTTGAACAATAATAAAATGATTATGGCCACTCAATTACTTTTTCTTTCCATTTCATATATGAATACAGGTTTTTGTACTATCAAATCTTCCTCATAATGAAAAACCTCATTGAAGACTATCTAATTTTTACTATCCAGCCTTCATTCTTTTTGCTTGATTCAGGAAATCACAGGTTATTTGCTGCACCTGTACAGAGAATGTCTATTCTAATGACACTGATGTTCCGAAAGCAATTCTTGTTTTTACTGGTAAAAAAAATTAATTTTCAAGTACTGTCTTACTTTGTACAGCTCTACCCCTATTTTTAGCATGATCCAGTCAGAGTCAGCCTGTCTTCATGCAATGCAGAGACTGTTGTCTTCACTGTCCTCTCTCCCCATTGGCTGAGATGCTGTAAATTTTTTCTGGACAAGTTTCAGCGCTGCCTGTAGCACACTTTTAATGTATATTCTCAGAAGACTACTGGGAAACAGTTTAGGTTTTTGCAGCCTTCTCTAACATACACATTGTTCCTACGATGTGTTTAATGTATATCTTTCCACTTCTTTACTCACCTTATGTAAGGGGATCTATTCATAGCTGATTAGGAAGTGAGCAAGCTATCACTGCCAGCTCTGCTCCCAAGGCAGTAAAAGAATTCTTTGCAGTTTCTCCCTCCCACAGCAGGATACAGAGTTACATCAGGGGAACTTCAGTTTACATTTCTTGGAGAATTCAGATGTCTTCACAGTGGTGATGCCTTGTCAGACTGTTGCTGAGGCTGTACTCAGTAAAGCTAGAAGATGCTTCTTCAGTGCTTGGGACTACAGCTTCACCTAGAAGAAAAAAGCAGCATAGCACCACGTTTGAAACAAGAGATTATATAATCTATCTAATTCAGAACCTCCAGTTTTAAAGCTCAAGCCATGTAGCAGCATCCTTCTGGGTTAGGGGATAAGGAAATCTCATTCCAGTCATAAAGGGGAACTGAGAATTCAGAGACAGTAAAATTTATCTCGTTATGTTATCTCCTAACAAAGTCAGGCATGCTTTGTGGAAAATTGCAAAAGCAATTGGGAAACTCTTGCTTCTGGCCTTCTTGCTGCCAACAAATAGATGTTTTGAATTATTCATGGCATTTTGAACAACGGTTTCATAACCACCACCAATTAGACCCAGAATTCACATGGGCAAGACAAGAGCTTTAACTTCAGATTCAGTTTTGCCAGGCAGAATTCTCTATAAAACAGAGGGAGGACCCAGTCATTGACTGACACTTTTTCATAATTGAAACCCTAAAAGTGATTACTGGTTTCTAGTAAGGTAAACATCCCGGTTTTCCTTTCACTGTTAGAAATCCTGCCTCTGGTGGTACCACTGAGAGGATACTCCACTCCTACTAACATTCTTTAGAATCCAGCCTACACAGTGGCTTTCCCAGACACAATTTAACTTCCTGCTTTTCACTGAAGAAGAAAGGATTATTAAAGATTTATAGGGCTGGCTTGCAATAATAAGAGAAGTGCCAGTAGAGCACCGTGCCACAGGACAGCAGTTTGAAGGATTCATCCTTAAACATAGCCGTGGTAGAAATTAATATTCAAGATGCAGGGAATCTAGATACAGGACAAACCTATGTTTCATTTTCCAGGAGTTGAAATTCTTAATCAGGCAGAAAAGGTAACTGTATATTTTTACAATTCAAATTGGTTACCCTGTCCAAGGAGACTTAGAAAAATCTGTTTTCTGTCTAAACACCAAAAAATGTGTGCGATACCACTTTTATTTTTTTATCTGCTATATTTTTAGCAGTGGATCTGGTACAACATCTTTTTGAATAATTAGTTCCATCTCAGTTAAAATTGGTTTTGTTAGAAATAGGGAATTTTAAACCTCTCTGTGTATAGTTTTTCATCTTAATGACAACAGTGTGAGTTAAGGTGAAGGGAGACTCCATCTGGAGTAATGTGTCCAGCTGGGGGCTCCTCAGTACAAAAGAGACATGGAGCTCCTGGATTGAGTCCAGAAGAAGGCTGCAGAGATGGTTAAGGGACTGGAGCACCTCTGTTAAAAGAAAAGGCTGAGTGAGCTGGACCTGTTCAGCATTGAGGTGAGACAGCTGAGCTGGGACTTCATCAATGTCTATAAATGTTGGAAGGGAGGGTGTTAAGAGGATGGAGCCAGGTGCTGCGAAGTGATGCCAAGCAATAGGACAAGAAACAACAGGCAGGAACTGATGCACAAGAAATTCCACCCAAACATGAGAAAGAACATTATTGTGTGGGTGACCACAAACTGGAATGGATTGCTCAGAGAGGGTGTAGAGTCTTCCTCACTGAAGATATTCAAGAACCATCTGGACACAAGCTCGTGTCCTGTGCTCTGGGATGACCCTGCTTGAGTAAGGAATGTTGGACCAGATGACCCACTGTGGTCCTTTCCCATCTGACTCATTCTCTGATTCTGTAAAATAAATCATTGAAGATTGCAAAATTGTTTTCCAAAGAAGAAATATACTTTCAGAAAACAATGAAACTTATGCATATTTCTGAATGTATTTTCACAGCAATAGAAAGGAAAAGCTTTCAATAGAATGGAATGGTTCCTTTATATTCATGTAGAAGAGAGTCTATAATAACCAATTCATTTTGAAGCAAGTTTGAAAGTGGACATTTGAATAACTCATGCTTCTGTTGGCTGGAAGGAACACTTTTTAAGACACAATTCTGAGCTACATAGGCAAAATCCTGGTGTCATTGGACTCAACAGAAACTTACCATTTACTTATATGAAATAGAAACTTGGCCCCATGCTAGATAAAAAAACCTCAGACTTTGTTGCTCTCCTGGCATATGTCCTTGCCTCCTGGAAGAAATCCAAGAGGTTCTTTCAGGTTCATGAAACTCATTAGAAGTTGTTGCTGCTGCCTATATTAAGGGAAGTTGGGGAAAAAGAAATCAAGCTTGTGATAAGAGGTTCCCTATAAAATAATTTGGTGTCCTGGTGCTTTGCTTTGAATTAGGTACCAAAGCAATATTGATTCAAGGGCACCAGGAAGGGGGTAAATTGTGCAGAACTCTTGAGTGCAGATTTAAGGCAAATTTACAGGAGAATACTCTCTCCAGTATATTAAATTGTGGAAGGATCAAATACTATATGTTGGTGAAAAACAAGGTGAGATATGGAATTTGAGATGATATAGTTAAGGTGGAATCTTACAGAAGAAATTAAAACTAGAAGTGACATCTCTTGAATGGACATCTACATTGAAGCTCAATGAAATTGAAAAGGATATAAACATTGCTCAGATGAGCAAAGCAAAGTACAAAAGTATTAAACTTTGCATCATCTGGCAGGCCAACAAAAAGGGCAGACAACTGAATTCCACAAGTTAGTGCTTCAGAGGCAGAGAATTCTGCTTTTACTATGTCCAGTCATTTCACACACTTGAGCTTGACATGGCACTTCTGTTATTGTCAGTGGGAGACAATCAAATTGCAAAAATGTAAATCAAATCCTTAAAGCTGCTCACCCTTGAGAATGACAAGACTAAGCACTGATGTGGGTGGGGAAGAGAACAAAAAGGTACACATCCTTGAAAAGTATTACTTTCTCTCCCAAATTACAAAGAAAGCCAATCTGAAGCATTGCTCACATATCCTGAGGCTGTGCCTTGTAAGGTACCACACAGTCCCGCTGTCTTTCCTTTGAAACCTCTGAGACATGCAGTAAAAATAAAAATACCAATGGCTTGCCACTTTTTTGCTCTAAGTAGGACAACCAACTTCCTTTTCTCCTCCCTTGCATCTAATTATTGATTTTCTTGACCTTTCCCAAGGTCTGACTAGTGTCAGTAAGGCATCTCTAAATTAAGCCATATAAGGATGAAACTATGTTGGAAGGGCATTTTTAAGCTCTCAAGGAAGAGCAGTAACTCTTGCATTTATGACACTTTAAAGGCTGAATATATCTGGGGAGTCTCACTGAATCCTCCAGTGTTAATGAAGTATAGAAGCACTAACTGCAATGAAAAGTATCAGAATTTGGCCTATCTTAAAAATGTATTTATGCAAATTTTCCTGTCTCCTTTAGAGCGGACAAAATTTTGCTTGCACAATTGGGGTGCCTTACAAGTGCAAAACCATCAAAACAAGTGTAGTTCAATGCATGATCAAGAACTGGAATGGGTTGCCTAGGGAAGAGGTGGACTGACCATTCTTGGAGAAATTTAAAAGATGTGTCAATGTGGAACTTAGGGGTATGATTTAGTGGTGGGCTTGGCAGTGTTGGGTTAAGAGCTAAGAGCTGGGTTAAGAGTTGGTCTTGATGATCTTAAAGTTCTTTTCTAACCTAAATGATTCTATGATTAAATTACAATTGTAATTGCATTCCCTGTTTATCCTTGATTCAGCAGTACAAATTTGACTGAATACAAACGGACAAATTACCTGCAAAATCTCCCTGTTAGTTTTCCCTAAAACAGCTGAAAAACAAGGCCCAAGAATCCATTGATCCCCACTATCACAGGATGGTAGTCTGGGGTTTGCATTAGAGTCAGTCGTACATTGACACCAAAGTGTCCTTGAGCACAAAGGAGAACAGTAGCTGTGGTGGTACTGGCAAATATAGATTCATGTTTGACAAAGCAACAAACTCCTCTTTGTGCCACTGGGGTCAAGCATCTTCCATGTGACTGGTCACACAGGTAATGGCTTCTAACTCCTGCACTTCCAACCACAGACTGTTTAATGTAGCATTAAGTGACAAAATCTATATTTAGGATGGAATTACCTCCATTACCTTTAGCCAGCAAAAAGACTGTCTAATCCAAGTTAGCCACCAGTGACCTAAGTAGATTCCCTCAGTAAATGGAGATAGGTCTTACATAGCTATCTTTATTATCTGAACAATTTGTTTATCACCTGAACCAATTCCTGATAGAAGTTCATCTTCTTCTGCTGTGTTCCAACAGATCCAGATGATTAGCATAGATCCTTACCATTCAGACAGTCAAAATGAGACTGATGAATCCCACTCTCAAGGGAAACAAAAAGAGGAAGTCACTGCAGAATGCAAACCTGTTTGTGTGACTAATCAGTCATAACCCTCCTTTCCCTATGAGAAGGCCACATACACATGGAAAATTCACACAAGAGGCGACTGAGGAGGTCTCACGAATCATCAAAGACCCCTGAAGTGCTCATGGTGCAACAGATCCAGAGTCTGCTGCAAGAATGGCAAACTTGCCCCCTGCCAGGGGAGGTACCTGGCCTTTCCCAACCAGCCCAAAAATAATATTAATCCATTGAACTCTGTGTTTTGCAGAACCCTCACCACCAAAAAGATCAGAAGAAAAGGATCAACAAGATGCTATTGGGATCCATGGAATGGTTATATTTTCTATTTAATCCATCTCTCTCTCTGTCTCCCCCACTCCTCTTTTTCTTTTCCTTTCTATTTCTTTGTCTCTCTACCTCACATTTAATGGTAAACAAAATACATACTATTGACTTCAGCCTATGATCTCGTTTGGACTTTAATTCAGGCAGAGGCATCTCTCTAATAAATTTAATAACTGGATCATAGCATATTGGTGAGGGCAATTATATCCATTTATGGAGAGAAGGCTTTCTGCAGAAATAGCATTGCTTTGACAAACACATCACATTGCCTTAGTTTTTGCTCACGTTCATATGCATTGGCAAGTCTTCAAGACAGAAAAGTACAAGCAAAGAACTTAAGAAGAGACTAAATACTATGTCAGGGTACCCTGGTAGATGGTGAGTTTTCTCCTTCCTGATGAGCTTTGTCACCCAGAGAAGAAAGAAGATGGAGAAAGCATTGAACCATAACATTGTGGATGTGTTTATGCACATGTCCATTGTTCAGTATGTCAGTATGCAGATCAACTTGGTTTTGCTGTTTTGTTCCATACTTGAAAAAAATCTTTTTTATTGTGGGACTGTAATAAGTGCTATAAATAATAATTCTAATAATTTATTATTTCTTTAATCTTTGTTCATGGTATCCAAAGAAGGAAATAACTGTTTCTAAAGTTCAAAGCTTCCTGACTACTTTTGAAGTCATGACAGCACTGCTCCTAGGGAGGACTGTGATCTAGGCAGCTGTCCACCAGGAATAAAAGTAAATTAATGGGAAAAAAAATCATAGAGATATAAAACGGTGCTTTCATCAATAAGGTTTTTCAGTTTTGCTTTATGATATGTCATCTGGTGTGGGAGGGAAAGCAAAGTTGCCTGCACTTTGAAGTGGTAGCATGTTCTGAAGCAGTCATTAGTGCAGTTCATACCTCTTCTTATGTATTTGATTCATCAAGGTGCTCTGTGCAGTCAAGATACCTTGCAAGACCCAGACCTGCAGAAGCAGCCTGGAGGGCAAAAATCTGACAAAGAAAATTATTAACTGGAGAGCTTTGGTGTGGAAAATAGAAAATATTTTTCAGTTAAGATGTTATAATTTTCTATCTTTTTAGAGAGATCTTACAGCTAGCCTAGCTTTTGGAAAAGTGTCTTACATTCAATTATTTACAACTAAGAAAAGTATCTTTCTCTTTAGCTCCTTTTAATTTCAAGTTGAAAAGTTAGATCATAGGTTTCCCTATTTTTCTTCATATTTAAATTATTAAGACGAAAAAATCTTTTTGCATTATATTACAAATACATGAGTACATTGCTGTAATTTTTATCAGTCTGCACACACTTTCATCATGTGCTAATGCCTGCCTCATACAGTTATTTCTAATCTTAACAGGGAACTTTAATGTCTTCTTCCATGGCATAAGCGTCCTCTTAGTCAGTTGATGCATAATTAACACAGTGGCTCTTGTATGATAAAAATCAGTTATTTCCCCTATTGTGAGCATATACAGCTTCCATTACATTTCCCTTCTTTGAAGGGTCAAAGAAAGTGGAGGTCACTACAGAACTGTTAATTCTTATGATAGATTGTACCTAATTACTTAATTATGTTGGTTGACTGTGAGAGACTGAAATGGTTAATGGCTTAAGCATTGTTAAGATCATCTGAGGGCTTGTGCCCACTGTAGTGAACTGCAAAGAAACAGCTGTTCATCTGCAGCCACCAAAGCCCATCCCTTGCTGAATATGCCTACTAACTAGAATTTGGAAAGTGCTGAGAACTTGAGATAAAGTTGGCTCTTTTGTTCAGTTTTTCCCCTGGGGAGAAGAATGCATCCACAAGTGATACTGGAAGAGAGAGTGGAATGCTGGTGGCTCAATCATCAAGGGGGTGAGCTGCCAATGTGCAAAGTGCCTGCCCAGGTGGAGAGGGTGAGCACAGCTGGAGCTGGAGCTGGCTGTTGAACGGGATAATGAAAGTGGCAAACCTTGCGAGGCAGCTACTGTCTCTGTCCTCAATCAAGTTAACTCAGATGACATAACTCCCCTTGGCAGGGATGGAACAGGCCGCTGTAACATCTTAGCAGGCGTCAAAGGCTCCTGAAGTGTCATCAGGTGCCTCGTGATCCACAGCGTTCAGTGTGAAATGTGGGGTTTCTCCACCATGGTGATGGGATTTACCCAAGAACATGACAGATTATTCAGTCTGCAACTGCCACTTTGACCAACAGACATCAAAATTTCAAGCCTCGCCAAGGACTCCAGTTGGTGGTGACTATATACTTTCTATCTTATTCCTTCTCTTTTTCCTATTTGTTTTTATCTCCACCTCACATTTACTGTTAATAAAAATGTGTACCATTGACTTTGTTATATGATCTCATTTGCACCTAAATTTGGGCAGAGGCATGTCTCAAATGTTTTTAATAACAAGATCGTGACATTGACCCATGTGATAGGTATTGTATTGCATTATTTTAGCGGATAATAGATGGTGTAATTTAGCCAAAATAGAAAACTGCTTAGAAATAAGCTCAATATCTCTATATTTTGTACCCTCTAGAAGGGCTTTTTATCTGAGGCCTACTAAAGACCTGAGAAATTCAAGTGTTTGGAGTTTTCCTTGCATGTTTTCTATCACAGATTCTGCTTTGAACCAAATTCCGTTTAGGATTGACTCTCACAGGTCAGAGCAATGCCTACTTAGACACCCAACAGCATTCCCAAAGGAGACAATCAGAACAGGAGATGCAAGAAGATGAACTTTCACAGATGCTCTCCCTGCTTCCAATAATTTTGGGGTGAGTTGATTCCTTACAGAGTCTTATCTTGGTATTTAATAATCACAGATAGACTCTTCTTCCCTGTCTTTTTTCAGTGACTTTGTCAACTCTGTCATCTACTAGAAATTTACAATCCTGTGGCAGAGTAATTACAGCTTAGTTACAAATTGTAGAATAAATCTCTTACTTTCAGAAGTACCTTTCAGTTTCTATTGAACCTTTTTTTATTCTTTTATTCTTTTATGACTATCTGATCAGATTCACTCTTCATTATTTGCTTTTGTATGTTATTAGAATTCTATTTAAATTACTTGATGACTAACAGAATTGTCTTAGCTCTTTCCTCACATTTGCTTATTTTCCATGGCATTCACTGCTCCATACATATACTTCTCATATCTAAGCCAGTTCATAACTTTGATTATCCTAGATGTCCTTTGCTGAAAATTCTCAAATGCTACTAGTTTGGTACCTTGCACAGAAAGCAAATATTAAACTGATATTTCTCACTTTGTTGCAGCAGTAAAACATAGAAAACTGGACAGTAACACAAATTTGTTATATTTCAGTGTATTGAGTTTGCAGGTCTAAGTTTTGGTAGAGGAAGGGGCTACAGGTGTGGCTTCTGTGAGAAGCCACCAGAAGCTTCCCCCATGTCCAACAGAATCAATGCCAGCCAGCTCCAAGAGGGACCCACTCCTGGCCAAGGCTCAGTCCATCAGCAATGCACTCCTGTGGTAACATTTATAAGGGGAAAAAGTTGCTGCACAACTGAAGCCACATGAAGAGTGAGAATATGTGAGGGAAACAGCTTTGCAGATACCAAGGTCAGTGGAAAAGAAGGGGAGAAAGTGCTCCAGGTGCCAGAGCAGAGATTCCCCTGCAGTTCATTGTGAGGAAGCCGTGCTCCTGCAGACCATGGAGGTCTGTGGTGGAGCAGAGATCCACCTGCAGCCCTTGGAGCACCCCACACCAGACCAGGCAGATGCCCGAAGGAGGCTGTGACCCTGTGGGAAGCCCTCACTGGAGCAGGCTCCTGGCAGAAGCTGTGGCTCATGGAGAGAGTAGAGACTGTAGAATAGATTTGCTGGCAGGACTTGTGACACTGGGGAGAACCCTCACTGGAGCAACCCACGCCTGAAGGATTGCACCCTGTGGGAGGACCCACACTAAAGGAGCTCATGGGAACAGCAGCTCATGGGAAGGACTCATGTTGGAGAAGTTTGTGGAGGACTGTCTACTGTGGGAGGGACCCCATGCTGTAGCTGGGCAAGTGTGTGGGGAGGAAGGAGAGGCAGAGAAAAGGTGTGATTCTGTGACTGCAGCCCCCATTCCTCTCCTCCTGTATCACTGAGCAAAGGAGGTAAAGAAAATCTGAAGTTGAGCCCAGGAGGAAGGGAAGGGAATGGGGGAAGGTGTTTTTTAAGATTTGATTTTATACCTCATTACCCTACCCTGACTTGACTGGCAATAAATTAAAGTAATTTTCCCCAAGTCAAATCTGTTTTGCCCATGACAGTAATTGGTGAATGATCTCTCCCTGCCCATATCTCAACCCACCAGCCTTCTGTTAGAGTTTGTCTCTCCTCTGTGCAACCAAGGAGGGCAGTGATAGAATGGCTTAGGTGGGCACCTGGCATCCAGCCAGGGTCATCCCACTGCATACAGTTAGCTTCACCTTTGCTTCCACATGTCACCCTCCATTACGTGAAGGAGAAAGTAATATGCTTCTTTAATTTTTCCAAATTATCCTTTCTAGGTATTCAAGCTCCTGCATACTGAATAGGTCAGATTACAGTAGTTCAGCAGTGTAATTTATTATATGTCTCGTGAATGCAAAGAAAGCACACAGAGATGAAAAATGTAAACTGAATGAAAAAAAATATCAAATTAAGCCAAGGACGGTGTCCTTCAAGAGTAATAGTTGAATTTGAATTTCCTTTTTAATTTATGTTCCATTTAGATGACAAGACTTCAGCTGCTGTTGAAATATTTTACAAATATTGATTCATCTGAACCTTAGTTAAATAAGTATTATGAAAAAGTAGGGAGTGTGGTGTGATCTTCCAGTTAGAGCATATACTCCTACCTAAATTAAATAGTTTACTCTCAGTGACAAAGGTGGCATAGTTAGGAGGAACTAGAATCCAGAACTTCCTGGAAAAATGCAAATTTTTCTTCCTATGATACAAATGTGTAATATTTTTTGGACTTTTTGGTGTACAACAATCCTCAGCTTGTTTCTAATTCAAATTCTAGATTTCTGGACTGCTTCTAAATTCAAGACTTCATTCTGGCCCGGCTGAAGCTACCATTCAAACTACTCTAAAAGTCAAGGTCAAAGTGATGGTTTCTGTCATCATGTGAAGCTGCACTTTGCTCATGCAATAACCTAGTACAGAGACCAGTAAGGCTGCAAGTGCAATTTCTGATTTGAATCTATTCTTTTCTATGACTCAATTCCCGGCTACCTGAGATAACACCTCTTTCTCAAGGACGCATTATGTTTGAGTGTAATTGAACAGCTGGAGCCATGGGTTTTCTCATATAGACAAATACGAGCTGCTGAAGGTGTAGTCTGTAAGGGATACTTCTATTTTTGTCTCACTCCACCTGTGGAACCTCTAGTCCAGCCCAGGATGGCTGTCAGTCCGTGACACACCTGAAGCAATGCCCCACATGCAGCCCCTGGAGTGCCAATGGAGCCCTTGAAATAGGGGTATATAAGGTTGGATGGACAGGGTTTGCTAAGTCAGCGCCTGGTGAAATGCCTTATTTTGACTGAATGCTTTGTCTTAAATTTTGCCAAATTTCTGGCTTTCAAAGTTTGTCAGTAAAGTTTGTTTGTCCACCTCCTGTGAACATTGTTGTGTGTCTCCTGTGCACCCAATCCAGGGAAGGGTAGCACCACAAACACCTTTAAGTAAACTTGCTAAGCAAACACGGGGGATGAACAATGAATAAGGTGTTTTTTAGAGGGGAAAAAGAGTGACATTTATTTGAACAGGAATGGAATGCATCATGAGATGCTTTTTAAAATGCCTTTAGAATTCCAAATGCAGTTTGCAATGAAATGATGTCTCTATATGTAATCACAGAACCAACACCAATGGACTATTTCACACCCGTGTGTATGCAGTGAAAAATGGAATTTCAATTATTACACTTGACATCTTATTAAACTTTTCTATTTTAATATTTTTTTCCTCAACTTTCCTGTCCTAATACCCACAAGAGAAACTTCTTTTTAGTTGTATTTATTTATTTCTGACAGAATGGAATTCAATTACCATGTTTTATATTGAACCACCCTATCGTTATAAACTACTTTCTTCTTTCTGGGTTCAAAACATGTATTTAGGTGAAGATATTCCAATCCTTCAGAGATATTTTTGTGATACTTTATATTTGACTGGCAGTGTACAACTGTGATTGAGCAAAATAAATAAACAATAGCAATAAATTTCAGCAAAACTAAGTCTCAGTAGAAGCAAAAGTGCATTGCAGGTTGATAATTGACAAATTGATTCATTTAGTCATTCTGGATTCTGGACACTTTTATAAGTATTTTGAATCAAATCTTATTTAAGGCATGCTATGAAAAAACTCCTCTTGCTTATACATGTCAGTGCAATAAGTCCTCCAGTAGAGTACTTTTGAATACATACTTAGGAAGACTGAGACAAGCTTTAAAAGTCAGAACTATGTTTTAAATGTTGCTGTGATGTTTCACCAAATAAGGCTCTGAAGAATCTTCCAAGTCCTGGAAATAGGGTCAAAGTAATAGCCCCAAGGAAGCAAACATCTTGTAAGCAATCACGTTCTGCTTTAACCATCAACCTCAGAACCCTTCATGTGAAACTACTGATAAACACTAACCATTCACCATGTGGTACCCTCACAACAGAAGATTTGAACCACTTTGCAAATGTCTTTCTAAAGCTTCTTCCTTTGTGGCAGGGTGTTTAGATGGCAGCAGGATTCATAGAAGTGAGGGAGAGGCTTCTGGTATAACACCCCACAAGACAGAGAAAACTGTAGATTCTCACCTCTTGAAGGACATAAGATTTGTCAACATAACTAATATGACACTCAAGGTAAGCCCCTGTCACTGGGACTTGGGATGAATCTCAGGTAGTGTCTTTGTAGGGCGCCTTCTAACTGCTTCCCCTCATAGGACAGAGTGGGGAGAACCAAAAGTAAGCTCTGTTTGTAGACCAAAATACACCCTATGCTTTGTACTGACATTGTTACACCACGAAGTCAGGAGTCTGAATGGTGGAAGTGATCCTTTAAATGGGCAGCAACACCAGCACACTTCAAGCTATTCTTTCAAGGAAGAAAACAGTGAACTCAGTCAAGTCATTCTAACTGCAGTTTAGTAGTCTTTATTAGTACCTGGAAGGGGACCAGGACATTAAAGTTTTCTACATTTTCTACAGTATTCTACAGAGGAATTTTGTCACCCACCTTAAGGTGACAAACAAAGCAATGAAGTGCTCAGAGTTTGTCTGTGACTTTACTATTGAAATTGAATTTTTTTAAAAGCCAGCATTACAAAATTCATAATTTTAGCTTTTTTTCTGAATAAATCCCCCACATGACTGAACCCCTGAACAGCCTATACCAGGAAAGAAGCTTACATATTTGATTGTTATGACAGTAGCCAGACCTGAAAAAGAAAAAATATATTTTACCATCAGTCTACTAAAGTAATAATCAAAGACTTATTCTGTTTAAAGCAAAAGCTACCCTACCTAGATTTTGAATAGTGTTCTGTGGTCTCCAGAATGCAGAAAAGCACAGCGGAGAGCATTGGCCAAATAATGTGAATAGCTAATTTTAAAATTCCTTTTCCTTTAAGTCATGATATATGTGTCTTGCATCTCAATTTCGTTTAGGAATAAGATCCTTTCAGATGCTTGCTTAGACTAATATTATGTTATCAGGAAGAGCGAAAAGTATACAGAAAATTACAAGATGTTATAGCATGCTATAATAAGATAAAGTTAAGCTCTTATGTGCTACACTTTGAAGAAGCAGTACAAGAGTATTTGCCCTACACATTCAATAGTATTAGATACCACACAGGACTATTAATGTTCCCATTTTGACCTCATAACTATATTCAGGAAGCAAATTATCTGCTATTAACACTCCCACTTTCTGTCCCCCTCTTCCCAAACAGATTTGGCTTAGTGTGAATGTAGGATGGGGTAATTTGACTTTTGCAATCAGAGCAGACAGCTGTGAATGATACATGACATGAAAATGAATTATCTTTGCTCCTGCTCATTGAGAGCACAGAGTGCTCTGCAGTTAGTGTGCTCTGTTGTAGTCTGTACCTGACAGGTATGGAGTACAGGAAGATTAAATAAGCTTTTACACCAAGTTTTATTAATTATTCTTACACGTACTGAAAAATAGGTTTATATAAATACCGTGTTCCTTAATTTCCTTTCTATCTCTCCCCTCTCTCCGTTCTTCATCACTGTCAGATAATTCTACCATGCTCCCAGTCATTCAGGCTTAATAGCAGTGTGCTAAACTTGACCCCCCTTTTCCCTTTCCACCCACTGCTAGAATGTTGTTAAATGTCAGTAGTTATTCCTCTGTAAGATGAAGAAGCTATGTAATTTATTTTCTATCTCAGCTGTTGCAATTCTGATAATTTATCAAAACTGTCTTATCTTCTCTCCTCTCACCTAATTCAGCTTTGTTTTTTTCCTCTTAGGTTTTACACTGAGAGTTTTCTGTCCCACTTATCAGACCTTTTTCTCAGCTTAGCCTCATTATCCTCCTTCATATATTGAGCTCCCATTTCACTGATTTTGGAGACTCTCTGTGGCTTCTTTGTGAGATACAACCCTCCTGTTACAACCTGTCACTTCTATATATTCTATCCCAAGCTGCCAACTGCTTCTTGGAGTTCAGTACCTTCTGCTCCCTGGCCCCTTCATATTTGCTATCTTTTTCCCATTGGAGGGATCTAAAATTTTGTAATTTCAGAAAATTCTCATTTCCTTTCCTCTTTTTTGAGACCTTAAATCTTGGCTCATTTACACCAGAAATATTTAAATTATTTTCTAATGTTTTACTTATTCCGAGCTTACTCTGTCTCTCAGGTACGGATTTGAACAATCTGTGGGTCTTGTCTTTTGTTATGAATTCCAATTACAAATAAGGGCAAGCAAGAGTGGTTTGGTGGACTTGTGTGTTACCATCTGAGTCAGTGAGCCATGCTTGGCAACTGTAGTTTGAATCATTGCTTGAATTACAGAATAATGAGAGCATAGAAACATTTTTTTCCTGGATGCTTTTGACAAGTTTTGGAAAAAAAATCAACAGCTTGTGTAATGTAGTAAACATGACAAGTGGATACGTGTAAACATTCATTTGGAATCTGGGTGTCCACAGATAGGCTCCTAAAATCTGATGTAGACAGTCATGTGAGAAATCTACTCTGAAGTGTTCAGTAGTCACATCTCATGGTGACTGCCTGACCTCTCTGGTTTCTCTTTGAGCACACCCCATGAATTCATGTGACCTACCAGCCACCAGAAAGACCAGCTGGCCTGACCAGCCCATGCCAACATTTCTGTCTGCCCCTGAGCAGTCCCTGGAAAATACCTGATTTCCAAACAAACTGCTCTGATACGCTACCCTGAAAGCAGCTTTTGCATTAGCAAGTGCACGTGAGAGCCTGCATTTTCGTTTTGTGTATTGCTGTTATGTGCGTGCTGCTATTTGTGACTCAGCCTCATAGGAAGTGTAGTGGTCCTCTGCATGATGTGACTGGTTCTGTACAGTCAGCAATGGGTGAGGGAGGGTAAAGGTTTTGTCTCCTCTTCATTTATTCTGTTTTGGTTACTGGGCCACAAAGAGTTGCTTCTAGCTTATTTTGCCACCTGCCAAGCTCTCTTTCTTTCATGTGGATCTGCAAAGGGGAAGATCCTTCTACATCTGTGCAACCACACACCCTGGTGCGAGGACTGCAGCGTAGGCATGGCACATGCTATGGGTGGTGCATGAGTAAGGTACCAGTCAGATGGAAGTAATTTTATGCTTTCTCAGAAGGAAAACAAATGACAGATCTAGCTGTGCCTGACACTGCCTGAGCACCAGAGACTCTCCCTCCAGGGAACCTCAGGTTAATGAGATGGAAAATGCAGGTGGCAGATTCCATGCCATCAGAAACCACCAAACTTGCACAAACTGCCCTCGTATCTCTGAACTGTGCCCTATTTTTTAAGCTAAAGCACTCTTAATACCAGATTCTTAGCTCAGTCCTGATCTGATTTTTCATATCTTCACTCTGCCCTTCATACTAATCAGATTTTTAAAAGAAAAAGGAGGAGGAGGTTGCCTCAGATACTGAAGTCTCTACAGTAATTTTCAGGCAGAAAATCAAATTGCCTGTGGGCTGTAGATTTTCATAGTGTGTATGCATAGAGGAGGTCACCTTTAACATTAAGGGCATGAATCTCCTTTTCCCTCCATCATTTGAGCTCTGGTGTAACGTCATTAATAACTTCAGCAGGTTCACACTGACTGATCTGTGGGCTTACTAAGACCATTAATTTGGCCCAGACCCTGTATTGAAAATGTAACTAATGGCAACAAAAACTCTTAACTGTGCTTTAGAGAGAAAATATAATAATGAAAAGCTACTGACAGCTTCTAGGAGCCATACCAGAATGCTTACTTAATTTTATACAAAATTGGCTCATTGCTAGATCCCACCATTATCTCTTTCTGAGATGAAAATTAACCCATTACCCCCATTTCGCAGACAGAAGTGACGTTGTAAGAGATAAAAGGACTGTTAAAAGTCATCCAAAGGGCAAAATTGCATGGTTTTTTCAGTCCTCTTATAGTCCATTACACTTAAAATAGATCAGGCTGGATGCTCCAGAGAGAAGGTGGAACTGAAGTAGTATAGGACACTGAGAGAGGGAACAGAATGAAGTCTGGCTTTTGATATTTTGAATTTTGATAATGGAAAGACAACAACTATTTGGCTACTTACAGGGCTCCTAAAATCCCAAAATATTGGTCCTTTTGTGTGAAGGAGCTATTACAGAGAGAGAAACATGAAACAGTCAGAACCTCAAAATCTCCAGGAGAAATATGAAGAGTACCAACTGTAGTGACTGCCAGTCATAGACTCAAAGCATGGCCTGTTTTAGCTGCTGTGTTTCCACCAAGAAGCAGCTGACTTGGCCCCTGAGGCTTTGTGTTCTGCTGAACAGCTATGAGCTGCACTGTCACATCCCATTTACACTCATATACCCTTGGTTTGCCGAGAGAACCTTGAGTCAAATCTGCTGCTGCTGGTAGAGGCTCTCTCTGAACATTTTTCCTTGTAAATAAGAAGAGCTATACGAAATGCAGCAATGAGTCATTCCAAACTCATGACCCTTTTTCATGATACTTCTAGGGTCTAAACAAAACAGCTGTGATATGCAGTGCATTAGTTTAATGTGCTCTGTAACAAGGCTTTTAAGTACATCTCCAATACTAAAGTTGGAGACTCCATCTCCTGCTTAATTCAACTGTATTTGTGCTAATGTCACTCTAATACTGACTGTGGTGAGGTATCTGTGCCTGCACTTTTCCTCCATCTCAAAACTTCCCGGGAAAAAACAGTGAAATTCTGCTTCAGGAGTGGTAGAGCCTGAATTACATTTATTTCTGATTCCTCTTTCCATGGCTACTTGCCTCCAGAGATTAAAGAAACCATTTCTTCGCAGCCTTCCAGAGTATCACACCTTTCACACATTACTCATCTCCATTTAGCTGTGTCCTTTATGCCCTAGATCCAACATTTGTATGGCTAGATCTTGTACATCATTTTTCTACTTGCTTTTCTTGAGATTTGTGTGTTTGTTGGTTTCTGAGAAGATTTCCTGCACTGGTGCTTGCTTTTCTTTTCAAAACTGTGCAGTAACTTGCAAGGCTCTATAGACTGAGGTTAAAACCACAGGGCTTAATTACCTGGGTGTTGCAGTAGGGTACCTGGAGAGAGCAAAGTATGCAAATCTGTGACACTTTGGTTCATGGCTTTCTATCACAAGGCATTGTTCTTTCAGCCAAGGCAATATAAGTGATCTAACTGATATTTATGGTTATTGTGATATAGCAATGTATCCATGTGGAGTATATCCACCTGTGGAATGTACTCATTTGGGTGTGTATAAAGATTTGACCTTTGATATGATCATCTTTCTTTTGTGGTAGTCTATGTGACTGGCACAACCTCTTACTAACTGTTATCTATCTTCCTCTTCAGCATCTTGGAACTTCTGATTTTGAGCAATGAATTTCATGCTTTGCACCCATTAAATCACATTACACAATGTGCTTATAACATGGTCCAGAATTTTACTTTTAGAAACATGAAATTTTATCCAATTATTACTGAATTTTCCAACAGGACTATTTCTAGTGTGGACAGGCAAAACCTTCAACATGGACTTGCTTTTTTGACAGTTCATCTTTAGATCAAAGTCTGCACATTATGTCTTGGTTCATTTTTATTGCTGGATATACTTTCTTGGGAAAAACCTTTTATTGCACTAAAATTCAGGAAAAATAATGCAAAAAGTGTGTAAAAACAATTAAGAGCATAGCTGGAATCAGTTAAGTATTACTTGTTGTCAGCTTTCAGCTTCAGTATAGACAGATTTTTCAGATGCTATTTTCACACACACTGTTGAAGCAAATAGCATATGCTAGTTTGTAAATCTGAATTTATATCTAACTGAATTATCTGAACACAGCCAAGTTACAGTCATATACCTTCTACTTCTAAGATTTACAATGATTCAGACCATCACTTCTAAGAGTTGTAATTTTCTGCAAAATCAAAGTATGTTCTTTATGGTCTTTTGATTGTTTAGACTGTATTTGAATTTCCTGAACACGTGCTATACATTTACATATTTTTCAATAGTAATGTTTTCCCTGCATTGAAGATTATTAAAAAAAAAAGTGAAACAAAGGAACGCCAAAAAAACCAAACTATCAGAAAACACTGAGACAAAAAATAGACAGAGCTTTTATTTTCTCATACAGGTTTTAGCCTTTATGTTGCACATTCTGCCTTTTTCCCCCCTAAGTAATGTCAGAATGGGATTAGAGCTAACTAGAATTTAATTTACTGTTTCAAGTGAATGTGCACAGCTACTAATCCTGTCAGAACACATTTTGGTTGACATACTTTTAAGGACAGACCTTTAAGATTTCTGCAAAGCATACATCAGTTTTCATCCTACAAAGAACATTAGTTTAAATAGAGGTAGGCAAAAATTTCCATTTCAATTTCCTATGATTTAAGCAACTAGTTTTGCTTAAACACAGAAATTCTAATTTCTTAGAAAATAAAATTACTAAGAGAATGTTTGGCCAGTAAGCAATTTTTGTTACTATCAAGTTGAAACAATCTTTTGAACTTTAAGTCAAAAATTAATTTTGAAAGGTTTCATTTTGCAGAATTTTTGGGAAATGTTTCAAAATGGCAACATGAAACTTTATACCACCAGAAAAATGTTTTCGCCCTAAGAACATGATGTATTATTGAGTGCTCCCCTATTACTGCAGTGATGATGTTCTGCTAAGAGCTTGCTGATCCATTTCTTGAAAGGTGGATCTCATCAAGCCCTCCTCACCCACATGGACAGATCTTCTGAAAGTAGTTGGGGTTAAGTTGGTGCTCCAACCAGCAACTAAATCCCACCCAGATGCTTGCTCATTCCCCACCACATATATATGGGAGAGAGATTTGGAAAGGTAAAACTGAGAAAACTTGTGGGTTGATATAAAGATGATTTATAGGTAAAGCAAAAGCTGTGCAATGCAAGCAACACCAACCAAGGAATCCATTCACTTATTCCCATGGGCAGGCAGGTGTTCAGCCATCCCCAAAAAAGCTGGGCTCCAGCATGCCTAATAATTACTTGGGAGGACAATAATTTCAAACATCCCCACATTCCACTGTCTTCTCCAAGCTCTAGATGCTTCTTTATTATCATATACCATAGGGGATGAAACACCTCTTTCATTATCATCTTCTTTACATCTCTGTTACTTCACTGCCTGTGTGAATCTGCCAAGAATGTTGATTTACACCTAGAATGATGTGGAAAGACCATCTTGGCTCTGTACCCTCCTGGGACTACCAAAATACCCTCATTCTCTGATTATCTCATCTTTGCTTACTGTGCAGCTTAACTTCTCAACTTTCTCTTCCTATGTGGTAAAAGAATTTACTGCAGGATATTAACTCCTTCTGGTTGATCCTGAAGAAAAACGCTGTGATTAAAAGTACACTATTTAAATGCATTTGTCTTCTCCCAATATTTTTAGCAGTCTAAACTCTTCCAGAGATGCAATAGAAAACCTTTCTTAGCTTCAGTGCTGTATTTGAGTAGATTTAAAGATATGAAAAAAACTGAAAAACAAACATAAATTTCTCCAGTTTGCCTACCTAAAATATTTGTTTATGTTGCTGTTTCATAGTTATGCTGGCAAAAATGGTCCAAAAGGAACTATATAAACTGTGAAAAACAGATCTGGAACAATCCCAGCAGGAACTCACTAGTAATTCAATTTCAAAAGTTAATCTGCTAAATTCACAATTTTTTCCAGCCTGAACAAGACCATGTTGAAACAAAAAGGGGTAAACTCACAACACAGTCATATCATTAGTAAAATCTTATTAGAAAAAGAAAAATATTGCATTAATATTTTGTTTGACCTGATATTCTTTTCTTCTCTCTGCAGAAAGAAAAGTTTCTTGTTTTTTAGTCAGTTCCTTTTCCTCTGCTGTTACACTGATGGGACCCTACCCATCTTTCTGGGGCATGGCTGCAAAACAGCCGCTGTGCCTTCCTGCGCCTGTGTTTGGGCTGTGCTGAGCCCAGAGCCGGCCAGCCTGTGCTCTGCTGTGCCCAGAGCGTTCTGGGCAGGCAGGCAGAAGTGCTGCGTGCGCAGTGGGGAAGGGGCTGACGAGAGCCTCCTGCGGGAACAGGGCTCTGCTCCCTGGCTGGGAACAGCCTGGTTTTGCTGCCGTGAGCGCAGGCAGGAGTTCAGGCACTTCAACAGGCAGCGGGCAGCTCTTGTTTCTAGGGGGCCCGGGGCTGCGCGCCGCAAGGGAGACAGGGAAACAGACTTGGGAGAAGGAAGATGGGCTGCAGTGCCTGTGCTACAAGGTGCAGAAGTAATTGAGCCTTGCCGGGGCTTCCTAAGTGTGTGTTGGTGTTCCCCGGGAAATGTACGCATTTGGGGAAATGTACACATTTAGGGAAATGCCTTTGGAAGAGAGGGGCTTGCTTCTCAAGCAAAGTGCTTCCCCAGGAGCCCCCAGTGAGGCAGGTGCAGCAGTCTCCCTTTGGCTCCCTGTGCTCCTTTCTGTCCTTGAGGCCCCTTGTACTTGGCAGAGGGGCGTGGCAAGGGAGAAGGCTGTGAAGAGCAGCTTTGGTGTCTGCAGAGACCAAGCCAAGCAGCAGCAGCGGGGTGTGTCCCCCCACTTGGAGCACAGGACAGAGAGGGATCATCTCTGTCCGGCTGAGAGCCCCAAATGCCTCTCAGAGAGCTGTGAATTCAAAGGCCTTTATGCACACATTCATGCCATCTTCCCTATGTGCTGCGTTTGAACTCTTGGCAAGATGCGTTTGCCTCTTGCTTGCTGGAAGCTGTTCTGCTCCAGGGCCAGCACCGAGCTGGGCTGTGCGGGCACCGTGGAGAGTCCTTCCCCGAGCACTTGGCAGCTCTTGGTGTGTCCAGGGCTGTGTTAGACACTCGGGGCAATGGATTCCTTCCAACCGGGGGCACCTTGGGTGGGGGGAGGGGTGGCCCCGGGGCACGTGGAACCAGGGTCCCTTTGTGACACGGTGGAGCAGGTTCCCTATGGAACCGAAAGGGACAGCGTGTATGAGCAACCCTTTGTGACACGCGCTGACATAGGGGCTGGTGGCGACGTGGCCAGGCCAGAGTGCTCAGTGCATCCGTCGGGACAGGAGGTGACAGAGCAGTGCTGTGAGGCGTCCCCGCACAGCCGGCTCATTCATTGCTGACCCGGACCATTTCCAAAGCGTCCTTCCCGTGGCTGGCCTCACGGCCAGACCTCGGGATTTGGTGACTCGGAGTTTTTCCGAGGCATCTCCCATCCCTGCGGCCAGTGCCCTCGTGGCCAGGCCGTGGGACTTGGTGACCTCCATCGTTCACCACGAGTCTCCTGTCATTGTGGCAGGAGGCCTCTAGTGCAGGACTTGTTGTCCTGTAGCCTTCCTAAGGCTCCTCTGCTGCAGGTGCCTGCAAGGCACAACCACAGCACTCTGACTCGGGCCTTTGCCGAGGCAGTTGAAAGTGCCCTCAAGGTCAACTGGCAGGATGGCGGGCAGGCTGCTCAGGCTCTTCAGGCGGCTTCGAGGCAAGAAAAGCAAAGGCCCTGCAGCTGCCCCAGAGCAGCAGCCTGCAGAGCCGGAGCAGTTGGAGCCGTTGCAGGATGGTGAGTGGCAGAGCTGGGCCACAGGGCCGGTGCCTGCACCTGGCCTGGCCTGGCCCCATCCCATCCCATCCCATCCCATCCCATCCCATCCCATCCCATCGCATCCCTGTAGACATGGCCATGGATGGGATGGGACAGGGGCCAGGGCTGCCCCCCCAGTGGCCGTGCTCCATCCCCTGGGCGCCCGCAGGGCTGTCCCTGCCTGGGCAGCGCAGGGCTGGGCTGTGTTCTCCGGCCTCTCCCGCAGCCCCTCAGCTCTGGCTGCGCTCGCTCTTTGGCAGATGCAGCCAGGGACCCAAGTCGAGAGCAGGAGCCCAGCCGTGGCCGCTTCCACCGAGCAGCACAGGTACCTGGAGCCATCCCTACCTGGGCCGGGCCTGCTGGCACTGCTGGGCTGGGCCCTGCGCTTGCAGCAGACCATAGAATGTCCCTCTCTTCCTGCCCTTCCTTCTGCTGCAGACACTGCGGAGGGTCCTGCGCCTTTGGCGCACAAAGGCTGGCGGCCCCGCACCCGAGGGCACGGCCGAGCCCGAGCCTGAGCCCGAGCCTGAGCCCGAGCCTGAGCCCGAGCCTGAGCCCGAGCCCGAGCCTGAGCCTGAACCCGAGCCTGAGCCTGAACCCGAGCCTGAACCCGAGCCTGAGCCCGAGCCCGAGCCCGAGCCCGAGCCCGAGCCCGAGCCCGAGCCCGAGCCCGAGCCCCGGCCCAGCGAGCTGCGGGCAGAGGCTGCTGCCAGCACAGCATCCTCTGACCTGGCCGCCAGCTCTGCCTGGGAAACCGACGAGGACTGGGAGGAGGCTGACATGGCCCTGACGGAGGGCATGGCCACCAACAACACCATCCCACAGGGCGTCCCAGAGACTGAGGCCATGCCCACGCTGACTGTGAGTCCTAGACCTACTTTTCCAGAAGGGATTTTATTCTCTGCAGCAGCCTGGGGCCAGGGCTGAAGGCCTCCCAGGATCACGCGGCCCCTCAAGCCATGTCTGCTGGGCCCCCTCAACCCCATCCCAGTGGGTTGGGAAGGCAAGCACTTCTTGGGGGAAGCTGGGCAAGTTGCTCCCTTGGACAGCAGCCCAAGTCTTCCCCATGCCGCTTCCTCCAGGTGCAAGCCGTGGTGAGCGCCATGCTGCAGAGACTCACGTCCTGTGAGTCTGTGGACGCCGGGCTGCAAATGGCCATTGTCAGCCTCACTGAAGAACACCCGGCCCTCGTCGTGATGAGCCTCCTGCGCTGTGCCCCAACGTGTGACGGGTACGGGGCACAAGTGCCTCGAGAGCTCGGTGCTCACCGGCCCATAGGGCCCCTCGCCCTGTCCAGCCTGTCCGGCAGGGGCTGCCAAACAGGCAGAGAGCACCGGCACCCTCGGGCCCCTCTGTTTCCTGAGCCTGCTGCCATGCTCCCTCCTGGCCCCATGCAGCTGCCTGGGGCACGGTACTGACGCACAGCTCTGCTCCCACAGAGCCGCCGCCCTGATGTGGAGGGCCATGGGCACCTCAGAGGCAGCCGTGGAGGAGGTGCTCCCAGCGCTGCTCTCTGCAATAGAGGAGCGGCCACCATACAGCGGCTTCCTCTGCAGCGGGGACAACGAGGCCCTCCTTGCCCTGGCTGTGAGTTTCTGGAGCTGGCCTACGCTGGCCCTCCAGGCTGCCTTCTCAGAAGCTCTCCATGCTCTCCCCACCCTGCAGCTCCCTGCCTGGGCTGAAAGCTGGGCTTGGGGCAGCAGGCCGGGTGCTCCCCCTGTCTCTCCCCCCAGACTCTGCCCCACCGACACCTCGGCACTGAGCGCTGCCTCGGGGTGCTTTGTCTCTTGCAGGCAACTCTGGTGCTGTGGAGGATTGCAAGCATGCCTGAGTGGCACTATGCAATCCTCCTTCATTCTCCCCACCTCTTTGTGGCTCTGCTTTTGCAAATTTTCACCACCACGGAGCAGAGGCCAGAAGACGTGGAGACCCAGCTCTTCTGGAGAGCGTGCCAGGAGGAACACGGCCTTCCCAGTGAGCCCAACAGGTGCCTGTCGCCCTGTCCTTCCCCCGCCCCAGCAGCCAGGGCCAGGGCTCCCAGAGTGACCTGGCCTTGGCTCGGCACACAGGTTTGCAGTGCAGACCATGCAGGCTCTGCTCTCCCGACTGGGTTTCGGCCAGAACCTGCTGGCTCCGGAGCACAAGCAGCTCTGGGACACCCTGCTCTGTGCCGACACCCAGCACTATGCAGCGGGTCTGCTGGCCAGGTGAGATCCCCCACTCCCCGCCGCCACCGCTGGCATTTGTGCCCCGTGCCCAGAGTGCCCCACACGGTCCCCGAGCTTCCAAGCGAGAGGGCCTTGTCACTGAGGGAGGGCCAAGCAGACTGCAAAGGGCTGGGAGAGGAGGATGCCCAGCAGCAGCCGCCTCCCAAGGGGCCCACGTCCCCTTGCAGAGTGCTGGGGAAAGATGGGACCTCTGTGAGACCACGCCTGGGAGAGGTCTGCCCTCCCGGCTCAGGCCCTCGGTGCCTTTTTCCCTCTGCCAGGGAGATGCGCTGTGCCTTGACGCCCTTGTGTCCCCACATGGCCTCGCACCTGCTCAGCCTGCTGGTCGGGAAGCAGCCCCGCTGGCATCTGCCTGCCCAGGCGTTCCTTGTGGAGGTGAGCCTGATGGCCAGCGCTGCCTGCCTGAGCTGCCTCCCAGCTCTCTGGCCTCTGGTAGCTGCAGCCGCCTGGCATGCTGCCCGCGCCCGCTGCTGCTGCCTGGAGCCGGCCCTGCGCGGCTCCGGGCTCCTGCCGGCCGGCTCCCCTGCCACCGCCCTGTGCCTTTCAGCTCCTGCAGTGTCTGGACGTGAGCAAAGACGGTCCCAGTGCCCTGTTGCTGCTATCCCGGCAGATGGAACCACCTCCAGAGCAGAAGGGACCAGCTGCAGCTGCAGCCACGGCTCTGGCTGCTCACAGCTGAGCCTGCGCGAAGCTCCAGCAGCTCCTGCCATCCCTCTCCCTGCTGGCAGCGCCTTCCCTCCTTCCCTGCAGCCCTCAGGCCCTGCCCATCCCCTTTTTTACCTCCCAGCTCACCCCTTCGCTTGGCTTTCCCTTAATAAACTCTTTGTGTTTTTCACTTTACCCACGTCTCCGTGGAGCTGAAGCGGCGCAAAACCTGAGCCCGGGGACAGGCAGGGCCCTGCTGCCGTTCCCCTCCCCGCTGTGTTCCGTGCACGGACAGAGAGGAACAAGGGCAGCTCAGGCTGCAAAGGTCCCTGTCCTGCTGCTCCAGTTGCACAGCAGCGTGGAGTTAAAGGGCGTGCTGAGCACGCTGAAGGGGACAAGGACCCTGGGTTTTAGAAGAGCCAGCTTGAGGGTGCTCTGAACCCAGCCGTGAGGGATTCCAAGAGCGTTCTGGGCAGGCAGGCAGAAGTGCTGCGTGCGCAGTGGGGAAGGGGCTGACGAGAGCCTCCTGCGGGAACAGGGCTCCGCTCCCTGGCTGGGAACAGCCTGGTTTTGCTGCCGTGAGCGCAGGCAGGAGTTCAGGCACTTCAACAGGCAGCGGGCAGCTCTTGTTTCTAGGGGGCCCGGGGCTGCGCGCCGCAAGGGAGACAGGGAAACAGACTTGGGAGAAGGAAGATGAGCTGCAGTGCCTGTGCTACAAGGTGCAGAAGTAATTGAGCCTTGCCAGGGCTTCCTAAGTGTGTGTTGGTGTTCCCCGGGAAATGTACGCATTTAGGGAAATGCCTTTGGAAGACTTCTTCTTGGACTCGGCTGTAATCTACTTGGAGATATACTGGGGTTTTTTTTACTGAGATTTTCAGTTTTACTGTAACAGCTTAACATTTTATGCAGCTGAATATCTTGTGTACTGCTAATTTTTTTCTTTCTCTTTTAATTTTTTAAATGTCTTCTCATTATTTCATACCTCTGGTCTTGCTCCAGGTCCTGTAGTTACCAACTGAAATATTTTCTGTCCCAAATATATTTTTTCATGCTTTGAATTGATTCTTCAGCATGAAAAATCACGTGTCTGAAACCAACTAAGCATATTCTTGAGCACCTTTAGAACCAAAAATAAAACCTTTTTGTTCTTTGTCTTATTTGTACCATGCAAAATAGATACGAAATTTCACAGCGACAATATTATAAAAATAATATCTAGAGAGGTGATAGTAAGGCCATGTTACTTTTGGTGCTCAATTCCTTTATTCTACTAATGGATTTTTGGCTAGTTTAATCCTCTTCCTGGCACTGGGTTTGGTGAGCAAGGGGTGTGTTTCTTTAGCTGCTTGCTTCCTTTACTTTTCCCATACACCTAGAATACACAAGGTGCTTTTTCTTGGCCTCTAGTCAAAGGGTGTCATCAGGTTGCTGATAAAACACTTGCACTTTGTTATCTCATTTTTTTCCCATAACTTTCAAGTGAACACAGCTTTTCAGTGTCAGAAAAGCATATTAGATATTAGGGGCTTGACTGGTGAGGGTGGTTTACATTATATACATGGCTTTCACATTGATACACATGCAGTTTTGAACAGACTTTATTCAAGCTCTCAAAAATTTTAAGCTTCATGTATCTTTTCAAATAGGTACTAATATGGTATAGCATCAATACTAACATTCCTTCTTTTTTTTTTTTTCTTTTTTTTTTTTTTTGTTTATAGACAGAAAATGCGAAGTAAGTATGCCTAAACTGGTAATTCTTTATAGCCAGGGGTGGTCTAGTTTATTTCTTGTATGATGTCTAATAGAGTAGTGTCTTTGTTTCTTGTATGTGACTGAAGAAGCCAATAGCTTTCATATTAGAAATCACTAATTGTAAATGTAGACTTAAATGTCTATTGGCAAAGTATTGCAAGCCTGCAGTCTTACATCAAGGGGTGTAAAAAAAATGGAATCAAGCTCATATTTATCATTAAATATTCATATTCTATTTCTTTTCTTGCCATTTTATAGTAAAATAAAGTAACTTTTTAAAAGAACTAAGGAGCATTTTTAAGATCACCATGTCTCTTCTCACAAAGGGAATGGTGAAATATCCTGGAATGATAGAATGAAGTACAATTAGGCATTTGCTTTTTAGCAAATCTGAAAATTATGGCTTTCAGAGAAAAAAAAAAAAGAAGACAGCACATCCATTATGTGAGCCTTGTTCTCCTCATTGATAGGCAAAATAAACTTTTTTATCTTGTGGTTAAAATGCTATTCATTTTCTAAATAGTGTGCCTCTGTTAGCAGTACATGTCTCAGCATGTCTCTGGTAGCATAGCAGTTTGGAGCACAGGATTACTTGGAAAAGGATACTTTAAAAAGTTGTTTAAAAGACCTGTTGAACAGTTGTCTCTAGGATTGGCATGAGTCTACCATGTGCAGAGCCAAAAAAGTAAGATATAAGGAGAAAAAAAAGTGCTGTGCTATAAAAAGCATTTAAAAGTCATCATCAGTGGTATGTCTCAGGTATTCACAGCACATGAGTAAACAAAGGACTAACAGCTACCAGAAAGCTGAAGAGATAGTAGCAATATTCTCTCAGGGATCTATTTAATAGCATGGGTTTTATTAAAGAGTGATGGGGAAAAAAAGCGTAGAAAATACAAACCCTTTCAACAGTGTCATGAAAGAATACTCGAGTGCTAAAGTTTTAAGGATGATATTTCCTTGTCTGTTGCATGCAGGTGCAATTCCCTCAGCACTAAATAGAATTAATTCTATGAGTTAACAGCAGAAAGCTCCCTGGAAGAATCCTAGATTTTGGTATTGAAGTGAAAATTACTTAACTCTTGACTCACAGGAGACAGTGGGTTATGTCAGATGATGTTGATTCATTGTTTCTAATGCCAATTGGTAATTTTTTAATGGCAAACTTACAAAAGAAACTAATTGCTTTCTTAATGTAGTAATATCTTTCATTAACAATAAACAGCTGATATTACTGGAGGCAGAAGCAATAATTTGTAACAAATTAAAGCATTCTATGAAATTTAGCTCTATAATGTAACTTAGGTAAATGATTACCGCTATTAAATTGCAAGAAATAAGCCACGTGAGAATGAGTTACAGATTCTAAACATGGATTCATTCAGACCTGAATAAAAGTGTTCAAATGAAGATCAGTCCTGAACTGTAGGAAAATCAGTTGTGCAACAATGCTCAAGTGCTTAATTTGGGATATTTAGCAGAGTTTAATTTAAAAAGGGATCTGAAAACTTGTTGCTTTCTGATACAAATACTGGAGAGAAATTCCTCAGGGTATGAAGGTCCTGTTTCTAATACTGTCACTAATTGTTCTTAATAAACCTCTTGTCTGAATTCCATCCTTTCTGTAACATTCATATATCACTTGTATTATGAAATGATATTAAAACCATTCAAGACCAATAGTGCTGTCTGTTGCTGCAAAAAGATGAGTCCCAGCAAAGATGCCCATCAGCTGGGTATGATCTGGGTATACTGAAATCTCCCAGATTGTGAAGAGGATGGGACCACTACTCTCTCTACAAAAAGTCCAATTGAACCACAAAAGGTGTCAGCATTTATTGAAACTTCATCCACAGCTTTGGTAAAAGATTTTTTTGCTGGGGCCTGTTTCTAGAGCCAGAGGCCTGTATTAGATGTTACTCAGTTTATAAAGCTATATAAATATATATAAAAATAGAAAAAGATATAAAATTTATATTTCTGTCAAACATGTAAATATATACAAATGCATGCACAGCCCCACATGTGTGTACCTGCACGTACATGGGCCCTGCATTAGTGGTGAAGTCCATTGAAATAAATGCTACTGAATGCATCTGTAGCCAAGTAGTCAGTCTTTAGCAAGTCAACCTTCCAATTTGTCCTGACCACTTTTCACTTTTCAAATGTGTCTTATTTCACTTTTTGCAGCAATTATTAACATTTCCTCACATTTACTCAACATTATTATCTTTTGCTGCCTACTTATTTCAGCCTTAGAAAGAGAGTTTCCTAAGACATGTCAACTGATATTTCTATCCTCATGGAGGCAGTAATTGATATTTCTAAGGGCTTCTCTTTTTCTGCATAAGAGCGTGTCTTCCATATGCGTATATGCATAAAATTTGCTTCTAATGTCCCAGAATTCAGTTTAGCACTCTATTATGAAAGAAAGATGGTTAGGTGTCTCTTTTTCTACACAGCCAAGATATGCAGGGAACAAAAGGTTCCTGCATCATTGCAAAGCAACTCTTAAGAGTAGTTTACAATTAAAAAATATCTACCAGGGGATTTATAAACAGGTCTCAATTTTCTCCTTCAACCAGTTTGTATTCTGCCATTCAGTCAGCTTGTGTTACTGTTCTGCAGAAGCACATCAAATTGTATGAAGCCCAAAATATTTAAAACTGTGTAAACTGAAGAAGCAGTTCAAAGGAAATGTTTTCACTCACCTTTTGATATAAATACAGCTTGTGCAAGAGTGGTCCCCAACAAATAAATTCAATGTTAATTCAGATGTTGATGTGGTTTCTACATACCATTTCAAGAAAGACTGTATTGAAATAAACTAGGTTGGAGTGACAAATGCTTGACTAAATTCAATAGGTAGAGAAAAAGTATCCACAGCTTCTTGACCAAACACAGAGAAAGTTGATTTCCTTCATGTATTCCTCTATATGTTTTGCATGCCAAATTCATAGAGGAATGAATTTTCTACGTGGCAGTAAGAGTTCTTTTCTACTGGAAAAGCATCACGATGAAAATGAAGTTCTTGCCAGCTGTAATACCAGTCTTTCAAAAGCCTGAGATATCTGATGGCTGCAAATCTTTCTAAAGACACACAAAGCTGATGAAGTTTATTGTAGATTTGGTTATTAACATGTTAATATTTCAGGTGCTTTTCTAGTTTATAAAATTTAGTCCCAACCATTATGCAAAAAATACATGCCAAAGTTTTTGTGCTTATGTCTCCTGTGTATTGCTCAGTTTGTTAGAAAATTATCAGTGAAGTGAAAGAAGTGCACACAACTTTTTCTGCATAGCACAGTAACAATTAAAAAAAGGAGCCAATTTGCTAATTTGGAGTTAAGAGCTATTTTAGTCAGAAGGTGATGAGAGAAACACAAACTTTCCCAAAAGACAAGAACTGTTTCATGAAAAGCCAGGCAATCTAGTCCTGTGAAATTCTACATATTCCAGCTTGGTCTGGCATGAGCTATTTAGCTCTTGCCTTGTCTCTGAGAGGGAGAGAGCGTTTTGCAGATGAAAACCATAGCCTCCAGTCTACTGGGACCAATCAGCTAGTTTATGTTTAAATTGTTACAAGAAATTGAATTAAATATCCAGTATCCTAGCAAGCACATTTAATACTGTCAAAGAGCTATCTTTAGCCCTCAAGGCATGTAATTACTAGCTCTGGTCCATAAGGGAATTTCATCCTGAGAGATTTTCATTCTATTTCAGGAGGATCCTCTCTGCTAGTGGTAGTGGATACATCCTAAACAACATTCAGCTTCTTGCCAATGGGATACGGAGGTTTCCAGTAAGTGGAAATTCATATCACTGACATGCTGACATGGGACAACCCATTTATACCAGAATATTGTTCTCTTACTCTTGCAGCTACTTGTTATTTCTGCTTTCCTAATAGTAAGAAAAAGAAATAACTCATAGAAAGCTCTACCATGAATAAGACTCAAGTAATAAAAACTCCATCCGGCTCTGTCAGTCATTCAACTCTTTGCAGTATCAGTATGTCTAGCTTATTAATGAAATAGATTTTTGCTTGAGAATGGCTGCTTCCCCATAAAGTTATGAAAATATGCTAAAAGCAGCACTATAGACTCTTTTTCACAGAAAACTATTGCTATTATTTATTTCTTCAACATCAAGGTGAGGAAAGGAGAGGGTTTTTTCACTGTTATTGTCAAGTACTTTCCATATTTTAAAAAGCTGCTCTGGTTTAAACATAAATAATTTTCCTTTATTGATGGTTTTTTTTTTTCCAACTGGGCAACTCATGGATAGCACAACTCTCCAGGTTCAAAATTTACAGCTGAGACCTGCTTTAATTTTCTTCCTGCTTCCCTGATCAAAAGTACCAAGACAAATAAGGTTGATGAAAATACTTATGAGCATTTTTAAATACAAAATTTCACTGTTAAATGAAAGTTATTTAACCTTTTGTGCTTAATTATCTATGTGGCAATCAAGCTAATATTCTGAGCACATAATTTATACTGTGATTTGTGTAATTAAAAATTTTTTGTAAAAATATTTTTTTTCTTCCACCAATAATGATTTTTTTTTCTGCTTGTGTAAAATTAATTTACTTTTCCCCAGTAGTACCACAATGTATTTTGCCTTCAATGCCTACACACTTAAATAATTTGCCTCATTTAGCACTTAAAAACAGGGAAGCTCAGGGAAAAAAAAAAGAGGAAATACAAAGTCCAATATGATACAGCTGAGCACTTAAGATCAAACGATTTCAGGTAATATAGATCCAATCTGGTGCCAATATACAGGAAAGTGTAATCCAAAGCATAATCAACTTTGCTTATCTACACACTTCTGAATGAACACTCTTATCATGTTACTGATTCTAGGAGTAATAATTTTGCATTAGAGGAATTGCTTGCCACTATACCTTTAGGCAATATTTGTCCTCAGCTGTATTCAAACACAGAGTTTTGAAGAACTACTTAGGACAGCCATCCTGCTGAGCACCCCCAGTTATCAGAAGGGCAAAATGGTCTGACTTAAAATTAACCATCGTGATGATACTCTTTCAACTGTTTAGTAACAAAGCATGAAGAATAATCTTAAATATATTTGGAGTCTAATTCATTTAGTTTCTCAGAAATTCAGGCTGAGAAAGTGTTTTAAAATAGATGCATTACAAGCACCAAGCAAAACAGACAAAATGCCTGGCAGTACTCTGTGAGTGCTGTATGCCATCAGTGGAATTAAGGGCCTACAGTCACCAGCTGGTAACATGCACACCTCTTCATGTGCATCAGATACAAGCGGAGGATACGCCGCTGATGTTAACAAAGGAAGAGGAAGTATATTTCCATTAAAAAAATTTTTCAATGTTAAAGATCATTAAATTACCCTATTCTACCTCCTTGTTTTTTAAAAGTAATGAATGCTAGTCAGTTGCTATGTGTGCTATATGCTATATGTACCTGGGAAATATCTGTTTTTTTAATAACAGTGACAGCTTCACTGGCAAGAAAATCTATCTATGCAAATAGATATTATTAGGTTGTTGTTTTTACAGTCATGTTTGCCATTTTTTCTTCTTAATTCTGTTCCTTTTAATTTAATGTTGCATTGAGTGAATGCTATTTTCTTGTCTAAAAAAAAAATCACAATTAATGTATCTGAATGGCAAGACGGCATTTTTTTTGCCTGAGAATGATAAATACATTGTTGCTAGGAAACAGTTTCCAAAGACAAATTTTTTGGAGGACAGCAATTATATGCATTTTTAAAATGTCCCAACTGTAATCTCAAAGCAATGCAAAACCAGAAAGTTCTCTTATGAGATGGAGAGACTCTGTAGGCAGAGACAGCTAGTTAGTAACTTGTTTTATGAGATAACCCATTTATTACATATCCTTATTTTACCCTCTTCCTATACCATGCAAAACATTCATTTCTGAGACTATAACTCAAGCAGTATTCAAGCATGATTGCAGCTCCCACTTTTCTGGCATATAGTCTGACCTTCACAAAGATTGTCCATAAGAATAAAACCAGGTTAGCTCAGAAATGGGCATAGTCTTGGGCTCTGATACCTTCTGGGCCACAGCTGGGGCTCCCCAGGAGTGCTGGCAGATGAGGGGCAGAGCTGGGGGTTGCTCTGGTCCAGGGAGTTTTCCAGATGCCTCACTGTCCCATCTGGGGTGCCAGAACTGATGCCTTGAGAGGCTGACCCGGAACAGAGACTAGGCAGAGCTCAAGGAATAAAGTAGGTGTTTATTAAAAGGCCTATTAAAAATGGATACATCTTGGGCAGTACAAGAGCCTGGCCAGGGCTGCACCCAAGATAGACCCAAAATGGTCACCAAGTGGATGACTGGTCAGGAGGTTTTACATTTGTAGAAGTTTGGGTCCATTTGCATGTTGAGGTTAATTATAGCTTCAGGTTATGAAGTTCCATCCCTCTTGTTTCCTCTCTTCAGTCCGCCACTGTTTATACCTTTTGGGCCTGAAGGTGGTAATGGTTGTCCTTGGTTCTCAAGCTGGAAAAGGATTGTTTTGTCTAATTACCCTGTGAAGAGGGATTATTAACACTTAATATGAAGCTCAGAGCTACTCACCTAGGCAGCACAGAATCTAAAAAAATATGAAAGCTAAAACTTAAGGCATCATGGCCCTTCCTCAAAAGTACTGATTTGCATATTTGGTGTATATGTATGTAAAGACTGGATAAGCCTATTTGGAAAGTCTCAGTAATGCGCCATCATGGCAGCCTCAGTAAAAGCTGGGTGAAGTGACAGCTGCACTGAAATTGACACAAGAAATGTTTCTGCATGGCCCAGCTGCTAAATATGTGAGATTTTTATTTCCCTTTAAGTGTCCTTTTATTTTCCTTTACAGTGTCTTTTAGATGACACTGATTTGAGAAGACCAAATGCTACTGTGCCTAAACTTGCACCTCTGCAGAATATTCTATGTAGTTTTGCTTCTTGGGCATAACTTTAGGGAATTCACTGCTCTGTGCCTGGTCCCAGAGGCCCTCTTGTCCAGTCTGGGATCTGCCCACACTATGGGCTCCAGGCAAGGTGAAACCACCACATATTCCCCAGGGAAGCAGTCACACACTCAGCTCACAGTCCCTGTGCTCTTTTCACAGCAATCCCTTGTTCATACCTTCCCTACCAGGCTGTACTTTGCCCTGGGACATCTTCTGTAATAACACCCAGGCTGCACTTCTGAAGCATCTGTAAGAAAAAAACCAAACCTGCTCCATCTGCTGCCCCTGTTCTGTTTCAGGGACAGTATTTTGCAGCAGCTGTTTTCTGATGAGAGGTTCAGGCACAGCCATGGGAGGCAAGGAGATCCTTGGACACTTGCAATGACCATGGCCAGTAAAGGATGTATCCTTCATTAGGCTGATGAGAACTCCCTGGACTCAAGGCAATTTTGGTGCAGAAAAAGGGAGTGCCTCTGAGCTCAGAACATAAATTACAGATATGCAGAGAATTTGGCAGTAGCGCCCTAATTATTGATTGATATTCTCAAGTAACATGAATAAATACTTAGCAGTCTGGCCAGTATTCAGGTTCCTCTGATTGTTTCATTTGCCAACATCCAAATGAGATTTTCCAGTCTGTCCTGTAAAACTGCATTTTGCTTTACCAGAGAAAGTTGTTTCCAGAAGATAACTAATTCACACAGGTAGTGAAAGTCTATCAGGAGGCAAAAAGAATGAGGTAAAGGCTCTGAAGTCAGAGCTCAAGGGATGCTTGGTTGAACAAGAAAAATGCTGCTGAGAGATTCTAGCTGTGCAGGTGCATTAGACAAGGTATCTATGTAATGATAATTTCTTTTTCATGGAAGAGTAATTCTAACACTCCTTTGGTCCTTACAATGGAGATGAGTTTGTTTTTTATTTTTTTTTTCAACGTGAAGCTTTAATTACTTTCTTTATGTAAACTTTCAAATTTAATCAAATTTCCATTATGATTAAAAGAATTTAGAATACACTATAAAATACAAAAAGTGCCAAATACATGAAGGCAGAGAAAACATGTATAGTGTTATCACTAATAAAAGCAATGTTGCAGATGCATCACTGAATGGAGGACTTCCTTTGCATGAAATGTTTCTTACTTGAGAACTTTTGATCCAAGGTAAAGAAACAATAGCAACACAGAGCTGCCCAGATAATGAATATATAATTTTTCATTGCAATACATTTAAATGAAGTATTTGTTACCATTTAAGACTAATTTAAGCATAGACTCATAGAACCATAGAATCTCTGATGTTCGATAAGACCTCCAAGATGACTGAGTCCAACCTTTGACTGAACATCACCATGCCATGAATCTCATGAGCCCATTGATGCAGCCTGTCCAGGTCCCTCTGCAGAGCCTTCCCTGCAGAGGAACAGCATTCCTACCCAGCTTAGTGTCATCTGCAAATCTAGGAAGGGTGCACTCAATCTCCTCATCCAAAGGATCTTTAAACATAAAGTCCTATTGCAAGTTGTCCTTGTTATTTAGAGGCAGGAGTTCCCGAATATACAAATTGAGAAGCATATTTCTCCACTTTTAAAGTTTTGTATTTTTACAATAAATAAGGATCACCTGTACTGGAACTGCATTTATGTCTGAAATATGCGCTAACATTAAAACAAAATGGACAGGGTGACCAAAATGAAATATGCTTAAATATCTCAGAATGCAATAGTGATTCCTAAGTTATGTCTCTGGGCCTCTAAACTGATGACTAAATAAAAAAAATGCCATAAGTATCCAAGTTGACAAGTACAGTCCCAAAAGGCTTCGCTAGCTGTTTAGTTAGGGAGATTATTAAATTAATAACATCTAAAAGTTTTGCTTTTAGGATCCTGCAGATTTTCAGCCCCAGAAACTGCTGTATTAGGTATCCCATAGTCCTCACTCAAACTCGGTCTACACAGTCCTTAGGAGCTTCTCAGGCCTCTGAGGTTTCCATTGTGTTGGGCATTCAATGTTGATATCCAGCCTTTTGCAGGAAAATTCACCAATGCACTTCACCAAAACTTGGCACCAAAACAAACAAAAGCTGTACAGAACATTAGTGTCAAGCATGCCCTAGCAGCCACAAATTGTGTTCTGGTTTAAAATAGCTTTGAAAGGCAAGATATTCAGGAGGTATTTCATATATTAAAAATGTTTTTTCTCTGGTTTTTTTTTTTTTTTTTTTTTTTTTTTGTCAGGACATGAAAAGAGAAATTTTTTACAACTACAGAGGGATTGCCTTGTGCTTTTTCTCTAGATAAATTAACTAATTGTATTTCTTTCCTCTTTCCTCTGTGTGTATATGTATAAGTACTTAAAATGTTTTATGTATAGGAAGAATGTTTTCAGTTTTGGAATGATTAAGTGTCACTGGAAGAGCAAAGTTCCATCTTTCTTGAAGTATAACAACAGATGTGTCCTTCTAAATTCAGAGGAGCAGGGAAAGAAAACTCTGTTCTTTTACTCCAGCCAGCAACTGAACCCCACACAGCTGCTCACTCAGACCTTGCTTGTCTTCCATCTCCTAGATGGGAGACAATCAGCAGGATAAAATTTGTGGGTTGAGATAAGGGCAGTTCAACAGGTAAAGCAAAATCCTTGTGCAAAACCAACAAAACCCAAGCAATTAGTTCACCACTTTCTATCAGCAGGCAGGTGTTCAGCCATCCCCAGGAATGCCTGTCTGTCACCATCTGTCATGTGTAATGGTGGCTTGGCAAGACAAACCCCATCACTCTGAAAGTCCTTCCCTTTCTTCTTCATTGGCCAGCTCTCCATGCCGAGCATGACACCACATGGGTTGGAATATCCCTTGGTTCAGCTGGGATCAGGTATCCCAGATATGGGTCCCCCTACATTTTTTCTCCTCAGCCTCATAAATGGTGAAGTGGGGTGAGGAGCAAAGAAAGCCTTGGCTCTGTGTAATTCCTGCTGACCAGTGAAAAAGCATCCCTGTGTTATCAACACTATTTCCAGCACAAATACAAAGTATATCCTCCTGCTATCTACGCTGAAGAAAATTAACTCCATCCCAGCCAAAACCAGCACAGTTTGTATTATCTCTCCGTTAATTCAAATTCTCTTGAGTTGTAATATAATACACAGAAATTACTATCCTCTGGTTATTGCCTACTCTGTAATTGACGACATGGTCTTCTTTCTAATTCTCTAATCTTCCTCTGATTCAATCAAACAGAAACAAGCCTGTTGTAAGGCTTTATAAAGATGAAATTATTTAGGTTTGACAAGAATTGGGCAGAGAAGAAAAATACTTTCTAAAGCTGTTATGTAATTACACTACCTAATGGCTGCTGCAATTCAACATGGAGAAATGCAAAGCATTAAATAGGAGAGGGACCAATTTAAAACTTCTCACATATACAAAAAAGTCCTGAGAAGGGAAATGATAATTATTGAACTATAGAAGACCAAGAAAGGAGTATTTGCCTAAAAGGAAAGATTGAAAGCAGCTAGACTAATTAATTTTGAGGGAGTGGGGAGTAGGTTTGTTACAAGACAGTAAAATCTGTTATGGTAAAGATCTATATTAATCAGAAATTATAAGAAGAATGTTAGTCCATGCCCTTCCCATCATAGAAATACAGAAAAGCATTCACAGACAGTGAGATTTATGTATTTGAAATGGTTCAGGGGAATGCATTTTTGTGCAATGTGAAATTCATCTGCACAAATCCCTGTGGAAGATATCTTTCTTCCATATTGTTTAGGATATTAACTCCTCACTTCCACTGACAAGTAAGAGTAATTGTTCCCAAGGTATCTAGTATTATTGATTACAATTTCCTCTGAAGCATCACTTACAGTATATTCTCAGAGACACAGTGAGCAGCGTTAAAGGAGCTCTGTGGTGTTCAGCTGCCCCAGCAAGACCAAACATCCACTTCCATACCCGGCTGAGGATCCCAGAAGGGGAGAACAGTAAATTCCTAGTTCTCATGGCTGGTGCAGGAGAAAGAAGGTTCAGGCAGCTGAGCTTTTCCCAGAAGTCTACTCCAAAAGGAGTATTTAAAAACATCCCGTTGTGCAAAGTGTTGCATACCTTGATTCATGTCCATCAGGGTACTTTAACTTATGCTTAAGTTTAGCATTTAAACTGGTTTGCTTTCTGCGCAGGTTTTGCCCCTTGGATCTAGAGATAACTACAGAGAAAGAGAAGAAAGAAAATGATAGATCTGTATCCATTCACATCAGAGACAGCAGCCCATGCCATTCCCTTGTGACACCTCATAGAAGAAAAACTTTTCTGGCTTCCTCCACAAAGTGTATGAGAAATTAAAAACTCAGCAAGAAAACCTTATTTTACAACATAGTAGAATGATTTTTCCCCCTCCCAATGCTTCTCACTTCCTGATGGAGCTTGGTAAAATGATCAGTCCCTGCACTGAAGGCCTCTCTGGATTTTCTTCCATGCATCTTGTCACTCCTTTTTCTAATAAAAATGCTAAATTAATGTATTTTCTCCTTGATGTAGTATGGGTTTATATAAACTTACTGACTGTTAGAAAGCTATTTTCAGCTGTGTATCTCGTAACACTTTCACAGAAATCATCTGATTGATTTTATAGATTTTTAAAATCTCCTGTGTCACATTCCAGAAATAAAGTACTAAAAAATATTTCTTATGACAACAAAGTCCACTACAGAGCCAGACATTTTGAATACATGATGAGCTTCATGTATATAGAGTAACTTAGTAAAAAATCAGGAAGTTAGTTATAAAGGGGGTTTACAAGAACATCTGAGAACTCTTTTTTGTAACAGTTTTTAAAATATTGGGGAGTCTCAGAAGTACCCTTCTCTGAAATGTAACACATGCATTTTTAAATTTGGTTTAAGGTTTTTTTAGGGATAGAGATTGAAAATTTGACATATTATCAGTGTTATCTTTGATAATAACTCTGCTTTAAGGAATTACTGTCTTTCATGCGTATTCAAATTGCTTACAAAAAGAAAATGAAAAAGTTGATGTAAATAAAAGCAGCAGGAATTTTGGATACAGGGTGACTTTACAAGCCTAGTTAAGCATGGTAGGACAGTTCTACAGCCCAGTCAAGTATGCCTGATTGATTTTTATCTGCAAATTTCTATCAACTGTGAAAGCTGGCTGCAGGTTGTTAAAATCAAGAGCCCTGTGCATTCTATTTAGAGAACACTGGTTGCATAATAAATCTGCTTTCCTGTGAAAAGCAGGCAATTAGTACTAATGATTTCATCACAAAGAGCAAGAGAACACTTAAAAGTTTCCAGAGAAACTGGGTAGAAAAACACTGTTAAAACAAAGATAATGATGTTACATAGGAAGAGGTGCATCCCTCAAAGCCTGGAGAAAAAGAGTAAGACCTCAGAGACACGGTGCCAACAACAGCACAATATGCAAATACACATTAAGGACTTTTGGACAAATGGGTACTCTCTAGATACAAAAGTTAAGAAAAGAAAACAGTCCAACAATACACGGTGGCCATGTGTTGGGCATACCACGTGATACATGTTAGCCTCATATTTTGATGAAATACACAATTAAGCAGGGAGTTAAAGATTGGTGGGAATTAATCTGGAGAGGTTTCTGTGTGACAGGGGACTAAAAAAAGCTTGATTTTTAGCCTAAAAAAAAAAAGCTCATAAGGATTACAAATATTGTCTATAAATGCAGGAAAATACATATAAATGGAAAGAGCAAGCATGAGACAGCATATCCAAAACATTTTTTATCTGAATTATTAAAAATATACACTTTGAATATATTAACCTTTTGTTAGGTTGGCTTGTCATGGTGTTTCAGCTTTCTAGAAGACAACCATAAGGAAGTTGAATACGAGTTTATAATGAAAGTTAAGGAATGGTAATTGGTCCAGTTAAAGGAACATTTCATGGCAGGAGAGAGTTTTGAAGAGAACAGGAGGAAATAGTCTCACATGTAGGCCACGGGCCCTACATGAAAGTTAATTTCTGCAGCAGTGCCAAGCAGGTAGCAGGGATTTTTAACCATGAGTGATGACAAAGGAGGATGTGTTGTGGTTCATTAGAGTACCCTGAGTGTAAATCTACAGAAAAGTCAATGCAAAAAGGCATCATATGAATGAGGATCTAGAGACCTCCCAAGAAGGCTTATCTAAATAACTAGCATATGAATAATTAGTTAGCTTCAAAAGTGCCTCATAGATATGCAATAGAGGTTGAAAACCAGTAAAAGAATGATAAAATAGATGAGAAATCAGTTAAAATCTAAAGGGGATGTTGTAGTTCAGATTTTCTGCATCTCAACCACTGGCCAGATGGGCCCACGGGTGCTTTGGTGACCACTGTGTTGTACTAATGTGAGCTGGATATCTATCACACTGCTCTGAATTGATACTACTGGGTGACAGAACAGATGCTGATGAAAGCTTAAAAAGCAGATTGAGCCTAATTTCTGGAAAACCTGGTAGCAGGAAAAATTCTGGAGAAAACATCTCCAGGCAGTAAGTGAGCTTTTCTGCTCTAAGGCATTAAGAGTGCTTGGATGGGGCACATGCTGAGAAGAGCATCTGGCTTCTGGGCTGCAGGCTTTGGGCTTCTGGAAGAGGAGTTTTGTACAGCAGAAGTCAGTTCTTCAGGACAGAGGTGCAATCCTCTGCTTTATTCTGCAGCCAAAGTCATCCACTCACGTAAGAAAAATTATTTTTGGTACTTATTACTGAAATGGTCTTGCTGACATTGTGCAAATAATTCTGCTACCAATGGTGAGTGGAGACTGAGCCAAAAGTAAGAGGGAAAGGAGGAGTTCAGCTTATGAAAAAAACACTATACCATAGCTTTCCTGACTGGCATGGTCACTTTCGCTGACAAGCAACACGCAACCCTCTCATTACCAGTGGATACTTCAGAAGATGTGACTAAAAAAGTCCTTGGGTAAAATAAAAAAAAACAGACCACAGTATCTACAAGATACTGTGAGAAACATTTAGAAATGAGAACAGTTAGAAAGCTTGATCTTAGTGGGAATTCTTTAAAACAATTAGACAAGTTTTGTATTCCAGTGAGGCAACTTCTTGCTTAAATACCAGGGATCTGACAGAGATACATTTTAAGCCAGGTCATGCTTTCTTTTTTCTGCCAAATATAATTAAAAATGTATTGAAATGTGCAAGCTGCACTATTCATTAAACATTTGCAGATGTAACACCATGAGGAGCACTGCTGTTGTTCTGCTTTTGGCACTTGACATTACCATGGCAAAAAACATGCTGAGCTAATAGAGTGTCTGCACATTGGAAACTAAAGCACGGCTGGGGTTGAGAAAAGCAATTCCCTAAACTAAAAATTACCTGTAATGCAAGTTCTTGGAATTCTCCTTTAACTAAAAAAATTTTGTAGTGAAAATCTAACAAATAAAGACCAGGACTGGCTAAAAATATAAGCAGGCAGGGATTTTTTCTTGTCTTTCTACAGACTGTGAAAGTTTGGATTCCTTTTCTTATTAAGAACTAACCCAGAATTACCGAGTTTGAAGACCTTTGCAAATTTTTTTATTTTTATTTATGAAATGTGTTCAACCATCATCTTAAATGATGAAATTAGGTTTTAAACCACAATGTCAGCAATAGCAATATGAATTCAAGACCAGAGAGACTTCTTCCTGAAAGACGCAGGTTTGACAAGGTCTCAGTTGATAGGGTAAGTGCAAGATGGTACTTAAACACATACTTATACCAGTAAAATGCAAAATCATAAAATCTTTTAGGTTGTGAAAAGAGCTTTAAGACCATTGGGTCCAATTATTAATCTAACATTTCTAAATCAACCACGAAAGGACATCCCTAAGTGCCACAGCTACATGTCTTCTAAATACCTCCAGAGATGGTGACTCAACTGCTTCCCTGAGCAGCTGTTACAATGATGTACAGCTCCTTTGGTGAAGAAATTTCTCCTAATACCCAGCCTAAACCTCCCCTGCTGAATCCTGAGGTCATTTCCACTTGTCTCATTTCTTGTTTCTTGGGAGAAGAGACCAACCCACACCTGTCTAACTTTCTCTCAGGAAGTTGTAGAAGAGTGATAAGTCCTCCTGAGCCTTCTTTTCTCCACTAGAAGCCACCCCAGTTGCCTCAGAGTACTTCCTTAGAGGCCTCCAGCTCCTCCTCTTTGTTGGCCATTCTCTGTGCATTGATCCCACCACGTTACCCTTTCTGTGACTAAAATGAACTTGATCACATTCAGTAAAAGCTTGGTTCCCTGCTCTTCTGGCTCAGAAAAATTCCCTATTTTGAAGCTTATCTTCTGGATTTGCGCTTTGTCTCTGGCCAATGATACAGGGGTTTTTAAAGCCAAACCTTAATTTGAATTATTCTTATTGGTAGGTTGTCAAGTCTCAGTTTGAATTTTCCTTTGGGAGTCTTAGAGAATCCACTTAATGGAGTTCCCATCAATGTATTCTTTTTTCAGTAATAAGTAAGCCTTATGTAGTAAGACACTACGTATCAGACCCTTCTCTTGGCAAACAGTGATCCTTGTTTACTGAAAACTTCCTCACTAGAGGTTATTTCTAAAAACTGTATAATAATTTTGATGTGTCATAACCCACCAGTAATTTTGAATAGTAGCTTATCTCAGTCCAATGTCATTCTTGGCTGATGGCCTGGAAGCATTATCTAGATCGGAAAAGGTCAAAAACAAATTCCATGCCAAAGTAATGATAAGCTGCAGGTGTGAGTGCAAGCTTTCCAAATCACATAAAATGCCAGGAAATTTTCCCCAAAAGATTTTTTGAGCATTTATAAAGTAATTGAAATAAAAAAATATTAATATGTCTGTTATATGTAAGTAGCAGAAGGAAAACTGTAACTTTTGCTGTCTGTACATTATTGTATTCATCAGAAATTTTTTAAGATATAAAGCTGGAGTCAGTGAAATATTACTAGATCATGTTCCGTATTACAAGCTCTCTTCAGTGAATGTTGTGGCCCCATATTTTGTTCTTTGTATGTGTATGTGTTATGTGAACATTTGGAAATATTTTTTGCAATCAGAACAGTGAAAAATACACATTCTTATGAGGTATGGACTTCTCACTCCCTAAAGTCCCCAGTTAATCCAGAACTTTGTGGTTTCTTAGGAACAAAAAAACCACCAGTGAAAAATTTACAGATGGAGAAAAATCAAAAGCTTAAAGAAGAGACAGACTAATAGGAGCAGGAGGGTATAGATAGGCAGTAAGCTACCTGTGCCCAGTTTGGCTTGTAAAATGGCAGTGGAAAATAAACCAGGCATCCCAGCAGAGCACAGGTCTAACACAGTGTCCTGGGTTGACTATATGATGCTTTTATCCCCAATCGTCCCATTCTGAATGGTGAGTTTTGCACCTTTAAGAGTGCCTCGGAGAGTGAAGTGGGGGAGAGAAGAAGCGGCAGGTTTTTTTTCCAGACACTGCACTCACTCCTCCCCATTCCTGCTCCTGGACTGTTGTCTGCAGCTGGACAGACGGCGGGACAGAGCTCTCCTTTGCTTTGAGTTAGTTTAGCTAGCCGAGGCAAAGAAGTCCCCTGGATTTTTGGGTTTTTTCTTCCTTTTTCTTTGGACCTCTTGAAACCTGCTCTGGACTGAACATCAAGGGGAGCACCAGCAGCTCACACCTGTGGCCCACCGGGCCAGGCCTGGCCTGTGACATTCCAGCACCGGCAGAACCCATCAGAGACTGAGTGAGCTGAGCCACAAGCCAGGGAAGGACTTTTCTCAGTTTGTCATCCCTTTGGAGTGGCAAGGGATTTTATTGTTTGATATTGTTTAGATTTTATTGTTTAATAAACAGTTTTTTTCCACCTTTCTCCAAGGAGATATTTTCTCCCGGACCAGTTGGGGGGAGGGGCTGATTGAATCAGCTTTCCTACCGGAGCTCCTTTGGGGGGATTCTCTCCCAAATTTGCTCTAAACCTGGACATTTGGTGCCCAACTCAGGGCTCGAGAAGGTGGAAAAAAGCTCTGTTGATTGTGTGTTTGTTGTGCCGGTCAATAGTAGCCGTGCTGCTTGATTTTGTAATATCTCTTGGGGTGGAAGCCTTCATGTGTCTCTGGGCTCTAGACTTTTTTGAGGTTACAATACCTTTCTGGTCACTAGGGATATTGTCCCTAACACGTAATTTTTACGGCAGAAGGGTACGGATTGGAATAGCTGTTGTGCTGGCCTTGGTGATAATGATTTAAAAGGCGTTTACAAAGATGCTGGCCTCTGTTTATGATATTTATGGTTCATGGTTTCTTCGTCCTAGCCTGCAGCCCAATTCCAGTAGTGTGTTTTGGGAATTTATTAGTAATTACACCCAGTCTGTTAGAGGAGGAGACGGGAATAAGGCTTTCCAGCCTTTCCTTTCCTTCT
Source organism: Calcarius lapponicus (assembly GCA_039654755.1). Classification (NCBI taxonomy): domain Eukaryota; kingdom Metazoa; phylum Chordata; class Aves; order Passeriformes; family Fringillidae; genus Calcarius; species Calcarius lapponicus. The sequence continues at coordinate 459,195 of JBBFKN010000063.1, forward strand.
TTTCATATGGATCTGTTATGTCACTTTTTGAGAAGGTTCAGTTTCCCCTGACTGCTAAAGAGACCATCTTTCTGGTATTTAATCTGGTAAGCTTCCTCTATATGGTCTGCAGCTTCTCTAGAATGAGGGCTGAGATATCCAGAAAAGTTGGTGAGACCCCTGACCCAGAAGCAGATGCAGGCATGAAAAACCCTGAGTGGTGTGGAGAATGGGAAAATATAGGCCAAACCCTGAAGGAATTTTCTGATCCTGTAGACTGGGATTTTCCACAGGAATAAATTCAGAACTCAGCTGAGGTGGGAAAATACCTAAAACAGAAGTGCCGTGACGATTCTAAAGAGAAAAGGTTAATTGCAATAAGCTGGGCCCTGGCCTATGCTTATCGCACTCTGTTAGATACTGTAGGGCAGCAGACAGAGGCAGGGGGACAGAGAGATAAAGCAGCAGCTACCACAGTCACTCAGGCTGCAGCCAACAGCCCAGGCTCGAAGCCAGCAGCCAAACCGGACAGTGAGCCTAAGCCAGCAGCCAAACCAGATAGTGAGCCTAAGCCACTGGCAGTTGCTGCAGGGAAAAAGCACACAAGCAAGACCAATTGGCCAGCGACTGACGATGATCCAGAGGAAGGACCCTCAACACCACCTGATATAAAAGCCAAAGTTAACGCAACTGACACAGCATCAGGAGCCAATATTGAGTCTTACTCCCTGAAGGACCTTTGTGGCCTAAGGAAGGATTACACCCGACGACCTGATGAATCCATAATTAGCTGGTTAGTCCGTCTCTGGGATGCTGCAGGAGAGGCTACAATTCTGGATGGCACTGAGGCGAGGCATTTGGGATCCCTGTCACAGGATCCCGTCATTGACCACGAAACGATGAGGGGGACTAACCCTGACAGCCTCTGGGCACGGGTCATGAGAGGTGTCACACAAAGATACCTGTGTGCAGCCGATCTCTATATGCAGCAAACCCAGTGGAAAACCATAGAACAAGGGATTCAACGCTTGAGGGAAATGGCAGTGGCAGAGCTTGTCTTCTCAGATGACGGAAACACTGTAAATCCAGACTTGGTACCATGCACATCTGTGATGTGGAGAAAACTTGTATGGCTTGGGCCACGAGAATATGCTTCTGCTTTAGCGATAATGAAGCGGGATGATGGTGAGGAGACTGTGCTGGATATGGCAAAGAAGCTCCGAGCATATGCAGATGCTGTGCATGGCCCAACACACGCCAGAATTGCAGCGGTGGAAACACGTCTACAAAAATTAGAAGACAAGATCAAGGAGAATCATAAGAAGCTCAGGGAGCAGATTAAAGAGGGCTTTCTCCAAATCTCGGCAGTACAGATCAGAGGTTCTGGTACCCAAGGCAGACGTTCCCCAGATGGTGAGAGAAGGTACACCCCACGAGCTGAGCTGTGGTTCTACCTGCGTGATTGTGGAGAAAACATGGGGAGATGGCATAGAAAACCTACTGCTGCTCTGGCACAACGGGTGCGTGAACTGAAGACTCAGAGAGGAAGTTCCAAAAGGGAAGCAGTTCCAGTGGCCAGTAACCGAACAATCACATATGATGATAATGACAATATTTTTGATCCCCTTGAAGGAACCTCCAAGACATATGCCCAGGGAAAGAAGAATAACCGGGCTTAGAGGGGCTCTGCCTCTAGCCAGGTAGAGGCTGGGGAAAACCGTGTTTTTTGGACTGTGTGGATTTGTTGGCCTGGCACATCTGAACCACAAGAATACAAAGCTTTGGTTGACACTGGTGCGCAATGTACATTAATCCCATCGAGACATGGGGACATAGTCTGTTTCTATTGCTGGTGTGACAGGGGGATCACAAGATTTTACTTTGGTGGAAGCTGAGGTGAGCCTGACTGGAAATGAGTGGAAGAAACACCCTATTGTGACTGGCCCAGAGGCCCCATGCATTTTAGGCATAGACTTCCTCTGAAGTGGGTATTTCAAAGACCCAAAGGGACTCAGATGGGCTTTTGGAATAGCTGCTGTAGAGACAGGGAGTGTCAAGCAGTTGAACAGCTTGCCTGGACTGTCAGAAAACCCATCTGCAGTAGGACTCCTGAAGGTGGAAGAGCAACAAGTGCCGATTGCCACCTCAACAGTGCACCGCTGACAGTACTGAATAAATCGAGATGCTGTGATCCCCATCCACAAAATGATCCGTTATCTGGAGAGCCAAGGGGTGGTCAGCAAGACCCACTCACCCTTCAACAGCCCCATCTGGCCTGTGCACAAGTCTGACAGAGAATGGAGACTGTGGACTATCGTGCATTGAATGAAGTGACTCCACTGCTGAGCGCTGCTGGGCCAGACATGCTGGAACTCCAGGACGAGCTGGAGTCCAAGGCAGCAAGGTGGTACGCCACTGTTGACATTGCTAGCACGTTTCTCTCCATTCCTCTGGCAGCAGAATGCAGGCCTCAATTTGACGTGCCGGCCGTTTACTTACAGCACGAACGGGAAAGGGGTCATTCTTGATCAGTGTCTCAAACTTTATTTTTCCAGCATCAGACTCATTGTTACAACAATGCAGCAAAAGATGCTGACAGTTCCTTGACCAGAGTGCCAAAGGTGCTTAGCATTACAGCATAACATAAAACAAGCGAAGTCTCAGTTTCAACTAATCACAGAAAGCAAAAGCATAATGACAGAAGTTTTACTCCAAGGGCTTAAGGCCTACATAGCTTTCGGCTAAAACAATAGCAGTTTTCTTTTCAACACAATGCTTCGTTCACAGAAGACAGAGCACAGAGCCTTATTCATATTTAACCTTCTAAATGTATACTTAAAATATAATTTTTGCAACCTAGAAAAGCAATTCAACATAGGCCTACTGTTTTATTTCTCACGTCTCAAAAGCTGCTTAGAACTTTTTCTGCTGGCTTAGCATTTCACTGTCTTTCACTGCTCTCGGGCCTGTCTTACTCAGAGCTTTCTCAAAAACCCCCAACCTATGGACTCCAAAAGCCTCAGTTTGCCTTCACCTAAAGAAGCGTGCAGTACACCTGGAACCGACTGCCCCAGGGGTGGAAGCACAGCCCCACCATCTGCCATGGACTGATCCAGGCTGCACTGGAAAAGGGTGAAGCTCCAGAACATCTGCAATATATTGATGACATCATTGTGTGGGGGAAGACAGCAGCACAAGTGTTCGAGAAAGGGGAGAAAATCATCCAGATTCTCCTAAAAGCTGGCTTCGCCATCAAGAAGAGCAAAGTCAAGGGACCTGCTCAAGAGATCCAGTGCCTGGGAGTGAAGTGGCAAAACGGATGGCGTCAGATTCCCACCGATGTCATCAACAAGATCACAGCAATGTCTCCACCATCCAGCAAGAAAGAAACACAAGCTTTCCTAGGCGCCATAGTTTTTTGGAGGATGCACATTCCCGAATACAGTCAGATTGTGAGCCCTCTCTACCTGGTCACCTGTAAGAAGAACACTTTCCAGTGGGGCCCTGAATAACAACAAGCCTTTGCCCAGACCAAGCAGGAGATGGCTCATGCAGTAGCCCTTGGCCCAGTCAGGACAGGAGCAGAGGTGAAGAACGTGCTCTACTCTGCAGCCAGGAACAATGGCCTGTCTGGAGCCTTTGGCAGAAGGTGCCTGGGGAGACTCAAGGCCGACCACTGGGATTTTGGAGTCGAAGCTACAGAGGGTCCAAAGCCAACTCCAGTCCCACAGAGAAGGAAATCTTGGCTGCCTATGAAGGAGTTCAAGGGGCCTTGGAGGTGATTGGCACGGAAGCACAACTCCTACTGGCACCCCAACTACCAGTGCTGGGGTGGATGTTCAAAGGAAAGATTCCCACTACCCACCATGCCACCAGCACCACATGGAGCAAGTGGATTGCTCTCATCACACAGCGCACAGTACTGGAAATCTGAATGGCCCTGGGACTCTGGAAATAATTACAAACTGGCCGGAAGGTGAAAACTGTAGTCTCACTGACAAAGAGGAGCAGAAACAAGCGACAAGGGCTGAAGAAGCCCCACCATACAACCAATTACCAGCAGAGGAAACACGCTGCGCTCTTTTCACTGACGGCTCCTGTCGCATTGTAGGGATGAACTGGAAGTGGAAAGCAGCCGTATGGAGCACCACATGACAGGCTGCTCAAGCTACCAAAGGAGAAGGTGGATCAAGTCAACTTGCTGAACTCCAAGCTATTCAGCTGGCCCTGGACATTGCTGGAAGAGAGAAGTGGCCAAAGCTCTACCTTTATACTGATTTGTGGATGGTAGCCAATGCACTGTGGGGCTGGCTGGAATGGTGGAAAAAGGCCAACCAGCAGCATAGCAGAAAACCAATCTGGGCTGCTGATGACTGGAAAAACATTGCCTCTGGGCTAGAAAATCTGTCTGTGAAAATCCATCGTGTACGTGCCCATGTCCCCAAGAGTCGGGCTAATGAGGAACACCAAAACAATGAGCAGGTAGATCAGGCAGCAAAGATAGAGGTGTCAAAGACAGACTTAGACTGGCAACATGAGGGGGAGTTGTTCCTAGCTTGATGGGCCCACAATGCCTCAGGTCATCAGGGCAGAGATGCCACCTGTAAGTGGGCACAAGACCCAGGGGTGGATTTAACCATGGACAGGGCTTTGCAGGTTATCCATGACTGTGAGACATGTGCTGAGATCAAGCAGCCCCAGCGGGTGAAGCCCCTGTGGTATGGTGGGCAGTGGTCCAAGTACAAATATGGGGAGGCCTGGCAGATGGACTGCATCCCACTGCCCCAGACATGCCAGGGCAAGCACTATGTGCTGAACATGGTGGAAGCCTCCACTGGATGGTTGGAGACCTGCCCTGTGCTTCACACTACTGCCCAGAACACCATCCTGGGCCTGGAAAAGCAAATCCTGTAGAGACATGGAACCCCTGAGAGAATTGAGTCAGGCAATGGGAACCATTTCAAGAATGGCCTTATCAACACCTGGGCCAGGGAACATGGTATTGAATGGATATACCATATCCCCTATCATGCACCAGCTGCTGGGAAAGTTGAATGGTGTTACAGACTACTTCAGACTACCCTGAAGGCACTTGGCAGGGGAACTATTAGAAATTGGGAAATGAACTTAGCAAAAGCCCCCTGGATGGTCAACACCCAAGGGCCCATCATTCGAGCTGATGCTGCCCAGTCTGAACCCCTGCACACAGTGGTTGGAGATCAAGTTCCTGTGGTACATAAGAAAGGTATTTTAGGAAAGACTGTTTGGATCAATCCCACCTCAGGCAAAGACAAACCCATCTGTGGGATTGGTTTTGCTCAAGGACTTGGTTGCACTTGGTGGGTAATGCAGAAAGATGGAGAAAGCCGATGTGTGCCACAGGGAAACCCAGTCTTAAGTGAGAAGTGTGTGTAAGGTTTCATTGTGATGCAGATGGAAAGAGAATAAAGGGTGGATAATGTCTTGGATTGAAGGATAATGTGTGTATTCCATTTGCCATCTGTCAGAAGTAGAGCAGTTTTCTTTATCTCTCCCACAAACCAGTCCTCCCTCAGGGAAATACCTTGTGTTCATGGGCCATTGAGTGTCACTGCATGACTGATAAAATCACATCATCCATTGGGAGAAGCTCTGCCCAGGGGGAGGAGCCAAGCATTCCTTCCTGGATAGAATCTGACAGTTGGAACACCACAGCACCTTTCCCACTGGATCCCAGAGGAAGACACGACCAATCTACACCACCACAGGATCTTCAGAGGAAGACTCCACCCTTCTACAGGATCACTGCTCCAACAGAACCACACCTGTCTCTGCAGGAGGACTGCAGCCACCCTTTAATGGGACTGCTACCAACACCCTGACACACAGGGAGTCAGGCCCTGTGTCAGTGTTGTTTTGTATTACTGCATTGGTTTGGGGTTTTTTCCCTTCCCTACTAAAGAACTGTTTTCCCTGTTCCCATATCTTTCCCTGAGAGCCCCTTCATTTCAAAATTAGAACAATTTGGAGGAAGGGGGTTCACATTTTCCATTTCAGGGGAGATTCCTACCTTCCTTAGCAGACACCTGTCTTTTCAAACCAAGACAAACATAAATATCCTTGTTGGCAAGTTTGATTGGCCAATAAATCCTTTAAAGGTCTTGTAACTAGGACTCTTGTGACCTTCTGAGCCAAACTCACCCTTCCTGTCTATGTAGAAGAGAAGAAAAAGAAATGGCATCATCTAATGAACTCAGAGGTCCAGTCTCTAAGTCATTCCAAATTCCTTAAAGTCCCCCTAAGCTGGACCCACTTTCGGGTCAAATTCGGAGACCTCATCTCTTGGGGAATGGATGACCTAGGATTTTCCCAGTTGCTGGGAATGGTTCCCCAGGTCATTGGTGTGAAATTGGGCTCCACAGCAAGTGCAGATCTGCAAGATAATAAACCAATCAGGCAATTGGTGAGGCATCTTTCTAAATCGCTCTCCTCTCTCTCTTACAGAACTGATTTAGGTGCACTACCTTGCTTGTTGTTGCTTGTCACTAAAACCAAGTGCACATTTTTATTGAATGTATAAAAATGTGCACTTTTTTTATACACTTACACTGTGGTTCCTTCATATTCAGAGGAAAAGAACATTATTTAAAGTGACGTGTCCTTTGAATCACCTCAGTCAATTGGCAGAACACCAGGAGGCCCCTGAGGAGCCAGGGCAGTGGGAAGCCCTGAGGAATTGGGTGTCAGAGGGCACAAGCAGCCCCCAGGCAGCCGCCTTGTCCCTGGCCCCCGGCTGCTCTGGCGCTTGCCCAGAGCGTCTCCCCGGCCTGCGGCAGAAGCCCTCGAGGCCGGGCCCCAGCAGGAGGGTGGGGGCAGCCCTGAGGTGCCCAGGCTGGGCTGGCTGGGGACAGGGAGGGCAAAGCTCCCCTGCTGGGGCATGGCATGAGGGAGGGGAAGGCAGAGAACCTGAGATTTTACCCCAGATGTTCTGTCTTTGCCCTAACATTTACCTCAGGTTTTGTTACAAAATGGTCTCTATGTGCCCTCTAATAATTATTGAGACTTTGGCTCAAAAGTAATTTTGTCCCCTAGAGATCACCTCCAATCTTCCTGCTCAAACATCCACTACCTGTACTCGACAGATCACCTCTGATTTCATTATTCTCACAGGCCAGTGATTACCTCAACTTGAAAGGCCAAATGTTCATTCTGTGCCCTACAGGTGACACCAGGTAATTCCAGCATTCCTGTGCTAGGAAGTGCTGTCCCTGTAAGCTACTGCAGCTTTACCCCTGGCAAAGTGAAAGACTCCCTGGTGCTGAGGCAACACTGGCCCATGCTGCTCGGTGTGTATGAGCGCAGGGCAGGGCCAGGGCAGCTCCCCGGGGCTTCTGGAAGGCCGCCCGGCGCCCGGCCCGGCCAAGCTGCCCGGCAACAGCGCCGCAGCCCCACAGCAGCTCCAGAGCAGCCCCATCCAGAGGCACCTGGGAGCCCTCAGCACCGCAGCCAGCAGCACACGGGCAGGAGGACACGGATGGTGCTTCTTGCCTGGCACAGGCCTTGTGGCCATCTCCAGACACCGCTCTGGCAGGGATCCCCGCAGCTCCGGCCCCTGCCCAGCTGCTCTGGCGGCAGCACAAAGGCTTCAGCAGAACCACCACAGGCCAAGAGGCTTCTGGCCATTTTCCCTGCAGCAGTGCATGCCAGGCGAGCTGGCTGAGCACAAGCACCTTTTTCCCCTTTTCCCCTATGCCCTATGGACCTTGGGCAGCAAAGAAATCTCCTTAGAGTCTGTATATTATAACACCTTCTATATTTACAAATGATAAAAAATGTAGAGCAAAGAAAAGGAAAATCTTAAAAGAAAAGGAAAATCCCTGCTGGCTCAGGTTGCCCCAGCAAATAGAGCCTCCCAGATCATCTCTCTGCAGAGCTCATGCAGTGTAGCCAGCCGAGCCCCGACAGACGAGGCCGAGTCCTCCATGCCCTGCGCAGCTGATCTTGCAGCCTCTGGAAGATGGAATATTGGCCATGAAGTGTTGCTCGGAGGACATGCAGTGTTTGAAATGCCAACTCTGACACGGCACTGCTCATGTCCTTCGTCAGGCGCTCCAGGGCTGCAAGAGAGAGGAACAGAGCCACGATCAGAGCCAGATCTGCGGGGAGCCCAGGAGAGGCCTCTGCCAGGGCCATCCCAGCCGGCTCTTGCCATGGCCAGGAAGGAGCAGGGAGCAAGGGCATCAGCCCGAAGCTGCTGGCCACCAATGGCCCCCGTGGCCCTGAAATCTCAGTGTGCTCTGCCCCCGGGAGCAGAGCCCTCCGCAGCCGGGGCAGGGCTTGCAGCTCCCCCCGGCAGCCCCCGCTGCCAGCCCGCTGCCCTCACTCACCAGTGCGGATCAGCTGCAGCTCTGGCTACTGCCCCCTCAGGTGCCGCCCGGCCATGCCTGTGAACACAGAGCCTGTCACGGCGCCAGCGGCACAGCTCCCTGCCAGCGGCGCTGCCGGCGCTGCGGCCACACGGGCTGCTGGCCCGGCAGGGCTCAGCCCGGCCCTTGCCGCACGCTGCCGGCCCAGGGCACGGCTGCCAGAGGGCGGCAGCAGCAATGCCCAGCCCAGCCGGGGCTCCACGGCGCCGGGCCCGGCTGGCGCTGCCGGGGCAGCAGGCGGGGCCGGGGCCGAGCTGCGGCGGGCCGGGGAGGGAGCCCGGGCTCGGGACTCACCCATGAACCTGATGGCCGCCTCTCGCAGGGGCTCCTGTGGGCTCTGCAGGTAGCGCAGGGCCCGGCGCAGGTGCTCGGCCGCTCGGCTCCTGTCCTCTGCCAGCTGCAGAGAGCGGCAGGAGGGAAGGGTTGGCGCGGGCTCAGCCCCTGGGCCGGGCGCTGCCTGCGCCCAGCCCCGGCCTCCTCTGCCCGCACAGCCCTGAGGCGCGGCCAGCAGCCGCTGGCCAAGGGCTCCCGAGGGCAGGGGGCAGCGGGCCGGCTGCTGCCCGGGGAGCCGCGGTGCCGGCCCGCAGCCCCGCCGGGCCGGGGCTCCATGGGCACCCGGCTCGGGCCCACGGGAGCCTGGAGCAGAGCCCGCGCGGCCTCTGGCTGCAGCAGCGGGCAGGGGCACAGCTCCCAGCCCCGCACACTGAGCACCGCCCTCAGGGGCCTTCTCCAGCCTGAGGCTGGGGCTTCCAGGTCGTCCTTACCAGGCTGTCTGCGAACATGCACAGCTTCTTCTTCTTGACCAGTTTGTCAAGGTCCCTACTCTTCAGGAATTCGGCCACACAAAGCAGCATTTCCAAAGAAGCCTGGAGAACAGCAAACACGTGGAGATGTCCACCCAACCCAGGGCAAAGGACCTGCGTCCCAGTGCCACAGCCTGGAGGAGGCTGCAGCCCGCAAGGTGCCAGGGCAGGAGGCAGCCCAGCCCCTGCCAGGGGAACAGCAGCCGGCCACAAGTCCTCACCTCAGCAACAATCTGATTCTCATCATGGCAGTGGAAGTAGAGTGGGACCAGGCTCTGGCGCAGGTGTGCCTCCAGGGCCTTTCTTCCATCTTCGGTTACTAAGTCCAGCATCTCTTGAAAGACAGACATGCAGCTGAGCTGCACCTGGATATCATCCTGTATGAGAGGAAGGGCAAAAGACCTCAGCCTCGGCTGCTTCAGGCCCCCCAGGGCACAGGCCTGCATCTCCACAGGGCACCAAGTGTCCGGACAGCACCCGGTGGCCGTGGCTGAGGGCACAGAGCCTTACATGGTCAAAGAGTGGCAGGAGCGCCTCAGCCAGCTGCAGGGCAATGGGGGTGGCTATTGGGGCACCATTATCCAGGAGCAAATATCTCAGGAGAAGAATGGTCATCCTGATCATGTCACTATCATTTTCCTGCAGGAGCTCCACAAGAGTTTCAGTAAGGCTCTGCATTTTTTCAGCCTGTGTGGAACACAAGTTTGTGAAAGGCCACGCTGCTGCTGCAGGGCCCAGAGGCCAAAGGCCTGTCCCAAAGCACTGGGGCAGCTGAAGCGGGAGGCAGGAGAGCTGGGAGCAGCTGCCCCAGCGCCCAAAGCCCAGGCAAGGCCAAGCGAGTGCGTTGCCCAGCCCCACGCTGCCTGCACGGCTCCAGGCACTGCCCCCTTCTCACCATCAAGGGATTCTTGCCCAGCACTACGAGGCCTCTGAGTGCCAAGTAACGCCTGGCCCTGTGCTCGCTCTGCAGGTTCTGTGCCATGATCTCCAGAACACGGTCACTGCATTCCCTCAGGTCCAGGCACTCGAGGACCTGAAAGGCACAGGGCAGTGACAGGGAGCCGGCCGGCAGGAGCCCGGAGCCGCACAGGGCTGGGCCCAGGCAGCAGCACAGGGCACGGGCACCGTCCTGGCAGCTGTGGCTGTGAGAGGGCAGAGAGCTGGGAGGCAGCTCAGGCAGGCAGCGCTGGCCTTGAGGCTCACCTCCACAAGGAATGCCAGGGCAGGGAAATCCCAGTATGGCATCTCTTCGCCCAGCATGGCGAGCAGGTAGAATGCAATCCCGGAACAAAAGTGTATGGATGAATGGCAGATTTCTCTGACAAGAGGAAAAAGGAAACAAGACCCTGAGCCAGTGGGGCAAATCTCTCCCAGGACTGACTCACAGAGTTCTCATCTTTCCCCACCACCCCTCCAGCAAGGGGACCTGGGCCACTTGGGAGTTGGTTGCTCATGGGCACCCTCCTCTCCCAGCCTTTTCCAGTCTGCTTGGCCATCCCTCAGTGACAAGGCCCACTGGCCCATGACCACGGGGACTGTGTGGGGCACCCCAGGCACAGAGCACAAATGTCAGAGGCAGTGGGGCAAGGGGGTCTCACCTGGCCAGCAGAGCCACGGCAAAGTGGTGGGTGTCAACAGAGAGCAGCGTGTCCCAGCCACACCTGTGTTCCATTGCCACCACCACATGCTCACAGCGGAGAAGGCAGAGCAGGGACTTCAGGGTCTGCACTGCAAACCTGTGTGCACAGCAAAGCCCAGGTCACACTGGCAGCACTGTCTCCTTCGCAGGCCACGTGGCAGGGACAGGAGGAGTGGGATGGAGCACCTGTTGGGGCTGGTGGCAAGGCCGTGCTCTTCCTGGCATCCCTTCCAGAAGGTCTCGACCTCCTCTGGCATGTCCAGAGTGCTGAAGAACACTTGGAAGAGCAGATGCACAAAGAGGCGGGGGAAATACACCTTCAATATCCGTGGGAGGCAGGGCACCTGGAGGATCTTCCACATCACCACGGTTGCCTGCAAAGGACAAAGCCCCCGAGACAGCGCTCAGTGCAGAGGTGTCCGTGTGGCAGGGCCCGAGCGTGGCAGGGAGAGGCCTGGAGAGAGGCAGGGGGAGCACGGGGCCTGCTGGGCCTGAGGCTGCCCCTGGGCCGGGTTTCAGGCCAGTGCCTGAGGCAGGGAGATGCAGTGGGGGAAGGAGGAAGGAGAGCTGCTGGAGAGGCAGCCTTGGGGCCAGCAAAGGCCACTTGCAGAAACTCACAGCCAGGGCAAAGACACCCGTTTGGTCCCCATCGGAGGTGCATGTGCTGTGCTCTGGCCAGCTCCCCAGCACATCCAGGAGGATCTGCTGTGCCAGCTCCACAGTCCTGGATGAGCCCATGATGGTCTTCCACATGGCCATGGCAGCTCTGTGGGGTCAGAGCTCTGTCTCAGGGGGGTCTCAGACACAGCACCGGGGGCAGCTGAGCTGGCTGCCAGTTCTGCCTCTGCCCACTGGCCCTGGCCAGCAGCAGCCAGGCAGCCCAGCCCTGTGGGGACAGAGCCCTGAGGGGCAGGGAGGGAGCATGGCAGCAGGCTCAGGGGCTGACATGCCAGGGCTGGGAAAGGCAGCAGCCAGAGGGCCCTGGAAGTCTCTTTTGGTCAGACACCTTGGACAGGCCATACAGGGTGATGGGCTGGGGAGGCCTGAGGCCTCTGGGCAGGTGGGCCCCATACCTGTCACAGGACGGGGCCACACGCAGGAGCGTCAGCACTGCGTCATCTGGCTGTGCTTCAGTGAGATCCAGCAGGGCCTCATCCAGCCTGTGCTCAGCACAATCATTGGCCATCAGCCACTGGTGGATGAACCTCACCATGGCTGGCACCTGGAGAAGGCACGGGGAGACTTGGAAAGCTGCCAGAGGGAGCAATGTTCCCAGCTTCCCCAGAGAACTGCTTCCCTTCCCACTGCACTGCCCTGTGGCCTCAAAGGCTCCCAGTGACCAGCATGCGTGGCTCGGGAGGCCAAGCAATTCCTGGGAGGATCAAACCCTGCCCACAGGCTGCTTACTTGGTTTGGATAGTAAAAATCTCCCTCTACAAGCATAGACAGGAGGGCAGCGCTGGTCTTGGTTAGGTAGATGGGTGAGTATGGTCTCAGCCCAGTGCCCATGGCGATGGTCTCTTCCTGCTGCATTCTCCTCATGAATTTGCAGACGAACTGTAGGAGAAGGGCAGGAAGCCGGGGATGTTGCATGGAGTGCTGCACACACGGTGCTGGGCTGAGCAGGGACAGCAGGCCCAGCCCAGGTGGGGGTGGCTGCAGGTACCTGCGCTGTGCTGCGGAAGCAGCCACGGCTGGATTCCTGCTCTGGTGTGCGCTCCTGGGCTGCATCTGGGAAAGAGCGAGCGCAGCCAGAGCTGAGGGGCTGCGGGAGAGGCCAGAGAACACAGCCCAGCCCTGCGCTGCCCAGGCAGGGAGAGCCCCGGGATGCCCCAGGGGATGGAGCACGGCCACTGCGGGGTGTCTGCCCAGCCCCTCTTCCATCCTGACTGTGGGCATGTCCCCAGGGGATGGCATGGCATGGCATGGCATGGCATGGGGCCAAGCCAGCTGCTGGCACCAGTCCTGCAGCCCAGCTCTGCCACTCACCCTCCTGTGGTGTCTGGAACGGCACCACCTCCTCGGTCTCCTGTGCTGGGCCTTCTTCCTCCTCCTCCACCCAGGCCATCTTGGGCACTCTCGGGGGTCTCTGCTCCATGTCTCTGACTGGATTTGTTGCAACTTGCAGGCAAGATGCCTTGGAAAAGCTCCAAGCCACCAAGTCCTCCAGTTGTGCCTGGAAGGCACTTTTAAGAAAGAAGCCTAAGGAAGGCTGCAGGACAGCAAGTCCTGCACTCGGTCTCAAGGGCTCCTGCCACAAGGACAGGAGACTCCTGTCAAGGATTGTAGTTTGCCCTCAAGGGCACCTGCAGAAGAAAAGCTTCAGGGAGACCACGGGCCAGCAAGTCCTGTGGTCTGGCCTCGAGCTCAGCTGCAGGAACAACACTTCGGAAAAGCTCCGGGTGGGACACGAACGAGCGCGCTGTGGGGGGGCTCCTCACGGCACCGCTCTGTCCCGTCTGTCCCGTCGCATGTTCCAGGCACTGTGGCCAGCTTCTTGTGACCACCAGCTCCTATGTCACCACGTGTCACAAAGGGCCCTTGGACACCCGGTTCCATTCCATGGCACGGTGACCGTGCTGCAGCGTGTCACCAAGGGTCCTTGCACACACTGCCACCTGCCCTGGGGCTGCCCCCAGCCCAGCCAAAGTGGCCCAGGCTGGAAGGAATGCCTGGCCCCAGGTGTCTAAGGCAGCCCGACAGGATCTTTAGGAAGGGCTCAGAGCATCAGCAAACGCTGCCCTGCTCTGCGGGCTCAGGGAAGCAGAAGGAGCCCCCAGGGCTGCCGAGGCAGCCGCGCTGGGAAGGGCACGGGGCCTTCCAGGGAAGCTGGCACGGCCTCCTTGGGACACGTCCCGGCTGGTGCCCATCCTAAACCCACGGGTGTGACACACACAAGGAACGGGTGGGCCTGGTCACAAATGCTGCTCTGAGCCCTGGGGCCCGGGCAGCGCTGACATCAGCAGCTGTGGCAGAGTCCCTGCCCAAGCAGAGCTGCCACCCCCCCGAGCCCTGGCAGTGCCGGTGCCCGTCTCCTGCCCCAGAGACCTGTGCCCCTGGGGGCTTCTGTGCCACAGGGAGCCAAAGCCCATGTGCATTGGGGGCTGTGCTCCTTCCTGCAGGGGCTGATGGCCGGAGCACCTGGAGCAACTGCTGGCAACACTTGGTCCCTGTCAGGAGGCAGAAGCTGTTAGTCAGTTCTGAAAGGATTTTTTCATGGAAGGGATTGGCAGTAGCACCACAACACCATCCATTTCTGAATTTCTCAGGATAATCAGATTTCCATGGAATGCTGTGCTTTTCTGACTCTCTTTCTTGCATTCTGGAATAAAAAAAGGAATCTGCCCAGCCTCTGATATTCTAGGCTCTGGTCCCTCCGTGTCTGGTGGTGGCAGCTCATGTCCAAACAAAACTGCGTCCCTGCTGAGTGTAGCAGTGGATGGCCACAAATAGGGAAGTTCTCCAGTGAACATCAAGGCAGACACATGGGGATGTGCAGTGGATAGGGGTAACTCTGGGAGGAGAAGCTGTTCTGTGTCTCTGAGTTTGGTGCTGATGCCCAAAAACTAGGCAGGAAAGCAGCCCTCCATAGTATAAGGCCTATGCAGCAGGTATTTGTTTATTCAACGCCAAGAGTGAGGGGCATTGCTCCACCACAAACTCACTCATCCATTCTTTGAACAGTTCTAGCTTTTATACATTTTTTACTTCATGTGCACATTATACTTTCCTCACCTTCACATTGCAACATATTTTCTAATCCCATGATGATACAAGCCCTTGTAGCACATGCAGGGTTTCTGCACAAGGTTGTCATCAGCCTCTGGTGGTCATTTTGGATGAAGGCTCGTAAGTCTTCTGCAGGCTTGAACTCTCTACACCTGCTTCTTGTGCATGCTCTATAGGATTGCCTGCTGAAATCGCCAGTGGTCAGCTTTTGCAGGTAGCTTGTCCCACTAATTTGGCTGATTTCCAAAAGGTGCTTCGTTCACATACCCTGTTACAAAGTCGCTACTTTTTTCTGCACAGCTACAGCTTTTTGTGTAGCTCAAGCATTATCTCATTCTAGGCATCAAGTTTGCCCTTTATTTTATCCTTTGCAAATTCTTTGGCAACTATAGTCTTGTTGTGGTCTCAAAATATTTACCTGTTTCAATCCTGTATCTCATTTTCTTTTGCTTCCATTTGTGATATGTGGTGGCAGTTTGTTTACAATGCTATATGAAACATTGGCTCATCATGCAGGTTCCTAAGAATGGTATTCCAGTTCCTAAAATTCCTACAAAAAGTTGTGTAGGCCAGTTCAGATTAGATAGCCAAGATATCAGAGTTTCCCTCAAATGTTTGCTCCAAGATGTAATGCCTTGGGGTACTGCAGGGAATACTTTTGCCTGTTGCCAAATGGCATGGACATCCATTGCTATTTGCCCTGATTGATCTATATCAGTGCAACAACTGGCATTAATTAGAATACAAACTCCTCCCATTTGGCTGTTACCATATCTAACACCCTGTGGTTTTGAAAGACTATTTCTTTTGGTGAGTCTGTTTCTGTTCATAGTCTTTCTAAGGCATCTGCTGTTGAATTAGCAATCAATTCTGTTTTGGCTGAGATGTTTGAAATTGCCTTTTCCAGTTGTGCAATTCCTAAATTTGGGAGCAACGCCCTCACAAAACTGTGAAAACTGTTGCTGTATCCCACCACTGGATTATTGGGTGTTCTCTTAGTCTGTTCTTCCACAGTCCTCAAATAATACCTGCCATTTCATGAGTTTGATTTATAACTGTAACCAAGGGATAAGGGATCCCATGGTACATTGGCCAGTCCAGTTACCTGCTAATTGTTTTAATGCTATTCCACTTCCACAAAGGCACCCAGATGCATCAGGAAGAAGGCAGTTGGTGTTAATTCCCACTGACTTGTTTCCCATATGTCTATCAAAAAGACAGTTTTTCCATCATCACTCACTGTCTGAGTGCCACTGACCCACCCAGCTGTGTTTCTGGAAATGCTGCCGAGGTTTGTTCCAGCCTTGTTCAGCCCTGTGTATCTGTGACTGGCTCAATGAGAGGCTGTAACTGGAAAAGGGGCTTTCCCAAGAAGATCCTGCCTGTCTACATTGAGCACTAGCATTGTGGAAGCTGTGGGGGTTCAAATCTGACCAATTGCTTGATGGTAGCCCTGTTAAGGGAAGGTTCCATTGTTGCACCTCTCCGCAAAGCCTGCAATCCCTGAGTCCTGTATAATTAGCTATGGTTCCTGTTAGTGTTACACAGGAGTTAACATCAAAGGCACTGACAGTATAACCAATGAAAAAGACAGTTAAATACCATATGAATTTAATGGTTTAGGAGGGAATTTCAGTTTTAGTACATTATCTGCAACAGGTTTGGTCGTCCAGGCTTTAGTTGGTAATTTCTTGAATCAAGAAGATTGAGGGGTGTAGTGAATCCAGGCAGGTCTTTCCTTTACTCAGACAGATCAAGGTAGTCAGGAGCACTTGGAACAGTCCATCCCACTTTTCCTGCAGAGGATCACCTGTAAAATTCTTAACATACACCCAGCCACCAGGATCAAGTGTATGCAATTTATGATCTGGCTGCTTAGACTGATTCTCAAACACAGTTCTAATCTTCTGGTGCAATTGTTTGTTTATAGCCATTAAATAGTCATAGATATATTGACTACCATCTTGAGCCAAATTTTCATCATGACTGAAATTTAATCCATAAGGTCTGCCATAAAGCATTTCAAATGGGCTTTTTCTTTAGACCTAGGTTTTATTGTGTCTGATAGGGGCAATAGGTAGAGCTTGATACCTATATAAGTGCACTTCTTGCCAAATTTTAGCTATCTGTTGTTTGATCCTATGATTCAGCCTTTCTACTTGACCACTAGCTTGTGGTCTTTAGGGCGTGTGAAGCTGCCTTTGGATTCCTAATGCTTTGCTGACAGCTTGCACCATTTGAGATGGCACAGAAATGAGATCCTCTGTCAGAGGATGTTTCTCCAGGTGCACCAAACCTAGGTGTGACCTCATTCAACAATACTTTTCTTATCAATTCTCTAGCTTTCTTTGTCCTACAAGGGAATGCTTCTGGCCACCCAGAGAAAGTATCAGTAAGTATCAACAAATATTGGAAACCTCCCTTTCTTGGGAGTTCAGCAAAGTCTATCTGCCCCAAGTCTCTGGGAAAAGCTCCTCTGCTCAAAACCCCTTTGTTCTAGCCTGACTGTTGGATTTGGATTATTCTTCAGACAAGTCACACATTGTGATGGTCCTTCTTTAACAGTGTTCTGCAAGCCTGGGCCTGCAATTTGTACCTTTAGGGATTGGGTTCTGCCCCCCATCCAGTCTTATCATGTCCAGATTTCACATACTGTCTCATTTACTTTTCTGGTATTACTACTTGACCTGTTTCTAATTGTCCCCAACCATTTTCTGAACGTTTTCCTTTACTTTCATTAATCCATTTATAATCAGAAGGTTGGTATTTTACAGGCTGCTTAGTTGATACTGCAGTAGGTATTAGAGCTGCCACAAGTGGTTCATTTCTTTCAGCAGCAGTTTGAGCTTCATAATCTGCAAATCTGTCACCTGCTTCCAGGAGGGTGTTACCTTTAGAGTGCCCTCAGCAATGCACAGTTGCCACTTGCAGTGGGAGCTCCACTGCCTCGGGGAGCCTGAGGATTTCAGCTGCATATTTGACCATCTTCTTTTGTGTAGTCAGGAGTCCTCTTTCCCTCCATATGGTTCCATGGGCATGAACAATTCCATAGGCATGTTTGGAATCCGTCCAAACATTAACTTCCCTTCCTTTTGCCACTTCTAATGCTAGAGTGAGGGCTATCAGCTCAGCCTCTTGTGCTGAGGTTCCTGCTGGAAATGGCTTTGACTCGATTACCTCTGAGACTGTGCTCACAGCGTAGCCCGCCATTCGCACTCCCTGTCTCCCAAAACTGCTGCCATCACAGCAGCAGCTCATGGCTGAACCAGTTCACGGCATCTGGGAGCGGCTGTTCCGTTGGATCTGGGCGGCTGGAGCGCACAGCTTCCATGGTCTCTAGGCAGTCGGGTACTACAGGTTCAGCTTTGGACTTTCCTTGCAGATAAGAGGCAGGGTTAACAGTATGGGTCACTTGAATTCCAGCATGATCAGATTCAGCCAGGACTGCTCAGTAGTTTAGGAACCTCAAGGAAGACAGCCAATGGTTCCCTTCCTGATCTAAAACAGCTGACACTGTGTGTGACACTGAGACAGTCATCTTTTGTCCTATGTAAACTTCCTTGCTTCTTCAATGTTCATGATCACTGCTGCTACTGCCCTAAGGCAGGTGGGCCAGCCTGTTCTCACAGTATCGAGTTGTTTAGAAAAAAAGGGCACTGCCCTTTTGTAAGGATGCAGGTGTTGTCCCAGAACCTCTCAAGCTATTCCGTCTCTCATGTGGGAATAACCAAAAGGACTTGCCCACATCAGGCAGCCCCACAGCAGGGGCCCTCATGAGTTCACACTTCAGTTCTTCAAAGGGCCTGTTGGATTCGAGGGTCCATATCACGGTATTTTTAGAGATTTTCACCAATTTGTATAAAGGTTTCATGATCAATCTGTAGCTGTATATGCACAGTTGGCACCAAGCTGTCATTCCAAGGAAAGCAGGGAGTTATCTTATGGTTTGTGGTCAAGGTGTCTGACAAATTGCTTCCTTCTGGGCAGTTCCCAAAGACCATTGTCCTCTGGAGACCCCATATCCACTTGTTGCTTGTTGTATTGTGTTCTGATCTGTTTTAGTTGTGTGGTAAATAGGTATGATTTGTGCTGATAAAATTGAAACAGTAATCAATATTGATACAGTAATTAATATTTGGGAATAAATAAAATAGTTAAAAGTTGTAATGCCAAGAGAAGAGAGGGAAAGGAGGGGCTCCACCCCCCCTTCCCAGCAGATGTTCCCAAGGAGGAGCTCGACATTCCCTTCCCAGCAGCTGCTCCCAAGGACACCCGGAGCTAAAAATAAACAGAAAGGAAAAGAACCTGGTTGGGTCCCAGAAACTGCTAATTATAAGGGATTTATTACTCTGATATTAAGATGTAGTGATATGATAGTTTTGGCTTGCATTGTACTGGCTTGGTGCGCATGTGTAACCCAAAGGTGAAATAAAGGACACAGAGGAAGACTACGGAATCTTCATCAAGAAGACCCCAAAAGACTTGTGCCACCACCGAGCCGAGTGACAACGCATGCGTGGCAAAGGTGGTGATGAGGGTGGAGATGAAAGTGTGATGAATCGAAAATGGGAGGAGATGACATTAACACATGGCATAAAAGGGGGAATCTTCACTTGGCAAACTTGTGCGTGAGGTGGCAAGGGTCCAAAAGCTTTGCACTCGTGTACCCCGCGGTTATCTTTGCTTATGCGCTATTATTAGAACCAAATTATCCCTTATTTATATATTTTTTTTCTATTCAATTAAAATTGCTGCTACTTTAAATATTGTTGGGTTGTTTTTTTAATGGGATAATTGGGCAAACATAACAATTTTGGTGCCGAAAACCCGGGACCCTCTTATCTCCAGGGAGGTGGATAGCTTCTGGGAAGGAGCTCCCCACAAGACCTTTAAGTGGTCCCAAGGCTAGACCACTCTCCATTGGGAAAAGAGAGTCTTTATTACAATAACGCATAAGCAAATTAAGTTAGTAAAAGCGTGCAGAAGAGGCTCCCATTGGAGTGCCGGCTTAGAGGAGAGAGAGTACCCATATAAAACTGCTTTGTGCACGAAGACCCTTGTGAGAAAAGGAGGCTGTGAGTATCACGAGGTTTTGGGTCGGGGGGCGGCTGTATGCATGTGTGAGTGTGTGTGGAGTGTCTGAGACGGGGGCTGGGCAGTCCCGGACCCCCGAAGTGATCGGGATCTCCCAGTACCGCGTTTCCAAGTTATCCGAGAGGGTACCGGCCGGAAATGAGGGAAAATGAAAGAAAATTGAATGAGTGGGGACCCCGGGAGGGTTTGACCCGGGGGGGAGGAGGGGGTCTCTGGTCCAGGCACCTGTGAGAAGGTCCTAGGGCAGGAGAGATTGACCCAGTAGGGAAACTGAGAAGGAGAGTGAGTGAATAGGTTCAATTTCCTTGGAGGGGTTGGTAGCAGGCAATTTAATATGTGATTAGATGGAGAGAGGACAGGGTTAATAGATTGAGAGAGAGAGAGAGATAGGAGTGGAACAAGAAAACTGCAGAGGGAGAGATAAAAGTGGAACAAGTAGATCAAAAAGGCAAAGTGACAGAGTAATAAGTGAGAAAGTTGAACCACGTGGTGAGTGTGGGAAACTAAGACTTTCCAGGTACCAGGGATCTCTTAGTTTGTTGCCGCCAGAAATGGGTCAGGGAGAAAGTAAGTTCCTTGATCCAGGGGCTGTGGATTGTGTGAAAAATCCGCAGGAGTTTGGAGAATCTGGGAACCATGAGGGGGGTTCTCAGGAGGGGAGCATTCCTCAGAACCCCCTGGGCCCACTGGGGATGATGATTCGGTTTTGGGATGAATGGGAATCCCGAAGAGTAAAAAATAAAAAAATTCGGAAGGCAGTGCCTAGGAAACATAATATACGAAAAGTTTTGAGTTTGCATCAGAAAAAAGATGAGTCCCCAGCAGAATGGTTAGAAAGATTAAAAAGAGACTTACAACTATATTCAAGTATAGATACTGATACTGCAGTGGGAAAGGTTCTGTTAAAAATTCAGTTTGTGGTGAGATCTTGGGGTGACATCAGGAAGAAGCTGGAAAAATTAGAAGACTGGCAGGACAGGGGACTTCAGGAGTTACTGAGAGAAGCACAAAGAGTATATGTAAAGAGAAATAAAAAAAAAGCCGAAAATAGATGCCAGAATTTTGGTGGCAGCAGTTCAAGAAATGCAGGCAGCTCTGAATACAGAAAAAATCTGCAGGGAAAAACAAACAGCAGATATCAGGATCTGTTTTTAAGAACACAGGACCTGTGCGTTTTTCCCACCACAAGAAAAGACACTTTAAAAATTCTTGTTCTACTTTAAGGGGTGCAGGACCTATCTGTTACTATTGCCATAAAAAAGGGCACCTGCAAAAGAATTGCAGAAAGAAACAGCAAGATGAGAAAACTTTTCAGGAGAATCAGAGAGGTCAGGAGTTCTGTTTAATGAAGAGGACCGAAACATTACTAGAAGAGCCCTTGATGAAGCTAAAAATAGGTCCTCAGGGCGAAGAAGCTATATTTTTAGTAAATACAGGAGTTTCTCGGTCGACAGTGACAAAATTACCCCAGGGATGTGAGATAAGTCCTGAACAAGTTCCAGTAGTCGGAATTACAGGAGAGGCTTTTCCCGTTCCTGTAATTAAAGGGGTGCAAATTGAAACAGATGACAAATTTGGAGTAAATGATTTATTGTTGATACCAGAGGCTGAGAATAATTTGTTAGGCAGAGATCTAATAATCGCCTTAAATCTACAGATAAAAGCCTGTAAAGGAAAACTTGAAATCTATTCTTTAACTGAAGGAGATAATCTGGAAATTAATGATACAGGGTGGCATTTGGGGGATGTGGGAAAAAGCTGGGGGTAAAGGAATCTGGTCCCCTTAGTCCCTCCTGGTCAGCACAAGCCTGTAAACTTTATGCATCACTCCGTGCATTGTTAGTGCTAAAAGGACGAGAAGGGACTACTTATACAGGCTCTAAATATGCTTTTAGTGTAATACATACTTTTTAGAAAAATTTGAAAGGAAAGGGGACTTATAAACACTCAAGGAAAAGGGTTAATACACGGGGAATTGATAGGAAAACTTGAAGCTTTAAAGAGCTCAAAGAAAATAGCAGTGGTACATGTAAAGGGACATCAGAGAGGGAGGGATATTAGAGTCAGAGAAATAATTTGGCTGACGAAGAAGCAAATCATGACCTTACAAAAAAAAAAAAATAGAAATTCAGCAAGAGACACTTTCCGTTCCACTAGCAGAACTGGCAGTTGTAAAAATTAGGAACAACTTTTAAAGAGGGAAAGTGGATTTTTACTGATAGCAGGATTATGATGCCAAAACCAGTGGCACGTCAGGTTTTAGATAACTTGCATAGACAGACACACTGGGGAACAAGAGCCCTTTGTGATCACTTTTTAAATTTTATGGGTGTATAGAAATATTTAAAATTGAAAAACAAATTACCCAGGGTTGTCACACCTGTCAAAAGGTAAATAAGAGGTTGTTAAAGAGCCCTCCCTCTGTAAGCAAAACAGCTTACAGGCCATTTGAAAAGATCCAGAGTGATTTTACAGAATTGCCTAAAGTGGGTTGGTAGGAATATTTTTTATTTAGATCAGTTAATTCAGTGAGTTGAAGCATTTCCAGCAGCTCGGGCTACAGCTCAAACAGTGGCTAAAATATTGTTAGAACAAGTAATTCCAAGAATGTAAATATATGGTGAGATTTGTTGATTTATATTAACCCTGATTTACTAAGAAGGAACTAGGCATCCTAGAGCGGCCGCCGACCGCAATTCCCTTGAGCTTGGAGGTAGAAGAACGCCGGTGGAAAAGAATAAAAAAACTTTTTTAATCGGTAGAAACAGCCTAAAAAGATCAAAGATCTCTGGGGTCACCCACCAGCAATATTATTAAGATTGGATACAGAACTGCAATCCCAGCAACTGAGACTGATAACACCTGTTGTTAAAAAGTCCAGAGACAAACAAAATGTTGGCAGTGTGGTAAAAAATGATTTAAGGTGTCATCAATATGTATTGTTTGCATACTTTGTTTTAACTCATGGTGGAGAAGTAACTAAGAGGGAAAAGGAGAGACAATTGATTTGCTTGTTTTGCTATAGTTATGTATTTAGCTGGCTAACTATGAAATGCATTGCTAATGATTTTTTTGGGATACCTTTGAGAGTGGGAGACGGGACCCTTCCAGCAGCAATTGGATTAATGGAAAATTTAGATTAATTGGTTTTTGCTATATCGGCTATAATGCAAATAAGAGACTGAGCAATTCATGATATTATAGACCAGTGTCTCATAATCAATAGCTGTTGTGGAAAAGTTTATATACCACATCATAGGAGCATTCTGGGGGCATATCAGCCCCGTGAGTGTGCCTATTGAAGGCAGTGATTTAATAAACTCCCTGTCCTTGAAGCAGAAAGATAACTAGTTAAATCTTATTGTGGTTGGCACATCCCTGAAATTTTGGAAAATATCGGCTTATAGTATCCCAGCCTAACCTTTTCTCTGTTTTTTTTTTTTTTTGTTGTTTTAGTTATTTCTTTTAACCAGCCAGAACTGGGAAATGGCATTTAAAATGAGACAAACAAACTCTGTGAAGCTATGGGTGCCAAAGAAACTAAAAGCACTGGTGACTAGAACCCCCGGATATTACCTTTGCTACCAAGAAGACTGGCATCTCGGCCCTTGGTAGCAACCCAAGGGGCCTTGAGAAAGGTAGAAAGGTACATCTCCTAAGGATTATTTTCACTGTGATCATTTTGGTACCCTGGCAGTTGGCAAAAGCCAGAAAGCCACACTGGACAGAGTTTCAACAATAAAAAGCAAATAAGACAAAAGCCAAGTCCCAGCAATTTTAACATTTGTAACTATTGCAATCACCTCGTGTGGATTAAGGACAAGATAGAATCTGTGTTTATGACACACCCATATGTTAGTTTTGTCTGCTACAATTGCAGCAGCTTTATAAATGTTTGTGTTAAAAAAAAAATATATATATATATATTGGAGAAAAAAAAATTTGAAATATAATAGACGAGCTTTTTATCCCCATAGTAATCAGATTTGCCCTCAATATGAAAGATTTTTTTTTGTTTTAAAAGAGATGATAATAAAGATGATCCAAGTATAAGCATAAGAGGCCGGGCATTAAAAGAAAAATTAAAAGAGAAAATAAAAGAAAAAAAAAGAAACTAAAAAAATAGAGAGAAAAAAAAAACATAAATAAAAGAAGTTAAAAGAATTGGCTGAATTGTATAAGCAGCTAAAACAGCACTACAAAGATTGGGATTTGCCAGCCTCAAATAAGAACCTGTTTGAGAAATTGATGCAAGAGATTGCTACAGAATTAAGATTATCCAAATGTTAGATTTGTGGAAGTCTAAAAATGGCTGAGAGATGGCCATGGAAAGGTAAGAGCTTAGCTCCAGAGCAATTTTTGAAATTGAACCACACCCAAATTTCTGGTACATTAAAAAGACCTGAAGGGAAAATTTTAAGTCATCAAGTAATTAGAATCATTTGTATAACTCGAGAAGGAAAGAAATTTAATAAAGTAGTAGAGCATACTTCTTGCAAATCCACATTGGTGGTTAATATGGATAATTATTCAAAAGGTTGGTGACCTGAAACCCTTGTTGGATATTGGGGACCAGTAAAAGAAATAAAGTATAAATAAGATGAACAGATTAATTTATGCTGATACAGAAGTCCTGGAGCTAACCCCTACCAATCCATCCACCACCTGAGGTTTTATTGAGAACAACCAGAGAAAACTGATAAGAATTGGAAAGCCCCAGATGAGATATATTAGATTTGTGGGCAACGGGCGTACAGTGAGTTACCTCAAAGATGAAGAGGAACCTGTACCATAAGAATAATACAACCCTCCTTATTTATTTTACCAAGGTCTAAGAGCAATGTGTTAGGAACTTCACTGTATGAAACCCTGCAGTGAAATAAAAGAGATTTGAATTTCAATTTTCTAACAGCAGAAAAAAAAAAACCAAAAATGGGGAGAGGAGAAATGGCCTGCAGAACAGATTATAACATATTATGACCCAGCAACATGGGTTCAAGATGGGTCATGGAAATATAGGGCCCCAATTTACCTGTTGAATTGATTAATAAGGCCACAAGCAGTAGTGGAAATGGTGTCAAATCATACCTCCGGTGCTTTAAAAATGTTGGCCAGACAATATACACAAATATAGGCTTTTTGATACCAAAACAAGATTGCCCTGGACTATCTGTTAGCAGAAGAAAGAAGAGTTTATGGGAGATTTAATGAATCTGAGTGTTGTGTAGAAATTGATAATTATGGAAAAGCTATTACACAACTTGCAGAGAAAATTAAAAAAGGTAGCTCATGTGTCAATACAAAAGTAAAATTCAATCCTAAAAACAAATTGGAGAGATAACCTTTTTGAAAGTGTTTAGTAAAAATTAAGGTTTATGTTTCTTATGTTCAATTCTGAGACTTTTGTTTCTGCCTTGTATGATTCCGTGTTTTATTAGGCTAATTCATTCAGTAATTCAAGGGATGCAGATTACAACAATGCCTCTAAATCCAGAATCAGCAAAAAGGGAAAACCAACATCTATAATGGTACTACCAGCTAAATCAACCTGTGTAAATGATCAAAGACCTAAAAAGATTGAAATAGCTCAAGAAGTGCTAACCACATTTGAAAAAGGGTGTGAAAAAAAACAAAAAAAAAACCAACAAAAAAAAAAAACCAAACAAACTAGAGGCAGCAGCAGAAATGCTGGAGAAGTTTGAAGCTGAAAGGAGAGAATGAGAAAATCAAAATTTTCAAGAATATAGAACATATCAAGGCAAAGCTTTTAAATACAGCACAAATCAATGATCAAAAAAAAATGGGGGGGGGTTTTGCTAAATAGGTATGATTTGTGCTGATAAAATTGAAACAGTAATCAATATTGATACAGTAATTAATATTTGGGAATAAATAAAATAGTTAAAAGTTGTAATGCCAAGAGAAGAGAGGGAAAGGAGGGGCTCCACCCCCCCTTCCCAGCAGATGTTCCCAAGGAGGAGCTCGACATTCCCTTCCCAGCAGCTGCTCCCAAGGACACCCGGAGCTAAAAATAAACAGAAAGGAAAAGAACCTGGTTGGGTCCCAGAAACTGCTAATTATAAGGGATTTATTACTCTGATATTAAGATGTAGTGATATGATAGTTTTGGCTTGCATTGTACTGGCTTGGTGCGCATGTGTAACCCAAAGGTGAAATAAAGGACACAGAGGAAGACTACGGAATCTTCATCAAGAAGACCCCAAAAGACTTGTGCCACCACCGAGCCGAGTGACAACGCATGCGTGGCAAAGGTGGTGATGAGGGTGGAGATGAAAGTGTGATTAATCGAAAATGGGAGGAGATGACATTAACACATGGCATAAAAGGGGGAATCTTCACTTGGCAAACTTGTACATGAGGTGGCAAGGGTCCAAAAGCCCTGCACTCGTGTACCCCGCGGTTTATCCTTGCTTATGCACTATTATTAGAACTAAATTATCCCTTATTTATATATTTTTTTTCTATTCAATTAAAAATGCTGCTACTTTAAATATTGTTGGGTTGTTTTTTTAATGGGATAATTGGGCAAACATAACAGTTGCATTAAGCAGTACTTTGGTTTGCTGCAGTTCCTCCTGTTACAGTGGTTCTGCCCCCGTTGCCTCCTCCCTCCTTTTTAATGTCAATCTCCCTGTCTCCTTCCCCAGTTCCCTGAAAACTGCCTTGTCATCCCCTCAACCCCTCCCCTGTGTCCTGTCTGTCACTCCACAGCCCATCCCTTCCCTCCAGAAACTTCTTCCAAGGGCGTCAAGGGATAGATTCAGGCACCGGGGCCCCTCCCCTGGTTTACCCCCATTGGTTCCCCTATATGTCTGTTTCCCTGCTCCCCACGCCCTCCTGTAATTCCATTGGCAGATGGGCGATCCCCTCCCCTGTTCACTCGCCCCTTTATAACACCTTGCACAGCCCATTTCTCTGTCTCCAGTTGTCTGGATCCCCTGGGTTGTGGGTGTGGTTGGAGCTCTCTAATAAAGCTGGACTTTGCTCCCAACTGGAGTCCTCTCTCCTTCTCCCACCAGCGTCGCTTTGGTGTCTCGTCCGCAGAAGGCGAAAGCCTCAGCCGCTCTCCCGGCCTCCCGAGGAGCGGGAGAGTGTCCCCGCCGCTCGCTGTGCCAGGGCAAGCCGGGGGGACTCCGAGCGCCCACTCGCAGGGGCACAGCGACAGCTGCTGCTCCAGCCGGGCTCTCTGTGGAGATGCTCGATAACCATTCAGTCCAGGAAAATTCAAAAGGTTCACTGCCCACTCAGAACATTCGTTAGTAGTGTCAGTAGCAATTAACAAACCATCCACATGCTGTAGGAGTGTTCCTTCCTGGGGCAATGATTGCCATAGCTCTAATTCCTCAGCCAATTGATTCCCAAAAACTGGGAATGTCTTTGAACCCTTGAGGTAATCCTGCCCAGCTAAGCTGGTTTTTCCTGCCTGTGCTAGGGTTCTCCCATTTGAAAGCAAATATATTTTGACTTTCTTCTGCAAGTGGCAGGCAGAAGAAAGCATCTTTCAGATCTATCACTGGAAACCAAATAAAATCATCTCAAAGTTTAGCTAGTAAGGTAGTCAGGTAGAAACCATTAATTGCCTGTAAATCTGGCACTAGTCTCTAAATTCCATTAGGTTTCTTTTATTGCTAATCTGGGAGTATTAAATTTTGACACCCATTCTTCCAATAATCCTAATGTCAGGAATTTATTGATTATTGGCTCTATTCCTTTCCTATCTTCTAATCTTAAAGGCTGTTGCTTTCTGACTACTGGCCTAACTCTTGTCTGTAGCTGGATTTTAACAGGATCTGCTCGTTTTGATTTTCCTGGGCTATCAGTATCCCATACTCCTGGGTACACCTGATTCAATACTTGCTCTAAATAGTTATTATTGTTTGTTGGTCTTGTGTCAATTGCCAGTCCTAATGCTAAAGCCAATTTGTCTTCAGTTACCTTAAATTCTGTTTTTCTTTTTCTAAATGGAACTGTCGCTTCTAAATTTTCAAGCAAATCCCTGTCTAGGACAGATTTGGGTGAGTTTGGTAAATAAAGAAACTGATGTATTCCCATTTTCTTCTTGATTTTACATTTAAGCAGTTTCAGGAAGAATGCATCTTCTGGCTGGCCAGTGGCTCCTCTTGCTTGAAGACGGTTTTCACTTTTGGGTATCAGTGCTTGATTCAAGAGTGAAAATGCATCTCCAGCATTTACTAAAAATTCAACTTCTTTATCATTCTTTAGCTGTATTTTAACCAGTGGGCCTGCTAGGGTAAGATCCACCAGTCTCGGTCATTTCTTATCATCTAGAGTGGCTACAAGAGTTTTGTGTACTTTGTCTGCTAACTCTGGGCACTGGCATTTCCAGTGTCCTTCTTTCTTACAGTATGCACATTGATTTGGCCCCAGCTTGGTCTGTGGCTGGTTTGAACCTCCTCTGCCTCTGGTATTTTGGTCCCTGACTCTGCTTCATCCACGCCCACGTCCTCTCCCTGGTGCTGATCCAGAGCTGCCACCATGACTGTAGGGAGTTCCTTTTTCTTTTCCTCTGTCTTTATTATCATACACCTTCTATGCTTTTTTCATTAATGCCTTTAAGTCTCCCTTTACAGGCTCTTGCAGCTTCTCAAGTTTCTGCCTGACATCTGGGCTAGATTGCCCAAACATCAGGGAAACAAACTTCTGCTTTCCCATATCCGACCAGGGATCCAGGGCTGTGTGTTTACATGCAGCTGCTCAGAGCCTGTCCACAAAGTCAGTGGGTGACTCGTGCTGTCCTGTGTAACATTATATAGTACTGACCAATTTATTGCTTTTGGAATGGCATTTTTTAATTCAAATTTGACTTGTTCCTGGTATCTGGTTAACATTGCACAGCTGCCTGCATCATTGGAGTCCCACAAAGGGTTTACAATAGGAAACAACTGGTCCACTGTACCTTGTCAGGCTCCACTAGCAATTTGTCCCTGCACATGTGCTCTGGCTATCTTTATCACCAACTCCTTTGCTGGTTTTCTTAGCTCTGTCAGCATGAAATCAGTATCACCTCAGTCTGGGTCTTGATTCTTGACTATGAACTCAAATTGTTTTGCTACTTTGTGTGACGGTGGTCACAAGGTGTTTCAGGGCAAAGGAGAGACAAGAATGTTGACTCCATTATCAGAAGGCTTAATTTATTATATTAAGATATATATATATTATAACTATACTAAAAACACATGGAAAGAGAGAAGGTTTCTCTGAGAGGCTAAAGCTAAGAATAGAATAGAAAAGAATGATCAACAAAGAAGCTATCCCGGACTCTCTCTGAGAGAGCACAGTCCTTGATTGGCCATTCATTATAAAGATCAGAGATGGGCCAATCACAGGTGAACCTGTTACATTCCACAGCAGCAGATAACAACTTGTTTACATCTTGTTGCTGAGACTTCTCAGCTTCAGCTGGAAAATCCTAATGAAAGGATTTTTATGAAGAGATGTCGGCAACACCTTTGCTGGGGTTTTCTCTGTAAATTTTAAACTTTTCCTCACCAACTGTTCAGGTCACTAGTAGAAAAGCAGAAGTTCACCCACATGGCTTCTCCTGGGGGACGACTCTTGCCTTAAGGGGGGTGACCAAAGGCAAAGCTTCTTGGTTTTATTCCTTGTATGTGTTGTCATTGGGGTCTCTGAAATTGTCCCCTCACCAGGATTATTCATCTCCTCCTCACTGCCATTCGGGTTTAATTCAGGGGGCAGAGTGGTTGGGTGAGGGGGAATGTACCTGAGCTGGCCTGGGGTTACTCGGCTCTAAGGCTTGGACACCTAGAACACAATCTTCCTCGTGCTCTTTAGCCAGTTTCAAACATCTCTGCCCTATGCTACATGCTGAACAACATCTCTTTATTTTCTGCCTGTTCTCTATTTCCAAAGTTAGGAGTAAACAGTCCTGTGGGGCCAAATCAAAGTCACATTCTTTCTGCCACTCCGGTTTATTCTTCAGGGAAAAAACCATGTCTGCACATATCACTTGATCTCATTTTTCTTCTTTTCTTAAAAATAACATCAACTGTCACAATGTATGATAATTTAAAGTTCCATTAGGGGGTCACTTTTCACCACTTTCTAACTGATACCAAGGCTACCATTGGGTAGAGTATTTAATCAGATTACCTTTCTTGGAAAAATTTCCTTCTGGGATTCCTCCCAAATCTTTCTCATGTGCTAAAATACATTCTAGTGGACTCTTTTTAATAACATCTTTACTTCTTGTGTTATTCATTCTTAATGCTATCTAAATTTCTAAACTTATCAGTATGTATTACTACTACTTCTCTTTTCCTTCCCTTTATGCCCTGTATACTGCACTTAGCACACCCTGGGTGTCTCTGAGTCACCCAGCCCCAATATTCTTTTTCATAGTCATAACAAGCAATGAAACCAAAAGGATTATACGGTCCATACAATCTACAAGGAACTGGGGTATGATCGGACATAAAACAAGTTTCTTAAAACACTGCCTAAAGTAATACTCAGGGGTATATACTCATGTAAACGTAGAGTTCACAACCCTTGGCTTTTTATGTAGTGTCTAAAAGCTTGGGTGACTGCTCAATGTTGTTCAAACACTTCTCAAGCTCAGACTGGCTTGGTGCTGTGCCCATTTCCCTGGGGTGTTGCAGTTTGTGTTTATTTATCAGTTATGGTATCAGAGTTTGTTTTAATGTACCCTGTGTTTTCCCCAAGTTGGTTTACCCCTAGGTTTTGCCCTCCCTCAAAGCTGTCCCTCATGCCATTCCCCACTCTTTGTTCCAGCTCCTTCCCTGCCTGTCAAGGTAACCCAGCTCTTTATTCCTGAACCTTCCCTGTCAGTTTTGTCTTGGACCAATCCCTGACTGCACCACCCCTTTGGAATTGCCCTATTGCTGGAAGCCCCACTGGCCCATGGGACCTACCCTCTCCTCCCAACTGTCCAAATTAGTCCCAAGCAACTGATGGAATCCCCTCACTCCTCCCCTGCAGGTTCCTTCTTGGTCAATCGTTTGTATCCACCCCCTGAGTTGTACCCCTATAAAATCCCATGCACAGAAGTGCTCCTGGCTCTTTGCTTCTGAATCCTTCCCTTGGAATAAACCTTTGCCTGTGAAACCTCACACTGGAAGAGCCTCCTCCTTCTCTTTTGCCTGGTCTGTGCCGCAGTTATTAGATCCTGAACCACTGAGCAGTGGCTCATCAGGTCCAGCCGCAGGCAGAACCCACGCCTTGGCCGTTCCCCACTCCTGGCACAGCGCCGGAGTTTTCCCAAGAGCCAGCCCGGGCTCCGCTGGGCTGCGTCAGTGGGGAACCTGTGTCAGTGCCTGACCGTGCTCTGGGTGAAAAACCTTTTCCTGATACGGAAATGAAACTTGCCCTGTCCTGACGGAAGTGAAGTGGGACATGCACATTTTAGGTGATGATCATTGGTCTTAGATTTATTGATCTAGTTTACATACTTTTATAGTAGTGTTAATGAAGCTTATGCATATTCTGCAAACTAAACATTCTATTCGTTAAGCTATACTATCAACTTTTTTTTCATTCTTTCAGGCTACATTCTCTTTTTTTACGTCTCTCTGTCTCTTTGTTATCGTACTACAGAGGTGGCTGAGGACACTGTTTTCGCAGGTGCAAGAACTCAGATCAGAAGGCTGCGTCTAGTACTTTTCTAGCTTCTAATAACTAACATTCTCACACTGTCCCAGCTCCCTGTCCTTTTCTCGAGTCCTGTCACTGGTCCCAGCAGTGACGAGAGCTGCAGCAGCCCCTCTGATTCCCCTCAGGAGGATGTTGAAGACCACAGTGTTGCCCTTTACTCTCCTCCAGGCTGAACAAACTAGAGTGGCCTCAGCTGCACCTAGGGCTTCTCCTCCAGACCACACTCCATCCTTAAGTCCTCCTCTGCATTCTGGATAATGGCTTAATATTTTTATATTTGATGCCCAAAACAGCACCTGTCTGCTTACAGCACTTCTCTTGGCTGCTGCTTCAGGGTGCGGACACCATAATCAGAGATACAGAACAGCTTCTCCTCCCAGAGTTATCCCCTGTACTTTGACATGTCTGCCTTGATGTTAACTGGGGAACCTCTCTATTTGTGGACACCCATTGCTGTGCTCAGCAGGGACACAGTTTTGTTTGGACATGAGCTGCCACAGCCAGACAGGCAGCAACTGAAGCCAAGAATATCAGAGGCTGGGCAGATTCTATTTTTTCCAGAATGCAGGAAAGAGAGTGAGAAAAGCACAAGGAGACTTCACAGTGTTACTTTGCAATCTAATTGCCCTGGGAAACTCAGAAATGGATGGTGGTCTGGTGCTACTGTGAATGCCTCCCATTAAAAAGATTCCTTTCAGGAAGGAGCAACATCATCTGACAGGGACCAAGTGTTGCCAGCAGTTGCTCCAGGTGCTCCGGCCATCAGGCCCTGCAGGAAGGAGCACAGCCCCCAATGCACATGGGCTTTGGCTCCCTGTGGCACAGAAGCCCCCGGGGGCACAGGTTTCTGGGGCAGGAGACGGGCACCAGCACTGCCAGGGCTCGGGGGGTGGCAGCTCTGCTTGGGCAGGGACTCTGCCACAGCTGCTGATGTCAGTGCTGCCCGGGCCCAGGGCTCAGAGCAGCATTTGTGACCAGGCCCACCTGTTCCTTGTGCCTGTCACACCCGTGGGTTTAGGATGGGCACCAGCCGGGACGTGTCCCAAGGAGGCCGTGCCAGCTTCCCTGGAAGGCCCCGTGCCCTTCCCAGCGCAGCTGCCTCGGCAGCCCTGGGTACTCCTTCTGCTGCCCTGAGCCCACAGAGCAGGGCAGCATTTGCTGATGCTCTGAGCCCTTCCTAAAGATCCTGTCAAGCTGCCTTAGACACCTGGGGCCAGGCATTCCTTCCAGCCTGGGCCACTTTGGCTGGGTTGGGGGCAGCCCCAGGGCAGGTGGCAGTGTGTGCAAGGGCCCTTGGTGACACGCTGCAGCACGGTCACTGTGCCATGGAATGGAACCGGGTGTCCAAGGGCCCTTTGTGACATGTGGTGACATAGGAGCTGGTGGTCACAAGAAGCAGGCCACAGTGCTCGGAGCACGCAACGGGACAGGACAGGACAGAGCGGTGCCGTGAGGAGATCCCGCACAGCGCACTCATTCGTGCCCCACCCGGAGCTTTTCCGAGGCGTTGTTCCTGCAGCTGAGCTCGAGGCCAGACCACAGGACTTGCTGACCCGTGGTCTCCCTGAAGCTTTTCTTCTGCAGGTGCCCTTGAGGGCAAACTACAATCCTTGACAGGAGTCTCCTGTCCTTGTGGCAGGAGCCCTTGAGACCGAGTGCAGGACTTGCTGTCCTGCAGCCTTCCTGAGGCTTCTTTCCTGAAAGTGCCTTCTAGGCACACTGCAGGACTTGGTGGCTTCTTGCCTGCAAGTTGCAACAAATCCAGTAAGAAACATGGAGCAGAGACCCCCGAGAGTGCCCAAGATGGCCTGGGTGGAGGAGGAGGAAGGCAGCCCTGGAGCTGCTCTGGCACAGGAGACCGAGGAGGTGGTGCCATTGCAGCCACCACAGGAGGGTGAGTGGCAGAGCTGGGCTGCAGGACTGGTGGCTGCAGCCAGCTTGGCCCCATGCAATGCCATGTCATGTCATGCCATGCCATGCCATGCCATGCCATGCCATGCCATGCCATGCCATGCCATGCCATGCCATGCCATGCCATGCCATGCCATGCCATGTCATCCCCTGGGGACATGCCCACAGTCAGGACGGAAGAGGGGCTGGGCAGACACCCCGCAGTGGCCGTGCTCCATCCCCCTGGGGCATCCCGGGGCTCTCCCTGCCTGGGCAGCGCAGGGCTGGGCTGTGTTCTCCGGCCTCTCCCGCAGCCCCTCAGCTCTGGCTGCGCTCGCTCTTTGCCAGATGCAGCCCTGGAGCGCACACCAGATCAGGAATCCAGCCGTGGCCGCTTCCGCAGCACAGCGCAGGTACCTGCAGCCACCCCCACCTGGGCTGGGCCTGCTGTCCCTGCTCAGCCCAGCACCGTGTGTGCAGCACTCCATGCAACATCCCCGGCTTCCTGCCCTTCTCCCACAGTTCATATTGAAATTCATCAAGAGAATGCAGGAGGAAGAGACCATCACCATGGGCACTGGGTTTAGACCATACTCATGCATCTTCCAAACCAAGACCAGCGCTGCCCTCCTGTCTATGCTTGTAGAGGAAGATTTTTATTATCCAAACCAAGTAAGCAGCCTGTGGGCAGGGTTTGATCCTCCCAGGAATTGCTTGGCCTCCCAAGCCATGCATGCTGGTCCCTGGGAGCCTTTGAGGCCACAGGGCAGTGCGGTGGGAAGGGAAGCACTTCTCTGGGGAAGCTGGGAACATTGCTCCCTCTGGCAGTTTTCCAAGTCTCCCTGTGCCTTCTCCAGGTGCCTGCCATGGTGAGATTCATCCACCAGTGGCTGATGGCCAATGATTGTGCTGAGCACAGGTTGGATGAGGCCCTGCTGGAACTCACTGAAGCACAGCCAGATGACGCAGTGATGACGCTCCTGCGTGTGGCCCCGTCCTGTGACAGGTATGGGGCCCACCTGCCCAGAGGCCTCAGGCCTCCCCAGCCCATCACCCTGTACGGCCTGGCCCAAGTGTCTGACCAACAGAGACTTCCAGGGCCCTCTGGCTGCCGCCTTTCCCAGCCCTGGCATGTCAGCCCCCAAGCCTGCTGCCATGTTCCCTCCCTGCCCCTCAAGGGCCTGTCCCCACAGGGCTGGGCTGCCTGGCTGCTGCTGGCCAAGGCCAGTGGGCAGAGGCAGAACTGGCAGCCAGCTCAGCTCCGTCCGGGGCTGTGTCTGAGACCCCCCTGAGACAGAGCTCTGACCCCACAGAGCTGCCATGGCCATGTGGAAGACCATCATGGGCTCAGCCAGGACTGTGGAGCTGGCACAGCTGGTCCTCCTGGATGTGCTGGGGAGCTGGCCAGAGCGCAGCACGTGCACCTCCGATGGGGACCAAACGGGTGTCTTTGCCCTGGCTGTGAGTTTCTGCAACTGGCCTTTGCTGGCCCCAAGGCTGCGTCTCCAGCAGCTCTCCTTCCTCCTTCCCCCACTGCATCTCCCTGCCTCAGGCACTGGCCTGAAACCCGGCCCAGGGGCAGCCTCAGGCCCACCAGACCCCGTGCTCCCCCTGCCTCTCTCCAGGCCTCTCCCTGCCACGCTCGGGCCCTGACACACGGACACCTCGGCACTGAGCGCTGTCTCGGGGGCTTTGTCCTTTGCAGGCAACCGTGGTGATGTGGAAGATCCTCCAGGTGCCATGCCTCCCACGGATATTGAAGGTGTATTTCCCCCGCCTCTTTGTGCATCTGCTCTTCCAAGTGTTCTTCAGCACTCTGGACATGCCAGAGGAGGTCGAGACCTTCTGGAAGGGATGCCAGGAAGAGCACGGCCTTGCCACCAGCCCCAACAGGTGCTCCATCCCACTCCTCCTGTCCCTGCCACGTGGCCTGGGAAGGAGCCAGTGCTGCCAGTGTGACCTGGGCTTTGCTGTGCACACAGGTTTGCAGTGCAGACCCTGAAGTCCCTGCTCTGCCTTCTCCACTGTGAGCATGTGGTGGTGGCAATGGAACGCAGGTGTGGCTGGGACACGCTGCTCTCTGTTGACACCCACCACTTTGCCGTGGCTCTGCTGGCCAGGTGAGACCCTCTTCTCCTCACTGCCTCTGACATTTGTGCCCTGTGCCTGGGGTGCCCCACACAGTCCCCATGGTCAGGGGCCAGTGGGCCTTGTCACCGAGGGACGGCCAAGCAGACTGGAAAAGGCTGGGAGAGGAGGGTGCCCATGAGCAACCAACTCCCAAGTGACCCAGGTCCCCTTGCTGGAGGGGTGGTGGGGAAAGATGAGAACTCTGTGAGTCAGTCCTGGGAGAGATTTGCCCCACTGGCTCAGGGTCTTGTTTCCTTTTTCCTCTTCTCAGAGAAATTTGCCATTCATCCATGCACTTTTGTTCCGGGATTGCATTCTGCCTGCTCGCCATGCTGGGCGAAGAGATGCCGTACTGGGATTTCCCTGCCCTGGCATTCCTTGTGGAGGTGAGCCTCAAGGCCAGCGCTGCCTGGCTGAGCTTCCTCCCAGCTCTCTGCCCTCTCACAGCCACAGCTGCCAGGACGGTGCCCGTGCCCTGTGCTGCTGCCTGGGCCCAGCCCTGTGCGGCTCCGGGCTCCTGCCGGCCGGCTCCCTGTCACTGCCCTGTGCCTTTCAGGTCCTCGAGTGCCTGGACCTGAGGGAATGCAGTGACCGTGTTCTGGAGATCATGGCACAGAACCTGCAGAGCGAGCACAGGGCCAGGCGTTACTTGGCACTCAGAGGCCTCGTAGTGCTGGGCAAGAATCCCATGATGGCGAGAAGGGGGCAGTGGCTGGAGCCATGCAGGCAGCGTGGGGCTGGGCAACGCAGTCGCTTGGCCTTGCCTGGGCTTCGGGCGCTGGGGCAGCTGCTCCCAGCTCTCCTGCCTCCCACTTCAGCTGCCCCAGTGCTTTGGGACAGGGCCTTTGGCCTCTGGGCCCTGCGGCAGCAGCGTGGCCTTTCACAAACTTGTGTTCCACACAGGCTGAAAAAATGTGCAGCCTGACTGAAAGTCTTGTGGAGCTCCTGCAGGACAGTGATAGCGACATGATCAGGATGACCATTCTCCTACTGAGATATCTGCTCCTGGATAATGGTGCCCCAATACCCACCCCCATTGCCCTGCAGCTGGCTGAGGCTCTCCTGCCACTCTTTGACCATGTAAGGCTCTGTGCCCACCGCCACGGCCACCGGGTGCTGCCTGGACACTTGGTGCCCTGTGGAGATGCAGGCCTGTGCCCTGGGGGGCCTGAAATAGCTGATGCTGAGGTCTTTTGCCCTTCCTCTCATACAGGATGATATCCAGGTGCAGCTGAGCTGCATGTCTGTCTTTCAAGAGATGCTGGACGTATTAACAGAAGATGGAAGAAAGGCCCTGAAGTCACAGGTGCGCCAGAGCCTGGTCCCACTCTACTTCCACTGCCATGATGAGAATCAGATTGTCGCTGAGGTGAAGACTTGTGGCCGGCTGCTGTTCCCCTGGGAGGGGACTGGGCTGCCTCCTGCCCTGGCACCTTGCAGGCTGCAGCCTCCTCCAGGCTGTGGCACTGGGACGCAGGTCCTTTGCCCTGGGTTGGGTGGACATCTCCACGTGTCTGCTGTTCTTTAGGCTTCTTTGGAAATGCTGCTTTGTGTGGCCGAATTCTTGAAGAGGAGGGACCTTGACAAACTGGGCAAGAAGAAGAAGCTGTGCATGTTCGCAGACAGCCTGGTAAGGACGGCCTGGAAGCCCCAGCCTCCGGCTGGAGAAGGCCCCTGAGGGCGGTGCTCAGTGTGCGGGGCTGGCAGCTGTGGCCCTGCCCGCTGCTGCAGCCAGAGGCCGCGCGGGCTCTGCTCCAGGCTCCCGTGGGCCCGAGCCGGGTGCCCATGGAGCCCCGGCCCGGCGGGGGCTGCGGGCCGGCACCGCGGCTCCCCGGGCAGCAGCCGGCCCGCTGCCCCCTGCCCTCGGGAGCCCTTGGCCAGCGGCTGCTGGCCGCGCCTCAGGGCTGTGCGGGCAGGGGAGGCCGGGGCTGGGCGCAGGCAGCGCCCGGCCCAGGGGCTGAGCCCGCGCCAACCCTTCCCTCCTGCCGCTCTCTGCAGCTGGCAGAGGACAGGAGCCGAGCGGGCCGAGCACCTGCGCCGGGCCCTGCGCTACCTGCAGAGCCCACAGGAGCCCCTGCGAGAGGCGGCCATCAGGTTCATGGGTGAGTCCCGAGCCCGGGCTCCCTCCCCGGCCCGCCGCAGCTCGGCCCCGGCCCCGCCTGCTGCCCCGGCAGCGCCAGCCGGGCCCGGCGCCGTGGAGCCCCGGCTGGGCTGGGCATTGCTGCTGCCGCCCTCTGGCAGCCGTGCCCTGGGCCGGCAGCGTGCGGCAAGGGCCGGGCTGAGCCCTGCCGGGCCAGCAGCCCGTGTGGCCCCAGCGCCGGCAGCGCCGCTGGCAGGGAGCTGTGCCGCTGGCGCCGTGACAGGCTCTGTGTTCACAGGCATGGCCGGGCGGCACCTGAGGGGGCAGCAGCCAGAGCTGCAGCTGATCCGCACTGGTGAGTGAGGGCAGCGGGCTGGCAGCGGGGGCTGCCGGGGGGAGCTGCAAGCCTTGCCCCGGCTGCGGAGGGCTCTGCTCCCGGGGGCAGAGCACACTGAGATTTCAGGGCCACTGGGGCCATTGGTGGCCAGCAGCTTCGGGCTGATGCCCTTGCTCCCTGCTCCCTCCTGGCCATGGCAAGAGCCGGCTGGGATGGCCCTGGCAGGGGGCTCTTCTGGGCTCCCTACAGATGTGGCATCTGACCGTGCCTCTGTTCCTCTCTCTTGCAGCCCTGGAACGCCTGACGAAGGACATGAGCAGTGCCGTGGCACAGCTGGCACTTGAAACGCTGCATGTTCTCCGAGCAACAGCAAGTGGGCGATATTCCATCTTCCAGAGGCTGCATGATCAGCTGCGCAGGGCATGGATGACTCGGCCTCGCCTGTCGGGGCTCAGCTGGCTGCACTGTATGAGGTCTGAGGAGACATGATCCAGGAGGCTCTCTTTGCTGGGGCAGTCTCAGCCAGGGGAGATATTCCTTTTCTTTAAGATTTTTCCTTTTTTCCCTTGCATTTTTTAACCTTTGTAAATATAGAATGTATTATAATATAGAGACTCTAAGGAGCTTTTCTTTGTTTCCCAGAGTCCATACGGCAGAGGGGAAGAGGGGAAAAGGGGTGCTTGTGCTCAGCCAGCTGCCCAGGCATGCAGTGGGCAAGGGGAAATGGCCAGAAGCCCCTTGGCCTGTGGTGGTTCTGCTGAAGCCTTTGTGCTGCCGCCAGAGCGGCTGGGCAGGGGCCGGAGCAGCAAGGATCCCTGCCAGAGCGGTGCCTGGAGATGGCCACAAGGCCTGTGCCAGGCAGGAAGCGCCATCCGTGTCCTCCTGCCCGTGTGTTGCTGGCTGCGGGGCTGAGGGCTCCCAGGTGCCTCTGGATGGGGCTGCTCTGGAGCTGCTGTGGGGCTGCGGCGCTGCTGCTGGGCAGCTTGGCCGGGCTGGGGAAGCCCCTGAGGGGCTGGGGCGCTGGCAAGCCTGAGCAATGGGCTGTCAGAGGCCATAAGTAGCCTCCTGGCAGCCGCCTTGATCCTGACAGCCGGCTGCTCTGGCGCTTTCTCAGTGGCCAGTTGGAGGGACCCCCTGGAATCAGGTGTGGAACCCTGGTGCCGGCCTTTCAGGGCGGTGAGGCCAGGAGTTGTGGGACTGGGCGTGTGCCCTCCATGTGCTCCAGACTGGAGCCCCCGGCCCCTCAGCCTTAGGCATTGAGTTCCACTGCCTGCTTGCTGAGTCTTGTTCCTGTTGCCCTAGGGGAGGCCGAGCTCTGTGGCGTTAGGCCCCATTGAGCCAGAAGAGCAGCAGCTTTGAGCCCAGAGGGGCCACAGAAAGGCCTTCTGGACAAAGGGCATTCCTGGCATTCCCAGGGCAGGGACACATTGGAGTGTGGTGGGCACCTTCAGGGTGCCATGCTGGCTTTGCATTGGGCCACCTCCCTGTGTGCAGGGCTGGCTCTTTGCTTTGCCATCCTTGGCCTTTTACCGTCGTGCTCCTTTGGCTGCCTGCAGAGAGGGGCAGCCCTATAAGGAGGGTGGAAGGCCCTGTCTTCAACATCTCGAGGGAATGGAGCTCTCCTGGCCCTCAGCCCATGCTGTAAGCAGAGCAGAGCCTTTTCCCCAGCCCTGGTGGATTTCTGCCTGCTGCTGGCCCCTGGCCACCATGACCCACTGCACTCGCTCTGAGTCACCTACAGGATGGCTGGTGCCTCTTGATTTGCTGACGGGACTTGAGGGTCACTGAGGGAAAGGTGGGTGTCCCAATGCTGAGGGCACACGGGGTCACTGAGCAGACTTGAGGCTTCCCCAGCAGGTTGCAGGTGCCTTCTGTGTCACTGAAGGGAAGGCAGGTGCCCTGTGTGCCGCTGAGGTGTCATGATGGTCTCTGAATGGCGTGCAGATGCCCTGCATGCCACTGAGGCCAGTGAGAGTCCCTGAAGGGAGGCGAGTGTCTGTCGTGTCCCTCAGGGTACGGCGGTGTCACTGAGGGAACGTGAGCGTCACTGGAGGGGGACACGGGCACGGCGCGTGTGGCTGAGCGCACATGCCGCTGGCTGAAGGGACGCCAGGGCCGCTGAGGGGGACGTGGGGCTCGGCCCGAGGGACAAGGCAGGGCCGGGCCGCTCCCCGCTGCGCCGCTGCCGCCCGCTGCCCTCAGCCGCAGGGAGCGTTTCCCGCCCAGGCGCGGGCGGCCCCGCCCCGCCGCTCCCTCAGCCGCGGGCGGCAACTCCAACCCGCTGGGGCCGCGCCGCGGGGCCGGGCGCCGGGCGGCCTTCCAGAAGCCCCGGGGAGCTGCCCTGGCCCTGCCCTGCGCTCATACACACCGAGCAGCATGGGCCAGTGTTGCCTCAGCACCAGGGAGTGTTTCACTTTGCCAGCGCTAAAGCTGCAGTAGCTTACAGGGACAGAACTTCCTAGCACAGGAATGCTGGAATTACCTGGTGTCACCTGTAGGGCACAGAATGAACATTTGGCCTTTCAAGTTGAGGTAATCACTGGCCTGTGAGAATAATGAAATTAGAGGTGATGTGTTGAGTACATGTAGTGGATGTTTGAGCCAGGAAGATATGAGGTGATCTCTAGGGGACAAAATTACTTTTGAGCCAAAGTCTGAGTGATTTCTAGAGGGCGCATAGAGATCATTTTTTGACAAAACCTGAGGGGTTAATGTTAGGGCAAAGACAGAACATTTGGGGGTAAAATCTCAGGTTCTCTGCCTTGCCCTACCTCATCCCATGCCCCAGCAGGGGAGCTTTGCCCTCCCTGTCCCCAGCCAGCCCAGCCTGGGCACCTCAGGGCTGCCCCCACCCTCCTGCTGGGGCCCGGCCTCGAGGGCTTCTGCCGCAGGCCGGGGAGACGCTCTGGGCAAGCGCCAGAGCAGCCGGGGGCCAGGGACAAGGCGGCTGCCTGGGGGCTGCTTGTGCCCTCTGACACCCAATTCCTCAGGGCTTCCCACTGCCCCGGCTCCTCAGGGGCCTCCTGGTGTTCTGCCAATTGACTGAGGCGATTCAAAGGACACATCACTGGAAATAATGTTCTTTTACTGTGAATATGAAGGAACCACAGTGTAAGTGTATAAAAAAGTGCCCATTTTTATACATTCAATAAAAATGTGCACTTGGTTTAGTGACAAGCAACAACAAGCAAGGTAGTGCACCTAAATCAGTTCTGTAAGAGAGAGAGGAGAGCGATTTAGAAAGATGAATCACTAATTGCCTATATTGTTTATTATCTTGCAGATCTGCACTTGCTGTGGAGCCCAATTTTACACCAATGACCTGGGGAACCATTCCCAGCAACTGGGAAAATCCTAGGTCATCCATTCCCCAAGAGATGAGGTCTCTGAATTTGACCCGAAAGTGGGTCCAGCTTAGGGGGACTTTAAGGAATTTGGAATGACTTAGAGACTGGACCTCTGAGTTCATTAGATGATGCCATTTCTTTTTCTTATCTTCTACATAGACAGGAAGGGTGAGTTTGGCTCAGAAGATCACAAGAGTCCTAGTTACAAGACCTTTAAAGGATTTATTGGCCAATCAAACTTGCCAACAAGGATATTTATGTTTGTCTTGGTTTGAAAAGACAGGTGTCTGCTAAGGAAGGCAGGAACCTCCCCTGAAATGGAAAATGTGAACCCCCTTCCTCCAAATTGTTCTAATTTTGAAATGAAGGGGCTCTCAGGGAAAGATATGGGAACAGGGAAAACAGTTCTTTAGTAGGGAAGGGAAAAAACCCCAAACCAATGCAGTAATACAAAACAACACTGACACAGGGCCTGACTCCCTGTGTGTCAGGGTGTTGGTAGCAGTCCCATTAAAGGGTGGCTGCTGTCCTCCTGCAGAGACAGGTGTGGTTCTGTTGGAGCAGTGATCCTGTAGAAGGGTGGAATCTTCCTCTGAAGATCCTGTGGTGGTGTAGATTGGTCGTGTCTTCCTCTGGGAATCCAGTGGGAAAGATGCTGTGGTGTTCCAACTGTCAGATTCTATCCAGGAAGGAATGCTTGGCTCCTCCCCCTGGGCAGAGCTTCTCCCAATGGATGATGTGATTTTATCAGTCATGCAGTGACACTCAAAGGCCCATGAACACAAGGTATTTCCCCGAGGGAGGACTGGTTTGTGGGAGAGATAAAGAAAACTGCCCTACTTCTGACAGATGGCAAATGGAATACACACATTATCCTTCAATCCAAGATATTATCCACCCTTTATTCTCTTTCCATCTGCATCACAATGAAACCTTACACACACTTCTCACTTAAGACTGGGTTTCCTTGTGGTACACATCGGCTTTCTCCATCTTTCTGCATTACTCACCAAGTGCAACCAAGTCCTTGAGCAAAACCAATCCCACAGATGGGTTTGTCTTTGCCTGAGGTGGGATTGATCCAAACAGTCTTTCCTAAAATACCTTTCATATGTACCACAGGGACTTGATCTCCATCCACTGTGTGCAGGGGTTCAGACTGGGCAGGACCAGCTCGATTGATGGGCCCTTGGCTGTTGACCATCCAGGGGGCTTTTGCTAAGTTCATTTCCCAATTTCTAATAGTTCCCCTGCCAAGTGCCTTCAGGGTAGTCTGAAGTAGTCTGTAACACCATTCAACTTTCCCAGCAGCTGGTGCATGATAGGGGATATGGTATATCCATTCAATGCCATGTTCCCTGGCCCAGGTGTTGATAAGGCCATTCTTGAAATGGGTCCCATTGCCCGACTCAATTCTCTCAGGGGTTCCATGTCTCTACAGGATTTGCTTTTCCAGGCCCAGCATGGTGTTCCGGGCAGTAGTGTGAAGCACAGGGCAGGTCTCCAACCATCCAGTGGTGGCTTCCACCATGGTCAGCACATAGTGCTTGCCCTGGCATGTCTGGGGCAGTGGGATGCAGTCCATCTGCCAGGCTCCCCATACTTGTACTTGGACCCCTGCCCACCATACCACAGGGGCTTCACCCGCTGGGGCTGCTTGATCTCAGCACGTCTCACAGTCATGGATAACCTGCAAAGCCCTGTCCATGGTTAAATCCACCCCTGGGTCTTGTGCCCACTTACAGGTGGCATCTCTGCCCTGATGACCTGAGGCATCATGGGCCCATCGAGCTAGGAACAACTCCCCCTCATGTTGCCAGTCTAAGTCTGTCTTTGACACCTCTATCTTTGCTGCCTGATCTGCCTGCTCATTTTTTTGGTGTTCCTCATGAGCCCGACTCTTGGGGACATGGGCATGTACATGATGGATTTTCACAGACAGATTTTCTAGCCCAGAGGCAATGTTTTTCCATTCATCAGCAGCCCAGATTGGTTTTCCGCTATGCTGCTGGTTGGCCTTTTTCCACCTTTCCAGCCAGCCCCACAGTGCATTGGCTACCATCCACAAATCAGTATAAAGGTAGAGCTTTGGCCACTTCTCTCTTCCAGCAATGTCCAGGGCCAGCTGAATAGCTTGGAGTTCAGCAAGTTGACTTGATCCACCTTCTCCTTTGGCAGCTTGAGCAGCCTGTCATGTGGTGCTCCATACGGCTGCCTTCCACTTCCAGTTCATCCCTACGATGCGACAGGAGCCGTCAGTGAAAAGAGCGCAGCGTGTTTCCTCTGCTGGTAATTGGTTGTATGGTGGGGCTTCTTCAGCCCTTGTCGCTTGTTTCTGCTCCTCTTTGTCAGTGAGACTACAGTTTTCACCTTCCGGCCAGTTTGTAATTATTTCCAGAATCCCAGGGCCATTCAGATTTCCAGTACTGTGCGCTGTGTGATGAGAGCAATCCACTTGCTCCATGTGGTGCTGGTGGCATGGTGGGTAGTGGGAATCTTTCCTTTGAACATCCACCCCAGCACTGGTAGTTGGGGTGCCAGTAGGAGTTGTGCTTCCATGCCAATCACCTCCAAGGCCCCTTGAACTCTGTCATAGGCAGCCAAGATTTCCTTCTCTGTGGGACTGGAGTTGGCTTTGGACCCTCTGTAGCTTCGACTCCAAAATCCCAGTGGTCGGCCTCGAGTCTCCCCAGGCACCTTCTGCCAAAGGCTCCAGACAGGCCATTGTTCCTGGCTGCAGAGTAGAGCACGTTCTTCACCTCTGCTCCTGTCCTGACTGGGCCAAGGGCTACTGCATGAGCCATCTCCTGCTTGATCTGGGCAAAGGCTTGTTGTTATTCAGGGCCCCACTGGAAAGTGTTCTTCTTACAGGTGACCAGGTAGAGAGGGCTTACAATCTGACTGTATTCGGGAATGTGCATCCTCCAAAAAACTATGGCGCCTAGGAAAGCTGGTGTTTCTTTCTTGCTGGATGGTGGAGACATTGCTGTGATCTTGTTGATGACATCGGTGGGAATCTGACGCCATCTGTTTTGCCACTTCACTCCCAGGCACTGGATCTCTTGAGCAGTTCCCTTGAC
Source organism: Calcarius lapponicus (assembly GCA_039654755.1). Lineage (NCBI taxonomy): Eukaryota > Metazoa > Chordata > Aves > Passeriformes > Fringillidae > Calcarius > Calcarius lapponicus. The sequence continues at coordinate 503,381 of JBBFKN010000063.1, forward strand.
TTTGCTCTTCTTGATGGCGAAGCCAGCTTTTAGGAGTATCTGGATGATTTTCTCCCCTTTCTCGAACACTTGTGCTGCTGTCTTCCCCCACACAATGATGTCATCAATATATTGCAGATGTTCTGGAGCTTCACCCTTTTCCAGTGCAGCCTGGATCAGTCCATGGCAGATGGTGGGGCTGTGCTTCCACCCCTGGGGCAGTCGGTTCCAGGTGTACTGCACGCTTCTTTAGGTGAAGGCAAACTGAGGCTGTTGGAGTCCATAGGTTGGGGGTTTTTGAGAAAGCTCTGAATAAGACAGGCCTGAGAGCAGTGAAAGACAGTGAAATGCTAAGCCAGCAGAAAAAGTTCTAAGCAGCTTTTGAGACGTGAGAAATAAAACAGTAGGCCTATGTTGAATTGCTTTTCTAGGTTGCAAAAATTATATTTTAAGTATACATTTAGAAGGTTAAATATGAATAAGGCTCTGTGCTCTGTCTTCTGTGAACGAAGCATTGTGTTGAAAAGAAAACTGCTATTGTTTTAGCCGAAAGCTATGTAGGCCTTAAGCCCTTGGAGTAAAACTTCTGTCATTATGCTTTTGCTTTCTGTGATTAGTTGAAACTGAGACTTCGTTTGTCTTATGTTATGCTGTAATGCTAAGCACCTTGGGCACTCTGGTCAAGGAACTGTCAGCATCTTTTGCTGCATTGTTGTAACAATGAGTCTGATGCTGGAAAAATAAAGTTTGAGACACTGATCAAGAATGACCCCGTTCCCGTTCGTGCTGTAAATAAATGGCCGGCACGTCAAATTGAGGCCTGCATTCTGCTGCCAGAGGAATGGAGAGAAACGTGTTAGCAATGTCAACAGTGGCGTACCACTTTGCTGCCTTGGACTCCAGCTTATCCTGGAGTTCCAGCATGTCCGGCCCAGCAGCGCTCAGCGGTGGAGTCGCTTCATTCAATGCACGATAGTCCACAGTCTCCATTCTCTGTCAGACTTGTGCACAGGCCAGATGGGGCTGTTGAAGGGTGAGTGGGTCTTGCTGACCACCCCTTGGCTCTCCAGCTCACGGATCATTTTGTGGATGGGGATCACAGCATCTCGATTTATTCAGTACTGTCGGCGGTGCACTGTTGAGGTGGCAATTGGTACTCGTTGCTCTTCCACCTTCAGGAGTCCTACTGCAAATGGGTTTTCTGACAGTCCAGGCAAGGTGTTCAACTGCTTGACAACCCCTGTCTCTACAGCAGCTATTCCAAAAGCCCATCTGAGTCCCTTCGGGTCTTTGAAATACCCACTTCGGAGGAAGTCTATGCCTAAAATGCATGGGGCCTCTGGGCCAGTCACAATAGGGCATTTCTTCCACTCATTTCCAGTCAGGCTCACCTCAGCTTCCACCAAAGTAAAATCTTGTGATCCCCCTGTCACACCAGCAATAGAAACAGACTCTGTCCCCACGTCTCGATGGGATTAATGTACATTGCGCACCAGTGTCAACCAAAGCTTTGTATTCTTGTGGTTCAGATGTGCCAGGCCAACGAATCCACACAGTCCAAAAAACACGGTTTTCCCCAGCCTCTACCTGGCTAGAGGCAGAGCCCCTCTAAGCCTGGTTATCCTTCGTTACCTGGGCATATGTCTTGGAGGTTCCTTCAAGGGGATCAAAAATATTGTCATTATCATCATATGTGACAGCTCTGTTACTGGCCACTGGAGCTGCTTCCCTTTTGGAACTTCCTCTCTGAGTCTTCAGTTCACGCACCCGCTGTGCCAGAGCAGCAGTAGGTTTTCTGTGCCATCTCCCCATGTTTTCTCCACAATCACGCAGGTAGAACCACAGCTCAGCTCGTGGGATGTACCTTCTCTCACCATCTGGGGAACGTCTGCCTTGGGTACCAGAACCTCTGATCTGTACTGTTGAGATTTGGAGAAAGCCCTCTTTAATCTGCTCCCTGAGCTTCTTATGATTCTCCTTGATCTTGTCTTCTAATTTTTGTAGACGTGTTTCCACCGCTGCAATTCTGGCGTGTGTTGGGCCATGTACTGCATCTGCATATGCTCGGAGCTTCTTTGCCATATCCAGCACAGTCTCCTCACCATCATCCCGCTTCATTATTGCTAAAGCAGAAGCATATTCTCGTGGCCCAAGCCATACAAGTTTTCTCCACATCACAGATGTGCATGGTACCAAGTCTGGATTTACAGTGTTTGTGTCATCTGAGAAGACAAGCTCTGCCACTGCCATTTCCCTCAAGCGTTGAATCCCTTGTTCTATGGTTTTCCACTGGGTTTGCTGCATATAGAGATCATCTGCACACAGGTATCTTTGTGCAACACCTCTCATGACCCGTGCCCAGAGGCTGTCAGGGTTAGTCCCCCTCATCGTTTCGTGGTCAGTGACAGGATCTTGTGACAGGGATCCCAAATGCCTCGCCTCAGTGCCATCTAGAATTGTAGCCTCTCCTGCAGCATCCCAGAGATGGACTAACCAGCTAATTATGGATTCATCAGGTCGTCGGGTGTAATCCTTCCTTAGGCCTTGAAGGTCCTTCAGGGAGTAAGACTCAATATTGGCTCCTGATGCTGTGTCAGTTGCGTTAACTTTGGCTTTTATATCAGGTGGTGTTGAGGGTCCTTCCTCTGGATCATCGTCAGTCGCTGGCCAATTGGTCTTGCTTGTGTGCTTTTTCCTGCAGCAACTGCCAGTGGCTTAGGCTCACTATCTGGTTTAGCTGCTGGCTTAGGCTCACTGTCTGGTTTGGCTGCTGGCTTCGAGCCTGGGCTGTTGGCTGCAGCCTGAGTGACTGTGGTAGCTGCTGCCTTATCTCCCTGCCCCTCTGCTTCTGTCTGCTGCCCTACGGTATCTAACAGAGTGCGATAAGCATAGGCCAGGGCCCAGCTTATTGCAATGAGCCCTTTCTCTTTAGAATCGTCACGGCACTTCTGTTTTAGGTATTTCCCCACCTCAGCTGAGTTCTGAATTTGTTCCTGTGGAAAATCCCAGTCTACAGGATCAGAAAATTCCTTCAGGGTTTGGCCTATATTTTCCCATTCTCCACACCACTCAGGGTTTTTCACGCCTGCATCTGCTTCTGGGTCAGGGGTCTCACCAACTCCTCTGGATATCTCAGCCCTCATTCTAGAGAAGTTGCAGACCATATAGAGGAAGTTTACCAGATTAAATACCAGAAAGATGGTCAGAAAGATGGTCTCTTTAACAGTCAGGGGAAACTGAACATTCTCAAAAAGTGACATAACAGATCCATAGGAGAAGAAGGAAAGGAAAGGCTGGAAAGCCTTATTCCTCCTCTAACAGACTGGGTGTAATTACTAATAAATTCCCAAAACACACTACTGGAATTGGGCTGCAGGGTAGGATGAAGAAACCATGAACCATAAATATCGTAAACAGACGCCAGCATCTTTGTAGACGCTTTATAAATCATTATCACCAAGGCCAGCACAACAGCTATTCCAATCCGTACCCCTCTACCGTAAAAATTACGTGTGATGGACAATATTCCTAGCAACCAGAAAGGTATTGTAACCTCAAAAAAGTCTAGAGCCCAGAGACACATGAAGGCCTCCACCCCAAGAGACATTACAAAATCAAGCAGCATGGCTACTATTGACTGGCACAACAAATGCACAATCAATAGAGCTTTTTTCCACCTTCTTGAGCCCCGCTTTGGGCGCCAATTAATGAATTTGTCCAGGTTTAGAGCAAATTTGGGAAAGAATCCCCCCAAAGGAGCTCTGGTAGGAAAGCCAATTCAATCAGCCCCTCCCCCCAGCTGGTCCGGGAGAAAATATCTCCTTGGAGAAAGGTGGAAAAAACCTGTTTATTAAACAATAAAACATAAACAATATCAAGCTATAAAATCCCTTGCCACTCCAAAAGAGATGACAAACTGAAAAAAGTCCCTCCTCAGGTTGTGGCTCAGCTCACTCAGTCTCTGATCAATTCCCCTGGTGCTGGAAATGTCACAGGCCAGGCCTGGCCCGGTGGGCCACAGGCGTGAGCTGCCGGTTCTCCCCTGGGTGTTCAGTCCAGAGCAGTTTCAAGAGGTCCAAAGAAAAGGAAAAAAAACCCCAAAAATCCAGGGAACTTCTTTGCCTCAGCTAGCTAAACTAACTCAAAGCAAAGGAGAGCTCTGTCCCGCTGTCTGTCTGGCCGCAGACAACACAGTCCAGGAGCAGGAATGGGGAGGAGTGAGTGCAGTGTCTGGAAAAAAACCTGCCGCTTCTTCCTTCCCCCTTCACTCTCTGGAGCACTCTTAAAGGTGCAAAACTCACCATTCAGAATGAGACGATTGGGGATAAAAGCATCATATAGTCAACCCAGGACAGAGATCATCTCCCCTAAGTCTCCACTCATCACTTTACCTCACAAAACTTGCTCTGTTCTCCCTGAGTGCAGCAGAAATGCTGAGTGTTTCTGATATCCAAAAACACTGGAAGAGATATCGGGATGCTTATAAGAAAAACCCCAGAACTCTTGAACACAAAAGGATGTCTGTGTGTGTTTCAGGGAGAGTGTATGGGAAATGGCTTTGATTTTAGTTATAGGGATCTCCTCTAACTCTTCACTATTCTTTTCTCCATGAACAGGTCCCCATGGCCAGCCCCAGCAAATGTCCAACAGCAGCTCCATCAGGCACTTCCTCCTGCTGGCATTGGCAGACACGGGGCAGCTGCAGCTCCTGCCCTTCTGCCTCTTGCTGGGATCTCCCTGGCTGCCCTCCTGGGCAACGGCCTCATCATCAGTGCCGTAGCCTGCGGCCACCACCTGCACACGCCCATGTTCTTCTTCCTGCTCAGCCTGGCCCTCAGCGACCTGGGCTCCATCTGCACCACTGTCCCCAAAGCCAGGCACAATTCCCTCTGGGACACCAGCACCATCTCCTACTCAGGATGTGCTGCACAGCTCTTTTTCTTGCTGTTCTTTATCACAGCAGGGTATTCACTCCTGACCATCATGTGCTACGACCGCTACGTGTCCATCTGCAAAACCCTGCACCACGGGACCCTCCTGGGCAGCAGAGCTTGTGCCCACATGGCAGCAGCTGCCTGGGCCAGTGCCTTTCTCAATGCTCTGCTGCACACGGCCAATACATTTTCCCTGCCCCTGTGCCAGGGCAATGCCCTGGGCCAGTTCTTCTGTGAGGTGCCACAGATCCTCAGGCTCTCCTGCTCACACTCCAACATTCTCAGGGAAGTTGGACTCATCACAGTTAGTGCCTCTTTGGTATTTGGTTGTTTTGTGTTCACTGTTTTCTCCTATGGGCAGATGTTCAGGGCTGTGCTGAGGATCCCCTCTGAGCAGGGACGGCACAAAGCCTTTTCCACCTGCCTCCCTCACCTGGCTGTGCTCTCCCTGTTTGTCAGCACTGGCATATTTGGTCAATTGAAGCCGCCCTCCATGTCCTCCCCATCCCTGGATCTGGTGGTGTCAGTTCTGTACTCAGTGGTGCCTCCAGCCCTGACCCCCCTCATCTACAGCCTGAGGAACCAGGAGCTCAAGGATGCCCTGAGGACAAAGATGACTGGGTACTTTTCAGAAGCAAAGAAGCATTTGTTTTCTGCTGCTTAGTTTTCAGAATGGAATTCACGACTGGCCTGGTCTCTGCCTTCTCAGGTCTTTGGTGATGCCTATGGATTGTTGTTGCCATAATGTTGTGCTCAGTGAAATGTTTCTATTCACCCCTCACCTAATTCTCTGTCTGCCTCTTGAATTGGATCCAGAAGCTCTGTAAACCAGGATCTGTACTATTGTTTCATTTGAACAAAATAAACAACGTTACAGTGCCTTGTTTTTCTGGGATGCCAACTCTGGGACCTGCATGAAGTTATAGGGGGAAAGGGAAGGGTCCCAGCACAGCAGCACTGCCAGGGAGCAGCAGCACTTGGTCCTTTCAGAGCTGCTCTTCCCAAGTCCACACTCTCTTTCCCAGCCCTGCTGTGGGTGCCAGGCCGGAGTGCTCTGTCAGTCAGTCCCTGTCCTGCTGCGTGTCCGTGCTGTGACCACAGGCAGGGACAGGCCCTGGGTGCTGCTGGGACACAGCTGGGCTCCAGCACAGCAGCTCCATCAGCAAAGGGCCTCTCCTGAGAGCAGGGCAGGGAGGCTTTGCCCTCTCTCCAGAGCTGCTGTCAGCAATGTGCCCCAGGAATGCCCTGGCACAGCAAAGCCCAGGGCCTGGGGCAGGGGGGGAGTGTGCAGGGAGCACTCAGCAGTGTCCTGGCACAGCCAGAGCTCCTGGCATGGCCCTCAGGGAGCAGCAGAGCAGGGCCTGGGCTGTGTCTTTGTTCTGGGACAGCCTGGGAAGGTGCCCCAGGGCAATTGTCCCACACCAGCCCCTGCAACCACCATTGCCAGCACTGGCCTCTGCCCACCTGCAGGAGGTTGTTTGTCCCTGCACGGAGGGACACCAAGTGACCAGGCCAGCAGTCTGTGTTTGCTCTGTGCTGAGGACATCTCAGCAGTGCATCGTGTGTGTGTGTGGGGAGATGAACCCCAGTGAGCACAATCAGCAGCACCCAGGGGTGGCACAATTCCAGTGGCACAAACAGTGCCTTGAGGCCACTTCACTCAAGAGGAATGTCCTCTGGGAAACCACCCAAATTCTTTGCCTGGCTGTGCTGAGGAGTGCATGGAGAGAAACATCCAGGGCAGGGAGGCTCCAGGGAAAATGCTCAGGACTGCCATGGACTGCACAGAGAGAGACTGGATAGAGTGAGGGTCTGTGGGGAGAAATCACAGCTGCCTCCCTTCTGAACCACCCTGAGGACGTGGACAGGGCTCTGCTGTGTCCTGGGCACTGAGCTGGCACTGAGGGATGTGGAAAAGGCCTTTGGTGTCAGGGATGTTGAGGAGGCTGGGCAGTGTCACTGTGGGACCTCTCTCAAAGCCCTTGGAAAGGCCAGAGCCATCCCAGAGGGTCCTGGGCACCTGGGATGGTCAGACCTGGAAGCAGTCTGCAAACATGTGGCAGCAGCTCTCTGGCCACAGAGAGCAAGGCACAGTCCTTCCTTCCCAGGCATAGTCCTGGGGAAGGCTGTGAAAAGATCAGAGAAAAGAATGAGAAACAATTCTTATCTTTACTTGCTGCACCTGCTGTTGTGAACATGTGGAATGTGTTATGGAGATTTATTTACCAAAGGGTGATTCCTTAATTGGCCACTGGTGATGGTGTTTTGGATTCAAGGACCAATTGGGTCCATCTGTATGGTGACTGTCTATAAGGGCGATGGGTTTCTTAATAAGTATAGTATAATAAAGTGATTGATCAGCCTTCTGAGAATCATGGAGTCAATGCTAATTATTACCCCTTTGGGGACCCCTGGTTACAGCAAGGGGTGGACCCTGGTGTGACCCGGGGGGAGCTTGCAGTTGGGAAAAGTTGCCTGCAGAAATGGGCATCTGAATTGCTGTGTCAGAAGGTGAAACCCTGGCAGTGTGGGAACTTACGATTTGTCATGAGACTTCCTATGTTGGAAGATGTTCCCTACAGGCTTTTCTGTTGGGCCAGAATTCATGGTTTCCCCGTGGATGTGGAATCCTCACTGGATCTGCAGGCCTGGGACTCACTGGGTCTCTGTCTCTGGGGTGACTCAGGTGAGATGTGAGCGTACCTTGACTACTGTTGATCTGGTCAATGCTTTCCAGAGCTCTAAGGGGCCGGACCCCATGGGAAAGCGCATCCACCTCGGTAGCACATCCCAGTTGGACTGGGAGGAGCGCGTCCCCCGGCGTGGGCGGCCCCGGCCCCTCTGCCACAGCCAGCTGTGGATCTGTTTAGGGACAGCCACCGCTGGCTCACTGCCCCCTGCCCTGCGGGGGAGGCACGGGGGCACTGCACCCAGAGCAGCTTGCTCCCGGCTTCCCAGAGCATGCACAGGAAGGCGTGAGAGACACTCTGGAGCTCCCCTCATTTGCCTCACGACCGTCCCCAGGACAGACATCGGGACCCTGAGGACTCTGATCGGAATTCTGGCCTGCCCGTGGTGGATGAATGCCAAAAATCCTGAGGCCCCTGAGCAGAATTCTGGCCTGCCAAGGGATTGTTTGCAGCTGTGTCTACAGTGACTGCTTCTAGCAGGGCCTGCCGGGGAGGGGGGGGCACGCCCCATGTGCTTGCACCTGCTTCGCAACAATAGCTTGTGAATTTCCCCACCTCTTGGCCTGGTTGGACTTTTCTGGGGTAACCTTTGGTGGTCCCCCCCACAGAAGAGCCATCATCTGCTTTTCAACCACCGTGACGGACGGACTAAGATGGGAGAAGCCTCTCCCTCAAGGACTGAGACACGAAACCCCTCTATGGAGAAGCTCCCCCATCCCAAGGACTGAAACTGAAACCCCCAACACAGGGGAGGTGTCTGGGGGAGCTGACCTGACCAAAGCGAGATATTTGCCTGCAGGTGTGGCCATTGGACCAAGAAGACAATGGTTCTCACCTGCTGCTGAGAACATGGACTGTCTGTACCCATTTTTAATACTTTCTTTCCCCCTCAGCAATTTCAGTAGACTTATTCTTCATTCTTTCCCCCTCAACAATTTCAAGCTTTGTTCCCCCCTCAGCAATGGACTATAATAGAACCTTGAGTTAACCAAGACTTTTGAGATCTTCCCGACGTCACTGGGTGAACTCCATCAGCTGGACTACAAGGACTTTGTCTCTCTATGTTTGGTAGCTATACTCCCTCTTTCTCTCTCCCCCTGTTTTCTATTCTTTTCCTTTCTCTAATTCCTTTAATGCATTTGTTGTGGTCATTCAATAAAGTGCATTTGTTCTGGTTGATACTGCAATCCCCTTTCCGTGTTGGTTTTGCACTCTGAGATCAGTAAGCAAACCATCACGACCGCCGTTGGTGTGAGCGGATGGTGACAGCTGACACCATCAGGAGCAGCAGGCAGAGCGTGAGCGGCATCATCCCCGCGGGGATCCCCAGGGACATCAGCGGGATCCACCACACGGAGCGGTCAGGTGGGAACCCGGCACCAGCTGGTAACTGAGCTTCCATGGACTTCTCTGACAGTGAATGCTTCCACTGCGTGCCAACGGGAAGATGTGGGCCATCCGATGGTCCTTCCAATACATTAATTCTGGGAGACACTTTTCACGGACCTGGACAAATTTATGTCATCCCTGAAGTCCAGACCATCAGCCCAGGGGATGAAATTTTCATACAGCTCTGTTGCACAGAACCTCCTTTTTATCTATCACAAGGGACTCCTATTGCACAAGCATTCCTGTTACCTGAAGACAATCTGGGACAGGTTCCCCTCAACCCCACCATCATGTGGGTGCAGGCTGTGGGCTCCAACAAACCCATCGTGGAGTGTGGCCTGTTCAGCAAAGGGGAGAAGATTTACTGCCCGGGCCTGCTGGACACCAGGGTGGATGTTACCATCATAGCCTGCTCTGGATGGGCAGCAAATTGGGAACTACAGTTCATGGCAGGGATGATTTTGGGGGTCAGAAGGGAGGTGGTTTCCATGAGGAGTAAGAGAAATATTACAGCAGAAGGTCCCAAGGGCAAGATGGCAACCATCCATCCAGCCATTCATGGTGAGAGCACTGATCACCTTTAGGGGCAGGGACCTTCTAGCCCAATGGGGGGCCTCTCTGAAAATTCCCAGTCGGGATTCTTAGAGGGGGCCACTGTGGAGTGCGTAAAACCCACCATCCCACACCTCACCTGGAAACAACAACATCCCGTGTGGAATGACCAGTGGCCCCTTTCTAACACCAAGTTACACGCACTTGAGGCCCTCGTGGAGGAGCAGCTTGCCAAGGGCCACATCACCAAAATCAACAGCCCTAGCCCTTGGAACTCCCCTATCTTTGTTTTAAGAACACCCAGCAAAGATAGGTGAAGGCTCCTCCACAATCTAAAAAAATAAAAGTCATAGAAGACAAGGGTGCCCTGCAGCCCAGCATGCCCCCGCCCTTGATGCTGCCCTGGGACGGGAAACATTTCCTGAAGGAAACAGGACAGGCTGTGGGGATCAGGTGCAGGGCAGAGCCAGAGAAATGAATGACTTTTGCATTTTACAGAGCTGTGCTTTCCCTTGGCTTTGATGGCTGACAATAAATGAACATCCCTCTCTGTCTCTGGCAGCTCCTTCTCCAAGGAAAGCAGGTGGGAGTTGGAGCCAAGGAGCTGGAACCTGCAGGTGCAGCCTGGGCTGGAGGGAGCTCAGATTTGCACAAGGCTGCTCTGAGTGCCAGGGCTTGGATGGGGGAATTGGTGGGGCAGGGGTAGGGACAGAGTCTGATTGATTGTCAGCCATAAAGGGTCTTGATTTTCATATTTATTCCAACTGCATGAGGAGGTACTTGGATTCAGTGGCAATTGGAGATTGCACATATCAATGAATTAACAGGAAAAGAAAATCTAAACAGGACCAAAAAATATTTTCTCACTGTCTTTGTAAATATAATATATTCACTTTGAATGCACTTCTGAAATCTGTCCAATTAACCACGAAATATTTGGAAACATAAATCAGATTATTCCCAGAGGTACAGCTTGTTAAGGTGTTCTGAATGGTAATGAGCTCTGGGGCACTGAATTCCTGAACTGAAGAGCTGAAAGCTGAACAAGCCTCTGGAGAAGTAAAATTCAGCAGCAGCCTCCAAGTTTTTAGAGTGTGTGGAGGACAACTTTTTGTCACAGCTGGTGAGTGAGCCCAGCAGGGGAGGGACCGTGTTGGACCTGTTGTTTGGGATTAGAGATGGGCTGGGGGGAGATGGGGTGGTTGGAGGCAGCTTGGGGCATAGTGACCATGAAATTATAGAGTTCTTAATATTTGGTGAAATCAGGAAGAACATCAATAAGACTCTTACACTGGACTTCTGGAGGGCAGACTTTGGCCTGGTTAGGAGACTTACTCAGAGAGTTCCTTGGGAAGCAGCCCTTAAAAACAAAGGAGTTCAGGAGGGGTGGGTGTGCTTCAAAACAGAGATCCTGTGGGCACAGGAACAGACTGTCCCTGTGTGCTGGAAGATGAGTTGATGAGGCAAACATCCAGCCTGGATGGGCAAGGAGGTTTTAAAGGAATGTAGGAATTAAAAGAGGATGTATCATCTTTGGAAGGAGGGTCAGGTCTCTCAGGAAGTAATTAAGGGGGTTGCTAGGGCATGTAGGGGAAAAATTAGGGAGGCCAAAGGGCAGTATGAACTTAATTTGGCAAATTTTGTAAGGGATAATAAAAAAGTTTTTACAAATACATTAATGGCAAAAGGAAGGGTAAGACCAACCTTAGTCCTTTATTAGATGTGGAAGGGAACTTAGTGACTGCAGATGAGGAGAAGGCAGAGGTGCTGTCCTGGGTTGACTATATGATGCTTTTATCCCCAATCGTCCCATTCTGAATGGTGAGTTTTGCACCTTTAAGAGTGCCTCGGGGAGTGAAGGGGGGGAGAGAAGAAGCGGCAGTTTTTTTTTTTTTTTTCAGACACTGCACTCACTCCCCCACATTCCTCCTCCTGGACTGTTGTCTGCGGCCAGACAGACGGCGGGACAGAGCTCTCCTTTGCTTTGAGTTAGTTTAGCTAGCCGAGGCAAAGAAGTTCCCTGGATTTTTGGGGTTTTTTTCCTTTTTCTTTGGACCTCTTGAAACCTGCTCTGGACTGAACATCAAGGGGAGCACCAGCAGCTCACACCTGTGGCCCACCACCCCAGGCCTGGCCTGCGACACTCCAGCACCGGCAGAACCCATCAGAGACTGAGTGAGCTGAGCCACAAGCTCGGGAGGGACTTTTCTCAGTTTGTCATCTCTTTTAGAGTGGCAAGAGATTTTATTGTTTGATATTGTTTAGATTTTATTGTTTAATAAACAGTTTTTTTCCACCTTTCTCCAAGGAGATATTTTCTCCCGGACCAGTTGGGGGGAGGGGCTGATTGAATCAGCTTTCCTACTGGAGCTCCTTTGGGGGGATTCTCTCCCAAATTTGCTCTAAACAAGGACAGGTGCTTAACGCCTTCTTTGCCTCGGTCTTAAGTGGGAAGGCTTGCCTTCAGGATAACTGTCCTCTTGGGCTGGTAGATGGTGCCAGGGAGCAGAATGATCTGCCCGGGCCAGGGGCTGCACTGCCAGCCCAGAGCCACGCGGGGATCGCCCAGCACCGGCAGGGCTGGCAGGGAAACCGGCAATGGGGGAGCACCAATGGGCAATACGAGAGCTGGGCGTGCTCCAGCAGCCTGGACATGTTGGGAGCATGGACAGGGGGGACCCATGGACACCCCAGGACCCTGAAACAGGGACCCCAGACAGTGCTGACCCCTGGGACGCCTGTGATGCCAAAGTGGTGAGCCCAGAGAAGGGGAACCTGCGGGATTGCCAGGAGCCCCAGCAGCCCAGAGAGGGGAACACCAATACAAACTTGACCCAGAGCAACCCAGACAGGGGCGGCCTCCAGGAGCCCAAAGTGGAGAGACCAGAGAGGGGAAACTCAGGGTTGGGTGGTTTTCCTGAATCTTGGTTGTTTGTATATTTTGAAGGACTGAATCTTGGTGTTTTGGAGGTTTATATGGGTGGCAGATTCCCGGTGACTCCTAGAGATGGACTTGGGCAGGAGGAACCCGCTAACCCAATGTGCTCATACATTGTATTTTTCCCCAAACCAGGACTTCTCTTTCCCAAACCTTGGCTGGATGGAGAAGGAGGCTGTGAGGAAGAGGAAGATGTCCCAGGACATCCGGGCTGGTGAGAAGGAAGTCATTGCCCCTTTCCCCCTCTCTCCTGCTCCATCTCCCAGCCCAGCTTGGCCCCTGGCTGCAGGACAATCCTGCTGCTGACGCTGTCCTGCCAGGGATGCACTGGGAGGATCTCCTCCCCTCTGGCATGGAGGCAAATCCCATCCTCTCCTTGTCCTTCCTCCCCCAGACAAGGAGCTGAGGACGGAGACCAGGGAGGACAAATCCCCACGGTATAATCTCATGGAAGAGGCTGTTTTGAGCAACTCCACCGCACAGGAATCAAACAGGAAGGAAAATCCCTGGAGATCCCTCCGGAGGAGGGGCTGCAAACCCAGCCCCGGGTGCTCTACATGAGGAGGAAAGAGCCACCCTGAGCCAGGAAGGTGGACAGAGCTTCAGCCAGAGCTCGGAGCTGGTGGCCCATGAGCGGTTTGGAGTGTGGGAAGAGCTTCAGGCAGAGCAACACCCTGATCTGCCACCAGATGATCCACACTGGGGAATGGCCCTATGGGTGTGGCAAGCGTGGCAAGTGTGGGAAGGGCTTCAGGTGCAGCTCCACCCTCATCATCCACCAGTGCATCCACACTGGGGAGAGGCCCTACCAGTGTCCTGAGTGTCTGAAGAGGTTTCAGAGCAGCTCCCATCTCCTCCTGCATCAGCGGATTCACACGGATGAGAGGCCCTTCCACTGCCCTGACTGTGGGAAGGGCTTCAGGCACAACTCCACCCTCATCAGGCACCGGCGCATCCACACCGGGGAGAGGCCCCACGAGTGCCCTGAGTGTGGGAAGAGCTTTAGCCAGAGCTCTCACTTGAACAAACACCAACAGAGGCACCGGTAAGGGAAGCCCTGGAATGACTCAACTGGAGGAGAAGCTTCATGCACTGCTCCAGCTTCATCCCCTATTGGAGGATCCACGTTGGGAAGAGCTCTAGTGATCCATGTTCCCTGTGATCCATGCTGGGAAGACACCTGTCCCTTTTTCTGCCCCTGCCAATGACATGATGGGAGATGGAAGAACATGAGGGTCTGGCCATGGCCGTGTCATTGCAGTCACTCCCACCTCAGGTCATTGCCAGGAACAGGAAAGGGACTCTCTCTCTCCCGGAGGAGAAGGGTGTCCTTTCCAGGCAGGAGGAAATACATGGCTGGGAAGAGCCAGTCGGTGGGGATGTAGTTTTCCCTGTCAGTAGCTTTTCTTATCCCTTCAGTTATCAATATTATTTCTGTTCCTGTTTGTTCTCCATCTTGTTGCTGTTCCCAGTAAATTATTCTTATCCCAGCCCAGGATCTTTGCCTTTTATGCTTTCCATGGGAGGTGGGAGGGCAGTGAGGGCAGCACAGTTTTAACAGAAGCAGGAATTTGAGGAATCCCATTCCTGAACCCTGACCCGTGGAAACCGAGCATCCCAGCTGGTGCCAGCCCTGGTGGCCTTGGCAACAGCCTTGGGAGCAGGTCCCTGGCTGGGGCTGTGGGAGCCTCTTCCCTCTGGTGCCCAGGGACAGGAGTGGAGGGAACGGCTGCAGCTGAGTCGGGGCAGGCTCAGCTTGGATGTCAGGAAAAGGTTTTTGCCCAGAGGCTGCTGGGGCCCTGCCCAGGCTCCCCAGGGAAGGGTCCAAGCTCCAGGGCTCTCTGAGCTGCAGCAGCGTTTGGACAGCGCTGCCAGGCCCAGGCTGGCATTGTTGGGGTGTCCTGTGCAGGGCCAGCAGTTGGACTGGAGGATCCTGATGGGTCCCTCCCAGCTCAGCCCATTCTGTGCTTCTGGGATCCCGTGAGCCTGGGGATGGGGCTGCCAATGGTTGCCATGGCAACGGGCTCTGGCTGCAGGCCTGAGCTGGTGTCCATGGCAACCACCCCTGGCATGGGGTCTCCATGGAGCTGCCGAGGGACTGAGCATAGCAACAGGGGGCTGGGGATTGTTGCCATGGAAACTGACCCTAGCAACAGGGGCTGGGGATGGTTGCCATGGAAACTGACCATAGCAACAGGGGGCTGGGGATGGTTGCCATGGAAACTGACCCTAGCAACAGGGAGCTGGGGACTGTTGCCATGGAAACTGAGCATAGCAACAGGGGGGTGGTCATGGTTGCCATGGGAACTGACCATAGCAACCGGGAGCTGGTGATGGATGCCATGGGAACTGACCATAGCAACATGAGGTGGTCATGGTTGCCATGGGAACTGACCATGGCAACCGGGAGCTGGTGATGGATGCCATGGGAACTGACCATAGCAACAGGGAGCTGGGGATGATTGCCATGGAAACTGACCATAGCGACAGGGAACTGGTGATGGTTGCCATGGAAACTGACCATAGCAACAGGGGCCTGGGGATGGTTGACATGCAATGGTGATGGCTGCCAGTGGCACTGCTGCCATTCTCTGCTGCTGCTGCTGGGGCACTCGGGGCTCTGGCTGAGCAGCAAAGGTGACCCTGAGCCAGGAGCTTTCCTTGGCTGCAGCAAAGCCTCGGCACCCAAAGCCCTTCCTGGGGCTGTGCCCTGCGCCAGGAGGGATTGTACCAGCGGAGCTGATCCGAAATTCCTTCTCCCAGGCAGTTTTAGGAGACACAACATGGAAAAGCCAGAGCCCACTCTCAGCTCTGCACAGCCCTCCAGGAGAATCCTGAGTGTGAAGCAGCCTGGGAACAGGGTTTAGTGTCAGGGGAGGGGAACTCAGAGCCCTTTTCTGCCCTGTGGGCTGAGGCTCTGCATTTCCAATGGCCCTGCTGCTGCCAAAGGGGCCTTTTTGGCTCAGCTGAGAACAGTTCTGCTGAGAGCCTGTCCTAAACCTGCTGGGGTGTCACACACAGGGCAATGCTGGGGCTGTCACTGCTGGGGTGTCACACACACACAGGGAACGCTGGGGCTGTCACTGCTGGGGTGTCACACACAGGGGAACGCTGGGGCTGTCACTGCTGGGGTGTCACACACAGGAACGCTGGGGCTGTCACCGCTGGGGTGTCACACACACACAGGGCAACGCTGGGGCTGTCACTGCTGGGGTGTCACACACAGACAGGGAACGCTGGGGCTGTCCCCGTGGGGTGTCACACACACACAGGGGAACGCTGGGGCTGCCCCACTCCTCTCCTGTCCCCAACAGCTCTGCCAGCGCCTCGAGGGAACACAAAGGCTGAGCCAAAGGGTGAGAATTGCAGAAGGGGCTGAGCTGGAAGGGACCCAACGGGATCACAGAATCACAGAATCAGAGAATCAGAGAATTACAGGGTTGGAAGAGACCTTCAAGACCATCAAGTCCCACCCATGCCCTAACACCTCAACTAAACAATGGCACCATGTGCCCCATCCAGTCCTTTTTTAAACACGTCCAGAGATGGTGACTGCATCACCTCCCCAGGCAAATTAATCCAGGACTTTATCACTCTGTGAAAACCCTTCTTCCTAATATCCAACCTATATTTCCCTTGGTACAGCTTAAGATTGTGTCCTCTGGATCTGTCAGTTGCTGCCTGGAGAAAGAGACTGACCCCCACCTGACTACAACCTCCTTTCAGGAAGGTGTGGGGAGTGGTAAGGTCACCTCTGAGCCTCCTTTTCTCCAGACTGAACAACCCCAGCTCCCTCAGCTGCTCCTCACAGGATTTGTGTTCCAGACCCCTCACCAGCCTTGCTGCCCTTCTCTGGACACGCTCCAGCCCCTCCATGTCCCTCCTAAGTTGGGGCACCCAGAACTGGACACAGCACTCAAGGTACGGTGCCAGTACAGGGCAACAATGCCAAGTACACCAGAGCCAGGTACAGGTGGAGAATGATCTCCCTGCTCCTGCTGGCCACACTGCTCCTGATCCAGGCCAGGAGCCCTTGGCCCTCTTGGCCACCAGGGCACTCTGCTGGCTCATGTTCAGCCAGCTGCCAACCAGCACCCCCGGGTCCCTTTCTGCCTGGCACTGTCCAGCCACACCGTCCCCAGCCTCTGGCCTTGCAGGGGGTTATTGTGGCCAAAATGCAGGACTCGGCACTTGGACTTAATTAACTTCATCTCACTGGACTCTGTCCATCCCTCCAACTATTCCAGGTCTCCATGCAGAGCCCTCCTACCTTCCAGCAGATGGACACACGCTGCCAGCTTAGTGACATCTGCAGATTTATTAATGAAAGACTCATTTCCCTCTTCCACATTGGCAATAAAAATATTGAACAGGGCTGGCCCCAGCACAGAGCCCTGAGGGACACCCCTGGTGCCTGGCTGCCAGCTGGATGCATCACCATTCACCATCACTCTCTGGGCCCATCCAGCCAGTTCTGAGCCCAGCACAGAGTGCTCCTGCCCAAGCCATGGGCTGCAGCTTCTCCAGGAGTGTGCTGTGGGAGACAGTGCCAAAGGCCGGGCTGGAGTCCAGGCACACAACATCCACAGCCTTTCCTGCATCCACCAGCAGGGTCACCTGGTCATAGAAGGAGTCCAGGTTGGTCAAACACAACCTACCCCTCCTAAACCCCTGCTGGCTGGCTCTGATACCCTGGCCATCCTGGAAGTGCTGGGCGATAACACTCACTAGAAACTGTTCCATTGCCTTACCGGGTACTGAGGTCAGGCTGACTGGCCTACAATTACCAGGATCCTCCTTCCCACTCTTGTTGTGAATGGGCATCACATTGGCCAGCTTCCAGTCATCTGGAACCTCACCAGTGAGCCAGGACTGTTGGTAAATGATGGAGACTGGCTTGGCAAGCTCAGCTGCCAGCTCCCTCATCACCCTGGGGTGGATCCCATCTGCTCCCAGGGATTTATGAACATCCAAGCAGCACAGCAGTTCTCTGAGTGCCTCCTCCCGGATAACACGGGGCCCATTCTGCTCCCTGATGCTCCTCTATGATGCTGTAGCTGCTCAGTGACCTCACACAACAAACTCTGTGATGTCATAGCCCAATCTGTGACCTCACACAGCAGTCTGTGCTGTCACACAGCCCTTGCTGCCATCCCAGCTCTCTGTGCCTCTGTGACACAGCCCCAGAGGTGCTGCTGTGACACAGCCCCCTCTGGGCCATGCCCCAGCCCTGCCAGTGCTGAGCACCTGTGAGCTCAGTCTGTGCCCTGCTGGTGGAACCAAGGGTCCATTGTGGCACTGCGGAACCTCACGGAACCAAGGTGACCGTGTGCTACTGCGGAACCTCATGGAACAAAGGGACCATGGTGACACTGCAGAACCTCATGGAACCAAGGTGACTGTGTGCTACTGTGGAACCTCATGGAACAAAGGGACCATGGTGACTCTGCAGAACCTCACGGAACCAAGGTGACCGTGTGCTACTGCAGAACCTCATGGAACAAAGGGACCATGGTGACAATGTGGAACCTCACGGAACCAAGGTGACCATGTTCTACTGCGGAACCTCATGGAACAAAGGGACCATGGTGGCACTGCAGAACCTCATGGAACCAAGGTGACCGTGTGCTACTGCAGAACCTCATGGAACAAAGGGACCATGGTGACACTGCAGAACCTCATGGAACCAAGGTGACCGTGTTCTACTGTGGAACTTTGTACAACAAAGGGACCATGGTGACACTGCAGATCCAAGGAGATCATTGCGACCGAGGAACCTCATAGAGCCAAGAGTCCATTGTTCCACTGTCGGGCCCTGTGGAACCAAGGGGAGCACAGTGACTTTGGGGGCCTCATGGAACAATGGAGACTCTTCTGACACTTTGGGACCCACGGGAACCAAGGGGCCATGATAGAATGGCAGGGTCTCGTGGAATCAAGGGGACTACAGTGAACACTGTGGGTCTCCATGGGATGAAGGGTCCGATGAAACCAAGGATAGCCTTGTGACACTCTGGGGCATCATGGTGAATCATTAAAACTGAAAATCACGGACAAAGACTCTCTAACTGGTCAAAGTTAGAAAGTGGCATGTTTATTACGCCGGTGGGCAGCACGGGGGTCGTTCCTGACTGCGCCATGCAAGGATTTTTGCCTTCTACTTATTTCCCAAAATAATACATATGCACAACCCCAGCAGCTCCCATCCCCGCTGTGTATAAAATTAGGTCATTAGTCTTTTACATGTGCGCAATTCTTCTCTTGAATCGGGTCAGTAGTCTCGAATTGGGTCAGGGGTCCCAGTAATGAAGACAGGAATGACAGGAATATCTTCATCAGGTCTCTGTGACCCTTTGGCACAATCCAAGGTCCCCTGCTTCATGATGGATTGACACAGAGTCCAGGTCCTGGGCATTGTTCTACTGGTTTCAGTATGTTCCTATAATGGTTCACTTGCTCCACTTCCTTCTACAAATGAGTTCATAATATAACAATTAGCTTTAGCTTAAGCATCTAATAATCATTAACCTATCCCTGGTGTATCTAACTTCAATATGAACTGGTTCTAACCCTCAACAAACATCTCAACCCTTTAAAATAATGATTCAGAAGAAGTTAGGCTTCTTCCTTTTATGCCCTATAGCTGGTCTAGTATTTCTTGCTTGTTTGATCCCGTCTCATGCGGCTCATCACCAGTGTAGTCCAAGGCATGCAAGTAGAGACCATGCCCATGGACCAAGAGTTGACTAAATCCAAAACGGCTCAAAGGATTATGGTGTAAAAGAAACAAAATAATATGGAAGACCCCTTCAAAGAAGTAAGACTGATTTGTGAAAAAAAATAAGAGAATAATGAAGGCTAGAAAACAAGGAATATTGCACAAGCCAAATGATTTATAGAAAGAAAGAGGGAGGATTGTGAAAAATGCACATAATATGATGGGCTCCTTGCAAATATTAAAAGGAATACTATATGTGTTATGTTGGAAAGTTATTTGTATTAATTTGTAGTACTGTATTAATCCTTTTTAAGTAGTGTGGTAAATATAGTTTTAGGCTATAACATAATATTAAAATAGAAACAATGCAATGTAAGATACTTTTTCTAACTAGCTGAAGGAATGGACACGATAATCAAGAAATTCTTTGCACAGAGAAAAAAACAAGACACCAAAATCTCAAGAGAAGAATTATCTCCTTATTAGGAAGAACCAGAATTTGAGGAGCCAAAACAATGATTTACAAGATGAGGGAGGAAGTCGACAATAACCAGAAATACCCTATGTTTGAAAAGAAATTTTGAATAATGTATGAGATATATAAATATGCAACAGGCTATTGCTTTTAAGGGTTAATCCTTTGTTAGAGAGGTGTGCTTTTGTGTGGCAGAGAGCAAAACACACTCAGACATCTGTAATTCTTTACTTTTTATTGTCCTTTATTGTCCTAACACTGATTGTCCAAATCCTTATACCTCTGATTTTTATTACTATTAAACCTTTAAAATTTAAAAAAAAGTGATTGGCGTTTTTCACAAGATAAAGCAGAAGAAAATTAAGGCCAAACCAAAAGGAGAAGCAGCCAGGTGTGTTCCCAACATGGATCACATCACAGGGAATGTGGCTCACCAGGGCTGTGCCCAAATGCCTCCTCCAGTGGGGGATGGAGCTGGAGCAGCACACGAACCTCTTCCTGCACTCGGGGCACTCACAGGGCTTCCCTTACCGGTGCCTCCGTTGGTGTTGGGTCAAGTTAGAGCTCTGTGAGAAGCTCTCCCCACACTCGTCACACTCATAGGGCCTCTCCCCAGTGTGGATCCGCCGGTGGTTGATAAGGGTGGAGTTGCGCTTGAATCCCTTCCCACAGTCAGGGCATTGGAAGGGCCTCTCCTCTCTGTGAATCTGATAGTGCCGGAGGAGATGGGAGCTGGCTTTAAACCTCTTCCTGCATTTATCACACTCGTAGGGCCTCTCCCCAGTGTGGGTCTTTTTGTGGACGATCAGGCTGGAACGCTGCCTGAAGCTCTTTCCACATTTCCCACACCTGTGTGACCGTTTTCCAGTGTGGATGTCACAGTGCTCAATCAGGTGGGACCTCTGCCTGAAGCTCTTCCCACACTCCCCACAGTCGTAGGGCCGTTCCCCTGTGTGGGTCGTCTGGTGCCTGATCAGGGTTGAGCTCCGGGTGAAGCTCTTCCCACATTCCTCACACTCGTGGGGCCTCTCTCCAGTGTGGATGCGTCGGTGCATAACAAGATGGGAGCTGTGCCTGAAGCCCTGCCTGCAGCTGGGGCAGCGGAAGGGCCTCTCCTCTGTGTGCGTGTGCTGGTGCATGAGGAGATGGGAGCTGGCCTTAAATCTCTTCCTGCATTGATCACACTCGTAGGGCCGTTCGCCAGTGTGGGTCCTCTTGTGCCTGATCAGGGTGGAGGTCTGGCTGAAGCTCTTCCCACACTCCCCACACTCGTAGGGCCGTTCCCCAGTGTGGGTCCTCTGGTGGCTGATCAGGTTGGAGCTCCGGCTGAAGCTCTTCCCACACTCCCCACACTCGTAGGGCCTCTCCCCAGTGTGGATCACCTGGTGCTTGATCAGGCTGGAGCTCTGGCTGAAGCTCTTCCCACACTCCCCACACTCGTAGGGCCGTTCCCCAGTGTGGGTCCTCTGGTGGCTGATCAGGGTGGAGCTCCGGCTGAAGCTCTTCCCACATTCTCCACACTCGTGGGGCGTCTCCCCAGTGTGGATGCGTCGGTGCGTGACAAGATGGGCGTTCTGCCTGAAGCCCTGCCCGCAGTCGGGGCAGCGGAAGGGCCTCTCTTCTGTGTGCGTGCACTGGTGCAAGAGGAGATAGGACCTGGTCTTAAATCTCTTCCTGCATTGATCACACTCGTAGAGCCATTCCCCAGTGTGGGTCCTCTGGTGCTTGATCAGCTCGGAGCTCCTCTGGAAGCTCTTCGCACACTCCACGCATGTGTGGGGCTTCTCCCTATCATGACCCTGCTCATGGAGCACCAGCTCCAAGCTCTGGCTCCATCTCCGGCCACTTTCCCAGCCCAGGCTGGCTCTTTCCCCCTCAGATCCCTGCCAGCTGCCTTTGCAGCCCATCCTCGTGTGGCATCTCCAGGGCTTTTCCTCCCCGTTGGCTTTCTGCGCCGTGGAGCCGCTCAAAACGGCCTCTTCCACCAGGTTCTGCTGCGGGCATTTGTCCTCCCTGCTCTCCATGCTCAGCTCCTGCTCTGGGGGAGGAAGGACAAGGACAGGATGGGATTTGCCTTCGTGCCACAGGCAAGGGCAAGGAGATCCCCCCAGGGCTGTGCTGCAGCCGGGGCCGTGGTGGGCTGGGAGATGGAGCAGCACAGAGGAGAAAGGGGCACTGACTTCCTCCTCACCTGCCTCAGAGTCCCGGGGCATCTTCCTCTTCCTTACAGCCTCCCAGGGGTTGGCAATGGGAAATCCTGCTTTGGGAAAACAAGGGATGAGCACAGTGAGTTTGAAGGTCCCTCTGCCCCAGTCTATTTCTACAAGTCACCGGCCATCTGGGCTCCAGAAAAACCTCCCAGACACCAAGATTCAGCCCTGAAAAAGCCTCCCAGGAGTTCCCCGTGCTGGGTCCCACCCCTCTGGTGTTCGGGGGCTCCCCCCTGTCCCAGCTCTGGGGGGTCACTATTGGATTGGGGGTCCCCCTTCTCCTTGGTTCTCGCCCTGCCCAGGCTGCTGGCAGTGCCAGCAATGCCAAAAGCTCCCCCCTCTTGGCTCTCCCCATTTCGGGATGCCGGGGCTGTTTGGGCTCCCGGGCTCCCTTCTCCCCTCATTCTCTGCTCTGGGCTGCAGCGGCTCCAAGGAGTCCCCCCCCGCCCCTCTCCAGGCTCTTGAGGCTCCCGCCAATGGCGCCGCTCCCCCCTCTCTTGGCTCCCCACTTTGGGCTCCTGGGGACACAGGGCTCTGCTCCTCCAGGCTGCCTCTGCCGGCAGCCGCCACCGGCACCCCCTGATGTCCCCCCGAGGGGCCTTTTCCACTCAGCCTTGGACTTCTTCATTCTCCAAACATCCCCCCAAAAACCCAACTGGAAGCAACTGGGAGTGACTGGGTACATGCTGGAGGGAACTGGGATACACTGGGACATACTGGGAGGGACTGGAACAAAAGTGAGGGTGAAAGAGAACAACTGGAACCATGTGGAGCACAACTGGTTCATACTGGCAGGGACTGGGAGCACACTGGGCTCATCTTCGGATCATACTGGCAGGGACTGGACTAATACTGGGAGTATCTGAGAGTGACTGGGAACACAGCCTGCACATCATCCCCCATACTGGGCCTGACTGGGAGATACTGGGAGCACGCTGGGAGCAAATGGCATCGTACTGGGACTGACTGGGTTGATCTAGGAAGCAACTGGGACCATGATGGAAGCAACTAGGACCACACTGGGAGGGCTGGCATGTGACTGGGATCAAACTGGAGCTTCCTGGGATCATATTGGGGTTGAAAGGGAGCAACTGGGATCACACTTTGGTCTGCTGGGAGCAACTGATAGAAACTGGGATCATGGTGCAAGCAAACTGGAGGAACTGGGAAGGACTGGATGTATGCTGGAGGCAACTGGGATATATTGGACATGACTGGGGGATCATCCTGGGAGAACTGACACCTTACTGGGGCCACTGGCAGTGTCTGGAAATGACTACAGACATGCTGGGGGCAACTGGGATATACTGGGAGTGTCTGTAACCATACTGGGGGCACTGGAACCACACTGGGAACAACTGGGATGCTGCTTGGGGAAACAGAATCTACCCTGGAGGCAACTGGGCACAACTGGGACCCTGCTGGGAGGGACTGGGACTATTCTTGGGGAAACTGGGATTATAATGGGAGGAACTGGGAACATCTGGAATTATGCTGGGAGCAACTGGGATCACACTGGGATCACAGTGAGAGCAGCTGAATCCATACTGGGTTACACTGGGATCTCATGGAGAGCGACTGGAATCATAATGGGATTGACTGGGAGAGGCTGGTTCTGTGGATTTTGGGGGGTTTGGATTTTGGGAGATTTTATTGGCATTTTAACGGGGAGTTTTTCTGGGGGTGTTTAGGGGTTTATTGAAATTTTTTTTGTCTTTTTTAAATGTTGGGGGTTTTACTGGGATTTTTTAGGATTCTCAGAAATTCTGGGGGTTTTATTGGGATGTTTAGAAGATTTTGGGGCATTTTATTGGAATTGTGGTGCCATTTAGGGGAATTCATAAGGGATTTGGGGGTTTTGGGGATTTTTGGTGGGACCTGGGGGATTTGGTGGGGTTTTTTGGTATTGCGAGGATTTCTTTGGATCTTGGGGGAGATTTTGTCTGACTTTTGATGGCTTTGGGGACATTTTTGGGGGATTTGTGGAGTTTAATCAGGATTTTTGCGGTGATTGGGATTTCAAAGGATTTTGTGGGCTTTTATTGGGATTCTAGGGTGCTCTAATGGGATTTTGAGAGATTTAATAGGGATTTAGTGGGTTTGATTGGGACTTTTGGGGCTTTTAAGGAGATTTTGGTGCCTCTCAGCCCTTCCCCACACCCAGGGAATGCCCCAAAGACCCCCTAAAATTCTCTGAAGCCCCACAAAATCCCCAAAAATTACAAGAAAACCCTCCAAAATGCCAGAGAATCTGCGAAAATCCCAGTGGAACTCACTAAAACAAAAAAAAACTCCCAAAAACTTCAATAAATTCTCCCCCCCCCCAAAAAACCCCCAAAACCCCAAGAAAAACCCCCAGAATCACGTAACCCTCTCAAAACCCAATAATTCCCCCCAAACTCCCAACCAAGTCCCCCAAAAGCCCAAAAAAGCCACCCCAAAATCCAGAAAAACCCTCCCAAACCCCAAAATCCCCACAAATCCCCCCAGACTCAGTGGGGCCGTCCTGGATCAGGGGGCACCGGCCAGTGGAACAGGAGCCACTTCAGGAGGCCCTCGGAGCTTTTTGGGGACGGGGCACCATGGGAGACCTCCCAAAAACCGGGGGGGGGGGGGGGGGGGGGGCGGGGAACCCCTGCTGTGCCCCCTCCCCCTGAAACCCCCAGACCCCAGTTCAGGGTGGGCCTGGGACACCCGGGACCCCCAAATCTCCCCCAAGACCCCCAGAGCTGCCCAGGCTTGGCCAAGGACCACTCTGGACCCCCAAACCCTCCCCAAGACCCCCAAAACCTTCTCAGGATGCTCAGACCCCCCCCCAGTTCTCCCCAAAATTCACCTCAGACCCACCTGAGACTTCCCCAAAGCCATCAGACTGCCCCAAATCCCCCTCAGACTACTCAATTCCCCCTAAACCCTATGAAATCCCCTCAGACTCCCCCAAATTCCCCCCAAACACACTGCACACCACCCAGAACCCCTCAGAACCCACAGTTCCTCTCACAATCTGCCCAAATCCCCTCAGACCTTCTCAAGCACCCCCCAAAGCTCCCTAAAGCCCCCTCAGACCCTGTCATTCCCCCCAAACCCACTGCACACCCCCCCTATTTCCCGTCAATTCCCCCAAAAATCCCCAATTTCCCCTCAGACCCGCCCCAAACCCCCCAGTTTCGCCCCAGCTCCACCTCAGCTCCTCCTCAGCCGCTCTCCACTCACAACCTCCAGCCTCAGCTGCGCCCACGGTGTCCCCCAGCCAATAGCAGTGCGCCCCGCCGAACCAACCAATCACTGCGCTGCATGTCCTGAAACCAACCAATCACAGCGCGGCTCCCCTCAGCAATGCCTGCCTCCCCCGCGCCGCCCCAGCCAATCAGAGGCGAGCCAGAAGCAGCGCCCCCTCCCCTGCCGCTGCTGGGACCCCCCGGGCTCAGGACAGGAGCGGGAGGGGCCTGAGAGGGGATTGGGGGGGGAGGAGGGGAGGGTCCGGGGGGTCTGGGGGGGCTTTGGGGAGGGGTCTGGGGGTTTGGGGGGTCTGGGGGGGGTCCTGGGGCACTGTGGGGGAACCTGGGGGGTGTGGATGGGTCCTAAGAGGGGTCTCGGTGGGGAGGTTGTGGGAGGGTGTGGGGGAGTTTTGGGGAGGGGTCGTAGGAAGGTCTTGGGAGGGTCTGGGGGTGTTGGGATGGTCCTGGGGGGAGTTTGGGGAGGGCTCCGGGGGGTCCTGAGGGTGTCCTGGGAGGGTTTTGGGGAGGGGCGTTGGGGGCTCTGGAAGGGTTTTGGGAGAGGGTCTGGGGGGGTTTGGGGAGGGGCTGGGGGAGCCTGGCAGGGTCCTGGGTGGGGTCTGGGGAAGGGTCTGGGGGCTCTCAGGAGGTCCTGGGGGAGATTTGGGGGTCCCAGGAGGTCCCAGACGCACCCTGAACCGGGGTCTGGGGGTTTCAGGGGGAGGGGGCACAGCAGGGGTTCCCCCCCACCCGCCCAGGTTTTTGGGGGGTCTCCCATGGTGCCCCCTCCCCAAAAAGCTCCGGGGGCCCCTGAAGAGGCTCCTGTTCCACCGGCCGGTGCCCCCTGATCCAGGACGGCCCCACTGAGTCTGGGGGAATTTTGGGGGGCTTTTTCGGGGGGATTTTGGGAGGGGTTTTGGGGATTTTGGGGGGGGGGGTTTGGGATTTTGTTGTTTAGGGGAGACGTTTTGGGTTTTTGAGAACTACTGGGTTTTGGTGGGGGTTGTGGATTTGAGGGGTTTTGGATTTTGGGAGAGTTTATTGGGGTTTTGCAGGGGGTTTGGTTTTTTGGGGGAGATTTATTGAAATTTTTGGGAGTATTTTTTAATTTTGGTGGGTTCCACTGGGATTTTGTGGGATTCTCTGGGGTTTTGGAGGATCTTATTGTAATTTTTAGGGGATTTTGGGGGTCTTAGTGGAATTTTGGGGAGCCTTGGGTGGTCTGAGGGGGCTTTGGAGTTGTCCCTGGTTGTGGGGAAGGGCTGAGAGGCACCAAAATTTCCTGAAAGTCCCAATAAAACCCATATTATCCCAATTAAATCTCAAAACATCCCATCAGAATACCTTAGAATCCCAATAAAAGCCCACAAAATCTCTTGATATCCCCCCCCCATAATCCGAATTAAGCCCCACAAATCCCCCAAAAATGTACCTAAAACCACATGAAGCCCCACAAAATCCCCCAGAAGACCCAAAGAAATCCTGGCAACACCCAAAAAAGACCACAAAACCCCCCCAAATCCCACAAAAATCCCCAAAAAAACCCTAAAAAATTCCTCAAAAAACCCTGACCTCCAAAGAATCCCACAAAATGCCTCCATAATTCCAAGAAAACCACCCAAAATCTCCCAAAAATTCCAATAAAACCCCCTAAAGTAAGAGAATCCAAACAAATCCCCACAAAATATCAGCAACCCCCCTCCAAAATTAAAAAAAAACCCAAAAATTTCAAAAAACCTCCAATCACACCCAGAAAAAAAACCCCCCAAAACAACAATAAACCCTCAAAAACCCAAACCCCCCAAAACCCACAAACCCCCCCACAATTCCCCAACTCCCCCCACACCCAGTCACTCTCTCCAAAACCCCAATAATTGCCCCTGAGCTCCCAGCAAACTCCCCCAGCCCACAGAGCCCCAAATGCCGCAGCCCTGCCCAGCCCTCCCTGGTCCCTCCCAGTCCCGCCCAGGCCCGTCCGGGGCCGCGGCCAAAACTGCCCGGAGCGAACGCGGCGGGCCCGGAGCGAGCCCGGAGCCCATCCCGGGCTCGGCCTCAGCCTCGGCCCCTCGGGGGCATTTGGGGCCGGCCTGGGCAGGGTCAGGGTGGGCTCAGATCCCTGGCAGGGATTCCCAGCCTGGCCGGGGGGATTTTAGGCCCCTTTGGCTGATTGGAGGCCGAACCTGGTGGGTTTGAGGGGGGATTTTAGATCCCTTTGGATGATTTGGGGCCCATGTGGGTGAATTTAATTTTGTGAGTGATTTTAGGTGCCTTTTTTGGTAGATTTTGAGCCCACTTGAGTTGGTTTTTTGCTTCTTTGGGGGATTTTAGGTCAAACCAAGTCATTTAGGATGATCTGAGGTCCTCTTGTGTTGGTTTCAGGCACATTTGGATGATTTTAGGTCAATTTAGGTGATTTTTGACAAAAGCAGATGGATTTTAGGATCCTTCGGGAGATTTTAGGCCAAAGCAGGTACTTTCAGGGTGGATTTGCTGCCCATTTTGGAGATTTAAGGCTCATTTTAGGCCATTTTCAGAGAGGTGTCAACCAATTTGGGTAATTTTATGCCCCTTTGGTTGGATTTTAGACCCCTTTGCATAATTTTAAACCCATCTGGCTGATTTTAGGCCAAACCTGCTGGATTTCAGCTCCATTTGAGACGCCTTTGGGTGATTTTAAACCAAACTGGGCCCTTTTAGGACCGCGCGTCCCCTTGGCCCTGCCCCTTTCCCCTCACGGTTCCCGCCCTTTCCCCGCCCCCTTTCCCCTCACGGTTCGGCCTTCGGGAACGGGGCAGGAGGAGGAGGGAGGGTGCAATTTGCTCCCAGCAAGGTCCCAGTTGCTCCCAGTTCCTGCCGCTTTCATCCTGCGTGTTCCCAGTTCTCCCAGTTACCCCAGTCACTCCCAGTATGATCCCAGTCTCTCCCAGCAGGGCCCCAGTCACTCCCCCTTGCCCCCAGCGTGTTCCCAGTTCCCCCAGCACATTCCCAGTTGCTCCCAGTTTCCTCCCAGTCAGCACCCATATGGTCTCAGACACTCCCAGTATGTCCCAGTTGCCCTGAACATTCTCGTAGCCATTGCCAGGCACTTCCAGTTACCTCAGCGTTGTTCATGTGCCCCCAGTTTTATCCCAGTTGCTCCCAGTTTCTCTGATTATGTCCCCACTTGGCTCCCAGCATGGGCCTGGTAGCTCCCAGTAACCCCCAGTCAGGGTCCAGTCACACCCACTCTGCTCCCAGTATGATTGTAGCCACTCCCAGTATGATCCCAGTCACCCCCCGTCTGATACCAGTGCCCCCAGTGTGATCCCAGTTGCTCCCTGTCAATGCCAGCATGACCCCAGGAGTCTCCAGTGTAATCCCAGTGACTCTCTCTCTCTCCCAGTATATCCCAGTCACCCCCACATGCTCCCAGTCACTCCCACTTTCTCCCAGTTGCTTTCAGCACAATTCCAGTTGCTCACAGCCACTCCCAGTCAATCCCAGCATGATTCCAGTCACCCTCAGTGTGATCCAGTCTCACCCAGCATGGACCCAGCTGCTCTCACTGTGATGCCAGCATGATCCCAGTTGTCCCTAGAATAGTCCCAGTCCCTCCCAGCATGGTCCCACTCACTCCCAGTTGTCCCCAGCATGGTCCCCGTTGTTCCCAGTGTGCTTCCAGTCCCCCTCCCTATGGTTACAAACACTCCCAGTTTACCCCAGTAAGGCTCTAGTTACATGAGAATGATCCCAGTCTTTCCCAATTACTCCCAGTTGCCTCCAGCATGATCCCAGTTTCTGTCAGTTGCCCAAAGCATAGTCCCAGTTGCTCCCAGTATGATCCCAGTTGTGGTCTTAAGTCTCCTCAGGCTGGTTCCAGTACCTTCCAGTTGATCCCACTTGCTCCCAATGTTTCCATATTTTCCTCCCAACATGGGCCCAGTAGCTCCCAGTAACCCCCAGTCAGGGTCCATTCACACCCCTTGCAATCACAGTGGCTCCAAGGATGATCCCAGTAACTCCCACTACAATCCCAGTCACTTTCACTATGATCCCAGTTGCTCCCAGTCACCCCCAGTATGGTTCCAGTCACTCCCAGATCCTCCCAGTATTATTCCAGGCATGCGCTGAGTGACTCTCTGTCAGTCCCAGTGTGGGCCCAGTTGCTCCCATTCACCTCCAGTATGGTTCCAGTCATGGCCAGCACCTTTCCAGTCACTCTCAGTCTCGTTCCAGTACGATCCCAGTCACTCTCAGATACTCCCAGTACTCTTCCAGTCTCACCCAGTATGATTCCAGTCAGGGCCAGTATGATCCCAGTATGACCCCAGCATGGACACAGCTGCTCCCATTATCACTCAGCATGCTTCCAGTGGCTCCCATTTACCCCCACTATGGTTTCAATCTCTCCCAGTATAACTCAGCTGCCCCCAGCATGTTCCCAGTAACTCCCAGTTGGTTGGAGTTGCTTCCAGCCTGATCCCAGTTGCTCACGGCCACTCCCAGTCACCATCAGTGCAGTCCCAGTTGCTGACAGTATGATCCAGTATGATCCCAGTCTCCCCCAGCATGGGCCCAGGTGATTCCACGGTGATCCCAGTAGGATCCCAATTGCCCCCAGCATGGTTCCAGTTGCTCCCTGTTCCTCCCAGTGTGATGCCAGTAGCACACAGTTGCCCTTGCTATACACCCAGTCACTCTATATGATCCCAGTTCCTTCCAGCATGGTCTCACTCACTCCCAGTTGCCCCCAGTGTGGTCCCAGTTCTCCCCAGCATGGTCCCAGTTGCCCCCAGTGTGGTTCCAGCCCCCCCCAGTATGGTGACAGACACTCCCAGTATATCCCAGTTGCCCCCAGCATGTCTGTAGTCATTCCCAGACACTGCCAGTGGCCCCAGTATGGTGCTAGTTCTCCCAGTATGATCCCCCAGTCATGCCCAGAATATCCCAGTTGGCTCCAGCACTCATCCAGTCCTTCCCAGTTCCTCCAGTTTGCTTGCAGCATCATCCCAGTTTCCCTCAGCTGCTCCCAGTAGCCCAAAGTGTGATCCCAGTCGCTCCCTTTCAACCCCAATATGATCCCAGGAAGCTCCAGTTTGATCCCAGTCCCATGCCAGCCCTCCCAGTGTGGTCCCAGTATAATCCCAGTTGCTTCCAGTCTCTCCAAGTATGGTCCCAGCTGCCTCCAGCATGGTTCCAGTTGCTTCCTAGATCAGCCCAGTCAGTCCCAGTATGATGCCATTTGCTGCCAGCGTGCTCCCAGTTAATCCCAGTCAGGCCCAGTATGAGGCATGATGTGCAGGGTGTGTTCCCAGTCACTCTCAGATCCTCCCAGTTGTAGTCCAGTCCCTCCCAGTATGATCCAAAGATGAGCCCAGTGTGCTCCCAGTCGCTGCCAGTATGGACCAGTTGTGCTCCACATGGTTGCAGTTGCTCTCTTTTACCCTCACTTTTGTTCCAGTCACTCCCAGTATGTCCCAGTTTACCCAGTTCCCTCCAGCATCTTTCCAGTTCCTTCCAGTATGATCCCATTTGCTCTCAAGCACTCTCAGTCAGCCTCAGAGTAGTGGCACTCACAGCCACTATGATCCCAGTCAGCTCCAGAATGATCCCAGTTCATCCCAATATATCCCACTTCCCCTAACAGGGTCTCAGTTGCTTCCTGCAGGCTCCTACCCACTCCCAGTATGATTCCACTCTCCATTAGTGCAATCACAGTCTGCCCCAGCATGGCAGTGTGATCCCAGTATGATGTCAGTAAAAACCCAGGACAGTCCCAGCATGATCCCAGTATGAGATCAGTACAAAGCCAGTAAAGTCCCAGTCACTCCCAGTCCGATCCCAGTATGGTGTCAGTACAAACCCAGCACAGTCCCAGTCACTCCCAGTATGATCCCAGTCCAGCCCAGTCCCTGGCAGAGCTGCCATTGCTGGCATCCCCAGCCCTGTGTGCGTTCCCCCCTGGCGGATGTGCCGAGAGGAGCCCCAAGGGCTGGCAGTGCCCACGCAGGGTCCCCAGCAAGGCCCAGTTGGGATGTGCAGCCCCCAGTTTGCCCAGTTTGCCTCTCCTTTGGCCCGGGCCGGCTTCCCCCCGCCCGCAGCGGCTGGGAGCAGCCGAGAGCCCCGCGCTGCCCATCCCGACCTGTCCCGGCTCCATCCCCGCTCCTGCCGCGGGCTGCGAGGGCTGCAGGAACGGGGGGGCACCGAGGGTGCGGCTGCTGCTGGGGGAGGAGGAGGAGGGAGGGAAGGGCAGGGATGGAGGGGGAGGAGGAGGCGGGGTTAGGGGGGGGAGGAGGAGGAGGAGGGGAGATGGAAGAGGAGGGACAAAGGATCATCAAGGAAAGAAGAAAACCACGCGGTCGACCAGCCCCCACCTGTGGGATCATCGCCCCCCCATCGCGCAGGTATGCCGGGAGGGGGAGTTCAGCTCAGATATCCCGGGAGGTCCCTGGGTTGGGACAGAGCAGAGAATGAGGGGAGAAGGGAGCCCGGGAGCCCAAACAGCCCCGGCATCCCGAAATGGGGAGAGCCAAGAGGGGGAACTTTTCGGATCGCTGGGTCTCCCAGCAGCCTGGGCAGGACGAGCACCGAGTAGAGCGGGGACCCCCAATCCAAACGTGACCCCCAGGAGCTGGGACAGGGGGGAACCTCCCCGGGCACCTGCGGGATGAGGAGCGATGCTCCCGGGCTGCGGAGTTCAGGCAGCGCCGGCGCCGCGCCATTCCGGCCGTGCTCTGCTGCCGCCGCTTCCTGCTGCCGCTCCGCCTCTTCCTCCCTCCCTCCTCCTCCTCCCCCGGTGCCGGAGCCCGCGCAGCCCGCGGGAGGAGCGGGGATGGAGCCGGGCCAGGTCGGAACGGAGCGAGGGCTGGGGGGGATGGCAGGAGTGGGAGTGACTGGGCTGTACTGGGATCATGCTGGGAGCAGCTCCCGGGTGACTGAGTTCTACTGGGACCGTACTGGGATCGCACTGGGAGTGAGGAGGAGCAGCGCGATGGCTCCAGCGCTGGGGCTGGGGGCGCTCCTGGGGCCCGGGGGGGCGGCGAGAGCTGAGGGGGACCCCGGCACCGGGACTCTCTGATCGCCCATCCCGGAGCACCGAGGGGCCCCTGAACCCCCATTCCGGGGCGCCGGGATCCCCCCGCAGCCCCATTCCCGGGCATGGGATCCACCCCGCACCCCCTTATCCGGCACCAACAATCCCCGCACCCCCTTCCCGGCCATCCCGCCTCTCCCAGCCCCCAGAGCCCCCTTTTCCTTCACCCAGAGACCCCTGGACCCCAGTTCCTGCCTTTCCCAGCCCCCAGCCCCTCCTCTCCTCAACACCGAGGACACCCGGGACCCCTATTCCCAGCCATCCCAGGTTTTCCCACCTTTTGCTGGGAATGGGGAACACCGGGGACCCTTGGAGCTCCCTTTCCTGGATTCAGGAACCCCCTTAACCCAGCCCGTCCCCCTCTGCCCAACACAGCCTCCGCTTTTCTCAGTCCTGGAACCCCCAAACCCCGTTCCCTGCTCTCCCAGCTCTCCCTTTGGTTCCCCCTTTGGTTCCCCCGTGCCCCCCAGCCCCCAAATCTCGGTGTCCCCCCAGTTCTCCTGTCCCTGCGTTCCCTGCCCGTGGCACTATGGGAGCCCGGCCCGGGGTTCCCCCAGTTGGTGTCCATGGGGTCCCTGGCTGGGATCCCCTTCCAGCGGGATCTGGGCACAGCCAGAGCCGGCACCACCAGCGGCACCGGCACGGGGCCACCGGGGAGCTGCCGCTGCTGCAGCTGCATCCTGCCATTCCCAGTTGCTCCCAGTTCCTCCCAGTGGCTGCGCAGTCGGCTCCCAGCACGCGCCTGGCATTTCCCGGCACCCGCAGACAGGGACCAGTCACACCCCCTACAATCCCAGTCTGATTGTAGCTACTCCCAGTATGATCCCAGTCACTCCCAGTATGATCCTGGTCACTCCCAGGATGATCCCGGTCACTTGCACTGTAACTCCAGTCACTCCCAGTCACTCCCAGTCACTTCCAGTATGATGCCAGTGGCCCCAATGTGATCCCAGTTGCTCCCTGTCAATGCCAGCATGACCCCAGGAGCCTCCAGTATTATCCCAGTGACTGCCTGTCTCTTCCAGTATATCCCAGTCTTACCCAGCAGTCAGCCAGTCACTCCCACTTCCCCCCAGTTACTTTCACCATGATTCCAGTTGCTCACAGCCACTCCCAGTCAATCCCAGTATGATTCCAAGCACCCTCAGTGTGATCCCAGTCTCACCCAGCATGGATCCAGCTGCTCCCACTGTCAAACCAGTATGATTCCAGGTTCCTCCAATGTAGTACTAGTTTTCCCAGTTCCTCCCAGTATGATCCCAGTTGCTGCCAGAATAAGTCCAGTTGTTCCCAGTTCCTCCCAGCATGGTCCCAGTTGTCCCTAGAATAGTCCCAGTCCTTCTCAGCAAGGTCCAACTCACTCCCAGTTGCCCCTAGCATGGTCCCAACTGTTCCCAGTGTGCTTCCAGTCCCCCCAGTATGGTCACAGACAGTCCCAGTATATCCCAGTGTGCCTAGTACAGTTCTAGTTAGCTCAGAATGATCCCAGTCTTTCCCAGTTCCTCCCAGTTGCCTCCAGCATGATCCCAGTTTCTGGCAGTTGCCCAAAGTGTGATCCCAGTGGCTCCCAGGATGACCCCAGCAGGAGCAGTGGTCACTCCCAGCATGGTTCCAGTCACCCCCAGTATGACCCCACTCAGTCCCAGATAGACCCAGTATTATTGCAGTCATGCTCAGAGTGACTCCCTGGCTCTCCCAGTGTGGTTCCAGTTGCTCCCAGTCACTTCCAGTATGGTTCCAGTCAGAGCCAGCACCTTCCCAGTCACTCCCAGTATGATCCCAGCCATTTCCCATAGGATCCCAGTATGCTCCCAGCCACTCCCAGTCACCCTCAGTGCAGTCCAAGTGGCTGCCAGTATGATCCAGGATGATGCCAGTCACTCCCAGCATTGGCCAGCTTGTCCTACTGTGATCTCAGTAGGGTCCCAGTAGCCCCCAGCAAGGTTCCAGTCCCTCCCTGTTTCTCCCAGTGTGATCCCAGTTGCCCCAGTATAGTCCCAGGTACTCCACAGATGATCCCAGTCCCTGCCAGCATGGTCCCAGTCATGCCCAGTTGTCCCCAGTGTACACCCAGTCATTCCCACTTGCTCCCAGGTACCCCCAGCATGGGGTCCCAGTTCTTCCCAGTATGGTCCCAGCTGTTCCCAGTGTGGTTCCAGTCACCTGAGTATGGTTAACAGACACTCCTGGTATATCCCAGTGTCCCTCAGCAAACAGCAACACTGCCCCCCATACCACAGGGGCTTCACTTGCTTGGCCTGTTTGATGGCAGCACACGTCTCACAGTCATGGATAACCTGAGAAATACTGTCCATGGTTAGATCCACCCCTTGGTCTCGTGCCCTCTTATAGGTGGCATCCCTGCCCTGATGACCTGAGGCATCGTGGGCCCATTGAGCTAGGAACAACTCCGCCTTGTGTTGCCAATCTAAGTCTCTCTTTGCTGCCTGACCTGCCTGCTCGTTGTTTTGGTGCTCCTCATTAGCCCAGCTCTTGGGGACATGGGCATCTACATGACAGATTTTCACTGACAGATTTTCTATCAAAGAGGCAATGTCTTACCACTCATCAGCAGCCCAGATTGGTTTTCCCCTACACTGCCAGTTGGACTCTTTCCACCTCTCCAGCCATCCCCACAGAGCATTGGCAACCATCCACGAATCAGTGTAGAGGTAGAGCTTTGGCCACTTCTCTCTTTCAGCAATGTCCAGGGCCAGCTGAACGGCCTTGAGTTCCACAAGTTGGCCTGATCCACCTTCTCCTTCAGTGGCCTCTGCAGCCTGTCGTGTGGGGCTCCACACGGCTGCTTTCCAAAAGAGCGTAGCGCGTTTCCTCTGCGGGCAGTTGGATGTATGCGGTGGGCGGCCAGCGCGTGCGTGGCTGCAGCCGGCGCCGGCCGAGCAGTTCATGCAGGGAGGGTCCCCAGGGTGGTCTCTGGACCGGCGCCCCGCCTTGGCCAGCGCCTCACAGCCGGCTTAGAACTGGTGCGGACCAGGGGAATCCGACTGTTTAATTAAAACAAAGCATCGTGAAGGCCCGAGGCTGGTGTTGACGCGATGTGATTTCTGCCCAGTGCTCTGGATGTCAAAGTGAAGAAATTCAATGAAGCGCGGGTAAACAGCAGGAGTAAATATGACTCTCTTAAGAGGGCATAGTTACTAACTGGGCATAGCTGCCTCCTCGTGGCCGCATTGGATACCCTTGTGGTAACAAAATTGACTTCTGCCCCAGTGTGAGAGAGGGCAAAAATCTGCCCTCCCTGTTGTTGGACTCGCCAGCCAACAATAGTTTCACGAGCTGCTGAAACAAAAAGTTGGCAGAGTCATTTTGCTGCTGCCTAAACCTTGTCCATGGGCTAGTGTTGGACACAGTTGGCAGTCTGGGAGATGGCCAGCTGCTAACTACTTCTACCTTCACTCTTTTTGTTGTCTCTTTGATTGACGTGATGGTGCAATTATTGGCTTTGCGATATGTATTGACTGCCACTCAGACTGACCCACTAGATCTAAGCATCAAAGATGCCAAGATTCCATCTATATACCCTCTGTGCCCAGGGAAGAGGGATTTAATCTGGTATGTTTGGAGTTTGTTAACTCCACAATTACAAGGGGTTGTGGAATACATCTGGGAGTTGCATGGGAGGGCTTGGCAAAATTCCCTGAACCTTATGAGATCTCCCCATTGGGGTTGGCTCAAGATGATTCTGAGTGTTCAGACAGAGGCACAGAAGAGCCAAGAACACCTGAGGCTCTTCCCAGGTCCAGTGGTGATAGAGCAAGGATAAGAACTCCTGTCGTGTCCATCCCTGAGAGAAAGCCATCCTGTCCTTGTTGTGCGACCTGGTTTACTAGGATGTTGGGGCTGATTGACAATCTAAAGAGGGCCCAGGGGAAAAAGAAGGTCATCTTTAGGTCCTCTAAATGTGGTAAACAAAATCTTAACTACCACAGTATTGCCTGTCACGCCCCACGTTGTAAAGGGATGCTGCGTGTGGCTCCAACTGGCAAATGGGTCTGTGAGGTATGCCAATGTGGTTTTGCCACCAAGATCAGCCTGGGCCAGCACAAGAGGATGATGCATCCCCTTGTGAGGAATTTGGAATGGATTGTTGCTGCCCATCCCAAAGAGTCATCAGCCAGAGGGGCCCACAAAAGGGTATGGACTGATCAGGACAAGGCTCTCCTGGTACAATTGGTGGAGAAGTTTGCCAGTAGTCAGAATATTACCCAATTTATTGCAAGGCATATTCCATCTAAAATGGCAAAGCAGACCAGTGATTAAAGGCGCCTTCTGGGAGAGATCCCTCCGTGAAAGGTCAGGCTGGGACAGAAGGTGAGATGGTGATTGAACATGGTCCAGGGTCTGCTAAATCACCAAAGGAGGGGCAATTGAAGCTCCAGTACCATGCAGCCATCCAAACGGGATTATCGGCTGGCAGATTCACCAGGTATTGGGAGGCCTTCATGAAAGTTTTAGATGGGCAACACCTGCAAGGGGTGGTGAACGATGTTTTCAAAGAGTGTCGTGGTACCCTGGGTGGGCCTGGCTGGAATAGGAAAACAGCCAGGGGTCAGATAATGCAGACATCTCATGGTCGGGGTGCATCCAAAGCAACAACGAATTGGATGCGAAAGAGAGCGATTAAGAGAGGGAAATTTCTTTGATTTCAGATGTTGTACAAGTTGCATAGGAGGCGTCTCGCGCAAATTATTCTGGATAGCACAGAAGCCTTGCAATGCCAAATACCATCTGGTGTTGTCCATGCACACTTTTAAGTTGAGATGGGATACAGCTGTTGAGTTTGGTGGCCTGGTGAATTTTCCTCTGCATGCGGAGGCTGATAACACCGTATTTGGGGCCCTGATTACTGAAAAAAAGATTGAGAAAAACGTGAGCAAGATGTGTAAAACCTCCGCTCCTGGGCCAGATGGGATTACTTTGGGTCATCATATTAAAAAAGACCGTAAGTTTTCCCTGTTGACTGAGATCTTCAGCCTCTGACTTGTTACTGGTACGATTCCAGACGTGCTGTGGGACTGCCTTAACAATCTTGATACCCAAGTCTTCTGATTTGGATAGACTTGGTGATACCAATAACTGCAGGCCTATCACTATTGGTTCTATGGTGATTAGGCTGTTCTCCAGGATTGCTACGGCGAGGCTGACCCAAGCACGTCCCATTAACCCCGGGCAATGGGGCTTTATTTGCGCATCGGGTTGTGCCGAGAACCCCAAGTTGTTACAACTTGTGGTTAAGAACACAAAGCGGGAGCATCGACATCTGGGCGTGGTGTTCGTGAACATCACCAAGGCCTTTGACACCGCTGATCATCAGCATGTACTTGAGAGTCTGATCCAGAGAAGGGCTGATCCCCATGTGCTTCAGCTGGTTAGGGAAATGTATTGAAACATCAAAACGTGTATTTCCATTGAAAGGGAGAGGACAGATCCCATTTACATTCACTCTGGTGCCAAACAAGGTGACCCTATGTCACCTTTGCTGTTCAAGCTGGCGATGGACCCCCTTCTATGCAAGCTTGAAAGCGAGGGTCAGGAGTTCCAGCACAGTAGCCTGAGAATAACGGCCATGGGGTTTGCAGATGATTAGTGCTGCTGAGTGATTCCTGGGATGGCATGTGTCGTAATAACAAAATTTTGGAGACCTTCTGTGAACTTACTGGTCTCCAGACTCAGGGGGAAAAATGTCATGGCTTTTACATCAAGCCAACAAGGGACTCATATACAATCAATGATTGTCCATAAATGGAACCATAAATGGTTCCCCCCTTAATATGATTGACCCAGGGAGCTCAGAAAAATATCTTGACACATGGATTGACCCCTGGACTGGCTTTGCAGACTTGGGTTTATCAGAGAAACTTGTGGACTGGCTCCATCGGATTGGGAGTTCACCCCTCAAACCTCTTTAAAAGGTCAATATACTCAGGACTTATACCATCCAGAGACTGGTACATCTGGCTGACCATACTGAGGTGAACGTGGGCCTTCTCAAGTCCCTTGACCTGTTGATTCAAAAGACAGTCAAGGAATGGCTTCATCTCCCTCACAGTACATGTGATGCCATCTTGTATTCAAGTTTTAAAGACGGTGGTTTAGGCATCATCAAGTTGGCAGCGCTCATTCCAAATATTCAAGTGCGAAGACTTCATAGATTGGCACAGTCTTTGGATGAGGCTCTGGGGGGTTTTCTAAGAGGGGAACAACTGGAATTGTTATTTGAAAAGTTATGGTTGATAGCAGGTGGAAAAAAGACTCCATCCCACCAATTTGGGACCCTATACCAATGAATGAAGGCGGTGGTGGCGATGAAGCCTGTCATAATGGGAGGCACCTGCTCCTAAAGTCTGCTATCCAAGACCCTGCAACTAGTGGAAAATTGAATTTCAGAGATGGATGCATCTGGTAGCCCAGGGCCACGGTGTTGAAAATTTCAAGAATGATGACATCAGTAATGCCTGGATAAGGCAGTAAAAGGGCATACCTCACCAAAATCCTATAACGGCCCTACAACTGAGAGCCAATGTCTACCCAACAAGAGAATTCCTGGCTTGGGGTAGGCATGAGGACTTTGTTTGATCATGCCGACATTGTGGTGCTGGATTTGAAACTGTAACCCACATTGTCGGGAACTGTCCAATCACTCAAGATGCCAGGATTAAAAGACATAATGCCAGCTGTGAAAACCTTAGCTGTGAAGCTAAGAAGGAGGACTGGACGGTTTTTCAGGAGCCACACCTGAGAGATGATGTTAATGAGTTGTTTAAACCAGACCTAATCTTTGTTAAAAGCTCTAAGGCGTTAGTGGTAGATGTCACAGTGAGATATGAGCACAGCAGTTCCTCATTGAGGGAGGCTGCTGCTGAGAAGGCCAAGAAATATCAGCACCGTCATTTACAAATACAGCAACTGACTAATGTGATAGATATTGAATATGTAGGCTTCCTCATGGGGGCTTTGGAAAGTGGTATCGCAAGAACTCTGAGCTGCTTTCAGCCCTCAGTCTCTCTAAAACAAGGCTAGAGATGACCTGGGCCCTGGCATCCAAAGTGCTGGTTGCCTCAGTAGATATAGTACTTATATTTACGAGCAAAGCTCGATCGATTGTACCTGTTCAGTATCAATAATAAACTTGGCCCCTTCCCTCTGCTGGTTTAGCTGGGCAGTGGAATCAGTTTAGGGTGGGAGGGGTTCATCCTTCATAACCGTGTCATCTTAGCCCATATTTTGGGCTTCAAATTCCAATCTGAACTCAGGTGGACGGGCCACCTTACTTAAGCCGGAAAAGAGACATATATAATTTATATATGTTTATTAAATAGCCAAATGCCTCTTCATCTAATTAGTGACTCACATGAATGAATGAAGGAGATTCCCACTGTCCCTACCTACTATCCAGTAACACCAGAGCCAAGGGAACAGGCTTGGCAGAATCAGTGGGGAAAGAAGACCCTGTTGAGCTTGACTCTAGTCTGGTGCTGTGGAGCATCTCACAATGGGATGATGTAAATTTTTTCAGTCATGCAGTGAGACTCAATGGCCTGTTAACAGAAGAGATCTCCCTGGAGGGAGGATTGGTTGTGGAAGAGATAAAGAAAACTGCCCAATTAACAGAAGCTAACTGCCCCACCTCCAGCAGATAGGAATAGAAGACCCCTATTTCCAACCTAAGACACTTCTGTACATGGATCACAGGGAATGTGGGTCACCAGGGCTCTGCACACTGTGAGTCCTCCAGTGGGGGATGGAGCTGGAGCAGTGCATGAAGCTCTTCCCACAGTCGGGGCACTCGCAGGGCTTCCCTCAGCAATGCCTCCGTTGGTGTCTGGTCAAGTGAGAGCTCCTGGAGAAGCTCTTCCCACACTGGGGACACTCGTGAGGCCTCTCCCTGGTGTGGATGAGCCGGTGCCTGACAAGGTGGGGGTTGCGCTTGAATCCCTTCCCACAGTCAGGGCAGCAGAAGGGCCTCTCCTCTGAGTGAATGTGCTGGTGCTTGAGGAGATCTGAGCTGGTGTGAAACCTCTTCTGACACTCAGGACATTCGTAGGGCCTCTCCCCAGCGTGGATGCGTTGGTGGCTGATCAGTTGGGTCCTCTGACTGAAGCTCTTCCCACACTCCCCACACTCATAGGGCCTCTGCCCAGTGTGGATCATCTGGTGCTGGATCAGGCGGGAGCTCCGTCTGAAGCCCTTGCCACATTCCAGACACTTGTAGGGCTTCTCCCCAGTGTGGATCATCTGGTGAGGGATCAGGTCGCAGTGCTGTCTAAAGCTCATCCCACACTCCCCCCACTCGTAGGGCCTCTCCCCAGTGTGGATCATCTGGTGGCGGATTAGGCTGCAGCTCTGACTGAAGCTCTTCCCACACTCCCAACACTCGTAGGGCCATTCCCCAGTGTGGATCAACCGATGGCAGAGCAGGTGGGAGCTCTACCTGAAGCTCTTCCCACACTCCAGGCACTTGTAGGGCATCTCCCCATCTTGAAGCTGCTCAGGGACCACCAGCTCTGAGCTCTGGCTGAGGCTCTGTCCACTTTCCTGGCTCAGAGTGGCTCTTTCCTCCTCAGAGCACTCTGGGCTGGGTTTGCAGCCCCACCTCCTGAGGGATCTCTGGGGATTTTCCTCCCTCCTGGATTCTTCGCCGTGGAGTCGCTCAAAACGGCCTCTTCCATGATGTTCTGCTGCAGGGAATTGTCCTCCCTGCTCTCCATGCTCAGCTCCTGCTCTGGGGGAGGAAGGACAAGGACAGGATGGGATTTGCCTCCGTGCCACAGGCAATGGCAAGGAGATCCCCCAGGGCTGTCCTGCAGCCAGGGCCGTGCTGGGCTGGAAGATGGAGCAGCACAGAGGAGAAAGGGGCACTGACTTCCTCCTCATCTGCCTGGGTTTCCCAGGACATCTTCCTCTTCCTTGCAGCCTCCTTCCCCATCCAGCCAAGGGTTTGGGAATGGGAAATCCTGGTTTGGGGAAAAACAAGGGATGAACACACAGAATTTCAAGGTCCTTCGGCCCAAGTCCATCTCTAGAAGTCACCAGGCATAAAAACACCCCAAACACCAAGATTTAGGACTGAAAATGACTCCCAAGTGTTCTGTGTCTGTGATCTCTCCCCTTTGGTGTTTGGGTGTTCCCCCTATCCCAGCTGCTTGGGGGCACACTTGTATTGGGGGATCTCCTGTCTACTCGGTCCCTGCCCTCCCCAATCTGCTGGGAGTCCCAGGAATAAAAAAAATAAATTCCTCCCCTTTCCATCTCTCCAGCATCTGGGATGCTTGGAGTTTTGGGCTCCTGGGGTCCCTTCTCTCCTCATTCTCTGCTTTGGGCTGCAGCGGCTCCAAGGAGTCCCCCCTGCCAGGGACTGGTTTGTACTGGGGTAACTGGGAATGACTGTGAGCATGCTGAGGGACACTGGGATATACCAGGAGTGTCTGTTAACCATGCTCAGGTGACTGGAACCACACTGGGAACAGGTGGGACCATGCTGGGGAGAACTGGGACCCCATGCTGGGGGTACCTGGGAGCAAGTGGGAGTGACTGGGTGTACACTGGGGACAACTGGGCATGACTGGGACCATGCTGGCAGGGACTGGGATCATCTATGGAGTACCTGGGACTATACTGGGGCAACTGGGATCACACTGGGAGGAACAGGGAGTGACTGGATCTGTGCTGGGGGCTCCTGGGATCCTACTGGGATCACAGTAGGAGGAGCTGGCCAATGCTGGGAGTGACTGGCATCATACTGGATCATACTGTCAGCAACTGGGACTGCACTGAGGGTGACTGGGAGTGGCTGGGAGCAACTGGCATCAGGCTGGAAGCAACACAGGGCAACTGGGAGAGACTGGGAACATGCAGGGAGCAACTGGGATACACTGGGAGAGACGGAAACCACACTGTGGGTAAATGGGAGCAACTGGAACCACCCTGGTTGATCATGGGAGCAGCTGTCCCCATGCTGGG
The DNA here is from genome assembly GCA_039654755.1 of Calcarius lapponicus. Lineage (NCBI taxonomy): Eukaryota > Metazoa > Chordata > Aves > Passeriformes > Fringillidae > Calcarius > Calcarius lapponicus. The sequence continues at coordinate 545,534 of JBBFKN010000063.1, forward strand.
GTCATACTGGGATCCTATGGGAAATGGCTGGGATCCTACTGGGAGTGACTGGGAAGGTGCTGGCTCTGACTGGAACCATACTGGACGCCACTGGGAGCAACTGGGCCCATCCTGGGAGTGCCAGGGAGTCACTCTGAGCATGACTGCAATAATACTGGAGTATCTGGGACTGACTGGGGTCATCCTGGGAGCCACTGGGATCACACTTTGGGCAACTGCCAGAAACTGCGATCATGCTGGAGGCAACTGGGAGGAACTGGAAAAGACAGGGATCATTCTGAGCTAACTAGAACTGTACTAGGCACACTGGGATACACTGGGACTGTCTGTGACCATACTGGGGGGACTGGAAGCACACAGGGAACAGCTGGGACCATGCTGGGGGCAACTGGGAGAGAGTGGGACCGTGCTGAGAGGGGCTGGGACTATTCTAGGGACAACTGGGATCATACTGGGAGGAACTGGGAACAACTGGAACTACACTGGAGGCAACTGGGATCATACTGGGATGACAGTGGAAGCAGCTGGGTCCATGCTGGGTGAGACTGGGATCACACTGATGGTGCTTGGAATCATACTGGGATCGACTGGGAATAGCTGTCAGCAACTGGAATCATGCTGAAAGCAACTGGGGGGAAGTGGGAGTGACTGGGAGCATGCTGGTGGGAACTGGGATATACTGGGGGAGACTGGGAACCATGAGGATCATACTTGAGGCTCCTGGGGTCATGCTGGCATTGACAGGGAGCAACTGGGATCACACTGGGGACCACTGGCATCAGACTGGGAGTGACTGGGAGTGACTGGAGTTACACTGCAAGTGACCGGGATCATACTGGGAATGACTGGGATCATACTGGGAGTAGCTACAGTCGGACTGGGATTGCAGGGGGTGTTACTGGTTGCTGTCTGGTTGGTGCTGGGAGCTGCCAGGCACATGCTGGGACCAATTCAGGACATAATTACAGGAAGTGGGAGCAACTGGGATAAAACTGGGGGCACATGAACAGCTCTGAGGTAACCGGGAGTGCCTGGCAATGGCTACGAGAATGTTCAGGGCAACTGGGATGTACTGGGAGTGTCTGAGACCATATGGGTGGTGACTGGGACCAAACTGGGAGCGACTGGGAATGTGCTGGGAGAACTGGGAACACACAGGATGAAAGCGGCAGGAACTGGGAGCAACTGGGACCGTGCTGGGAGCAAATTGCACCCTCCCTCCTCCTCCTGCCCCGCTCCCGAAGGCAGAACCGTGAGGGGAAAGGGGGCGGGGAAAGGGCGGGAACCGTGAGGGGAAAGGGGGAGGGGAAAGGGCGGGAACCGTGAGGGGAAAGGGGCGGGGCCAAGGGGATGCACGGTCCTAAAAGGGCCCAGTTTGGCCTAAAATCACCCAAAAAGGCTTCATAATCCACCCTAGAACCCAAGTGGTTTCACAAAAAATCAGACAAAGATACCTAAAATCACCCAGACTAACTTGAAATGTTTACAAAGCAAACTAAAATCACCCTTAGAGTTCTTGGTGTGAACAAAAATTACACAAACAGGCCTGAAATCAGCCAAAGGGATCTAAAATCTATTCTAAAACTGCCGAGTTTATCCCACAATGATGAAAAGTAGCCTATATTGCACCAAATTCAGCCTAAAAATCAGCCAAAGGGATCTAAAATTCAACCGAAAACTGACCAGTTTATCCTAAAATCACCAAACAGGCCCCAGCCCCACCCACATGGGCCTAAAATCATCCAAAGGGATCCAAAATCCCCCCTCAAACCCACCAGATTTGGGCAAAAAACCAGCCAAATGGGCCTAAAATCCACCCTGAAAGGCTGGGAATGCCTGCCAGGGATCTGAGCCCACCCTAAACCTGCCCAGGCTGGCCCCAAATGCCCCCAAGGGGCCGAGGCTGAGGCCGAGCCCAGGCATTTTGGGGGGTTTTATTGGCACTTTGGGGAGTGTTTTTCTGGAGGTTTCAGGGGTTTATTGAAATTTTTTGGGCTTTTTTTTTATAATTTTGGGGGGGATGGCTGGGATTTTGTGGGGATATTTTGGGATTCTCTTAAATTTTGGGGGTTTTATTTGAATTTATGAGGGAGTTTGTGTGGTTTTATTGGAATTGTGGAGACATTTATTGGGATTCTTTGGTGGTCTGGGTTTTTGAGGAAAATTTTAGGGATTTTTGTGTGATTTGTGGCGTTTTGTAGTGTTTTTTTGGGTGTTGCCAGGAATTCTTTGGGTCTTTGGGGGGATTTTGTGGGGCTTCTTGCAGTTTTTGGGACATTTATCAGAGGATTTGTGAGGCTTAATTGGGATTATGGGAGGTTGTTTGGGATTTCAAGAGATTTTGTGGGCTTTTATTTGGATTCTAGAATTTGTGAGATTTAATTGGGATGTCGTGAGTTTTATTTGGACTTTCAAGGGTTTTAAAGAGATTTTGGTGCCTCTCAGCCCTTCCCCACACCAGGGAACAACCCCAAAGCCCCTCCAGACCACATGACGCCCCCCAAAATTCCAGAAAATATATACCAAAGCCCCTAAAAATCACAATGGAATGTTACAAAATGCCAGAGAATCCCACAAAATCACAGTGGAACTCACCAAAGTTTTAAAAAACTCCCAAAAGTTTCAATAAACCCCCCAAAAATACTAAACCCCACAAAAACCACAGTAAAATCCCCCAAAATCCAAACTCCCCGAATCCATAAAACACGCCAAAATCCTATAATCACCCAAAACCCAATAATTCTCTCCAAAAACCCAAGAATTTCCCCTAAACTCCCAAAAAAATGCCCCAAAACACAAAAAAGCCCCCCCAAATCCCCCAAAACCCTCCCACAATAGCCACAAGAATGCCCCAAAATGCCAAAAAATCCCCACAAAACCCAAAAAAAAACCCCAAGCCCCTCCAAAGGTCCCCAGATGTGCCAAAATTCCCGAAATCCCAAAAAAGCCCCATGGTGCCCCCTTCCCCAAAAAGCTCTGAGGGCCCCCTGAAGTGACTCCTGTTCCACCGGCCGCTGCCCCCTGATCCAGGACGGCCCCACTGAGTCTGGGGAGTTCTGGGGGGATTTGGGGGGATTTTGGGGTGGCTTTTTTGGGCTTTGGGGGATGTTGTTGGGAGTTTGGGTGGAATTCTTGGGTTTTTTAGGGAGAATTATTGGGTTTTGGGATGGTTACATGATTTTGGGGGGTTTTGTTGATTTGGGGGTTTTGGATTTTGGGTGTTTTGTTGGGGTTGTGGGGTTTTTTTTTGGGAAGGAGATTTATTGAAATTTTTGGAAGTATTTTTCAAATTTGGTGAGTTCGACTGGGATTTTCAGAGATTCTCTGGGGTTTTTGAGAGTTTTCATGTAATTTTGGGGGATTTTTGGGGTTTTAGTGGAATTTTTGGGGGGCACTGGGGCATTCCCTGGGTGTGGGGAAGGGCTGAGAGCCACCAAAATCTCCTTTAAAGCCCCAAGAGTCCCAATAAAACCCACTAAATCCCAATTAAATCTCTCAAAATCCCATTAGAACACCCTAGAATCCCAATAAATGCCCACAAAATCCTTTGAAATCCCAATCACCCCAAAAATCCTGATTAAACTCCACAAATCCCCCAAAAATGTCCCCAAAACCATAAAAAGTCCCACAAAATCTCCCCCAAGATCTAAAGAAATCATGGAAACACCCAAAAACCCCCACAAAACCACCCAAATCCCACCAAAAATGCCAAAAAAAAACCCAAATCCCTAATGAATCCCACTAAATGGCACCACAATTCCAATAAACTGCCCCAAAATCTCCTAAAACTCCCAGTAAAACCCCCAGAATTTCTGAGAATCTCAAAATCCCAACTAAATCCCAGTAAAACACTCAAAACTCAAAAAAGCCACCAAAAAAAAAAAATCAATAAACCCCCAAACACTCCCAGAAAAACTCCCCCTCAAAATGCCAATAAAATCTCCCAAAATCCAAAGCCCCGAAAATCCACAAAACCAGCCATTCCCAGTCAATCCCAGTATGATTCCAGTCGCTCTCCATGAGATCCCAGTGTAACCCAGTATGGACTCAGCTGCTCGCACTGTGATCCCAGTGTGATCCCAGCTGCTCCCAGAATAATTCCAGATGTTCCCAGTTCCTCCCATTATGATCCCAGTTTCCCCGAGAATGGTCCCAGTCTCTCCCAGCATGGTCCCAGTTGTGCCCAGTTGCCTCAAGGGTAGATTCTGTTTCCCCAAGCATCGTCCCAGTTGCTCCCAGCATGATCCCAGCTGTTCCCAGTGTGGTTCCATTGTCCCCAGTATGGTTAGAGACACTCCCTGTATGTTTTAGTTGCCTCAGAATGATCCCAGTCTTTCCCAGTTACTCCCAGTTTCCTCTAGCATAATCCCAGTTTCTATCTGTTACTGAAAGGGTGGCCCCTGTTGCCACCAGTATGATGCCATTTGCTCCCAGTCAGGCCCAGTATGGGGGATGATGTGCTCCCAGTCACTCTCAGATACTCCCAGTATTAGTCCAGTCCCTGCCAGTATGATCCAAAGATGAGCCCAGTGTGCTCCCAGTCCCTGCCAGTATGAACCAGTTGTGCTCCACATGGTTCCAGTTGCTCTCTTTCACCCTCACTTTGGTTCCAGACCCTCCCAGTATCTCCCAGTGTATCCCAGTTCCCTCCAGCATGTTCCCAGTGACTCCCAGTCGCTCCCAGCTGGGTTTTTGGGGGGATGTTTGGAGAATGAAGAGGTCCAAGGCTGAGCGGAAAAGGCCCCTCCGGGGGACATCGGGGGGTGCCGGTGGCGGCTGCCAGCAGAGGCAGCCTGGAGGAGCAGAGCCCTGTGTCCCCCAGGAGCCCAAAGTGGGGAGCCAAGAGAGGGGGGAGCGGCGCCATTGGCGGGAGCCTCAAGAGCCTGGAGAGGGGCAGGGGGGACTCCTTGGAGCCGCTGCAGCCCAGAGCAGAGAATGAGGGGAGAAGGGAGCCCGGGAGCCCAAAGAGCCCCGGCATCCCGAAATGGGGAGAGCCAAGAGGGGGGAGCTTTCGGCATTGCTGGGACTGCCAGCAGCCTGGGCAGGGCGGGCACCGAGCACAAGGGGGACCCCATGTCCAAGCGTGACCCCCGGGAGCTGGGACAGGGGGGGAACCCCTGAACACCAAAGGGGAGGGACCAGGGACAGGGAACTACTGGGAGGCTTAGTTGGGGCTAAATCTTGGTGTCTGGGAGGTTTTTCTGGAGCCCAGATGGCCGGTGGCTTGTAAAGATGGACTTGGGCAGAAGGACCTTCAAATTCAACGTGCTCATCCCTTGTTTTCCCCAAACCCTGGTTTCCCATTGCCAGCCCCTGGGAGGCTTTGAGGAAGAGGAAGATGTCCCCGGACACTGAGGCAGGTGAGGAGGAAGTCAGTGCCCCTTTCCCCTCTATGCTGCTCCATCTCCCAGCCCAGCATGTCCCCTCTATGCTGCTCCATCTCCCAGCCCAGCATGGCCCCGGCTGCAGCACAGCCCTGGGGGGATCTCAATGCCCTTGCCTGTGGCACGGAGGCAAATCCCATCCTGTCCTTGTCTTTCCTCCCCCAGAGCAGGAGCTGAGCATGGAGAGCAGGGAGGACAAATGCCCAGGGCAGAACCAGGTGGATGAGGCCGTTTTGAGCGGCTCCACGGCGCAGGAAGCCAACGGGGAGGAAAAGCCCCGGAGATGCCGCACGAGGAGGGGCTGCAAACGCAGCTGGCAGGGATCTGAGGGGGAAAGAGCCAGCCTGGGCTGGGAAGGTGGCCGGAGATTGAGCCAGAGCTCAGAGCTGGTGCTCCATGAGCAGGGTCATGATGGGGAGAAGCCCCACACGTGCCTGGACTGTGGGAAGAGCTTCAGGTGGAACTGCGAACTGATCCGGCACCAGAGAACCCACACTGGGGAGAGGCCCTACAAGTGTGATCAATGCAGGAAGAGGTTTCAGACCAGCTCCCTTCTCCTCCTGCACCAGCGCACGCACACAGAGGAGAGGCCCTTCCGCTGCCCCGACTGCGGGCAGGGCTTCAGGCAGAACGCTCATCTTGTCACGCACCGACGCATCCACACTGGGGAGAGGCCCCACGAGTGTGAGGAGTGTGGGAAGAGCTTCAGCCGGAGCTCCACCCTGATCAGGCACCAGAGGACCCACACTGGGGAACGGCCCTACAAGTGTGGGGAGTGTGGGAAGAGCTTCAGCCGGAGCTCCAGCCTGATCGTCCACCAGAAGATCCACACTGGGGAGAGGCCCTACGAGTGTGATAAATGCAGGAAGAGGTTTCAGAGCCGCTCCCATCTCCTCCAGCACTATCGGAGTCACTCAGAGGAGAGGCCCTTCCAATGCCCCGACTGTGGGAAGGGATTCAAGCACAACTCCCACCTCATCACCCACCAGTGCATCCACACCGGGGAGAAGCCCTACAAGTGTCCCTGGTGTGGGAAGAGCTTCTCCAGGAGCTCTGTCTTGATCAAACACCAACAGAGGCACCACTAAGGGAAGCCCTGCGAGTGCCCCGAGTGCGGGAAGAGCTTCGTGCGCTGCTCCAGCTCCATCCCCCACTGGAGGAACCAGGTTGGGCACAGGTCTGGTGAGCCACATTCCCTGTGCTCCATGTTGGGAACACACCTGGCTACTTATCCTCTTGGTTTGGCTTAAATTTTTTCTCTTCTCCATCTCTTGGCACTCCAAATGCCAAGAGGGATTCATCTGTCACCTCAAATCCCACTGAAAACAACTGAATTTTGAACCATAAAGACTCAATCCCACCTCAAATTGCCTCTTCCCTCCCCAAAAAACTCCATCCCACACCAAACTCACTCCATTCCACAGCCACCAGTGAGATGGGGTTTGAAGGAGATTGGGAGAAGTGGGATCCCAATTTGGAGCAGTGGAATGGGGATTGTGTGGGGTGGGTGGGATGTATTTGATAGCAAATAAAAATTTCAGAATTCCTGATTTCTGTCCTGTTCATTTTCAGTCAGTTCTGTTTGCAGAGTGCTGCCTTCTCAGCTGATTCAATTCCTATAAAAGTCCCATTTTTTAAATCATCTAATCAAACAATCCAGAAACCAATATCCAAATAAAATCACCCATACACAACTAATTTTTTTAAATAATTTTTTTAGAGTACTTAAGGATGATAATAAAGTTTAATTGTTTGGTTCAAATGTCTGAGAAATTCCAGTGGTGTTTGGTTTTGTGTTTAGTATATTTGTAATATGAATTGTTTTACTAAGGTGTGTTAGACTGTATGTTAGTTTTTTAGATATTTTTTATCTAAAGGATATTATTGAGTTAAAACTTTCAAAAGATATTTCTTGATATATACCTTGTTTATTTATATGCATTGGCAATATTATAGTAATAGTTGTTGGTTTGGCTTGAATCATTGTTGGAGTATTGTAGAGAAGACCTGATATTTTTATATTTCATTTCTATTATAATTTATTTAATTTCAATATTTTTTTTTTGTTTATAATTTTATTTCAATTTGTTGAGGGGATAGGAAGGAAGTTCAAGGGCAGGAACATTTTTTCCTGGCTGGGAACTGGAATTCCAGACCCTGGGAGTGTGTGCAGGACGACACAGACAGGGATCAAATATGGACTGGGATCCTTTGGACTGGGGCTGCACAGACTGCGACCATATGGATCAGGACCACACAGACTGGGATCAAATATGGGCTGGGATCACCTGGACTGGGATCACATGGATGGGGATCCTGTGGATCAGAACCCTCCAGACTGGGATAGCCTGGAGTGGGATCAAATATGGACTGGGATCCTATGGACTGATGGACTGGGGCCACACAGACTGGAATCAGCTGGACAGAGATTATATGGACTGGGATCCTACGGACTGGCATCCCAGGGACTGGGACCATATGGATCAGGATGACACAGACTGGGAGCAAATATGGGCTGGGACCATTTGTTAAAGTAACTTTGTTCTATAGTTTTTATTTCTGTTCTTAATTAAGCTCAGTGAAATAACTGCTTGTGTTAAACTGCCTGCTTGGATGGGATAACATCCAATGCACACAGGATGAGGACACCTGGACAGATCTGCCAACTATCAGCACTCACCGTCTGAAGGCAGAGTGGACCAAGGCCCAAAACTGGAGGTGATGAAGAGAAGGAGCCAAAACCACAGCCAAGAAACACACATGCTCTGAAAAGGCAGACCCAGGGAGGGGCCATGTAAAATCATTCCTGGAATATGTAAAGTAGGTTATGGATATGCATGAGGGTCTATTAATATGCAACAGGCTGATGCAAGGGAAAGGGATTTCAGGGGGATCCCCGAAGGTAACAGGGTGCTCCTGGCTGAGTGCCAAGATGAACCCGGCCGTGATAACCTTTGCTCCATGGTCCTGGTCTCCCATTGTCCTTTATTAAACTTTTTACATTTTCACAGGAGAGTGGACGTGCTTTTCACATTTAGGAACGCTTTAAGGTTTTTTGTTTTTCATGGGAGGCAGTTTTGAAGAGCTACAAGTGGCTGATCTGCCTGCAACAAGGACCATTCCACAGGCTCTTGTCACGTTTCCTGACACGTCTGCTGCAGCTCATGGAGGGTGAAGCCCTGGAGGCTCCTTATGGGCGGTTCTGGACGATTGCAGGCAGCGCCTCGATGCCCTGGATCAGCGGTGCCCCCTCCTGGGAACCCCCACGTTTTCCAGTTTCTGTGAAGCTGCCTGTGAAAAACACGGTCACTCTCCTGTGAAAATGTAACAAAATTAATAAAGGACTTCAATAAAAGTTTAATTGGAGACCAGGGCCATGGAGCAAAGGTTATCATGGCCAGGTGCATCTTGGCACTCAGCCAGGAGCACCCTGTTACCTTCAGGAATCCCCCTGATATACCTTTCCTTACATCAGCCTGTTGCATATTCATAGACCCTCATGCACAGCAAACCTTTACCCCAAACTTGTTTACATCTTCCAAGAACAGATTAGCATGGCTCTTCCTTGGATCTGCCTTTTCAGAGCATGCAGATTCCTTGCTTGTGGTTTTAGTCCATTCTTATCACCTCCAGTTTTTGGGCCTTGGTCCACTCTGCCTTCAGACAGTGAGTGCTGATAGTTGGCAGATCTGTCCAGGTGTCCTCATCCTGTGTGCATTGGATGTTATCCCATCCAAGCAGGCATTTTAACACAAGCAGCTATTTCACTAACCTTAATTAAGAACAGAAATAAAAACTATAAAACAAAGTTACTTTGACATCTACCATTACTCAGCGAGAGGTTTATTGTTATGGACACAGTATATTGGCTTTTTGCAGATATTGAAATGGATTTTATATCTGTGGTGTTAAAGTAACTTTGTTATTGTCTCAGTTTGAAAAGCCAGGTGTCTACTAAGGAAGTCAGGAGCCTCCCCTGGAATGGAAAATGCAAACCCCCTGCCTCTGAATTGTTATAAGTTTGAAATTAAGGAGCTCTCAGGCAAAGATATGGGAGCAGGCATAACAGTTCCTTTTTTAGGAAAAATTAAAAATACAAATGCTGTAGTACAAAGGAAAAATGCCACAGACGGAGTCAGAACAGGACCTGACACCCTGTGGGTCAGGGTGGTGGCAGCAGTCCCAGTCAATGGTGGCTGCAGCCCTCCTGCAGTGCCAGGTGTGGCTCTGTTGGAGCAGGGAGCCTGGAGAAGGGTGGAGTTTTACTCTGAAAGTCCAGGGGTGCTGTAGATGGGCCTGGTCTTCCTCTGGGAATCCAGTGGAGAAGACAGCTGCTCCTCTGGGAATCCACTGGGAAAAGGCTGATCCTCTGGGAATCCAGTGGGAAAAGGCTGCTGTGCTGATCCAAACCTCAGATTTTATCCAGATAGGAATGCTTGGCTCCTCCCCACGGGCAGAGCATCTCCCAATGGGATGATGCCATTTTATCAGCCAGGCAGTGACAACCAATGGCTCATTAACAGCAGATAATTAATAATTAATGGCCCACCCATTATCAGAAGATATCAGCTGGAGGAAGGATTGGTTGTGGAAGAGATAAACTGCCCAAGAAAGAGAAGACAAGTGCCCCACCTCTGACAGATGGCAAACAGAACACACACTTATCTTGCAATCCAGGACCTGCCCTCACTGGCTGCCCCCATTCTCCAGAGCTCATGGTGTCCAGGGAGGCTGCAGCTGCCAGTGCCAGGAAGAAATGAGTAGGGTCTTGGTTTCAGAAAGCTCCAGAATCCATTTCTGACCCCTTAAAGACAGGGCAAAGGCAGGGTTGTGGGGTTTTTATAGGATATCCCAGCGCTGGAATTGGCGTTTGAGTCAAGGGAGGAGTTCTTAGTAACACAAGAAGGGTGAGATCAAATTCCTGCCTCTTAGCAACAGGGGCACTCCACACAGAATGTGTCCCCAAATTATAAATTCCCCCTCAAAGACCTGTGAAATGGTGGGACTTTGGACATCTTTGATCAATTTCATTCATTTACACCATTTTCGATGTTTCTAAGGCATAAAGATGAATTAGAAGAAAATTAAAGCCAAACCAAGAGAAGCAGCTAGGTGTGTTCCCAAACTGGATCACAGGGAATGGGAGTGACCAGGGCTGTGCCCAAAGTGCCTCCTCCAGTGGGGGATGGAGCTGGAGCAGCGCACGAAGCTCTTCCTGCCCTCGGGGCACTCGCAGGGCTTCCCTTACTGGTGCCTCCGTTGGTGTCGGGTCAAGTGAGAGCTCTGTGAGAAGCTCTTCCCACACTCGTCACACTCGTAGGGCCTCTCCCCAGTGTGGATGCGCCGGTGCCTGACGAAGGTGGACTTGTCCTTGAATCCCTTCCCACAGTCGGGGCATTGGAAGGGCCTCTCCTCTCTGTGAATCCAATAGTGCAGGAGGAGATGGGAGCTGGTCTTAAACCCCTTCCCACACTTGGAACACTCATAGGGCCTCTCCCCCGTGTGGATCTTTTGGTGGACAATCAGGTGGGAGCTCTGGCTGAAGCTCTTCCCACACTCCCCACACTTGTAGGGCCGTTCCCCTGTGTGGGTCCTCTGGTGCCTGATCAGGTGGGAGCTCCGGCTGAAGCTCTTCCCACACTCCTCACACTCATGGGGCCTCTCCCCAGTGTGGATGTGTCGGTGCCTGACAAGATGGGCGTTTCGCCTGAAGCCCTGCCCGCAGTCGGGGCAGCGGAAGGGCCTCTCCTCTGTGTGCGTGCGCTGGTGCTTGACGAGACTGAAGCTGAACTGAAACCTCTTCCTGCATTGATCACATTCATAGGGCCTTTCCCCAGTGTGGGTCCTCTGGTGCCGGATGAGGTCAGAGCCCCACATGAAGCTCTTCCCACACTCCCCACACTCATAGGGCCGTTCCCCAGTGTGGATCCTCTGGTGCTTGATGAGCTTGGACTTCCACCTGAAGCTCTTCCCACACTCCCCACACGTGTGGGGCTTCTCCCCATCATGGAGCTCCTCATGGAGCACCAGCTCCAAGCTCTGGCTCCATCTCCGGCCGCCTTCCCAGCCCAGGCTGACTCTTTCCCCCTCAGATCCCCGCCAGCTGCGTTTGCAGCCCCTCCTTGTGCGGTATCTCCAGGGCTTTTCCTCCCCGTTGGCTTCCTGCGCCGTGGAGCCGCTCAAAACGGCCTCTTCCACCTGGTTCTGCCCCGGGCATTTGTCCTCCCTGCTCTCCATGCTCAGCTCCTGCTCTGGGGGAGGAAGGACAAAGACAGGATGGGATTGGCCTCCGTGCCACAGGCAAGGGCAAGGAGATCACCCCAGGGCTGTGCTGCAGCCGGGGCCATGCTGGGCTGGGAGATGGAGCAGCACAGAGGGGAAAGGGGCACTGACTTCCTCCTCACCTGCCTCAGTGTCCTGGGGCATCTTCCTCTTCCTCAAAGCCTCCCAGGGGCTGGCAATGGGAAACCAGGGTTTGGGGAAAACAAGGGATGAGCACGTTGAATTTGAAGTTCCTTCTGCCCAAGTCCATCTTTACAAGCCACCGGCCATCTGGGCTCCAGAAAAACCTCCCAGACACCAAGATTCAGCCCTGAAAAAGCCTCCCAGGAGTTCCCTGTCCCTGCTCCCTCCCCTTTGGTGTTTGGGGGTTCCCCCCTGTCCCAGCTCTAGGGGGTCACGCTTGGATTGGGGGTCCCCCTTCTCCTCGGTGCCCGCCCTGCCCAGGCTGCTGGCAGTCCCAGCAATGCCAAAAAGCTCCCCCCTCTTGGCTCTCCCCATTTCGGGATGCCGGGGCTCTTTGGGCTCCCGGGCTCCCTTCTCCCCTCATTCTCTGCTCTGGGCTGCAGCGGCTCCAAGGAGTCCCCCCTGCCCCTCTCCAGGCTCTTGAGGCTCCCGCCAATGGCGGCGCTCCCCCCTCTCTGGGCTCCCCACGTTGGGCTCCTGGGGGACACAGGGCTCTGCTCCTCCAGGCTGCCTCTGCCGGCAGCCGCCACCGGCACCCCCCGATGTCCCCCCGAGGGGCCTTTTCCGCTCAGCCTTGGACTTCTTCATTCTCCAAACATCCCCCCAAAAACCCAGCTGGGAGTGACTGGGAACGTGCTGGAGGGAACTGGGATACACTGGGAGATACTGGGAGTGACTGGAACAAAAGTGAGGATGAAAGAGAGCAACTGGAACCATGTGGAGCACAACTGGTCCATACTGGCAGGGACTGGGAGCACACTGGGCTCATCTTTGGATCATACTGGGAGGGACTGGACTAATACTGGGAGGATCTGAGAGTGACTGGGAGCACACCCTGCACATCATGCCCCATACTGGGTCTGACTGGGAGCAACTGGGAGCACGCTGGCAGCAAATGGCATCATACTGGGACTAACTGGGCTGATCTAGGAAGCAACTGGAACCATGCTGGAGGCAGCTTGGACCATACTGGGAGAGATTGGAAGCAAATGAGATTATACTGAGACAACTCTGGGAGGGCTGGCATGTGACTGGGATCAAACTGGAGCTTCCTGGGATCATATTGGGGTTGAAAGGGAGCGACTGGGATCACACTTTGGTCTGCTGGGAGCAACTGAGAGAAACTGGGATGATGCTGCCAGCAAACTGGAGGAACTGGGAAGGAGTGGATGCACGCTGGAGGCAACTGGGATATACTGGGCATGACTGGGGGATCATACTGGGATAACTAACACGTTACTGGGGCCTCAGGCAGTGTCTGGGAATGACTACAGACATGCTGGGGGCAACTGGGATATATTGGGAGTGTCTGTAACCATACTGGGGGGACTGGAACCACACTGGGAACAGCTGGGACCATGCTGGAAGCAACTGGGATCACACTGGGAGCAACTGGGAGTGAGTGGGACCATGCTGGGAGGGACTGGGATCATCTGGGGAGTGACTGGGACTAGAGCAGGGGCAACTGTGTGCTACTGGGAGCATACTGGGAGTGTCTGTAACCATAGAGGAGTGATGGAAGCACACTGGGAACAGCTTGGAGCATGCTGGGAGCAACTGGGACAATGCTTGGGGAAACTGAATCTACCCTGGAGGCAACTGGGCACTACTAGGACCCTGCTGGGAGGGACTGGGACTATTCTTGGAGAAACTTGGATCATAATGGGAGGAACTGGGAACATCTGGAATTATTCTGGGAGCAACTGGGATCACACTGGGATCACAGTGAGAGCAGCTGAGTCCATACTGGGTTACACTGGGATCTCATGGAGAGCGACTGGAATCATAATGGGATTGACTGGGAGTGGCTGGTTTTGTGGATTTTGGGGGCTTTGGATTTTGGAGGATTTTATTGGCATTTTGAGGGGGAGTTTTCTGGGGGTGTTTGGGGGTTTATTGAAATTTTTTGTGGCATTTTTTGAATCTTGGGAGTTTTACTGGGATTTTGTTGGGATTCTCAGAAATTCTGGGGGTTTTATTGGGATTTTTAGGAGATTTTGGGGCATTTTATTGGAATTGTGGTGCCATTTAGTGAGATTCATTAGGGATTTGGGGTTTTGGGGGATTTTTGGTAGGACTTGGGGGATTTTGTGGGCTTTTTTGGGTATTGCCAGGATTTCTTTGGATCTTGGGGGAGATTTTGTGGGACTTTTGATGGCTTTGGACACATATTTTGGGATTTGTGGAGTTTAATCAGGATTTTTGCGGTGATTGGGATTTCAAAGGATTTTGTGGGCTTTTATTGGGATTCTAGGGTGTTCCAATGTGATTTTGAGAGATTTAATTGGGATTTAGTGGGTTTGATTGGGAATTTTCAGTCTTTTAAGGAGATTTTGGTGCTTCTCAGCCCTTCCCCACACCCAGGGAATGCCTCATAGACCCCCCCTAAAATTCTACTAAACCCCACAAAATCCCCAAAAATAAAAAGAAAACCCTCCAACCCCCCAGAGAATCTCTGAAAATCCCAGTGGAACTCACCAAAATTAAAAAAAACTCCCAAAACTTTTAATAAATCCTCTCCCCTTCAAAAACCCCCACAACCCCAAGAAAAACCCACAGAATCACGTAACCCTCTCAAAACTGAACAATTCTCCCCAAAAACCCCAACAATTCCCCCCAAATTCCCAACCAAGTCCCCCAAAAGCCCAAAAAAGCCACCCCGAAATCCCCAAAATCCCCCTCAAAATGCCCCGCAAAATCCCCCCAGACTCAGTGGGGCCGTCCTGGATCAGGGGGCACCGGCCGGTGGAACAGGAGCCACTTCAAGAGGCCCTCGGAGCTTTTTGGGGAAGGGGCAACATGGGAGACCCCCCCCAAAAATCGGGGGGGGGGAACAACACACCCCTGCTGTGCCCCCTCTCCCTGAAACTCTCAGACCCCGGTTCAGTGTGGGCCTGGGACCCCCCGGGACCCCCAAATCTCCCCCAGGACCCCCAGAGCTGCCCAAACTTGGCCAAGGACAACTCTGGACCCCCAAACCCTCTCCAAGACCCCCAAAACCTTCCCAGGATGCTCAGACCCCCCCCCCAGTTCTCCCCAAAATTCACCTCAGACCCACCTGAGACTCCCCCAAAGCCATCAGACTGCCCCAAATCCCCCCCAGACTATTCAATTCCCCCTAAACCCTATGAAATCCCCTCAGACTCCCCCAAATTACCCCCAAACCCCCTGCACACCACCCAGAACCCCTCAGAACCCACAGTTCCTCTCACAATCCTCCCAAATCCCCTCAGACCCTCTCAAGCACCCCCCAAAGCTCCCTAAAACCCCCTCAGACCCCGTCATTCCCCCCAAATCCACTGCACACCCCCATATTCCCCCAAAAATCCCCAATTTCCCCTCAGACCCGCCCCAAACCCCCCCAGTTTCTCCCCAGCTCCACCTCAGCTCCTCCTCAGCCGCTCCCCACTCACAACCTCCCGCCTCGGCTGTGCCCACGGTCTCCCCCAGCCAATAGCAGCGCACCGCCCCGAACCAACCAATCACTGCGCTGCACGTCCCGAAACCAACCAATCACGGCGCGGGTCCCCTCAGCAACGCCTGCCTCCCCCGCGCCGCCCCAGCCAATCAGAGGCGAGCCAGAAGCAGCGCCCCCTCCCCTGCCGCTGCTGGGACCCCCCGGGCTCGGGACAGGAGCGGGAGGGGCCTGAGAGGGGATGGGGGGGGGGGCAGGGGAGGGTCTGGGGGGTCTGGGGGGGTCTGTGAGGAGGGGTCCGGGGGGTTTGGGGAGGGGTCTGGGGGTTTGGGGGGTCTGGGGAGGGGTCCTGGTGCATTGTGGGGGGACCTGGGGGGTGCGGATGGGTCCTAAGAGGGGTCTCGGGGGGGAGGTTGTGGGAGGGTCTGAGGAGATTTTGGGGATGTGTCGTAGGAAGGTCTTGGGAGGGTTTGGGGGTGTTGGGATGGTCCTGGGGGGAGTTTGGGGAGGGCTCTGGGGGGTCCTGAGGGTGTCCTGGGAGTGTTTTGGGAGGGGCGTTGGGGGCTCTGGAAGGGTTTTGGGAGAGGGTCTGGGGGGGTTTGGGGAGGGCTCTGGGGGAGCCTGGCAGGGTCCTGGGTGGGGTCTGGGGAAGGGTCTTGGGGCTCTCAGGGGGTCCTGGGGGAGATTTGGGGGTCCCAGGGGGTCCCAGGCCCACCCTGAACCGGGCTCTGGGGGTTTCAGGGGGAGGGGGCACAGCAGGGGTTCCTCCCCCACAGGTTTCTGGGGGGTCTCCCATGGTGCCCCCATCCCAAAAAAGCTCCCAGGGCCCCTGAAGTGGCTCCTGTTCCACCGGCCGGTGCCCCCTGATCCAGGACGGCCCCACTGAATCTGGGGGGTTCTGGGGGGGTTTTGGGGGGCTTTTGTGGAGGGATTTTGGGAGGGGTTTTGGGGATTTTGGGGGGGCTTTTTGGGCTTTTGGGGATTTTGTTGTTTAGGGGAGACGTTTTGGGTTTTTGAGGAGAACTATTGGGTTTTGGTGGGGGTTGTGGATTTGAGGGGTTTTGGATTTTGGGAGAGTTTATTGGGGTTTTGCAGGGGGTTTGGTTTTTTGGGGGAATTTACTGAAATTTTTGGGAGTATTTTTTAATTTTGGTGGGTTCCACTGGGATTTTGTGGGATTCTCTAGGGTTTTGGAGGATATTATTGTAATTTTTAGGGGATTTTGGCGGTTTTAGTGGAATTTTGGGGAGCCTTGGGTGGTCTGAGGGGGCTTTGGAGTTGTCCCTGGGTGTGGGGAAGGGCTGAGAGGCACCAAAATTTCCTGAAAGTCCCAATAAAACCCATATTATCCCAATTAAATCTCAAAAAATCCCATCAGAATACCTTAGAATCCTAATAAAAGCCCACAAAATCTCTTGATATCCCCCCCCCCATAATCCGAATTAAGCCCCACAAATCCCCCAAAAATGTACCTAAAACCACATGAAGCCCCACAAAATCCCCCAGAAGACCCAAAGAAATCCTGGCAACACCCAAAAAAGACCACAAACCCCCCACAAATCCCCAAAAAAAACCCAAAAAATTCCTCAAAAAACCCTGACCACCAAAGAATCCCCCTAAATGCCTCCATAATTCCAATAAAACCACCCAAAATCTCCCAGAAATTCCAATAAAACCTCTCAAAATTTAAGAGAATCCCAATACATCCCCACAAAATACCAGCAATCCCCCCCAAAATTAAAAAAAAAACCCAAAATTTCATAAAACCTCCAGTCACAACCAGAAAAACACCCCCCAAAGCAACAATAAACCCTCCAAAACCCAAACCCCACAAAACCCACAAACCCCCAAACCCAATCACTCCACCCAAAATCCCAATAATTGTCCCTGAGCTCCCAGCAAACTCCCCCAGCCCACAGAGCCCCAAATGCCGCAGCCCTGCCCAGCCCTCCCTGGTCCCTCCCAGTCCCGCCCAGGCCCGTCCGGGGCCGCGGCCAAAACTGCCCGGAGCGAACGCGGCGGGCCCGGAGCGAGCCCGGAGCCCATCCCGGGCTCGGCCTCAGCCTCGGCCCCTCGGGGGCATTTGGGGCCGGCCTGGGCAGGGTCAGGGTGGGCTCAGATCCCTGGCAGGGATTCCCAGCCTGGCCAGGGGGGATTTTAGGCCCCTTTGGCTGATTTGAGGCTGAATCTGGTGGGTTGGAGGGGGGATTTTAGATCCCTTTGGATGATTTAAGGCCCATGTGGGTGAATTTAATTTTGTGTGAGTGGTTTTGGGTCCCGTTTTTTTGTGATTTTGGGTCCACCTGAGTTGGTTTTTTGCTTCTTTGGGTGATTTTAAGTCAAACCAAGTCATTTAGGATTATTTGTGGCCCTCCTGTGCCGCTTTCAGGCATATTTGGGTGATTTTAGGTCAATTTAGGTGATTTTTGTCAAAAGCAGATGGATTTTAGGCTCCTTTGGGAGATTTTATGCCGAAGCAGGTACTTTCAGGGTGGATTTGAAGTCCGTTTTGGAGATTTAAGGCTGATTTTAGGCCATTTTGAGAGAGGTGTCAACCAGTTTGGGCAATTTTAGGCCCCATTGGTTGGATTTTAGATCCCTTTGGAAAATTTTAATCCCATTTGGCTGATTTTAGGCCAAACCTGCAGGATTTCAGCTGCATTTGAGATGCCTTTGGGTGATTTTAGGCCAAACTGGGCCCTTTTAGGACCGTGCGTCCCCTTGGCCCCGCCCCTTTCCCCTCACGGTTCCCGCCCTTTCCCCGCCCCCTTTCCCCTCACGGTTCGGCCTTCGGGAACGGGGCAGGAGGAGGAGGGAGGGTGCAATTTGCTCCCAGCACGGTCCCAGTTGCTCCCAGTTCCTGCCGCTTTCATCCTGCGTGTTCCCAGTTCTCCCAGTTACCCCAGTCACTCCCAGTATGATCCCAGTCTCTCCCAGCAGGGCCCCAGTCACTCCCCCTTGCCCCCAGAGTGCTCCCAGTTCCCCCAGCACATTCCCAGTCACTCCCAGTTTGGTCCCAGTCACCACCCATATGGTCTCAGACACTCCCAGTACATCCCAGTTGCCCTGAACATTCTCGTAGTCATTGCCAGGCACTCCCGGTTACCTCAGAGTTGTTCATGTGCCCCCAGTTTTATCCCAGTTGCTCCCAGTTTCTCTGATTATGTCCCCACTTGGCTCCCAGCATGGGTCTGGTAGCTGCCAATAAGCCCCAGTCAGGGTCCAGTCACACCCACTCTGCTCCCAGTATGACTGTAGCCTCTCCCAGTATGATCCCAGTCATTCCCAGTATGATCCCAGTCACTCCCAGTATGATCCTGGTCACTTGCAGTGTAACTCCAGTCACTCCCAGTCACTCCCAGTCTGATGCCAGTGGCCCCCAGTGTGATCCCAGTTGCTCCCTGTCAGTGCCAGCATGACCCCAGGAGCCTCCAGTATGATCCTCATGGTTCCCAGTCGCTCCCAGTATATCCCAGTTCCCACCAGCATGCTCCCAGTCACTGCCACTTCCTCCCAGTTGCTTTCAGCATGATTTCAGTTGCTCACAGCCACTCCCAGTCAATCCCAGCATGATTCCAGTCACCCTCAGTGTTATCCCAGTCTCGCCCAGCATGGACCCAGCTGCTCTCACTGTGATCCCAGCATGATCCCAGCTGTCCCTAGAATAGTCCCAGTCCCTCCCAGCATGGTCCCACTCACTCCCAGTTGTCCCCAGCATGGTCCCCGTTGTTCCCAGTGTGCTTCCAGTCCCCCCAGTATGGTAACAAACACTCCCAGTTTAACCCAGTAAGGCTCTAGTTACCTGAGAATCATCCCAGTCTTTCCCAATTACTCCCAGTTGCCTCCAGCATGATCCCAGTTTCTGTCAGTTGCCCAAAGCATAGTCCCAGTTGCTCCCAGTATGATCCCAGTTGTGGTCTTAAGTCTCCTCAGGCTGGTTCCAGTACCTTCCAGTTGATCCCACTTGCTCCCAATATTTCCACATTTTCCTCCCAACATGGGCCCAGTAGCTCCCAGTAACCCCCAGTCAGGATCCATTCACACCCCTTGCAATCCCAGTGGCTGCAAGGATGATCCCAGTAAGTCCCGTTACAATCCCAGTCACTTTCACTATGATCCCAGTTGCTCCCAGTCACCCCGAGTATGGTTCCAGTCACCCCCAGTATGACCCCAGTCACTCCCAGATCCTCCCAGTATTATTCCAGTCATGTGCTGAGTGACTCTCTGTCAGTCCCAGTGTGGGCCCAGTTGCTCCCATTCACCTCCAGTATGGTTCCAGTCACGGCCAGCAACTTCCCACTCACTCTCAGTGTCATTCCAGTAGGATCCCAGTCACTCTCAGATACTCCCAGTACTCTTCCAGTCTCACCCAGTATGATTCCAGTCAGGGCCAGTATGATCCCAGTATGACACCAGCATGGACACAGCTGCTCCCATTATCACTCAGCATGCTTCCAGTGGCTCCCATTTACCCCCACTATGGTTTCAATCTCTCCCAGTATAACCCAGCTGCCCCCAGCATGTTCCCAGTAACTCCCAGTTGGTTGGAGTTGCTTCCAGTCTGATGCCAGTTGCTCACAGCCACTCCCAGTCACCCTCAGTGCAGTCCCAGTTGCTGACAGTATGATCCAGAATGATGCCAGTCACTCCCAGCATGGGCCCAGGCGATTCCACGGTGATCCCAGTAGGATCCCAATTGCCCCCAGCATGGTTCCAGTTGCCCCCTGTTTCTCCCAGTGTGATGCCAGTAGCACCCAGTTGCCCCTGCTATACTCCCAGTCACTCCCCAGATGATCCCAGCCCCTCCCAGCATGGTCCCACTCACTCCCACTAACCCCCAGCATGGTCCCAGTTCTCTCCAGCATGGTCCCAGTTGTTCCCAGTGTGGTTCCAGTCCCCCCAGTATGGTTACAGACACTCCCAGTATATCCCAGTTGCCCCCAGCATGTCTGTAGTCATTCCCAGGCACTGCCAGTGGCCCCAGTAAGGTGTTAGTTCTCCCAGTATGATCCCCCAGTCATGCTCAGTATATCCCAGTTGCCTCCAGCGTGCATCCACTCCTTCCCAGTTCCTCCAGTTTGCTGGCAGCATCATCCCAGTTTCTCTCAGTTGCTCCCAGCAGACCAAAGTGTGATCCCAGTCGCTCCCTTTCAACCCCAATATGATCCCAGGAAGCTCCAGTTTGATCCCAGTCACATGCCAGCCTTCCCAGAGTTGTCCCAGTATAATCTCATTTGCTTCCAATCTCTCCCAGTATGGTCCCAGCTGCCTCCAGCATGGTTCCAGTTGCTTCCTAGATCCGCCCAGTCAGTCCCAGTATGATGCCATTTGCTGCCAGCGTGCTCCCAGTTGCTCCCAGTCAGACCCAGTATGGGGCATGATGTGCAGGGTCTGTTCCCAGTCACTCTCAGATACTCCCAGTATTAGTCCAGTCCCTACCAGTATGATCCGAAGATGAGCCCAGTGTGCTCCCAGTCCCTTCCAGTATGAACCTGTTGTGTTCCCCATGGTTCCAGTTGCTCTCTTTCACCCTCACTTTTGTTCCAGTTCCTCCCAGTATCTCCCAGTGTATCCCAGTTCCCTCCAGCATGTTCCCAGTCACTCCCAGTTCCTTCCAGTATGATCCCATTTCCACCCAACCACTCCCAGTCAACCTCAGTGTAGTGGAACTCACTGCCAGTATGATCCCCGTCACCTCTAGCATGATCCCAGTTCGTACCAGTGTAAGTCCAGCAGTTCGCAATCAACCCCAGCATGTAGTCAGTCACTCCCAGTGTATCCCATTTGCCCCTAACATGGTCTCAATTTCCCCCTTTCAAGCTCCTGCTCACTCCCAGTATCAGTCGAGTGCAGCCCAGTCCCTGGCAGCGCTGCCACTGCTGGCATCCCCAGCCCTGTGTGCGTTCCCCCCTGGCGGATGTGCCGAGAGGAGCCCCAAGGGCTGGCAGTGCCCACGCAGGGTCCCCAGCAAGGCCCAGTTGGGATGTGCAGCCCCCAGTTTGCCCAGTTTGCCTCTCCTTTGGTCCGGGCCGGCTTCCCCCCGCCCGCAGCGGCTGGGAGCAGCCGAGAGCCCCGCGCTACCCATCCCGACCTGTCCCGGCTCCATCCCCGCTCCTGCCGCGGGCTGCGAGGGCTGCGGGAACGGGGGGGCACCGAGGGTGCGGCTGCTGCTGGGGGAGGAGGAGGAGGAAGGGAAGGGCAGGGATGGAGGGGGAGGAGGAGGCGGGGGCAGGGGGGGTGGAGGAGGAGGAGGGGGGATGGAAGAGGAGGGACAAAGGAGCATCAAGGAAAGAAGAAAACCACGCGGTCGACCCTGAATTCGCAGCCCCCACCTGTGGGATCATCGCCCCCCCTCCTGCAGGTATGCCGGGAGTGGGAGCTCAGCTCAGATATCCCGGGGGTTCCCTGGGTTGGGACAGAGCAGAGAATGAGGGGAGAAGGGAGCCCGGGAGCCCAAACAGCCCCGGCATCGCGAAATGGGGAGATGGAAAAGGGGGAGCTTTTCGGATCGCTGGCTCTCCCAGCAGACTGGGCAGGGCGGGGACCGAGTAAACGGGGGACCCCCAGCCCAAGTGTGACCCCCAGGAGCTGGGACGGGGGGAACCTCCCCGGGCACCTGCGGGATGCGGGGCGATGCTCCCGGGCTGCGGAGTTCAGGCAGCGCCGGCGCCGCGCCATTCCGGCCGTGCTCTGCTGCCGCCGCTTCCTGCTGCCGCTCCGCCTCTTCCTCCCTCCCTCCTCCTCCTCCCCCGGTGCCGGAGCCCGCGCAGCCCGCGGGAGGAGCGGGGATGGAGCCGGGACAGGTCGGAACGGAGCGAGGGCTGGGGGGGATGGCAGGAGTGGGAGTGACTGGGCTGTACTGGGATCATGCTGGGAGCAGCTCCCGGGTGACTGAGTTCTACTGGGACCGTACTGGGATCACACTGGGAGTGAGGAGGAGCAGCGCGATGGCTCCAGCGCTGGGGCTGGGGGCGCTCCTGGGGCCCGGGGAGGCGGCGAGAGCTGAGGGGGACCCCGGCACCGGGACTCTCTGATCGCCCATCCCGGAGCACCGGGGGACCCCTGAACCCCCATTCCTGGGCGCCGGGATCCCCCCGCACCCCCATTCCCGGGCATGGGATCCACCCCGCACCCCCTTATCCGGCTCCAACAACCCCCGCTCCCCCATTCCCGGGCATGGGATCCACCCTGCACCCCCTTATCCGGCACCAACAACCCCCGCACCCCATTCCCGGCCATACCGCCTCTCCCAGCCCCCAGAGCCCCCTTTTCCTTCACCCAGAGACCCCCTGGACCCCAATTCCTGCCTTTCCCAGCCCCCAGCCCCTCCTGTCCTCAACACCGAGGACAGCCGGAACCCCTATTCCCAGCCGTCCCGGCTTTTCCCACCTTTTGCTGGGAATGGGGAACACCGGGGACCCTTGGAGCTCCCTTTCCTGGATTCAGGAACCCCCTTAAACCAGCCCATTCCCCCTCTGCCCACCGCAGCCTCCCCTTTTCTCAGTTCTGGAACCCCCAAACCCCGTTCCCTGCTCTCCCAGCTCTCCCTTTGGTTCCCCCTCTGGTTCCCCCGTGCCCCCCAGCCCCCAAATCTCGGTGTCCCCCCAGTTCTCCTGTCCCTGCGTTCCCTGCCCGTGGCGCTGTGGGAGCCCGGCCCGGGGTTCCCCCAGTTGGTGTCCATGGGGTCCCTGGCTGGGATCCCCTTCCAGCGGGATCTGGGCACAGCCAGAGCCGGCACCACCAGCGGCACCGGCACGGGGCCCCCAGGGAGCTGCCGCTGCTGCAGCTGCATCCTGCCATTCCCAGTTGCTCCCAGTTCCTCCCAGTGGCTGCGCAGTCGGCTCCCAGCACGCGCCTGGCAGCTCCCGGCACCCCCAGACAGGGACCAGTCATACCCCCTACAATCCCAGTCCCATTGTAGCTACTCCCAGTATGATCCCAGTCACTCCCAGTATGATCCCGGTCACTCCCAGTATGATCCGAGTCACTCCCAGTATGATCCTGATCACTTGCAGTGTAACTCCAGTCACTCCGAGTCATTCCCAGTATGAGGCCAGTGTCCTCCAGTGTGATCCCAGCTGCTCCCTGTCAGTGCCAGCATGACCCCAGGAGCCTCCAGTATGATCCTCATGGTTCCCAGTCGTTCCCAGTATATCCCAGTTCCCCCCAGCATGCTCCCAGTCACTGCCACTTTCTCTCAGTTGCTTTCAGCACAATTCCAGTTGCTCACAGCCACTCCCAGTCAATCCCAGCATGATTCCAAGCACCCTCAGTGTGATCCCAGTCTCACCCAGCATGGACCCAACTGCTCCCACTGTCATCCCAGTATGATCCCTGTTGCCTCCAATGTAGTTCCAGTTGTCCCACTTCCTCCCAGTATGATCCCAGTTGCTGCCAGATTAAGTCCAGTTGTTCCCAGTCCTTCCCAGCATGGTCCCAGTTGTCCCTAGAATAGTCCCAGTCCCTCTCAGCGAATTCCAACTCACTCCCAGTTGCCCCCAGCATGGTCCCAGCTGTTCCCTGTGTGCTTCCAGTCCCCCCAGTATGGTCCAAAACACTCCCAGTGTATCCCAGTGTGCCTAGTACAGTTCTAGTTAGCTCAGAATGATCCCAGTCTTTCCCAGTTCCTCCCAGTTGCCTCCAGCATGATCCCAGTTTCTGGCAGTTGCCCAAAGTGTGATCCCAGTGGCTCCCAGGATGACCCCAGCAGGAGCAGTAGTCACTCCCAGCATGGTTCCAGTCACCCCCAGTATGACCCCAGTCAGTCCCAGATACTCCCAGCATTATTGCAGTCATGCTCAGAGTGACTCCCTGGCTCTCCCAGTGTGGTTCCAGTTGCTCCCAGTCACTTCCAGTATGGTTCCAGTCAGAGCCAGCACCTTCCCAGTCACTCCCAGTATGATCCCAGCCATTTCCCATAGGATCCCAGTATGCTCACAGCCACTCACAGTCACCCTCAGTGCAGTCCCAATTGCTGCCAGTATGATCCAGTATGATGCCAATCACTCCCAGCATTGGCCAGCTCGTCCTAGTGTGATCTCAGTAGGATCCCAGTAGCCCCCAACAAGGTTCCAGTCACTCCCTGTTCCTCCCAGTGTGATCCCAGTTGTCCATAGTATGGTGCCAGCCAATCCATACATGATCCCAGTCCCTGCCAGCATGGTCCCAGTCATGCCCAGTTGTCCCCAGTGTACACCCAGTCATTCCCACTTGCTCCCAGGTACCCCCAGCATGGGGTCCCAGTTCTCCCCAGCATGGTCCCACCTGTTCCCAGTGTGGTTCCAGTCACCTGAGTATGGTTAACAGACACTCCTGGTATATCCCAGTGTCCCTCAGCAAACAGCAACACTGCCCCCCATACCACAGGGGCTTCTCTCGCTTGGCCTGTTTGATGGCAGCACACGTCTCACAGTCATGGATAACCTGAGAAATTCTGTCCATGGTTAGATCCACCCCTTGGTCTCATGCCCACTTATAGGTGGCATCCCTGCCCTGATGACCTGAGGCATCGTGAGCCCATCAAGCTAGGAACAACTCCGCCTTGTGTTGCCAATCTATCTTTGCTGCCTGACCTGCCTGCTCGTTGTTTTGGTGCTCCTCATTAGCCCAGCTCTTGGGGACATGGGCCTCTACATGACGGATTTTCCCTGACAGTTTTTCTATCAAAGAGGCAATGTCTTTCCACTCATCAGCAGCCCAGATTGGTTTCCCCTACACTGCCAGTTGGACTCTTTCCACCTCTCCAGCCATCCCCACAGAGCATTGGCAACCATCCACGAATCAGTGTAGAGGTAGAGCTTTGGCCACTTCTCTCTTTCAGCAATGTCCAGGGCCAGCTGAACGGCCTTGAGTTCCACAAGTTGACTTGATCCACCTTCTCCTTCAGTGGCCTCTGCAGCCTGTCGTGTGGGGCTCCACACGGCTGCTTTCCAAAAGAGCATAGCGCGTTTCCTCTGCTGGCAGTTGGATGTATGCGGTGGGCGGCCAGCGCGTGCGTGGCTGCAGCTGGCGCCGGCCGAGCAGTTCATGCAGGGAGGGTCCCCAGGGGGGTCTCTGGGCCGGCACCCCGCCTTGGCCAGCGCCTCACAGCCGGCTTAGAACTGGTGCGGACCAGGGGAATCCGACTGTTTAATTAAAACAAAGCATCGTGAAGGCCCGAGGCTGGTGTTGACGCAATGTGATTTCTGCCCAGTGCTCTGAATGTCAAAGTGAAGAAATTCAATGAAGCGCGGGTAAACAGCAGGAGTAACTATGACTCTCTTAAGAGGGCATAGTTACTAACTGGGCATAGCTGCGGAAGTCGCGCCTCCGCGTGGCCCCACCGGATACCCTTGTGGTAACAGAATTGACTTCTGCCCCAGTGTGAGAGAGGGCAAAAATCTGCCCTCCCTGTTGTTGCACTCGCCAGCCAACAATAGTTTCACGAGCTGCTGAAACAAAATGTTGGCAGAGTCATTTTGCTGCTGCCTAAAGCCTTGTCCACGGGCTAGTGTTGGACACAGTTGGCAGTCTGGGAGAGGGCCAGCTGCTAACTACTTCTACCTTCACTCTTTTTGTTGTCTCTTTGATTGATGTGATGGTGCAATCATTGGCTTTGCGATATGTATTGACTGTCACTCAGACTGACCCACTAGATCTAAGCATCAAAGATGCCAAGATTCCATCTATATACGCTCTGTGCCCAGGGAAGAGGGATTTAATCTGGTATGTTTGGAGTTTGTTAACTCCACAATTACAAGGGGTTGTGGAATACATCTGGGAGTCGCATGGGAGGGCTTGGCAAAATTCCCTGAGCCTTATGAGATCTCCCCATCGGGGTTGGCTCAAGATGATTCTGAGTGTTCAGACAGAGGCACAGAAGAGCCAAGAACACCTGAGGCTCTTCCCAGGTCCACTGGTGATGGAGCAAGGATAAGAACTCCTGTCGTGTCCATCCCTGAGAGAAAGCCATCCTGTCCTTGTTGTGCGACCTGGTTTACTAGGATGTTGGGGCTGATTGACAATCTAAAGAGGGCCCAGGGGCAAAAGAAGGTCATCTTTAGGTCCTCTAAATGTGGTAAACAAAATCTTAACTGCCACATTATTGCCTGTCATGCCCCACGTTGTAAAGGGATGCTGTGTGTGGCTCCAACTGGCAAATGGGTCTGTGAGCTATGCCAGTGTGGTTTTGCCACCAAGATTGGCCTCGGCCAGCACAAGATTATGATGCATCCCCTTGTGAGGAATTTGGAATGGATTGTTGCTGCCCATCCCAAAGAGTCATCAGCCAGAGGGGCCCACAAAAGGGTATGGACTGATCAGGACAAGGCTCTCCTGGTACAATTGGTGGAGAAGTTTGCCAGTAGTCAGAATATTACCCAACTTATTGCAAGGCATATTCCATCTAAAACGGCAAAGCAGACCAGTGATTAAAGGCGCCTTCTGGGAGAGATCCCTCTGCGAAAGGTCAGGCTGGGACAGAAGGTGAGATGGTGATTGAACATGGTCCAAGGTCTGCTAAATCACCAAAGGAGGGGCAATTGAAGCTCCAATAACATGAAGCCATCCAAACGGGATTATCGGCTGGCAGATTCACCAGGTATCGGGAGGCCTTCATGAAAGTTTTAGATGGGCAACACCTGCAAGGGGTGGTGAACGATGTTTTCAAAGAGTGTCGTGGTACCCTGGGTGGGCCTGGCCAGAATATGAAAACAGCCAGGGGTCGGAAAATGCAGACATCTCATGGTCGGGGGGCATCCAAAGCAACAACAAATTGGATGCGACAGAGAGCGATTAAGAGAGGGAAATTTCTTTGATTTCAGATGTTGTACAAGTTGCATAGGAGGCGTCTCACGCAAATTATTCTGGATAGCACAGAAGCCTTGCAATGCCAAATACCATCTGGTGTTGTCCCTGCACACTTTTAAGTTGAGATGGGATACAGCTGTTGAGTTTGGTGGCCTGGTGAATTTTCCCCCGCATGTGGAGGCTGATAACACCGTATTTGGGGCCCTGATTACTGAAAGAAAGATTGAGAAAAACGTGAGCAAGATGTGTAAAACCTCCGCTTCTGGGCCAGATGGGATTACTTTGGGTCATCATATTAAAAAAGACCCTAAGTTTTCCCTGTTGACTGAGATTTTCAGCCTCTGACTTGTTACTGGTACTATTCCAGACGTGCTGTGGGACTGCCGAACAGTCTTGATACCCAAGTCTTCTGACTTGGATAGACTTGGTGATACCAATAACTGGAGGCCTATCACTATTGGTTCTATGGTGATTAGGCTGTTCTCCAGGATTGCTACGGCGAGGCTGACCAGAGCACGTCCCATTAACCCCAGGCAATGGGGCTTTATTTGCGCATCGGGTTGTGCTGAGAACCCCAAGTTGTTACAACTTGTGGTTAAGAACGCAAAGCGGGAGCATCGACATCTGGGGGTGGTGTTCGTGGACATCACCAAGGCCTTTGACACCGCTGGTCATCAGCATGTACTTGAAGGACTGATCCAGAGAAGGGCTGATCCCCATGTGCTTCAGCTGCTTAGGGAAATGTATTGAAACATCAAAACGTGTATTTCCATTGAAAGGGAGAGGACAGATCCCATTTACATTCGCTCTGGTGTCAAACAAGGTGACCCTATGTCACCTTTGCTGTTCAAGCTGGCAATGGACCCCCTTCTATGCAAGCTTGAAACTGAGGGTCAGGGGTTCCAGCATAGTAGCCTGACAATAACGGCCATGGGGTTTGCAGATGATTTAGTGCTGCTGAGTGATTCCTGGGATGGCATGTGTCATAATATCAATATTTTGGAGACCTTCTGTGAACTTACTGGTCTCCAGACTCAGGGGGAAAAATGTCATGGCTTTTACATCAAGCCAACAAAGGACTCATATACTATCAATGATTGTCCATAAATGGAACCATAAATGGTTTCCCCCTTAATATGATTGACCCAGGGAGCTCAGAAAAATATCTTGACACATGGATTGACCCCTGGACTGGCTTTGCAGACTTGGGTTTATCAGAGAAACTTGTGGACTGGCTCCATTGGATTGGGAGTTCACCCCTCACACCTCTTCAGAAGGTCAATATACTCAGGACTTATACCATCCAGAGACTGGTACATCTGGCTGACCATACTGAGGTGAACGTGGGCCTTCTCAAGTCCCTTGACCTGTTGATTCAAAAGGCAGTCAAGGAATGGCTTCATCTCCCTCGCAGTACATGTGATGCCATCTTGTATTCGAGTGTTAAAGATTGTGGTTTAGGAATCATCAAGTTGGAGGTGCTCATTACAAGTATTCAAGCACGAAGACTTCGTAGATTGGCACAGTCTTTGGATGAGACTCTGGGGGGTTTTCTAAGAGGGGAACAGCTGGAATTGTTATTGGAAAAGTTATGGTTGAGAGCAGGTGGAAAAAAGACTCCATCCCACCAATCTGGGAGCCTATACCAATGATTGAAGGTGGTGGTGACGATGAAGCCTGTCAGAATGGGAGGCACCTGCTCCTAAAGTCTGCTATCCAAGACCCTGTAACTAGTGGAAAATTGAATTTCAGAGATGGATGCATCTGGTAGCCCAGGGCCATGGTGTTGAAAATTTCGAGAATGATGACATCAGTAATGCCTGGATAAGGCAGTAAAAGGGCATACCTCACCGAAAACCTATAACGGCCCTACAACTGAGAGCCAATGTCTACCCAACAAGAGAATTCCTGGCTAGGGGTAGGCATGAGGACTTTGTTTGATCATGCCGACATTGTGGTGCTGGATTTGAAACTGTAACCCACATTGTCGGGAACTGTCCAATCACTCAAGATGCCAGGATCAAAAGACATAATGCCATCTGTGAAACCCTTAGCTGTGAAGCTAAGAAGGAGGACTGGACGGTTTTTCAGGAGCCACACCTGAGAGATGATGTTAATGAGTTGTTTAAACCAAACCTAATCTTTGTTAAAAGCTCTAAGGCGTTAGTGGTAGATGTCACAGTGAGATATGAGCACAGCAGTTCCTCATTGAGGGAGGCTGCTGCTGAGAAGGCCAAGAAATATCAGTACCTTCATTTACAAATACAGCAACTGATGAATGTGGTAGATATTGAATATGTAGGCTTCCCCATGTGGCTCATGGAAAGTGGTATCACAAGAACTCTGAGCTGCTTTCAGCCCTCAGTCTCTCTAAAACAAGGCTAGAGATGACCTGGGCCCTGGCATCCAAAGTGCTGGTTGCCTCAGTAGATATAGTACTTATATTTACGAGCAAAGCTCGATCGATTGTACCTGTTCAGTATCAATAATAAACTTGGCCCCTTCCCTCTGCTGGTTTAGCTGGACAGTGGAATCAGTTTAGGGTGGGAGGGGTTCATCCTTCATAACCGTGTCATCTTAGCCCATATTTTGGGCTTCAAATTCCAATCTGAACTCAGGTGGACGGGCCACCTTACTTAAGCCGGAAAAGAGACATATATAATTTATATATGTTTATTAAATAGCCAAATGCCTCGTCATCTAATTAGTGACGTGCATGAATGAATGAACAAGATTCCCACTGTCCCTACCTACTATCCGGCGACACCACAGCCAAGGGAACAGGCTTGGCAGAATCAGTGGGGAAAGAAGACCCTGTTGAGCTTGACTCTAGTCTGGTGCTGTGGAGCATCTCACAATGGGATGATGTAAATTTTTTCAGTCATGCAGTGAGACTCAATGGCCTGTTAACAGAAGAGATCTCCCTGGTTGTGGAAGAGATAAAGAAAACTGCCCAATTAACAGAAGCTAACTGCCCCACCTCCAGCAGATAGGAATAGAAGACCCCTATTTCCAACCTAAGACACTTCTGTACATGGATCACAGGGAATGTGGGTCACCAGGGCTCTGCACACTGTGAGTCCTCCAGTGGGGGATGGAGCTGGAACAGTGCATGAAGCTCTTCCCACAGTCGGGGCACCTGCAGGGCTTCCCTTAGCAATGCCTCCATTGGTGTCTGGTCAAGTGAGAACTCCTGGAGAAGCTCTTCCCACACTGGGGACACTCGTGGGGCCTCTTCCCGGTGTGGATGAGCTGGTGCCTGACAAGGTGGGGGTTGCGCTTGAATCCCTTCCCACAGTCAGGGCAGCGGAAGGGCCTCTCCTCTGAGTGAATGTGCTGGTGCTTGAGGAGATCTGAGCTGGTGTGAAACCTCTTCTGACACTCAGGACATTCGTAGGGCCTCTCCCCAGTGTGGATGCGTTGGTGGCTGATCAGTTGGGTCCTCTGGCTGAAGCTCTTCCCACACTCCCCACACTCATAGGGCTTCTCCCCAGTGTGGATCATCTGGTGAGGGATCAGGTTGCAGCGCTGTCTAAAGCTCATCCTACA
Organism: Calcarius lapponicus; assembly: GCA_039654755.1. Lineage (NCBI taxonomy): Eukaryota > Metazoa > Chordata > Aves > Passeriformes > Fringillidae > Calcarius > Calcarius lapponicus. The sequence continues at coordinate 576,134 of JBBFKN010000063.1, forward strand.
CTCCCCACACTCGTAGGGCCTCTCCCCAGTGTGGATCATCTGGTGGCGGATTAGGCTGCAGCTCTGACTGAAGGTCTTCCCACACTCCCCACACTCGTAGGGCCATTCCCCAGTGTGGATGTGTTGGTGGATGATAAGGTTGGAGCTGTAGCCAAAGCCCTTCTCACACTCCCCACACTCGTAGGGCCATTCCCCAGTGTGGATCAACTGGTGGCAGAGCAGGTGGGAGCTCTACCTGAAGCTCTTCCCACACTCCAAGCACTTGCAGGGCATCTCCCCATCTTGAAGCTGCTCAGGGACCACCAGCTCTGAGCTCTGGCTGAAGCTCTGTCCACTTTCCTGGCTCAGGGTGGCTCTTTCCTCCTCAGAGCACTCTGGTCTGGGTTTGCAGCCCCACCTCCTGAGGGATCTCTGGGGATTTTCCTCCCTCCTGGATTCTTGCGCCATGGAGTCGCTCAAAACGGCCTCTTCCATGGTGTTCTGCCGCGGGCATTTGTCCTCCCTGCTCTCCATGCTCAGCTCCTGCTCTGGAGGAGGAAGGACAAGGACAGGATGGGATTTGCCTCCGTGCCACAGGCAAAGGCAAGGAGATCCCCCCAGGGCTGTGCTGCAGCCAGGGCCGTGCTGGGCTGGGAGATGGAGCAGCACAGAGGGGAAAGGGGCACTGACTTCCTCCTCACCTGCCTGGGTTTCCCAGGACATCTTCCTCTTCCTTGCAGCCTCCTTCCCCATCCAGCCAAGGGTTTGGGAATGGGAAATCCTGGTTTGGGGAAAAACAAGGGATGAGCACACAGAGTTTCAAGGTCCTTCTGCCCAAGTCCATCTCTAGAAGTCACCAGGCATAAAAACATCCCAAACACCAAGATTTAGGACTGAAAATGACTCCCAAATGTTCTGTGTCTGTGATCTCTCCCCTTTGGTGTTTCTGGTGTTCCCCCTATCCCAGCTGCTTGGGGGCACACTTGTATTGGGGGATCTCCTGTCTACTCGGTCCCTGCCCTCCCCAATCTGCTGGGAGTCCCAGGAATAAAAAAAAATTTCCTCCCTTTTCCATCTCTCCAGCATCAGGGATGCTTGGAGTTTTGGGCTCCTGGGGTCCCTTCTCTCCTCATTCTCTGCTTTGGGCTGCAGCAGCTCCAAGGAGTCCCCCCTGCCAGGGACTGGTTTGTACTGGGGTAACTGGGAATGACTGTGAGCATGCTGAGGGACACTGGGATATACCAGAGTGTCTGTTAACCATACTCAGGTGACTGGAACCACACTGGGAACAGGTGGGACCCTGCTGGGAAGAACTGGGATCCCATGCTGGGGGTACCTGGGAGCAAGTGGGAATGACTGGGTGTACACTGGGGACAACTGGGCATGACTGGGACCATGCTGGCAGGGACTGGGATCATCTATGGAGTACCTGGGACTATACTGGGGCAACTGGGATCACACTGGGAGGAACAGGGAGTGACTGGATCTGTGCTGGGGGCTCCTGGGATCCTACTGGGATCACAGTAGGAGGAGCTGGCCAATGCTGGGAGTGACTGGCATCATACTGGATCATACTGGCAGCCACTGGGACTGCACTGAGGGTGACTGGGAGTGGCTGGGAGCAACTGGCATCATGGTGGAGGCAACTCAGGGCAACTGGGAGTGGCTGGGAGCAACTGGGATACACTGGGAGAGACGGAAACCACACTGGGGGTAAATGGGAGCAACTGGAACCGCACAGGATGATCATGGGAGCAGCTGTGCCCATGCTGGGGTCATACTGGGATCCTATGGGAAATGGCTGGGATCCTACTGGGAGTGACTGGGAAGGTGCTGGCTCTGACTGGAACCATACTGGAAGTGACTGGGAGCAACTGGGCCCACACTGGGAGAGCCAGGGAGTCACTCTGAGCATGACTGCAATAATGCTGGGAGTATCTGGGACTGACTGGTGTCATACTGGGAGTGACTGGAACCATGCTGGGAGTGACCACTGCTCCAGCCATCATCCTGGGAGCCAAGGGGATCACACTTTGGGCAACTGCCAGAAACTGGGATCGTGCTGGAAACAACTGGGAGGAACTGGGAAAGACTGGGATCATTCTGAGCTAACTAGAATGGTACTAGGCCAACTGGGATACACTGGGAGTGTCTGTGACCATACTGGGGGGACTGGAAGCACACAGGGAACAGCTGGGACCATGCTGGGGGCAACTGGGAGTGAGTGGGGCCATGCTGAGAGGAACTGGGACTATTCTGGCGACAACTGGGATCATGCTGGGAGGAACTGGGAACAACTGGACTTATTCTGGCAGCAACTGGGATCATACTGGGATGACAGTGGCAGCAGCTGGATCCATGCTGGGTGAGACTGGGATCACACTGAGGGTGCTTGGAATCATACTGGGATTGACTGGGAGCGGCTGTCAGCAACTGGAATCATGCTGAAAGCAACTGGGGGCAAGTGGGAGTGACTGGGGCCCTGCTGGGAGAGACTGGGATCATACTGGGAGTGACTGGGGTAACTGGGAGAACTGGGAACACGCAGGATGAAAGCGGCAGGAACTGGGAGCAACTGGGACCTTGCTGGGAGCAAATTGCACCCTCCCTCCTCCTCCTGCCCCGTTCCCGAAGGCCGAACCGTGAGGGGAAAGGGGGCGGGGAAAGGGCGGGAACCGTGAGGGGAAAGGGGCAGGGCCAAGGGGACAGGAGGTCCTAAAAGGGCCCAGTTTGGCCTAAAATCACCCAAAAAGGCTTCATAATCCACCCTAGAACCCAACTGGTTTCACAAAAAATCAGACAAAGATACCTAAAATCACCCAGACTAACTTGAAATGTTTACAAAGCAAACTAAAATCACCCTTAGAGGTCTTGGTGTGAACAAAAATTACCCAAACAGGCCTGAAATCAGCCAAAGGGATCTAAAATCTATTGTAGAACTGCCGAGTTTATCCCACAATGACCAAAAGTAGCCTATACTGCACCAAATTCAGCCTTAAATCAGCCAAAGGGATCTAAAATTCAACCGAAAACTGACCAGTTTATCCTAAAATCACCAAACAGGCCCCAGCCCCACCCACAGGGGCCTAAAATCATCCAAAGGGATCCAAAATCCCCCCTCAAACCCACCGGATTTGGGCAAAAATCAGCCAAAGGGGCCTAAAATCCACCCGGAAAGGCTGGGAATGCCTGCCAGGGATCTGAGCCCACCCTAAACCTGCCCAGGCCGGCCCCAAATGCCCCCAAGGGGCCGAGGCTGAGGCCGAGCCCAGGCATTTTGGGGGGTTTTATTGGCACTTTGGGGAGTGTTTTTCTGGAGGTTTTCGGGGGTTTATTGAAATTTTTGGGGTTTTTTTTTATAATTTTGGGGGGGGATGCCTGGGATTTTGTGGGGATATTTTGGGATTCTCTTAAATTTTTGGGGGTTTTATTGGAATTTATGAGGGAGTTTGTGTGGTTTTATTGGAATTGTGGAGACATTTAATGGGATTCTTTGGTGGTCTGGGTTTTTTGAGGAAATTTTTAGGGATTTTTTTGTGTGATTTCTGGGGTTTTGTAGTGTTTTTTGGGTGTTGCCAGGAATTCTCTGGGTCTTTGGGGGGATTTTGTGGGGCTTCTTGCAGTTTTGGGGACATTTATCAGAGGATTTGTGAGGCTTAATTGGGATTATGGGAGGTTGTTTGGGATTTCAAGAGATTTTGTGGGCTTTTATTTGGATTCTAGGGTGTTCTAGAATTTGTGAGATTTAATTGGGATGTTGTGAGTTTTATTTGGACTTTCAGGGGTTTTAAAGAGATTTTGGTGCCTCTCAGCCCTTCCCCACACCTGGGGACAACCCCAAAGCCCCTCCAGACCACATGACGCCCCCCAAAATTCCAGAAAATATAAACCAAAGCCCCTAAAAATCACAATGAAATGTTACAAAATACCAGAGAAACCCACAAAATCCCAGTGGAACTCACCAAAGTTTTAAAAAACTCCCAAAAGTTTCAATAAACCCCCCAAAAATACTAAACCCCACCAAAATCCCAATAAAATACCCCAAAATCCAAATTCCCCGAATCCATAAAACACGCCAAAACCTGTAATCGCCCAAAACCCAATAATTCTCTCCAAAACCCCAATAATTTCCCCTAAACTCCCAAAAAAATCCCCCAAAACACAAAAAAGCCCCCCCAAAATCCCCCAAAACCCTCCCACAATCGCCACAAGAATGCCCCAAAATGCCAAAAAATCCCCACAAAACCCGAAAAAAAACCCCAAGCCCCTCCAAAGGTCCCCAGATGTCCCAAAATTCCCGAAATCCCAAAAAAGCCCCATGGTGCCCCCTTCCCCAAAAAGCTCTGAGGGCCCCCTGAAGTGACTCCTGTTCCACCGGCCGCTGCCCCCTGATCCAGGACGGCCCCACTGAGTCTGGGGAGTTCTGGGGGGATTTTGGGGGGATTTTGGGGTGGCTTTTTTGGGCTTTGGGGGATGTTGTTGGGAGTTTGGGTGGAATTCTTGGGTTTTTTAGGGAGAATTATTGGGCTTTGGGATGATTACATGATTTTGGGGGGTTTTGTTGATTTGGGGGTTTTGGATTTTGGGTGTTTTGTTGGGGTTGTGGGGTTTTTTTTGGGAAGGAGATTTATTGACATTTTTGGAAGTATTTTTCAAATTTGGTGAGTTCGACTGGGATTTTCAGAGATTCTCTGGAGTTTTTGAGAGTTTTCTTGTAATTTTTGGAGATTTTGTGGGCTTTTAGTGGAATTTTTGGGGGCCTTTGGGGCATTCCCTGGGTGTGGGGAAGAGCTGAGAGGCACCAAAATCTCCTTCAAAGCCCCAAGAGTCCCAATAAAACCCCTTTAATCCCAATTAAATGTCTCAAAATCCCATTAGAACACCCTAGAATCCCAATAAATGCCCACAAAATCCTTTGAAATCCCAATCACCCAAAAATCCTGATTAAACTCCACAAATCCCCCAAAAATGTCCCCAAAACCATAAAAAGTCCCACAAAATCTCCCCCAAGATCTAAAGAAATCATGGAAACCCAAAAAACCCCACAAAACCTCCCAAATCCCACCAAAAATGCCAAAAAAAACCCCAAATTCCTAATGAGTCCCACTAAATGGCACCACAATTCCAATAAACTGCCCCAAAATCTCCTAAAACTCCCAGTAAAACCCCCAGAATTTCCGAGAATCTCAAAATCCCAACTAAATCCCAGTAAAACACTCAAAACTCAAAAAAGCCACAAAAAAAAATTCAATAAACCCCCAAACACTCCCAGAAAAACTCCCCCTCAAAATGCCAATAAAATCTCCCAAAATCCAAAGCCCCGAAAATCCACAAAACCAGCCATTCCCAGTCAATCCCAGTATGATTCCAGTCGCTCGCCAGGAGATCCCAGTGTAACCCAGTATGGACTCAGCTGCTCGCACTGTGATCCCAGTGTGTTCCCAGCTGCTCCAAGCATGATTCCAGATGTTCCCAGTTCCTCCCATTATGATCCCAGTTTCCCCAAGAATGGTCCCAGTCTCTCCCAGCAGGGTCCCAGTTGTGCCCAGTTGCCTCCAGGGTAGATTCAGTTTCCCCAAGCATCGTCCCAGTTGGTCCCAGCATGATCCCAGCTGTTCCCTGTGTGTTTCCAGTCCCCCCAGTATGTTTAGAGACACTCCCAGTATGTTTTAATTACCTCAGAATGATCCCAGTCTTTCCCAGTTACTCCCAGTTTCCTCTAGCATAATCCCAGTTTCCATCTGTTACTCAAAGGGTGGCCCCAGTTGCCACCAGTATGATGCCATTTGCTTCCAGTCAGGCCCAGTATGGGGGATGATGTGCTCCCAGTCACTCTCAGATACTCCCAGTATTAGTCCAGTCCCTCCCAGTATGATCCAAAGATGAGCCCAGTGTGCTCCCAGTCCCTGCCAGTATGAACCAGTTGTGATCCACATGGTTCCAGTTGTTGTCTTTCACCCTCACTTTTGTTCCAGACCCTCCCAGTATGTCCCAGTGTAGCCAAGTTCCCTCCAGCATGTTCCCAGTGACTCGCAGTCGCTCCCAGTTGGGTTTTTGGGGGGATGTTTGGAGAATGAAGAGGTCCAAGGCTGAGCAGAAAAGGCCCCTCGGGGGGACATCGGGGGGTGCTGGTGGCGGCTGCCGGCAGAGGCAGCCTGGAGGAGCAGAGCCCTGTGTCCCCCAGGAGTCCAAAGTGGGGAGCCCAGAGAGGGGGGAGCGCCGCCATTGGCGGGAGCCTCAAGAGCCTGGAGAGGGGCAGGGGGGACTCCTTGGAGCCGCTGCAGCCCAGAGCAGAGAATGAGGGGAGAAGGGAGCCCGGGAGCCCAAACAGCCCCGGCATCCCGAAATGGGGAGAGCCAAGAGGGGGGAGCTTTTGGCATTGCTGGCACTGCCAGCAGCCTGGGCAGGGCGGGCACCGAGCACAAGGGGGACCCCCAGTCCAAGCGTGACCCACGGGAGCTGGGACAGGGGGGGAACCCCTGAACACCAAAGGGGAGGGACCAGGGACAGGGAACTACTGGGAGGCTTAGTTGGGGCTGAATCTTGGTGTTTGGGAGGTTTTTCTGGAGCCCAGATGGCCGGTGGCTTATAAAGATGGACTTGGGCAGAAGGACCTTCAAATTCAACGTGCTCATCCCTTGTTTTCCCCAAACCATGGTTTCCCATTGTCAGCCCCTCGGAGGCTTTGAGAAAGAGGAAGATGTCCCCGGACACTGAGGCAGGTGAGGAGGAAGTCAGTGTCCCTTTCCCCTCTATGCTGCTCCATCTCCCAGCCCAGCATGGCCCCGGCTGCAGCACAGCCCTGGGGGGCATCTCCTTGACCTTGCCTGTGGCACGGAGGCAAATCCCATCCTGTCCTTGTCTTTCCTCCCCCAGAGCAGGAGCTGAGCATGGAGAGCAGGGAGGACAAATGCCCGGGGCAGAACCTGGTGGAAGAGGCCGTTTTGAGCGGCTCCATGGCGCAGGAAGCCACAGGGGAGGAAAAGGCCCGGAGATGCCACATGAGGAGGGGCTGCAAACGCAGCTGGCGGGGATCTGAGGGGGAAAGAGCCAGCCTGGGCCGGGAAGGCGGCCGGAGATCGAGCCAGAGCTCAGAGCTGGTGCTCCATGAGCAGGGTCATGATGGGGAGAAGCCCCACACGTGCGTGGACTGTGGGAAGAGCTTCAGGTGGAACTGCGAACTGATCCGGCACCAGAGAACCCACACTGGGGAGAGGCCCTACAAGTGTGATCAATGCAGGAAGAGGTTTCAGACCAGCTCCCTTCTCCTCCTGCACCAGCGCACGCACACAGAGGAGAGGCCCTTCCGCTGCCCCGACTGCGGGCAGGGCTTCAGGCAGAACGCCCATCTTGTCACGCACCGACGCATCCACACTGGGGAGAGGCCCCACGAGTGTGAGGAATGTGGGAAGAGCTTCAGCCGGAGCTCCACCCTGATCAGGCACCAGAGGACCCACACTGGGGAACGGCCCTACGAGTGTGGGGAGTGTGGGAAGAGCTTCAGCCAGAGCTCCAACCTGATCATCCACCAGAAGATCCACACTGGGGAGAGGCCCTACGAGTGTGATAAATGCAGAAAGAGGTTTCAGAGCCACTCCCATCTCCTCCTGCACTATCGGAGTCACTCAGAGGAGAGACCCTTCCAATGCCCTGACTGCGGGAAGGGATTCAAGCACAACTCCCACCTAATCACCCACCGGTGCATCCACACCGGGGAGAGGCCCTACAAGTGTCCCTGGTGTGGGAAGAGCTTCTCCAGGAGCTCTGCCTTGATCCAACACCAACAGAGGCACCGGTAAGGGAAGCCCTGCGAGTGCCCCGAGTGCGGGAAGAGCTTCGTGCGCTGCTCCAGCTCCATCCCCCACTGGAGGAACCAGGTTGGGCACAGCCCTGGTGAGCCACATTCCCTGTGCTCCATGTTGGGAACACACCTGGCTACTTATCCTCTTGGTTTGGCTGAAATTTTTTCTCTTCTCCATCTCTTGGCACTCCAAATGCCAAGAGGGATTCATCTGTCACCTCAAAACCACTCAAATCCCACTGAAAACAACTGAATTTTGAACCATAAAGACTCAATCCCACCTCAAATTGCCTGTTCCCTCCCCAAAAAACTCGATCCCAGGCCAAACTCACTCCATTCCACAGCCACCAGTGAGATGGGGTTTGAAGGAGATTGGGAGAACTGGGATCCCAATTTGGAGCGGTGGGATGGGGATTGTGTGGGGCTGGCTGGGTGGGATGTATTTGATAGCAAAGAAAACTTTCAGAGTTACTAATTTCTGTCCCATTCATTTTCAGTCAGTTCTGTTTGCAGAGTGCTGCCTTCTCAGCTGATTCAATTCCTATAAAAGTCCCATTTTTTAAATCATCTAATCAAACAATCCAGAAACCAATATCCAAATAAAATCACCCATACACAACTAATTTTTTTAAAATAATTTTTTTAGAGTACTTTAGGATGATAATAAAGTTTAATTGTTTGGTTCAAATGTCTGAGAAATTCTAGTGGTGTTTGGTTTTGGTTTAGTATATTTGTAATATGAATTGTTTTACTAAGGTGTGTTAGATTGTATGTTAGTTTTTTAGATATTTTTTATCTAAAGGATATTATTGAGTTAAAACTTTCAAAAGATATTTCTTGATATATACCTTTTTTATTTAAATGGATTGGCAATATGATACTAATAGTTGTTGGTTTGACTTGAATCATTGTTGGAGTATTATAAAGACCTGAGATTTTTATATTTCATTTTTATTATAATTTATTTAATTTCAATTTTAATTTTTTTTTGTTTATAATTTTATTGCAATTTGTTGAGGGGATAGGAAGGAAGTTCAAGGGCAGGAACATTTTTTCCTGGCTGGGAACTGGAATTCCAGACCCTGGGAGTGTGTGCAGGACCACACAGACTGGGATCAAATATGGACTGGGATCCTTTGGACTGGGGCTGCACAGACTGGGACCATATGGATCAGGACCACACAGACTGGGATCAAATATGGGCTGGGATCACCTGGACTGGGATCACATGGATGGGGATCCTGTGGATCAGAACCCTCCAGACTGGGATAGCCCAGAGTGGGATCAAATATGGACTGGGATCCTACGGACTGGGACCATATGGATCAGGATGACACAGACTGGGAGCAAGTATGGGCTGGGACCATTTGTTAAAGTAACTTTGTTCTATAGTTTTTATTTCTGTTGCTAATTAAGCTCAGTGAAATAACTGCTTGTGTTAAACTGCCTGCTTGGATGGGATAACATCCAATGCACACAGGATGAGGACACCTGGACAGATCTGCCAACTATCAGCACTCACCGTCTGAAGGCAGAGTGGACCAAGGCCCAAAACTGGAGGTGATGAAGAGAAGGAGCCAAAACCACAGCCAAGAAACACACATGCTCTGAAAAGGCAGACCCAGGGAAGGGCCATGTAAAATCATTCCTGGGATATGTAAAGTAGGTTATGGATATGCATGAGGGTCTATGAATATGCAACAGGCTGATGCAAGGGAAAGGGATTTCAGGGGGATCCCCGAAGGTAACAGGGTGCTCCTGGCTGAGTGCCAAGATGCACCCGGCCGTGATAACCTTTGCTCCATGGTCCTGGTCTCCCATTGTCCTTTATTAAACTTTTTACATTTTCACAGGAGAGTGAACGTGCTTTTCACATTTAGGAACGGTTTAAGGTTTTTTGTTTTTCATGGGAGGCAGTTTTGAAGAGCTACAAGTGGCTGATCTGCCTGCAACAAGGACCATTCCACGGGCTCTTGTCACCTTTCCTGACACGTGTGCTACAGCTCATGGAGGGTGAAGCCCGGGAGGCTCCTTATGGGCGGTTCTGGACGATTGCAGGCAGCGCCTCGATGCCCTGGATCAGCGGTGCCCCCTCCTGGGAACCCCCACGTTTTCCAGTTTCTGTAAAGCTGCCTGTGAAAAACACGGTCACTCTCCTGTGAAAATGTAACAAAATTAATAAAGGACTTCAATAAAAGTTTAATTGGAGACCAGGGCCATGGAGCAAAGGTTATCATGGCCAGGTGCATCTTGGCACTCAGCCAGGAGCACCCTGTTACCTTCAGGAATCCCCCTGATATACCTTTCCTTACATCAGCCTGTTGCATATTCATAGACCCTCATGCACAGCAAACCTTTACCCCAAACTTGTTTACATCTTCCAAGAACAGATTAGCATGGCTCTTCCTTGGATCTGCCTTTTCAGAGCATGCAGATTCCTTGCTTGTGGTTTTAGTCCATTCTTATCACCTCCAGTTTTTGGGCCTTGGTCCACTCTGCCTTCAGACGGTGAGTGCTGATAGTTGGCAGATCTGTCCAGGTATCCTCAGCCTGTGTGCATTGGATGTTATCCCATCCAAGCAGGCATTTTAACACAAGCAGCTATTTCACTAAGCTTAATTAGCAACAGAAATAAAAACTATAAAACAAAGTTACTTTGATATCTACCATTACTCAGCGAGAGGTTTATTCTTATGGACACAGAATATTGGCTTTTTGCAGATATTAAAATGGATTTTATATCTGTGGTGTTAAACTAACTTTGTTATTGTCTCAGTTTGAAAAGCCAGGTGTCTACTAAGGAAGTCAGGAGCCTCCCCTGGAATGGAAAATGCAAACCCCCTCCCTCTGAATTGTTATAAGTTTGAAATGAGGGAGCTCTCAGGCAAAGATATGGGAGCAGGAATAACAGTTCCTTTTTTAGGAAAAATTAAAAATACAAATGCCGTAGTACAGAAAAGCCACAGACAGAATCAGAACAGGACCTGACACCCTGTGGGTCAGGGTGGTGGCAGCAGTCCCAGTCAATGGTGGCTGCAGCCCTCCTGCAGTGCCAGGTGTGGTTCTGTTGGAACAGGGACCTGGAGAAGGGTGGAGTTTTACTCTGAAAGTCCAGGGGTGCTGTAGATGGGCCTGGTCTTCCTCTGGGAATCCAGTGGAGAAGACAGCTGCTCCTCTGGGAATCCAGTGGGAAAAGGCTGATCCTCTGGGAATCCAGTGGGAAAAGGCTGCTGTGCTGTTCCAAACCTCAGATTCTATCCAGGTGGGTATACTTGGCTCCTCCCTGCGGGCAGAGCATCTCCCAATGGGATGATGCCATTTTATCAGCCAGGCAGTGACAACCAATGGCTCATTAACAGCAGATAATTAATAATTAATGGCCCATCCATTATCAGAAGATATCAGCTGGAGGAAGGATTGGTTGTGGAAGAGATAAACTGCCAAGAAACAGAAGATAACTGCCCCACCTCTGACAGATGGCAAACAGAACACACACTTTTCCTGCAATCCAGGACCTGCCCTCACTGGCTGCCCCCATTCTCCAGAGCTCATGGTGCAGGGAGGCTGCTGCTGCTGGTGTCGGGAAGAAACGAGTTGGGTCTTGGTTTCAGAAAGCTCCAGAATCCATTTCTGACCCCTGAAAGACTGAGCAAAGGCAGGGTCGTGGGGTTTTTATAGGGTGTCTCAGGGCTGGAGTTGTGGTTTGGGTCAAGGGAGGAGTGCTTAGCAACACAAGAAAGGTGAGATCAAATTCCTGCCTCTTAGCAACAGGGGCACTCCACACAGAATGTGTCCCCAAATTATAAATTCCCCCTCAAATACCTGTGAAATGGTGGGACTTTGGACATCTTTGATCAATTTCATTCAATTACCCTGTTTTCGATGTTTCTAAGGCATAAAGATGAATTAGAAGAAAATTAAAGCCGAACCTAGAGAAGAAGCAGCTAGGTGTGTTCCCAACACGGAGCACAGGGAATGGGAGTGACCAGGGCTTTGCCCAAAGTGCCTCCTCCAGTGGGGGATGGAGCTGGAGCAGCACACGAAGCTCTTCCCTCACTCAGGGCACTCACAGGGCTTCCCTTACTGGTGGCTCCGTTGCTGTTTGTTCAAGGTAAAGCGCTGTGAGAAGCTCTTCCCACACTCGTCACACTCGTAGGGCCTCTCCCCGGTGTGGATGCGCCGGTGGGTGATGAGGGTGGAGTTGTGCTTGAATCCCTTCCCGCAGTCGGGGCATTGGAAGGGCCTCTCCTCTCTGTGAATCCGATAGTGCTGGAGGAGACTGGAGCTGGTCTTAAACCTCTTCCTGCATTTATCACACTCGTAGGGCCTCTCCCCAGTGTGGGTCTTTTTGTGGACGATCAGGTTGGAGCCCCGGCTGAAGCTCTTCCCACACTCCCCACACTCGTAGGGCTGTTCCCCAGTGTGGGTCCTCTGGTGCCTGATCAGGTGGGAGCTGTGTCTAAAGCTCTTCCCACATTCCTCACACTCGTGGGGCCTCTCCCCAGTGTGGATGCGTCGGTGCGTGACAAGATGGGCGTTCTGCCTGAAGCCCTGCCCGCAGGTGGGGCAGCGGAAGGGCCTCTCCTCTGTGTGTGTGCGCTGGTGCAGGAGGAGAAGGGAGTTAGTCTGAAACCTCTTCCTGCATTGATCACACTCGTAGAGCTGTTCCCCTGTGTGGGTCCTCTGGTGGCTGACCAGGTGGGAGCTCTGGCTGGAGCTGTTCCCACACTCCTCACACTCATAAGGCCTCTCCCCAGTGTGGGTCCTCTGGTGCCTGATCAGGTGAGATCTCAAGCTGAAGCGTTTCACACACTGCCCACACTTGTAGGGCCTCTCCCCAGTGTGGATCTTTTGGTGGACGATCAGGCTGGAGCTCCGGCTGAAGCTCTTCCCACACTCCCCACACTCGTAGGGCCCTTCCCCAGTGTGGGTCCTCTGGTGCCGGATCAGGTCGGAGTTGTACCTGAAGCTCTTCCCACACTCCACACACATGTGGGGCTTCTCCCCATCATGACCCTGCTCATGGAGCACCAGCTCTGAGCTCTGGCTCCATCTCCGGCCGCCTTCCCAGCCCAGGCTGGCTCTTTCCCCCTCAGATCCCCGCCAGCTGCGTTTGCAGCCCCTCCTTGTGCGGCATCTCCAGGGCTTTTCCTCCCCATTGGCTTCCTGTCCCATGGAGCCGCTCAAAACGGCCTCTTCCACCAGGTTCTGCCCCGGGCATTTGTCCTCCCTGCTCTCCATGCTCAGCTCCTGCTCTGGGGGAGGAAGGACAAGGACAGGATGGGATTTGCCTCCCTGCCACAGGCAAGGGCATTGAGATCCCCCAGGGCTGTGCTGCAGCCGGGGCCGTGCTGGGCTGGGAGATGGAGCAGCACAGAGAGGAAAAGGGACACTGACTTCCTCTTCACCTGCATCAGAGTCCTGGGGCATCTTCCTCTTCCTCACAGCCTCCCAGGGGTTGGGAATGGGAAATCCTGGTTTGGAAGAAAACAAGGGCTGAGCATGTTGTCTTTGAAGGTCCGTCTCCCCAAGTCCATCTTTACAACTCATCAGCCATCTGGGCTCCAGAAAAACCTCCCAAACACCAAGATTTAGCCCTGGAAACGCCTCCCAGGACTTCCCCATCCCTGGAACCTCCCCTTTGGTGTTCAGGGGTTCCCCCCTGTCCCAGCTCCGGGGGGTCACACTTGGACTGGGGGTCCCCCTTGTGCTCGGTGCCCGCCCTGCCCAGGCTGCTGGCAGTGACCGCAAAGCCAAAAGCTCCCCCCTCTTGGCTCTCCCCATTTCGGGATGCCGGGGCTGTTTGGGCTCCCGGGCTCCCTTCTCCCCTCATTCTCTGCTCTGGGCTGCAGCGGCTCCAAGGGGTCCCCCCTGCCCCTCTCCAGGCTCTTGAGGCTCCCGCCAATGGCGCCGCTCCCCCCTCTCTGGGTTCCCCACTTTGGGCTCCTGGGGGACACAGGGCTCTGCTCCTCCAGGCTGCCTCTGTCAGCAGCCGCCACTGGCACCACCCGATGTCCCCCCGAGGGGCCTTTCCCGCTCAGCCTTGGACTTCTTCATTCTCCAAACATCCCCCCAAAACATCCAACCCAGGGACCCCCTGGGATATCCGGGCCGCACTCCTGCCTCGCTCACCTGCGCGATGGTGGGGGGGTCGATGATCACACAGGTGGGGGCTGCAAGTTCAGGGAGGGCTTGAGCGTGTGGCTCTTTCTGCTCACCCTAGATCCACCTTTGACTCTCCTCTTCCTCTTCCTCCCACTCCTCCTCTGTCTTATCCCTACCTCCTTCTTCTCTTCTATCCCGCTCCTTACATTCCTCTTTCCCCTCTTCCTCCCTAACCCTGCCTCCTCCTCCCCCTCCATCCCTGCCCTTCCCTCCCTCCTCCTCCTCCCCCAGCAGCAGCCGCACCCTCGGTGCCCCGTTCCCGCAGCCCTCGCAGCCCGCGGCAGGAGCGGGGATGGAGCCGGGACAGGTCGGGATGGGCAGCGCGGGGCTCTCGGCTGCTCCCAGCCGCTGCGGGCGGGGGGAAGCCGGCCCGGGCCAAAGGAGAGGCAAACTGGGCAAACTGGGGGCTGCACATCCCAACTGGGCCTTGCTGGGGACCCTGCGTGGCCACTGCCAGCCCTTGGGGCTCCTCTCGGCACATCCGCCAGGGGGGAACGCACACAGGGCTGGGGGATGCCAGCAGTGGCAGCACTGGGACTGGTTTGTACTGGGGTAACTGGGAATGACTGTGAGCATGCTGAGGGACACTGGGATATACCAGGAGTGTCTGTTAACCATGCTCAGGTGACAGGAACCACACTGGAAACAGGTGGGACCATGCTGGGAAGAACTGGGACCCCAAGCTGGGGGTACCTGGGAGCAAGTGGGAATGACTGGGTGCGCACTGGGGACAACTGGGCATGACTGGGACCATGCTGGCAGGGACTGGGAACATCTATGGAGTACCTGGGACTATACTGGGGACAGTTGGGATCACACTGGGAGGAACAGGGAGTGACTGGAACCTTGCTGGGGGCTACTGGGACCCTACTGGGATCACAGTAAGAGGAGCGGGCCAATGCTGGGAGTGACTGGCATCATACTGGATCATACTGGCAGCCACTGGGACTGCACTGAGGGTGACTGGGAGTGGCTGGAAGCAACTCAGGGCAACTGGAGTGACTGGGAACACGCTGGGAGCAACTGGGATACACTGGGAGAGACTGAAACCACACTGGGGGTAAATGGGAGCAACTGGAACCACCCTGGATGATCATGGGAGCAGCTGTGCCCATGCTGGGGTCATACTGGGATCCTATGGGAAATGGCTGGGATCATACTGGGAGTGACTGGGAAGGTGCTGGCTCTGACTGGAACCATACTGGAAGCCACTGGGAGCAACTGGGCCCACACTGGGAGTGCCAGGGAGTCACTCTGAGCACGACTGCAATAATACTGGGAGTATCTGGGACTGACTGGGGTCATCCTGGGAGCCACTGGGATCCCACTTTTGGCAACTGCCAGAAACTGGGATCATGCTGGAGGCAAGTGGGAGGAACTGGGAAAGACTGGGATCATTCTGAGCTAATTAGAACTGTACTAGGCACACTGGGATACACTGGGAGTGTCTGTGACCATACTGGGAGCGTGTGGTTCTTTCTGCTCACCCTAGATCCAGCTTTGACTCTCCTCTTCCTCTTCCTGGGACCATGCTGGGGGTAACTGGGAGTGTGTGGGGCCATGCTGAGAGGGACTGGGACTATTCTAGGCACAGCTGGGATCATGCTGGGAGGAACTGGGAACAACTGGAACTATAATGGAGGCAACTGGGATCATACTGCGATGAGAATGGGAGCAGCTGGGTCCATGGTGAGTGAGACTGGGATCACACTGATGGTGCTTGGAATCATACTGGGATTGACTGGGAGTGGCTGTCAGCAACTGGAATCATGCTGAAAGCAACTGGGGGGAAGTGGGAGTGACTGGGAGCATGCTGGGGGGAACTGGGATATACTGGGAGAGACTGGGAGTGACAGGGATCACACTGGAGGCTCCTGGGGTCATCCTGGCATTGACAGAGAGCCACTGGGCTCACAGTGGGGGACACTGGCCTCATACTGGGAGTGACTGGGAGTGACTGGAATTACACTGCAAGTGACCGGGATCATAGTGGGTGTGACTGGGATCATACTGGGAGTGACTGGGAGTGATTTGAGTTACACAACAAGTGACCAGGATCATACTGGCAGTGACCGGGATCATCCTGGGAGTAGCTACAATCAGACTGGGATTGTAGGGGCTGTGATTGGTCCCTGTCTGGGGGTGCTGGGAGCTGCCAGGCGCATGCTGGGAGCCGACTGCGCAGCCACTGGGAGGAACTGGGAGCAACTGGGAATGGCAGGATGCAGCTGCAGCAGCGGCAGCTCCCCGGGGGCCCCGTGCCGGTGCCGCTGGTGGTGCCGGCTCTGGCTGTGCCCAGATCCCGCTGGAAGGGGATCCCAGCCAGGGACCCCATGGACACCAACTGGGGGAACCCCGGGCCCGGCTCCCACAGTGCCACGGGCAGGGAACGCAGGGACAGGAGAACTGGGGGGACACCGAGATTTGGGGGCTGAGGGGGCACGGGGGAACCAAAGGGAGAGCTGGGAGAGCAGGGAACGGGGTTTGGGGGTTCCAGGACTGAGAAAAGGGGAGGCTGCGGTGGGCAGAGGGGGGATGGGCTGGGTTAAGGGGGTTCCCGCATCCAGGAAAGGGAGCTCCAAGGGTCCCCAGTGTTCCCCATTCCCAGCAAAAGGTGGGAAAACCTGGGATGGCTGGGAATAGGGGTCCCGGGTGTCCTCGGTGTTGAGGAGAGGAGGGGCTGGGGGCTGGGAAAGGCAGGAATTGGGGTCCAGGGGGTCTGTGGGTGAAGATAAAGGGGGCTCTGGGGACTGGGAGAGGCGGGATGGCCGGGAAGGGGGTGGGGGGTTTGCTGGTGCCGGATAAGGGGGTGCAGGGTGGATCCCATGGCCGGGAATGGGGCTGCGGGGGGATCCCGGCGCCCAGGAATGGGGGTTCAGGGGTCCCCCGGTGCTCCGGGATGGGCGATCAGAGAGTCCCGGTGCCGGGGTCCCCCTCAGCTCTCGCCGCCCCCCCGGGCCCCAGGAGCGCCCCCAGCCCCAGCGCTGGAGCCATCGCGCTGCTCCTCCTCACTCCCAGCGTGATCTCAGTACGGTCCCAGTAGAACTCAGTCACCCGGGAGCTGCTCCCAGCACGATCCCAGTACAGCCCAGTCACTCCCACTCCTGCCATCCCCCCCAGCCCTCGCTCCGTTCCGACCTGTCCCGGCTCCATCCCCGCTCCTCCCGCGGGCTGCGCGGGCTCCGGCACCGGGGGAGGAGGAGGAGGGAGGGAGGAAGAGGCGGAGCGGCAGCAGGAAGCGGCGGCAGCAGAGCACGGCCGGAATGGCGCGGCGCCGGCGCTGCCTGAACTCCGCAGCCCGGGAGCATCGCTCCTCATCCCGCAGGTGACCGGGGAGGTTCCCCCCTGTCCCAGCTCCTGGGGGTCACACTTGGGCTGGGGGTCCCCCGTTTACTCGGTCCCCGCCCTGCCCAGGCTGCTGGGAGACCCAGCGATCCCAAAAGCTCCCTCTTTTCCATCTCCTCATTTCGGGATGCCGGGGCTGTTTGGGCTCCCGGGCTCCCTTCTCCCCTCATTCTCTGCTCTGGGCTGCAGCGGCTCCAAGGAGTCCCCCCTGCCTTTCCCGCTCAGCCTTGGACTTCTTCATTCTCCAAACAACCCCCCAAAAACCCAACCCAGGGACCCCCCGGGATATCCGGGCCGAACTCCCCTCTCCCCGCTCACCTGCGCGATGGGGGGGGGGCGATGATCCCACAGGTGGGGGCTGCGAATTCAGGGAGGGCTAGAAAGAACAGCGTGAGTTTGTTTCCTTGATGCTCCTTTGTCCCTCCTCCTTCTCCCCCTCCTCTTCCATGCCTCCCCTTGTCCCCACCTCCTTCTCCCCCTCCATCCCTGCCCTTCCCTCCCTCCTCCTCCTCCCCCAGCAGCAGCCGCACCCTCGGTGCCCCCCCCGTTCCCGCAGCCCTCGCAGCCCGCGGCAGGAGCGGGGATGGAGCCGGGACAGGTCGGGATGGGCAGCGCGGGGCTCTCGGCTGCTCCCAGCCGCTGCGGGCGGGGGGAAGCCGGCCCGGGCCAAAGGAGAGGCAAACTGGGCAAACTGGGGGCTGCACATCCCAACTGGGCCTTGCTGGGGACCCTGCGTGGCCACTGCCAGCCCTTGGGGCTCCTCTCGGCACATCCGCCAGGGGGGAACGCACACAGGGCTGGGGGATGCCAGCAGTGGCAGCATTTCCAGGGACTGGGCTGCACTGGGATCGTACTGGGAGTGACTGGGACTGTACTGGCTTTGTACTGACATCATACTGGCATCATACTGGGAACGTGTAAGAGCCTGCATGGGGCACGCGAGACCATGTTAGGGGCAAATGGGACATACTCGGAGTGACTGGGATTCTGCTGTGGGTGACTGGGACTAGCTGTGAGCAACTGGGATCATGCCAGGAGCAACTGGGAGGAACTGGGAGTGACTGGCTGCACGCTGGGGGTGACTGGAAACAACTGGGCTTATACTGGGATCATGCTGGAGGTGACTGGGATCATACTGGCAGTGAGTGCCACTACACTGAGGCTGACTGGGAGTGCTTGGGAGCAAATGGTATCATACTGGAAGGAACTGGGAGTGACTGGGAACCTGCTGGAGGGAACTGGGATCCACTGGGAGATACTGGGAGTGACTGGAACAAAAGTGAGGGTGAAAGAGAGCAACTGGAACCATGTGGCGCACAACAGGTTCATACTGGCAGGGACTGGGAGCACACTGGGCTCATCTTCGGATCATACTGGGAGGGACTGGACTCATACTGGGAGTATCTGAAAGTGACTGGGAACAGACCCTGCACTTCATCCCCCATACTGGGCATGACTGGGAGCAACTGGGAGCACGCTGGCAGCAAATGGCATCATACTGGGACTGACTGGGTTGATCTAGGAAGCAACTGGAACCATGCTGGAGGCAGCTGGGACCTTACTGGGAGAGATTGGAAGCAACTGGGCTTATACTGGGACCACACTGGGAGGGCTGGCATATGACTGGGATCAAACTGGAGCTTCCTGGGATCATATTGGGGTTGAAAGGGAGAGACTGGGATCACACTTTGGGCTACTGGAAGCAAGTGACAGAAACTGGGATGATGCTGCAAGCAAACTGGAGGAACTGGGAAGGACTGGATGCATGCTGGAGACAACTGGGATATTCTGGGCATGACTGGGGGATCATACTGGGATAACTGACACCCCACTGGGGCCTCAGGCAGTTCCTAGAAATGACTACAGACATGCTGGGGGCAACTGGGATATACTGGGAGTGTCTGTAACCATACTGGGGGGACTGGAACCACACTGGGGGCAACTGGGACCATGCTGGGGCGAACTGGGACCACACTGGAGGCAACTGGGAGTGAGTGGGACCATGCTGGGAGGGACAGGGACTGGGACTAGAGCAGGGGCAAATGGGTTCAACTGGGAGCATACTGGGAGTGTCTGTAACCATAGGGGAGTGATGGAAGCACACTGGGAACAGCTGGGCCCATGCTGGGAGCAACTGGGACGATGCTGGGGGAAACTGAATCTACCCTGGAGGGAACTGGGCACAACTGGGACCATGCTGAGAGGGACTGGGACTATTCTAGGGACAACTAAAACCATAATGGGAGGAAGTGGGAACATCTGGAAATATGCTGGGAGCAACTGGGACCACAGTGAGAGCAGCTGAGTCCATACAGGGTTACACTGGAATCTCATGGAGAGCAACTGGAATCATACTGGGATTGACAGGGAGTGGCGGTGAGCAACTGGAATTGTGCTGAAAGCAACTGGGAAAAAGTGGGAGTGACTGGGATAAACTGGGAGAGACAGGGAGACACTGGGATCATACTGGGGGCACTGGCATCAGACTGGGAGTGACTGGGATCATACTGGGAGTGGCTACAATCATACTGGCATTACAGTGGGTGTGACTGGACACTGACTGGGGGTTACTGGGAGCTACCAGGCCCATTCTCGAAGCCACCTGGGGACATACTCAGAGAAACTGGGAGCAACTGGGATAAAACTGGAGGCAAGTAAACCACACTGAGGTAACTGGGAGTGCCTGGCAATGACTACGAGAATGTTCAGGGTGACTGGGATGTACTGGGAGTGTCTGAGACCATATGGATGCTGACTGGGACCAAACTGGGAGTGACAGGGAACATGTTGGGGGAACTGGGAGCATGCTGGGGGCAAGGGGGAGTGACTGGGGCCCTGCTGGGAGAGACTGGGATCATACTGGGGTAACTGGGAGAACTGGGAACACGCAGGATGAAAGCGGCAGGAACTGGGAGCAACTGGGACCGTGCTGGGAGCAAATTGCACCCTCCCTCCTCCTCCTGCCCCGTTCCCAAAGGCCGAACCCTGAGGGGAAAGGGGCGGGGAAAGGGCGGGAACCGTGAGGGGAAAGGGGGCGGGGAAAGGGCGGGAACCGTGAGGGGAAAGGGGGCGGGGAAAGGGCGGGAACCGTGAGGGGAAAGGGGCGGGGCCAAGGGGACACGAGGTGCTAAATGGTGCAACTTTGGCCTAAAACCACCCAAAGGCGTCTCAAATGCAGCTGAAAATCCAGCAGGTTTGGCCTAAAATCAGCCAAATGGGATTAAAATTATCCAAAGGGGTCTGAAATCCAACCAATGGGCCCTAAAATTGTCCAAACTTGTTTACACCTCCCTCAAAATGGCCTTAAATCAGCCTGAAATCTCCAAAATGGGCTTCAAATACACCCTGAAAGTAGCTGCTTCGGCATAAAATCTCCCAAAGGAGCCTAAAATCCATCAGTTTTCCAAAAATCACCTAAATTGACCTAAAATCCCCCAAATATGCCTGAAACCAACACAAGAGGAACTCAAATCATCCTAAAGTACTTGGTTTGAGTTAAAATCACCCAAAGAAGCAAAAAACCAACTCAAGTGGTCCCAAAATCACAAAAAAACGGGACCCAAAACCACTCACACAGGATTAAATTCACCCACATGGCCCTCAAATCATTCAAAGGGATCTAAAATCCCCCCTCCAACCCACCAGATTGGGCCCAAAATCAGCCAAAGGGGCCTAAAATCCCCCCGGCCAGGCTGGGAATCCCTGCCAGGGATCTGAGCCCACCCTGACCCTGCCCAGGCCGGCCCCAAATGCCCCCGAGGGGCCGAGGCTGAGGCCGAGCCCGGGATGGGCTCCGGGCTCGCTCCGGGCCCGCCGCGTTCGCTCCGGGCAGTTTTGGCCGCGGCCCCGGACGGGCCTGGGCGGGACTGGGAGGGACCAGGGAGGGCTGGGCAGGGCTGCGGCATTTGGGGCTCTGTGGGCTGGGGGAGTTTGCTGGGAGCTCAGGGGCAATGATTGGGGTTTTGGAGAGAATGATTGGGTATGGGGGGAGTTGGGGAATTCTGGGGGGTTTTGTGGGTTTTGGGGGGTTTGGGTTTTGGAGGGTTTATTGGTTCTTTGGGGGGTGTTTTTCTGGGTGTGATTGGAGGTTTTTTGAAATTTTTGGGGGTTTTTTTGAATTTTGGGGGGGATTGCTGGTATTTTGTGGGGATTTGTTGGGATTCTCTTAAGATCTTGGGGGTTTTATTGGAATTTCTGGGAGATTTTGGGTGATTTACTTGGAATTATGGAGGCATTTAGTGGGATTCTTTGGAGATCAGGGTTTTTTGAGGAATTTTTGGGGTTTTTTTTGGGGATTTTTGTGGGATTTGGGGGGTTTTGTGGGGGTTTTTGGGTGTTGCCAGGATTTCTTTGGGTCTCCTGGTGCATTTTGTGGGGCTTCATGTGGTTTTAGGTACATTTTTGGGGGATTTGTGGGGCTTAATTGGGATTATGGGGGGGGGGTTGTTTGGGATTTCAAGAGATTTTGTGGGCTTTTATTGGGATTCTAAGGTATTCTGATGGGATTTTTTGAGATTTAATTGGGATAATATTGGTTTTATTTGGACTTTCAGGAAATTTTGGTGCCTTTCAGCCCTTCCCCACACCCAGGGACAACTCCAAAGCCCCCTCAGACCACCCAAGGCTCCCCAAAATTACACTAAAACTGCCAAAATCCCCTAAAAATTACAATAATATTCTCCAAAACCCTAGAGAATCCCACAAAATCCCAGTGGAACCCACCAAAATTAAAAAATACTCCCAAAAATTTCAATAAATCCCCCCGAAAAACCAAACCCCCTGCAAAACCCCAATAAACTCTCCCAAAATGCAAAACCCCTCAAATCCACAACCCCCAGCAAAACCCAATCGTTCTCCTCAAAAACCCAAAACGTCTCCCCTAAACAACAAAATCCCCAAAAGCCCAAAAAAGCCACCCCAAAATCCCCAAAACCCCTCCCAAAATCCCCCCAGAACCCCCCAGACTGAGTGGGGCTGTCCTGGATCAGGGGGCACTGGCCGGTGGAACCGGAGCCACTTAAGGGGCCCTCGGAGCTTTTTCGGGAGGGGGCAGCATGGGAGACCCCCGAAAAACCGGGGTGGCGGGGGGGGAACCCCTGCTCTGCCCCCTCCCCCTGAAACCCCCAGACCCTGGTTCAGGGTGGGCCTGGGACCCCCTGGGACCCGCAAATCTCCCCCAGGACCCCCTGAGAGCCCCCAGACCCTTCCCAAGACCCCACCCAGGACCCTGCCAGGCTCCCCCAGCCCCTCCCCAAACCCCCCAGACCCTCTCCCAAAACCCTTCCAGAGCCCCCAACGCCCCTCACCTAAACCTCCAAAACCCTCCCAGGACACCCTCAGGACCCCCCAGAGCCCTCCCCAAACTCCCCCCAGGACCATCCCAACACCCCCAGACCCTCCCAAGACCTTCCTACGACCCCTCCCCAAAAACCCCCCAGACCCTCCCACAACCTCCCCCCCCGAGACCCCTCTTAGGACCCATCCGTACCCCCCAGGTCCCCCCACAGTGCTCCATGACCCCTCCCCAGACCCCCCAAACCCCCGGACCCCTCCCCAAACCCCCAGACCCCTCCCCAAAGACCCCCCAGACCCCCCGGACCCTCCCCTGCCCCCCCCCCCGATCCCCTCTCAGGCCCCTCCCGCTCCTGTCCTGAGCCCGGGGGGTCCCAGCAGCGGCAGGGGAGGGGGCGCTGCTTCCGGCTCGCCTCTGATTGGCTGGGGCGGCGCGGGGGAGGCAGGCATTGCTGAGGGGACCCACGTAGTGATTGGTTGGTTTCGGGACATGCAGCGCAGTGATTGGTTGGTTCGGGGCGGTGTGCTGCTATTGGCTGGGGGACAACGTGGGCGCAGCCGAGGCTGGAGGTTGTGAGTGGAGAGCGGCTGAGGAGGAGCTGAGGTGGGGCTGGGGCGAAACTGGGGGGGTTTGAGGCGGGTCTGAGGGGAAATTGGGGATTTTTGGGGGCATTGACGGGAAATATGAGGGTGTGCAGTGGATTTGGGGGGAATGACGGGGTCTGAGGGGGTTTTAGGGAGCTTTGGGGGGTGCTTGAGAGGGTCTGAGGGGATTTGGGCGGATTGTGAGAGGAACTGTGGGTTCTGAGGGGTTCTGGGTGGTGTGCGGTGTGTTTGGGGGGAATTTGGGGGAGTCTGAGGGGACTTCATAGGGTTTAGGGGGGAATTGAATAGTCTGAGGGGGATTTGGGGCAGTCTGATGGATTTGGGGAAGTCTCAGGTGGGTCTGAGGTGAATTTTGGGGAGAACTGAGGGGGGGATCTGAGCATCCTGGGAAGGTTTTGGGGGTCTTGGAGAGGGTTTGGGGGTCCAGAGTTGTCCTTGGCCAAGCCTGAGGGGCTCTGGGGGTCTTGGGGGAGATTTGGGGGTCCCAGGCCCACCCTGAACTGGGGTCTGGGGGTTTCAGGGGGAGGGGGTTCCCCCCCCCCGGTTTTTGGGAGGTCTCCCATGGTGCCCCCTCCCCAAAAAGCTCCAAGGGCCCCCAGAAGTGGCTCCTATTCCACCGGCCGGTGCCCCCTGATCCAGGACGGCCCACTGAGTCTGGGGGGTTCTGGGGGGGGGGGTTTTGGGGATTTTGGGGTGGCTTTTTTGGGCTTTTGGGGGACTTGGTTGGGGATTTGGGGAGAATTATTGGGGTTTTTAAGGAGAACTATTGGGTTTTGAGAGGGTTACGTGATTCTGTGGGTTTTTCTTGGGGTTTTTAAGGGGGAGAGGATGTATTGAAAGTTTTGGGAGTTTTCTTAAATTTTGGTGAGTTCCACTGGGATTTTCGGAGATTCTCTGGGGGGTTGAAGGGTTTTCTTGTAATTTTTGGAGATTTTGTGGGGTTTAGTAGAATTTTAGGGGGGGCGGTCTCTGAGGCATTCCCTGGGTGTGGGGAAGGGCTGAGAGGCACCAAAATCTCCTTAAAAGCCCCAAAAGTCCCAATCAAACCCACTAAATCCCTATTAAATCTCTCAAAATCCCATTAGAACACCCTAGAATCCCAATAAAAGCCCACAAAATCCTTTGAAATCCCAATCACCCCAAAAATCCTGATTAAACTCCACAAATCCCCCAAAAATGTCCCCAAAACCATAAAAAGTCCCACAAAATCTCCCCCAAGATCCAAAGAAATCCTGGCAATACCCAGAAAAGCCCACAAAATCCCCCAAGTCCCACCAAAAATCCCCCAAAACCCCAAATCCCCAATGAATCTCACTAAATGGCACCACAATTCCAATAAAATGCCCCAAAATCTCCTAAAAATCCCAATAAAACCCCCAGAATTTCTGAGAATCCCAAAAAATCCCAACAAAATCCCAGTAAAACCCCCAACATTCAAAAAATGCCACAAAAATTTTCAATAAACCCCCAAACACCCCCAGAAAACTCCCCGTCAAAATGCCTATAAAATCTCCCAAAATCCAAACCCTCCAAAATCCACAAAACCAGCCACTCCCTGTCAATCGCAGTATGATTCCAGTGCTCTCCATGAGATCCCAGTGTAACCCAGTATGGACTCAGCTGCTCTCACTGTGATCCCAGTGTGATCCCAGTTGCTCCCAGCATAATTCTAGATGTTCCCAGTCTCTTCCATTATGATCCCAGTTTCCCCAAGAATAGTCCCAGTCCCTCCCAGTAGGGTCCCAGTCGTTCCCAGTTGACGCCAGGGTAGATACAGTTTCCCCCAGCATCGTCCCAGTTGCTCCCAGCGTGGTTCCAGTCCCCCCAGTATGGTTAGAGACACTCCCAGTATGTTTTAGTTACCTCAGAATGATCCCAGTCTTTCCCAGTTACTCCCAGTTTCCTCTAGCATAATCCCAGTTTCTATCTGTTGCTCAAAGGGTGGTCCCAGTTGCTCCCAGTATGATCCCAGTTGTAGTCTCAGTCCTCCCAGCATGGTTCCAGTACCTTCCAGCCGATCCCAGTTGCTCCCAGTGCGTCACATTTTCCTCCCAACATGGGCCCAGAAGCTCCCAGTAACCCCAGTCAGGTTCCATTCACGCCCAGTATAATCCCAGTATCATTGTAGCCACTCCCAGTATGATCCCAGTCACTTGCAGTCTAATCCCAGTTGTTCCCAGTCACTCCCAGTCTGATGCCAGTGCCCCCAGTGTGATCCCAGTTGCTCCCAGCATGGGCCCAGCTGTTCCCAGTGGGCTTCCATCACTCCCCTATGGTTACAGACACTCCCAGTATGGTCCCAGTTGCACTGAGTTGCCTCTGCTCTAGTCCCAGTCACTCCCCAGATGATCCCAGTCCCTCCCAGCATGGTCCCAGTTGTTCCCAGTGTGGTTCCAGTCCCCCCAGTATGGTTACAGACACTCCCAGTATATACCAGTTGCCCCTAGCATGTCTGTAGTCATTTCCAGGCACTGCCAGTGGGCCCAGTAAGGTGTCAGTTATCCCAGTGTGATCCCCCAGTCATGCCCAGTATATCCCAGTTGCCTCCAGCATGCATCCAGTCCTTCCCAGTTCTTCCAGTTGGCTTGCACCATCATCCCAGTTTCTCTCAGTGGCTCCCAGTAGCCCAAAGTGTGATCCCAGTCACTCCCTTTCAACTCCAATATGATCCCAGTAAGCTCCAGTTTGATCCCAGTCACATGCCAGCCCTCCCAGTGTGGTCCCAGTATAATCTCATTTGCTTCCAATCTCTCCCAGTATGGTCCCAGCTGCCTCCAGCATGGTTCCAGTTGCTTCCTAGATCAACCCAGTCCCAGTATGATGCCATTTGCTGCCAGCGTGCTCCCAGTTGCTCCCAGTTATGCCCAGTATGGGGGATGATGTGCAGGGTCTGTTCCCAGTCACTCTCAGATACTCCCAGTATGAGTCCAGTCCCTCCCAGTATGATCCAAAGATGAGCCCAGTGTGCTTCCAGTCCCTGCCAGTATGAACCAGTTGTGCTCCACATGGTTCCAGTTGCTCTCTTTCACCCTCACTTTTGTTCCAGTCACTCCCAGTATCTCCCAGTGTATCCCAGTTCCCTCCAGCATGTTCTCAGTCACTCCCAGTTTCTCCCAGCTGGGTTTTTTGGGGGGATGTTTGGAGAATGAAGAAGTCCAAGGCTGAGCGGGAAAGGCCCCTCGGGGGGACATCGGGGGTGCCGGTGGCGGCTGCCGGCAGAGGCAGCCTGGAGGAGCAGAGCCCTGTGTCCCCAGGAGCCCAAAGTGGGGAGCCCAGAGAGGGGGGAGCGGCGCCATTGGCGGGAGCCTCAAGAGCCTGGAGAGGGGCAGGGGGACTCCTTGGAGCCGCTGCAGCCCAGAGCAGAGAATGAGGGGAGAAGGGAGCCCGGGAGCCCAAACAGCCCCGGCATCCCGAAATGGGGAGAGCCAAGAGGGGGGAGCTTTTGGCATTGCTGGCACTGCCAGCAGCCTGGGCAGGGCGGGCACCAAGGAGAAGGGGGACCCCCAATCCAAGCGTGACCCCCAGGAGCTGGGACAGGGGGGAAACCCCTGAACACCAAAGGGGAGGGACCAGGGACGGGGAACTCCTGGGAGGCTTTTCCAGGGCTAAATCTTGGTGTTTGGGAGGCTTTTCTGGAGCCCAGATGGCCGGTGACTTGTAGAGATGGACTTGGGCCGAGGCACTTCAAACTCAATGTGCTCATCCCTTGTTTTCCCCCAAACCAGGATTTCCAATTCCCAACCCTGGGAGGCTGTGAGGAAGAGGAAGATGCCCCGGGACACTGATGCAGGTGAGGAGGAAGTCAGTGCCCCTTTCCCCTCTGTGCTGCTCCATCTCCCAGCCCAGCACGGCCCCGGCTGCAGCACAGCCCTGGGGGATCTCCTTGCCCTTGCCTGTGGCACGGAGGCCAATCCCATCCTGTCCTTGTCCTTCCTCCCCCAGAGCAGGAGCTGAGCATGGAGAGCAGGGAGGACAAATGCCCGGGGCAGAAGCTGGTGGAAGAGGCAGTTTTGAGCGGCTCCATGGTGCAGGAAGCCAACGGGGAGGAAAAGCCCCGGAGATGCCGCACGAGGAGGGGCTGCAAAGGCAGCTGGCGGGGATCTGAGGGGGAAAGAGCCAGCCTGGGCCGGGAAGGCGGCCGGAGATGGAGCCAGAGCTCGGAGCTGGTGCTCCATGAGGAGCTCCATGATGTGGAGAAGCCCCACACGTGTGTGGAGTGTGGGAAGAGCTTCAGGTGGAAGTCTGTCCTGGTCAAGCACCAGAGGACCCACACTGGGGAACGGCCCTATGAGTGTGGGGAGTGTGGGAAGAGCTTCAGGTGTAGCTCTCACCTGATTGTGCACCAAAGGACCCACACTGGGGAACGGCCCTATGAATGTGATCAATGCAGGAAGAGGTTTCAGAGCAGCTCCAGTCTCCTCAAGCACCAGCGCACGCACACAGAGGAGAGGCCCTTCCGCTGCCCCGACTGCGGGCAGGGTTTCAGGCACAGCTCCCATCTTGTCAGGCACCGACACGTCCACACTGGGGAGAGGCCCCACGAGTGTGGGGAATGTGGGAAGAGCTTCAGGTGGAGCTCCAACCTGATCAACCACCTGAGGACCCACACTGGGGAACGGCCCTACGAGTGTGGGGAGTGTGGGAAGAGCTTCAGCCAGAGCTCCCACCTGATCGTCCACCAAAAGATCCACACTGGGGAGAAGCCCTACGAGTGTTCCAAGTGTGGGAAGGGGTTTCAGACCAGCTCCTATCTCCTCCAGCACTATCGGATTCACACAGAGGAGAGGCCCTTCCAATGCCCCGACTGTGGGAAGGGATTCAAGGACAAGTCCACCTTCGTCAGGCACCGGCGCATCCACACTGGGGAGAGGCCATATGAGTGTCCCCAGTGTGGGAAGAGCTTCTCCAGGAGCTCTATCTTGACCCAACACCAACGGAGGCACCGGTAAGGGAAGCCCTGTGAGTGCCCCAACTGCAGGCAGAGCTTCGTGCGCTGCTCCAGCTCCATCCCCCACTGGAGGAGCCACATTGGGCAC
The DNA here is from genome assembly GCA_039654755.1 of Calcarius lapponicus. Lineage (NCBI taxonomy): Eukaryota > Metazoa > Chordata > Aves > Passeriformes > Fringillidae > Calcarius > Calcarius lapponicus. Next base: position 604,358 of record JBBFKN010000063.1, read on the forward strand.
AGTCCTGGTGAGCCACATTCCCTGTGATCCACGTTGGGAACACACCTGGCTGCTTGTCCATTTGTTTGGCCTTAATTTTTTTCTCTTCTCCATCTCTTTGTACTCCAAAAGCCAATATGGATACATCTGTCACCTCAAAACCACTCAAATCCCGCTGAAAAGAACTGAATTTTAACCCAAAAAGGCTCAGTCCCACCTCAAATTGCTTGTTCCCTCCTCAAAAAAAAGTCAGTCCCAGGCCAAACTCACTCGATTCCACAGCTACCAGGGTGAGATGGGGTTGGAAGGAGATTGGTAGAAGTGGGATCCCAATTTGGAGCAGTGGGATGGGGATTGTGTGGGGCTGGCTGGGTGTGTGGGATGTATTTGATAGCAAATAAAACTTTCAGAGTTACTGATTTCTGTCCTGTTCCTTTTCGGTCACTTTTGTTTGCAGAGTGCCACCTTCTCAGCTGATTCAATTCCTTTAAAAGTCCCATTTTTTAAATCATCTAACCCAAACAATCAAAAAACCAATATCCAAACAAAACCACCCATCCAGAATTATTTTTTAAAAATAACTTTAATTTTTTAAGAGTATAATAGGATGATAATAAAGTTTAATTGTTTGGTTCAAATATATGAGAAATTCTAGTGGTGTTAGGTTTTGTGTTTAGTAGATTTGTAATAGGAATTGTTTTACTAATGTTGGGTGCGGGAAGACTCGGACACTCAATATGAGATCAGCAAGCTCCGTTTATTAGACAAAAGCATCAAACTTTTATACACACAAGTAATAAGCTCATGAATATTCTGCAAGCCAAGCAACCCATTGGTTATGCTACATCACCAACTCTTCCCCATTCCTTCAGGCCTACCTTCTCTTTTCCCACGTCTCTCTCTCCGTCTACTTTGTTATCATACCCTGCTAGGCCCAAGGACACACTATCTTGCAGGTGCAACAGCTCAAAACAACTGTGTTCGGTACTTTCCCAGCTCCTGGTCGGCTAACAAGCGAATGTCTATGTGACCTCTGTCATGTAGCCATTTCTCCACATGTTCCCCTGACACTGCTGGGGAGTCAGTTGACATTTTCCAACACTCCCAGGCGACTCGGGTCGCATTCCCCATCCATCCATCCATCCATCCATCCACCCACCCACCCACCCACCCATCCACACATCCATCCATCCACAGGCTGTGGTGCTGGGATCCTGCCAAGCTCTGCCAGCCTTGGGCTTGGGGAGATTTCTGCCAGCCATCTTGAGCTCTGTAATTGTGCTCTCTGTGCCAGGAAGCAAGCAAGAAAGATTTAAAAAACCCCAAGCAAACCACAACAGGGAAACCTAAAAACCCTTCAACCACTCAACCCTGCTCAAGTTATTTCTTTAGGGATAGCTACCACTCTCCAGCTGAAATGCTGGGCTTTTGGGGAAAAGGAAAATGACATGTTCACCTCCAAATTGAAAAGGATTAAGGTATAAGAACCTTTCAAACTACAAATTATTGGCCCAAAGCTTTTACCTTTGCAAGAAATCTCTGGTTAAGACCAGGCTGACAGTTAAACAACTGGTTCTTCTGGTGGGGAGAAACCCTCCTCTTTAAAGGAAGCAGCCTGATAGTTGAAAGCAACTGTTTGGTCAAACTTCAGGCTCCTGGCACAGCCTGCATTGCCTGTCCTTCCTATTCACTGATTTACAGGCAGTGCCACAATGGCCCAGGTTCAGATGTTTGGTGTCATCCAGGGAATTTGACATCGCCATTTCCAAATGTTTTAATAGAAGTTTCAATCCTTGCAACCACTCTTCAAATGCCAGCTTTCCTTTCTTTTACAGAAAGCTCAAGGTTCCCAGAAGTCTTCTGACATCCTCTTTTGTGCTCAGAGAGATGACATTTTCAAACAGATGTTTCCAAAGTTAACAGCATTTGAAAGAAGAATGAACTCAAATGCCCCTGGATTCCAGCTCAGCCGAACTCCATTCTGTGTCAGACCCTGAGATTCCCACCCCTAAGGCAGGAGCTGTTTGTGCCACCCATCCCTCCTGTCCTTCTCCCCAGCAGCCTGTGCCTGTTTTCCCTGGCAGAATGTCTGTCCCTGTGCCCCCTGCAGGAGCAGCTGCCCACAGGCTCACATCTCCCCTTGCCCTCACCAGGGGGTTTCTCTCATCCCCAAACACGCTGATGGCAACGTTGGTGCGATGAGTGCCCAGGGCCTGCACTGCCACCACCACTGGGATCTCTGCTGTGCTCTGGGGCTGCACAATCCCACAGGGCTTGGGGCTGGAGTAGAGCACAGCAGAGTCCTCCTTGCGTTTCTGGAAGGGACAGAATGAAATGCAGCTTCAGAGGGACCTCTGAAGAAACTTTAGACCCCTTAACATCCACCGCAACAGCAACTTACACACACGTTTAAAACTCCCCAGGACAAAGGTCAAAGGCACAAACAAGATGCAAGAATTGCAGGCTTAGCACTCCCAGGGGATCCTGCAAGGAGGCTGCCAGTATAGGCATTGGTGTTTGTGGATGCAGTAGCTTTTCACAACCCTCTGAGATCTCCCACAAGAAAACACCCTGAAGACCAGAACATCAACTGTTTCCTCAGGAGCTTAAACTGCCTCCTAAAGTTTACAGTCAGGTAGGATCCTGTTCTCAGCAGATCTTTAAGACTGAATAGAAACCAGCAAGGTCTTATCCAAACCCTTTTTTCCCCTAATAATCTCCTCAGTAATATTAGACAGGAGGAGGTGGATGTGATGCCAAACCTGGGGAATAAGCCCGTAGCAGCCAGGAAGGTGGCTGGGATTCCTGATGATGATCTTCCTCTCATAGGGCACCTTCAGGTGGCACTCATCATACTGCAGCACTGGGGAGGACACTTGGAGCTCAGGAACAAGACATCTGGGCAAAGAGATGACCCCAGGGCAATCAGAGATACTGAGAGAATGGAGAACATTTACCCCCAAAGATTGTGAAATGGAGCAGAACACATTGGGCGCTGTGAAATGCACATTGAACAGCCCTACAGGGATAAATTGCCTTCTACCTCTTCCCACTCCAACGTGTCTTGTCAAGGAGGGGCAAACCCTGAGAGGCAGCACCCAGAGGCTGCCAAGTGCCCCAGGCAGAGCACTTTGCCCCACAGCTGCCTCAGCCCCTCCTTTACCCAAGAAGGCTGTAAGGACTCCTGGAACAGTCCCAGTGACCCACAAGCTCTGGGGGAGCCTTCCCAACAAGGATCAGGGCTCCCTAAGGCTCAAGGAATACACAACTCTGGTGTCTCAGTACAAATGACTCCCTTCTCTCCCACGGTGCTGTTGCCCCGCCTGAGAACTCAGCTCTTTGGCCCAGCCCTGGAGGGCACGAGACAGCAGCTGCCCCACAGAGGGGCTGATCAGCCCTGCCAGGCCCTGCAGCTCCCTGGCTCCTTCCCTGCACAGCTCCAGGCACTGCCTGGCCCCAGCTCCAGCTGCTGGACAGAATGGCAGCCCAGGAACTGCCTGGATGGCTCTGCCTGGGACAGGGAACAGCACCAGGGAGCTGCATCCCTCTTGGCGTCACACTGACACCCACAGCAGCACGGCAGCATGGAATTCTGCTGCAGCAACAACGACCTTTGGTCTCAACTCTGAGAACATTAAAGCTCAAAATGGGAAGCATGTGGACAGTCAGGGATCTGCGTGCGGAAGATCTCGGTTTGTACGGGCAGACAAGAAGGCCCCCCTCACCTCGCAGTCTGACCTTGGCGCTGCACCTGGCAACATCCAATTGGATGAAAGTGACACAGACTGCCGAAGCCTTTATAAACCCCTGAAACCTCTCAATAAACGCCATTTTGCTATCCACCATACTGGTGTCTGTAGCATGTGGACCGAGTGACCCTGGGCGTGGGTCGCCGTGCCAGCTCTAGAACCAGGTCGCTACGCCGTAATGGCAACAGAAGCAGAGGGAAGGAGAAAAACTGGAGCTGACCTGCCACATCAAGGGCTGCTTTCCCCTCGTCAGACCTTGCTCTCCCCACTCTTGCTGGGAGCCACTTCCCCCCTGCCATGTGCCCTCATGGACAGAGCCAGACCCTGACTCTCAGCAGCTGCCTGGTGTGGCCCAAACCAGTGCACGGTGCTCACAACCAGCACAACTCCACCTCTTGCAGCAAGAAGGAGAAGAGGCCCTCGGGAAATTTGTTCCACCTCAAGCACCAAAACCCAGGCCAAGAAATTATATCATTCCTGGTGCCTTTAGAAGAGGGCCCAGGCCCGTGCTGGGCTGTGAGCAGGGGTGCTTTTCACCACAGGCTGCTGCCCAAGCACTGCTATTCTCATGGCCAGCTGGCACAACATGAGGGCATTCAGCAGCACTTCTCCTTGGCACCTGCAGCCAGCAAAGCCTGGGCAAGGCAGGGCCTGGGGAGGCCAGGCAAGGGCTGGTACCTGGCTGTGATGATCAGGGCTGCCACTCCCTTGCCAACACCCTCCAGGTCCACCAGCAACCTCCTCCAGAATTCCATCACCGTGTTGGAGCATAGGGTCACCTGGGGGAAGAGAAGAACAGTCAATTCTTCCTTACAAAAGCTCATTACCAAGTGTGATATCCTCCAGTTCCTGAGGGAGGATTTGGCCCTAATTCTTCTGCTGCTCCATGTGTAGAGCACAGTCTCAGAGTAACAAAAGCCACATGGCAATGCCAGATTTGTTAAACGCACCTTGATATCAGGGCACAGGTCAACTACATTAAAACATTAGACTACAGCTCTGTGCACCACTGCATTCAAATTAAGGGGCCAATTTCTCATCTGACTACAATGACATCCATGCAAAGGAAATCTGACTTGAACACAATGAGTTCAGCTTCACAGCAGGAAGCAGCTCACCTTGCTGTTCATTCAAATCAGCCTGGCCATTTTGTTCTTGATCATTTTCATGGTCCTCCACATCTCCTTCAAGTCTTTCCACGTCCTCTTGAAGCGAAGCCTTCTCTGCTCGATTTCCATCCTGCGCCTTCTGGCCTCTTCTTCAGCTCTCCTGGCTGCTTCTCTCTGCTTCATGGCCGCCCTTCTGTGCCTGAGCCAGAGGAAGAAAGTCAGGAAGAGCAGCTCAGCAGCAGCCCAGTAGGGCCCCTGCTGCACAGCTGCCGAGAGCAGGGGTCCCCAGGCAGGCTCGGGTGGCTCTGGGGTCGCCTGCTCTGGATCCTCCTCGCTCAGCTCTGCATCCTCATGTGAACCAATCACCACAGGCCGTGGGAAGTGGAAGATGAGCAGCACCAGCAGGGCAAGGACTGATTTGGACACCATGGTGTGCAGGAGGAGAGAGACAATTTGTGTTGCTTTGCACGGGAGTTACGCCCCAGTGTTATTAAGGAATGGCCAAGGCTCTTGTGCCAGAACGCTCGAGCAGGGGTGAGAATCTGGTGTTAAAGTGTGTTCATGTGCTCCAGGTTGCATGGGACACCCGTGTGCAGGAATACTCAACAACTTCCCTTAGATGGGATTGCTGTGGCAAGGATCCCTCCGGTGTTAGCTTCCATGGAGCAGTTTGTATGCAGAGTGTGGGCAAATGTAACTATCAGGTCCTCCTCCTCATCCTTGGGTTCCCCTTGCAGAGCCTCAGCCCCTGCGTTCTGTCAGGGCCCCTGGGCAGGTGGGACATTCCCAGAGGAGAGGGGCCTGCTGTGTCCCCATTCCCCCTGTCCCTTATGTCCCTGTGTTCAGGAGGGCACAGAGAGGATGGGGACTTCTGCCTGCCCTGTGTCCTGTCTGCCTGTCAGGCCTGTCCCAGGGCAGCCGGGCTGTGATTCCTGGCCTGTGTCCCCCTGTCCCTGCTGTCCCTGCTGTCCCTGCTGTCTCTGCTGTCCCTGCTGTCCCCGCTGTCCCTGCTGTCTCTGCTGTCCCCCTGTCCCCCTGTCCCTGCTGTCCCTGCTGTCATGGCCCACTGCAGCGTTCCACACCCTACAGAGCCATGGTGGCTCCTGAGCTCTGCAGGGACCTAAGTGACAGTCTGAATGGTGGCACTCCTGGTTTTCCTGCATTTGGCATCCCACAGAGCAGAGGCTGGATCACAGCACCAAAGGAACGGCTGCCAGAGGGGAGGAAAGGAGCCTCTGCATGGCCCAGGGGTGCTGTGGTGCCCCTGTGCCAGGAATTGCCCACAGCTGACACCTGAGTCCAAGGTGGGCACTCACAGACACAGAGTTTGTTCAGGCATTGCCTTTATTGCATCTTTGCACTGACTGTAGCTCCCAGAGGGAAGACACTCTCCCAAGACAGGAGGGCAGACAGTGTAATTTAAATTAACAAAGTGCGATTATAGGCATTTGTATCTTAGCAACAGTCTATATACTATTATATATGAATATTAAATAACAAAGTAAATAATTATTGTGTCATGAAGATTATGGAAAATTTGCTGTTTAAGATAAAAATATAGCATACATCAACTATGGTTATTCTACAGTAATTCGTACTATATTTGATGAAAGATAGTTATTATATAATATAAAGTATAAGTGCTATTATTTAATTGCTACTTATTATTAAAGCAACAATGATATCTTACTAGAGTATTAGTCTACATTAAAGTTATAAAGAGTTGTGAAAATATTGCTAAATACAGTTTTTAAAAATAAAATATATGAAATATTTCAAAACTATTTAACAATGTGAATCAATCTCTGGTCATTGGGGCCGACCTTTCTTCAAATGGCGCTTTCCTTCGAGCAAATGCAAAGCCTCTGCATGGAAAAGAGGTGAAATAGATACAGTTACTATAGATACAGAGAAGAGATAGAGGGAAGAGGGGCAGGGTGCGTTGGGAGCCCTGAGCCTCTGCCCCGGCGCAGGGCTGTGCTGGGCAGCAAGCGCAGCTCTGTGCACTGGCTGCTCACAGAGATGTGCGGCTCGCCTTGGCCAGCCCAGAGAGCATCTCCAGCAGGAAGCTTTTCTTCACCCAGACCACTGCCTGTGCTCCTCCAAAAGCCTGCCCTGCCTACCTTCAGCATCCTGTTTGTATCCCTATTCATTCAAATCAGCCTGGCCATTTGCTTTTCCAGTTCTCTCATGGTCCGGCGCATTTGCTCCATTTCTTTGAATCTCTTCTTAAGGAGCGGCCTTCTTCGCTCGATTTCCACCTTTCTCCTTCTGGCCTGTTCTACAGCTCGCTGGGACGCTGCTCTCTGCCTCCTGGCTGCCCTTCGGCGCCTCAGCCACCACCCCAAAGCCATGAGCAGTGGCTGAGCAATTCCCCAGAACTGCGGCAGGTAGCGCAAGGCAGCCAGGAGCCGGGGTCCCCAGCCAGGCTCAGGTGGCTCTGGGAGAGCCTCTTTCATCTCCTCCGCAGGGTGCTGCACATCCCCATGAAATCTGTTCACCATGGAAAGTGGGAACGGGAAGATGAGCAGCACAACCAGAGCCAGGACTAATCTGTGCGCCATGGTCTGCAGGAGGAGAGAGACAAGGGTTTCACTGGGGCTACCACGGGAGCTTGTGGGGGCTGAAGGGAGGCCCGGAGGCGCAGGGATGTGAGGGCAGGGAGCAGAGGGCCCCAGGCAGCTGGCAGGCAGCAGGGCCTGTCCCAGTGGGCCAGCAGCAGCCCCGTGCCCTGGCCAAGGCACCGGCCCCAGGGGCTGGCCCTGCATGCAGGGGGACAATGCAGGCCCGGGTGTGGTGCTTGTGCCCCGGCCCTGGCCCAGCCCAGCCCCGCCACGTGCGCACTCACCGCTTGCCCAGGCTGTGCTGGGCCAGCGTTCCCTGCGGGGGCCTTTTGCAGCTGCCCCCATGGTGACACGCTGGCCCTGATGTCACACGGGCCAGAGGCATCCCAGCCGGGCCAGCCCCGCCCTTGGTGCCCAGCCCAGCTCAGGGGCTCTGAGTGGGCCCAGCAATGAAAGCCCCGGCACGCAGCAAGTGCAGCCCCTGTGGGAGGGAATGGGCCCTAGGGGCTCCCTTCACAAAGCAGGCAGAAGTCCCCACTTATATGTTTCTAAAGGGGAAATATTATAATCAATAATGTTGAGTAGGATGCATATTATCAAACATGAAAAGACCAGAGGTGCTTTTTGTAATGGGACTCGTTCTTCTGTGAGTGCGGTTGGCTGATGGCTGTGCAGTTTTTCTTGCTTGACTGATCCCTGATCCAGTCCATCCAAGACCCCTGTGAAACCTTCCCATTATCAGACATCAGAAAAAAAGAACTGTAGTGGAACCACTTCCGTTCCCCTTCAGATTAAGAAGATGCAGGGGGCGGTTCTGGCAGAGAATTTGAGCTGCTTTGGACAGAGCTGCACTGCTGTGTTAGCTGGCACTTGCTGCTTGTGTTGTTCTTTGGGTGAACAGAATCTTCACTGCATTGAAGTGAACACATGGAGGTCACAACAGCAGTGCCTCTTGCCTGTTCCCTGCCCAGCCAGACCTTCCAGCCCAGCTGAAATCCCCAGCATGGCCTTTGAGTACAAAGGGATTGCAGAGCAAAAAGCACCTCTGGAGCCACCATGGTCTTCAGCAGCTGCTGCACTGGGAAGGCTCTGAGAGGAGGCCACTGCTGTTCTTGTCAGAGCACTGCTGTGCAGGGATGTCCCTTGCCCTGCTGTGTCCCACATCTGCCCATCTTTTTGCCTGGTTTGAAGTCAGGTGGATGCCACTTGCTCCCAATCCAGCTGCTCCTTGATAGATGCGCAGACATGAATCCAAAACATTGAGTATCCCCTGAGTAGCCAGGCACTCAACCGTTCAGTTTGTCCCAGCCCATATCAGGGGTTGGAACGAGATGGTTTTTCAGATTCCTTCTGACCCAAACCATTCCAGGATTCTATGTCATTCCAGTCATGAGTTCCCCATGACTGACTTTGTTCCCCTCACAAGACCTCTCACAAGACTATCTCCTCTCTTCCCTCCACCTGTGGAGAGCACATTCTGATGCTGCTGGTGGTGTTGGGACAGGATACTCTTCCTGCCGTCCCATGGGTGTAAGCATGACTCCTCTCTCAAGTCTTTGTCCCTGAATCAGTGCCTTCAAATAACAGTTATCTCCCCTCCTTCCTTTTCCATTCAGCACTTGAGTAGACACAACATTTCTCATAGTTTTCCACAGAACAGCACAGGTCCCATTTCCCATATTGTGGAGCCCTCTGCCATAAATCAGCCTGATAGGTTTATTCTCTACGTAATGGGAAACTATGACAAATGCAGCTGTATAATCTAGTTAGTAACTCACCATAATGACTGCTTCTGGGGTGATTTATGGGTTTTGTCATATGTGAGCTTTCAGAACTTTAGAGATTACATTTTTCACACTTTTTTGTTGGAATCTCAGTTTATTAGACCTTACTGCAGCATTAATCACTTGCAGTACAACCCTGGACTTCACAAATGTATCACATCAACATGAAAAAGGCAGAGAAAACAAGAACTGTTGTGAATTATGAGCCGGGTAACACATGTCTCACAACCAGTGATGAAACAACCTGTGTTCTTCTTCAAGTCGAAACAGAAAGTCCCAAAGTCTGGCTATTTTTTTTAATTTTTTTTTTCCACAAAACACAGGCAGCAGCAAAGAACTGAAACAACATAGCCAGGCTTGAAACCTGGAAGGTCTTCAAGGCTGAGTCTATCCTAGTTAATGGTGAAATGATGTGTGAATCTGTCCTAGATGTTCAAGTAAAGAAGATTGATTCACAGTTATAATATGGCTTATAAGCAAAACACTGGGATTATATACGAGAAATGCATGTGTCATGAAACAACCAATAAATCAGAGAGACAGTTCCAAGCTCTACTGTGAAGGTCTGGGAAATGTTCAGAGTTGCCATCTATGGAGTTTGGTGCAGGATAAACTGGAACAAAAGGCCATCATTACCCAAACTGGTTTAGTTTGGGCTGGTTTGTTGTTTTTTGTTTTCTTGGGTTTTTTTTGTTTGTTTTGTTTTTTGGTGTTTTTTTTGTTTTTTTTTTTTTTTTTTTTTTTTTGTCAGCTAATGTTTTATAATACTCCAAGAAATATGTTGAAAGGGTCACCATGATCCATCAGACACAAGCAGGGGGGCTGGGGTTGATGCAACATGTTCCTTGCACTGGGGGGTGGACAGAGGGAAGATCTGTTTTGGGGTAAATCACACATGGATCAGGGAGGTGGCTGAAACCTGGGCTGGCCAAAACCTTAGAATCACAAAATATCCCAGGCTGGAAAGGACCCACAAGGATCACCAAGTCCAACTCCTGGCCCTGCAGAGGACACTCCCCAAGAATCCCACCCTGTGCCTTGGCACGTGCTGGTGGGCAGGAGCGCACAGCTGGCTGTGATTTGGGTGGATGGGTAAGATGATCTGGTGAGGAGCATCCCTGCTCCTGAGCTCCTGGAGAGCTGCAGACACTGATAACTGGTAAGGACACCACCAGGGGCATGACCTGGGGCTGGTGACCTGGTGTCTCCTTTCTGCTGCTGCTTTCTGCTAAAGATAACAGCCTGTTACCAAGGTCTTGTTGCTGAAGTGATAAACGGCTGGCAAGATTCCCTCCCTGCTTTTGTCTGCACAACTTTTTATGCTCAGCACCAGGAAGGATTGGGCCAGAATGGAGGCATTTGGGGTCTCAGTGCTGAGGCTGAGACAGACAGCCAGGCAGAGCAGCTCCTCCTGGCTGATACAAACATTAACCCTGTGCTGGCCAGGCCAGTGATCCATAGTTATGGATCCATAGTTGTGGTGGTGGTGGGTATTCAATGGGAGAAGAGGAGGTGTAAAATGAAGCTCCTGAAGCTGGTTGGTATCCTGGAAGCTGGTCAGACCCCACCTAACCACAATGGTTGTTTGGCCAGCTGAGGTGATGGAATTTATTGGGCTGTGCAAGGACAGTTTTCTGTGGAAACATGAAAGACTTTCAGGGGGGATGAAATATAGCCTCATAGTAGAAACACCTGGGCTGAACACTTTTTATTCCAGTTATGAATCTTTCCTCTTAAGAGCAACAGATTCCACCTTTCTGTATTAAACCAGAACATCATCATCATTGTCATTGTCATTGTCATTATTATTATTATTATTATTATTATTATTATTATTATTATTATTATTTTGAAGAAGAGAAATTACCTCTCTTGCTTATTTTATTAGCATTTTTAAATCTTTCTTGTTTATTTTATTAGCATTTTAAATCATCTTGTCACCTATTGCATGAGAAGCATGAAACACTAGATGTTACCAAAGTGTGGCACCTGTAATGAGATGTAAATGCTGAATCTCCTTTTGGAGATGTGGGAGTCACAGGCTCAGGCTCTTTAGTGACCAGCAGGTGATGGGAGACAGGCATTGCACAGATACATAAGGTGACAGATGCCATGGCCAGAGTTTCCCTGTTGGGTAAAAGCAACTCTGCTTGTACATGTTTTGATTTTAAAACACAAAATGAGGCAAAGCCTCATGCTCCTGTGTTTTCTGCCTTTGGCTTGATGCTGGCTGGGACAGACTGTTTCCATGAGTATGTTGCACCCATTCCAGACTTCAGGCACCAGTGCTGCTTCTCAGCAGATAAAACTCTGCTTTGCAGGAGGCATCACCACCGTGAATGGAATTTGGAGCAGAAGTGTTTGGTTTTGAGGCCTGGGCAGAGACAGCCCTGCTGGGCAGCCCAGGGCTGGGAGAATCACCTGTGTCCTGCTGGGAAAATGTGGTGGCAAGAGGGTGAAGGCAAGTATGGAAATTGGAGCCCATCTCATGTACCAGGTGAGTGCCAAACTCCACATACCCAGTGCAAACCTGCATCTCCCAGGTGGTCTGAATTTGCTTATAGCTGGGTCCTGTAAGCAGATTTAATATTGCATAAGCACTGCTCCATCTCATGCCTGTATTATTGACACCACATGGAAGTCAGGAAATTGGTTCTTTCTGGGAACAGTTTGCAGAAATATGCAGCCTGTCAGCTCTTTCCTCATGGGGTGCATTAACAGAGGGGCTCGCAATTACAAGTAATGAACCTTCTCCAGGTGTCTGCAGCGACTCAGCTCCAACTTTATCTTCGATGGACAAGATGGACTTGACAAGATGGATTATTTGTAGATATAATGTGACAGCTTTGAAAAACGTGGAATTCCCAATTATTGCAAGGCAATGTGAAGCATTCGGTAGAAGTGAGAACACCGAGGTTTATCCACTGGATAAACAACAACCCCAAAGGAAAGAAGCTGTGCCATTTCTCCCCCCCTTTTGAAACCACCAATGTTCCCATGCTGTTTTAATTCTTCCTCTTTACGATACCGTTTATGTTACACACATTAAAGCTAAATCATGTCTTTAGTAAGATGGAAACTGGAAGTGAGATTTTGAAGAAAAAGGAGCTCGGAGTCCTAAATTTACTCTGCACTTGGAGGGAACAGAAAAAACAACAGAAAGGATGGGATATACCAAAGAAAGCAATTTTAATTGTCATCCTCCATGGAAAATTGAATCCAGTCATTCCCCACCACTGTGAGTGCCAACATACTGCGCTATATATGGCTGGGTGCTTATTTTAGCAGTTCAGCTGCACAGAAAAAGTGCAACCAAAGTGAGATTTCTTGGGCAAAGTTGTGCCTGCAAATGATGCATGGGATTTTCTGGGTTGTAAATTTAAAAGTAGGTATTTTAAGGCCTGTGCCAGATAATTGGGACAAATCTCTTTCACTTTGGGTTTGACTAAGAGTGATAATTTCATGGTAATGCCCTCTAAAGGAAAACTTGTCAGGTGTGGCTAAAGAGATGCTGAATTATCTTTCTTTCAAATCCGTGGTCTCCTGGTACCCTAGTTGTAAGACTGGGGTCTCCTTGGGGAAGTATTTGTAGATCTTCTCGGGCTGAGCTGCAGGTTTGTTTGATGTGGATCTTCAAGATAAAATTACTGTGCTCCAGATGTTCCAGTTAAAATGTTTGTACATGGGGATTTCCTTGGTTGTTGAAGAGAGGAGACTCAAAACAGCCTCGATCATTCATGCATCTATTCCTAACACATGTTTTGCTATGTTTGGGGAGGCAAATGTCAAGAGGAGCTTTTATAAACAGGCCTTTCTTTCTCAGAGCACGGTTTGTTTACCAGGTAACATGCAGAGCAGGCTTCTGGAGTGCTAACAGCAAACTATTGATTTAAACTATCACTCCTCTCCCACCAGCTCCAAAAATTTTCCTTTCTGATCAGGATGAGAAAATAAAAGGAGAAATTTTGCTCCCTGCCTGTTGCCTGCCAAGAGTGAGATGTTCTCTGCCTGCATCTGCACTGGTGGCTGTTGCATCTTCTGCAGTACCTTTTTCCAGATGTGGGAAAGACTGAGCTCTGGGGATGCTGGACCCAGCTCAGCCCCAGGTGGTGTTGATCCACGAAACCCTGCTCCCATCCCTGCTGCAATCAGGCTCCTCTTCCCCCCTCAGGGTCTCCTGGGGCTCAGGACATTAATGCTTTCTCAACAAGAAGAACTCACTCAACATTGTTCCTGCAGGACACAAACTCTGTTGGCACTTGGGAGTTTTGTCCCAGTTTAGGGAGGCGCAGAGCCCTTTCCCATGTGGTTTAGTGCCAGGGAGGAGACAGTGGGCTTGTTTCCCCACCATGGCTCTTCATGGGTGTCCTCAGCAATTTGGGACAGTGACATCTCCAGGCAGCAGCAAGCATCTGTGGAGACAAACAACTTCAAAGGGTGGCTGATAATTATCAAAAGGAAAAGCCAGCTCTTTGTAAATAATAAGACAACCCACTGCAGGATGGGTTCTATCCTGATGCCAATTTTGGTGGCATTACATGCAGCAGTGCGGGAGCAGGGGTGGTCCCCTCTTTTGGGTGTCTGCAGAAGTCAGTGTAGGGGGTTGTGCTGCTTAAGGGGGAGCCAGGGGCTGCCTCAGCAGTTCGTATCCAGTTCTCATCCGGTCATTTGGGTTGGCCTTTGTCAGCCTGAGATGCAGAAGAGGGGTTTAATTCTTCACTTCCACGTATCCACAAGCCCTGGTTTTGACAATAATTCAGAAATTTGGGGAAGAACAGACAAATTAATTAAACAGTGTGGCAAAGCAGATGCAGAAATAGGGAGATGAGCAGCAGGGTGGTGGGAAGGAGCCCTGCTCTGAGGCTGATCCACTCCTCTGTGCCCCTCGGCAAGGTGGGGAAGGGGCTGTAAAGCCCGAAGCAACTGCAGTTCTCCGCATCTTCCGAGGGAAGAGGGAAGTGAGCGCCGCACGGAATTGCAAACCGCGCCCTGCAGCCCCGCGCTCCCCTCTCCCTCCTTCTCCACGCGCGCAGCCCAGCGGTGCCCACAGGGCAGGGTGACCCCGCCGCCTGCGGCCACCTGCAGCCGACACAGGAGGCGATCTCCAGCCCCCCGCAGCATCTGGGGCTCAGGCCGCCTCTTTCCGGGCACCTCATCGCTCTCCATCCCTGGTGGCGGTCCGGGATGAGCCTGCGGCCGCCCAGAGCAGCGTCTGCCCGCGGCAGGAGCAGCGCTGCCGGCCCCGGGCTGCGGGCGGGCGGCCCCGGCGGACGCTTCCCGAGCGGCTCCAGGCGTTTGCAGTGAGAAAGGAATTTTCTTCCTGTCCCGCCCCATCCCCTTTCAAAGCCCTGCTTTTCCCAGCCAGCCATATGATTCCCCTCCCAGTATATTCTTCCTTTCAGCTGGATGTCACTGTTTTAGGGGTTTCTCTAGCCTGTAGTAACGCAGGCGGTCTTTATGCTGGCTTAGGGGAAACATTTCCCTCCAAGACTCAGAGTCGAGCTCATCTCCTTGCCCAAGTGAGGGATTCACCTGCAAAGTGCATGCAGACACCTCCGTGATTTTTTTGGATGCAGCTCTTGGGAGAGGCTGCTGAGAGAAGCTGTGGCTGCCCCTGGATCCCTGGAAGTGCCCAAGGCCAGGCTGGAAGGAGCTTGGAGCAATAGGATAGTGGAAGGTGGTGGAATGAGATGATCTTTACGTCTCTTCCCACTCAAACCATTCTGGGATTCTGTGATTTTTCCCTGCTTGGGCATGTCCATGTGAACACCTGAGATTTGGCCTTTCATTCCACCCTTTCCCACTGGAGTGGCAGGAAATGGGCTGGCTTGGTGGTCTTTTCAGTGCTGCTGAAATCCAAACACAGCAGCCCTCATCCTGAAGAAAGGCAGGACTGTTCCATTTTCTTGTTACTGCTGCCAGATTTTGGACCCTCATTCTCTGCAGCCAGAAGAAAAGCACTTCACCCACTGAGTGGCCAGCACGGAGGGAAGCAGAGCAGCTGTGTGCTGGTGCCTGTCCACTGCAAGGTCACACTCTGTGCAGGGTGACAGCCCTGCCCCAGTCCTTGTGAGCCAGTCCCTGGAGAGCTGCTCTGGGCATTGCCACAAGTTCCTGGAGTTTGGTGCAAGGCTTGTTGCAGTGCTATGGATGTCAAATCCTTCCTGGCTAGATGATGGCTTAATAAACTGAAGACCTAAGAAGAATTAAAAAAAATAAATCAAGAAATAAAGAAGAAACAAGAAGCACAATAAGGGTTTTAGCCCAGAGAAGTGATCTTTCCAAAGCTGGGCAAGGAAGGCTTTGTGATTCTGCAGGATCTTAAATGTGTGGATGATAAATGCATTTTTGTTTGGTTTAATTCTGACTTTTGCCTTCAGCATGTGATGATTTTTAAACCAAAAATATGTGTAGTATCGGCGGGAGAAAAGCGGCACTCCAGTATGGGTGATCAGCAGATCTCGTTTATTGATGAGTAGGCACATACATTTATATTGGAGTTAATGAGGCTCATACATATTGCAAAGCTGAGCTCAGGATAGGTCAATTACTTATCATTCAACTACGCCTACTTCTACATTCTTTCTGGTTTCTTTATTGCAACTATTGAAACTATTCTTCATATTTTTTGGCAAATCTTCTCCTTTCTATCCTCATGTTGCAGCAAGGTTATCATGTCCTTGTCCATCACTGGACACTTTGACTGCTGACTCCTAGGCCTGTGTCCTTCTTGCTTCACTAGTGGTACATGCCCTCTCTCAGCTAGCCAAGCGTCTACAAAGTTCTCCACACTTCCCCCATTTTTCTGTTGAACAAGCATGGTCTGACTAAATGCAGCAGATATCATCTTTTGCATCATATTCTGTAAGCATATGCAAAGCCAGGGCAAAATTGATACAATTAACAAGGCCACAATGCCTACTACAATGGCACCCTTAATAATAGAGCGTAACCATGATCCCAGGCCTAAAGATTTGAACCATCCATCAATACCAAAGCCTGATTCTACTTGTAAATTCCCAGTTAACCTCCGTAATTCCGAGAGCTGAGAGTGAATAGACTGTGAGTGGTCAGAAAGGTTCATGCAACACATGCCCTCAAATTCTTCACAACCATGGCCTTGTGCAAGTAACAGAAAATCAATTGCAGCTCTATTTTGCAGCGTAGCATGACGAATAGAATCAACATCAAGTAAAAGGCTAGAAAGTGCCAAAGAGGTGGCATTGGTTTGCTTAGCGAGCCAACAACCCAATTTGTTTAGGATGGCATGAGCACCTGCTGTCGATACACCTGGAGTCAAGAATGATGCTGCAACTATGGCTCCCCGGGACCAGAAGTTTACATCATCTCTGCAGTCTGCAGCAAATGCATGAGCCATTCTTTTACTCCGATGATGACGGTGGCTCATATTTAATATCATGGACATATTAGGTGTAAGAAGAGACAACCGACCAATTGTACATGGTCCCCCTCGCAGCATTGATGGGATTCCAGCCCAAGCACGGTCCCCACATATTAAGAAATATCCTGGTGGCAACTGAATAGGGTCATTTGATGAGATTGACACAACACAGTCTTTGTAGTATAATTGCACCAGGCTGTTGCATTCCGGTAGACAGCCATGCTAGAAGTTACAATAGTGGAATGGTTCTTGGCTGACAGCTGGCTCTTATGGGAAAAGTTAAGACATGCATCTGCCATAACTGAACCTAACAGCTCCAATTCTTGGGGTTCCTGCGGTGCTATGGGAAAACGAGAAATCCATTGGTCCCAGTGGTCTACACTTGCCTTAGCATTGTTGGTCTTGCAGGTGGGTACATGTGAAGGACATGGCCAGGGATCTGCTGGTAATCCCACTAAACAGGTTGAAAATGGATTACTGGGAGAAGATAATGACAGACAAATAGCTTCCTGATTAGTTAAGTTTGCCAAGGTAACCGAAATGTTAGTCTTAGGCTGAGGTGGGGCCCATACTGGATGGGCTTCCACTCCGTTAATGACACCTGCACTGTCTATTAAGAGAGCAAGAATTAGTAAGGCAACAATATTCCCTGGCATTTCTTTGATCCACTTAGGCATTTGGTAAATGGCCATGTTTCTCACAAATCATTAAGAAAGCTTCTTCTTTCCCTTTCCCTTCTTTTTCTTTGATCTGCCCAGATTTAACCTTTTTAGGTCCCTTAAACAATCGTCCCACACTTTGTTGGGATCTTGATCTCCTGAAATCGGACCTATCACATCAAACTGTGACAGGGGAATGCCTCGATCACACTTAGATTGTAAAATACACGATAGAGATTGCCCTAAAGCACGTTCTACTAAATGCTGAGTTTTCCACCTAAACCATGCAATAATTTTCTGTTCTGGAGATTCATACAACTGTAACCCTTCAAGGCCAGGTAACCTTGTAAACCACTTAAGATCTCTTTGCCAAGAGGAGAAGTGCCAGTAAAATGAACTGTGCCTGCACCACAACTCAGGTAATTGGGTCTGATGCACCCACTTAGTTTTCTGACAACCCCCACAAAAAAGTAACACCCATGCAGCACAATGATTATCTTGACACTTATAACAAGCTGAATTCTTAGGGCCTTTAGCTTCAAATGTAGAAAGCAATGAATGCAAGCGTAATATATTATTTACAGATTTGCACCGATCAATTGCTCGGTCAAAGATATAATCACACTGTCCTTTTAGTTTAAGAAATATCGGTCGAAGGATGATCAACAGATTTGTCTCCACTCGATGACGATCCTCTTCGCCCAGTTGATCGAGTTTTTCCATCCAACACAGCTGCTCGGGTCCACTTAGCAGGTACCCACAGAGATCCTGCAGGGGTGGAAACACAAAGATATCCAGGGCCCCAATATAACACTTTAGCAGGGCCTTGCCATTGCCCTGTCTTAGGATCCCTGTATTTGACCCATACATCCTGCTTCTCGTTATCCTTTTCCCGTACATAGTGACGAATTACAGGAGGAACTTTGCTTTCCCCAAAAACACACAAATTATTTAAAACAAACAAACACTTTAACAGTTGTTCTTGCAGCTCTCTAACATTTGAGTATTTACCCAGATATCTTTTCAAGGTACCATTAGCTCTCTCTACAATTGCTTGTCCTGTTGGGGAATTAGGGATGCCTGTCACATGTTCTATTCCCCACATTTGCATGAACTGCTTTATTCTTCTGCTGCAATAGGCAGGCCCATTATCAGTTTTGATGCGCTGTGGCACTTCCATTACTGCAAAGCAGCTACTGAGATGCCTTTCACCTGCCTTGCTTTCTCACCAATCTGTGCTGTAGCCCATATAAAATGGCTACAAGTGTCAATAGTAATATGCACATACTTCATCCTCCCAAACTCAGCAACATGCGTTACATCCATTTGCCAGGTCTCATTTGTTTTCAGTCCTCTTGGATTGACTCCCAGACCTAACCCACAGCCCCCATTATGATGTTTACATATGGGACAGGCTTTAACTATTGCCCATGTCTCTTCCATAGATATCTGAAATTCTCTATGGAGGCCTTTTGCATTGTGATGAAACATGGAATGTGCCTCTCTGGCCATAGTCTGCTTGGGAATCGAAGTCACTTGTGTAATTGAGACTAGCTTATCTGCCTGTGCATTTCCTTCACCTAAACCAATGTCCCACTTGTGACTTCTGATGTGGATAACAGAGAAAGGATGCTCCCTTAACTTAATCGCCTTTTGTAACTGTATGAACAGCTCATGTAACCTCCTGTTTTGAACTTCTTTTATAAAGGCATCCTCTATTCGCTCACACACTCCTGCAACATACAGAGTCCGTTACTATATTGAGGGGCTCAGAAAAGTACATCATGGCCCATACAACAGCCAATAATTCCATGGTCTATAAAGTATCCGACTCAGAGGCCTGAAGAATCTGATGATGCCATTGTCCCTCTTTCTGCCAAGTCACTGCAGCAGTTCTGGATTTTCTCCCTGCATCCGTGTAGGCTGTTGTAGCATCCGACAGGGGCTTCTGTGATCTTTTTGGGCATTGAATCCAACCCCACTGTCCTATCCAATTCGATGGTATATTAGGCATATCATCAGTGGCAATCACACTTCCTGCTTCCAGCAATGCCTCTTGTAATTCCATACTGTTTTCCAGGTACCAGGTCAATGTATCTTTCTTCATTGGAATCCATATCTGATCAGGTTCCTTTCCTGTAATCTGTAACTCCCATTCACAACCCTTCTTAAGCAGATCAGCCAAAATTTTGATTTTTTGAAGAAGGGCTTCATGCTGTTGAAGTGGAGGAGATATCCATTCCAGGGCCCATACTTCCCCCGTTTTTGTGTTTTGCTGAGTGAGTGCCCCCAGTAAATATTTCTCACCAGACCAAACTGTCAGTTGTATAGGGAGGTTAACATCGCGTCTCTGGACACTGCCCTGTGTTACACAGTCCAATATCTCTTGAAGTGTCCTAACCTGCTCAGAGGTTATATGGACAGGCTGTGCTGGGTCAGTTCCTTTCAATAAAGGTCGGAGTTCATCTAATAGCTCACTGGGGATACCTGTAATAGGACACAGCCATTGCAAATCTCCAAGTAACTTTTGAGCATCATGCAGTGTTTGTATTTCAGTGTTCAATTGCAGTTTCTGGGGGGTAACAATTTGATTAGTAAGTGTCCATCCTAGATATTTCCAGGGTGCAGATAGTTGAATTTTTTCAGGAGCTACAACCAATCCATGTGATTTTAAAGCATTATGTATTTCTTGAATTTGTTTGCCTATAAAAGATTGCAGCTGTGCAAATAAAATATTGTCCATGTAATGATAAATTATTGTTTCAGGCCAAGCCTGTCTGAGAGGTTGTAAAGCATTGTCTACATACAACTGACACAGGGTAGGGCTGTTCTGACTTCCCTGTGGAAGAGTAGTCCATTCAAATCTCTTATCTGGTTCTTCCCTGTTTACAGATGGCAAGGTAAATGCAAACCTCCAAGTGTCCTTAGGATGGAGAGCAATAGTAAAAAAGCAATCCTTAAGATCTATAATTAAAAGTGGCCAGTCCTTTGTCAACATCGAAGGGTTAGGCAACCCTGGTTGTAAGGCTCCCATAGGTTCCATTTGTGCATTTACAGCCCGCAAATCATGTAGTAAGCGATACTTCCCGGACTTCTTTTTAATAACAAAGATAGGAGTATTCCATGCACTTGTTGACAATTGTAAATGACCCTGTTTATATTGTTCATGCACTAGTATCAGAGCTTGTTCTAGACTTTCCCTTTTTAATGGCCATTGCTTAACCCACACTGGAGTGTCTGTGGTCCAAGTTAATGGGATTGGGAAAGTCCACGCAATGACTATTAGCCCAAAGGGTGCTAATTTGTGAGCACAATTCCCATTTGAGCCAAAATGTCCTGACCAATGAGGCACTGTACAGTAGGAGGCAAAGGTACAATAGAGAAAACATTCCATAAAGTTTTTCCATCAATAGTTACTGATAACATGGGTGATTTTCTTGCAAGTGTTAGGCCTCCAATCCCGGTAACTGTCACTGTGCTTGGCTGTAATGGCCAGTTGTGGGGCCAGAATTCTGGACTAATAATGCTGGAGTCCGCACCAGTATCTAATAAACCTTGCAAGGTTTGCCTTTCTCCTTGAAATTCTATTATTACAGTGTGTTTTGGTCGCTCATTTAAGTTCATTGTTAACAAAGTAACTCCTCCAGTGGAACCAAAACCTCGTTCTCTTCTGGACTGTGATTGAAGAGGGGGGTAATGTCTTAGTCAGCTGTTCCAGTGGAACTAATTGAGCTATCCTCTGTCCTTTCTCAATTCGTATCGGTGGAAAAGGAGTATACACCATAACACAAATTTCCCCTGTAAAATCAGCATCTATTACTCCAGTCAAAACAAATAATCCCATCATGGTGGCTGATGATCATCCCAGCAACAAAGCTCCCATAGGTTGTCCATTAATGATGATTGGTCCCTTTATTCCAGTGGGAACCTATTCTGGTTTGGTGGTCATCAGTGTTACTGTTACTGAGGCTGCCACGTCCAGCCCGAGGCTGCCGATTGTGGCTGGTGTTGCCGTTTACGGCGTAGCGACCTGGTTCTAGAGCTGGCACGGTGACCCAAGGCCCAGGGTCTCTCGGTCCATATGCCACAGACACCAGTATGGTGGATAGCAAAATGGCGTTTATTAAGAAGTTTCAGGGGTTTATAAAGGCTTCGGCAGTCTGTGTCACTTTCATCCGATTGGATGTTGCCAAGTGCAGCACCAAGGTCAGACTGCGAGGTGAGGGGGGGTTTCTTGTCTGCCCGTACAAACCGAGTTCTTCCGCACGCAGATCCCTGACTGCCACATTTCCCCCTCCCTCATGATTAGTAAAAATCTCAGAAAGTTATAAAATGTAAAGGTTACAAAATTTCATAGGTTAGTATAACTAGTGTAAAATTGTAAATGTGTTAGTAACTAGTACGCTTTAAAGCAACTGTCTGCGCTCGAGAAACAAAATGTTTGCCGCTTCTAAACGTCTTCTAACAAATAGCACCAGTTTGTTTAGTACGCAAGGTCCGAAAACTAGGGTTAGTAAGATCATTGTGACTGGGCCTATCAGGGTAGAAATCAGGGTGGTGAGCCATGGAGACCGGTTGAACCAGGATTCAAACCAACCCTGTTGGGCTTCCCTTTCTTTCTGTCTCTGAGCCAGTCTGTTCCGGAGTTCTGCCATGGAGTCTCTGACGACTCCCGTGTGATCTGTATAAAAGCAGCATTCCTCTTTCAAGGCAGCACACAGACCTCCTTGCTGCATGAACAAGAGGTCCAGTCCTCGCCTGTTCTGCAGGACCACCTCTGAGAGTGAGGAGACTGACTTCTCCAGAAAGGAGATGGATTTCTCGATCCTCTGGAGGTCCTCATCGATGGTCATCTGCAGCTGGGACAGTCCTTGATGTTGCGTTGCCAGGCCGACACGCCCGTTGCCATTCCCGCTGCTCCTAGGCCGAGCAGCATTGCGATAGTTATACCTGTTAATATTTCTCTTTTGTGGAGCCGGCTGGGTTCTTCAAAGAGGTGATACACCTCCTCGTCTGGGTGGTACAGGACCCTAGGAACGATCAGAACTTGGACACAGAAGTCGTTAGAGTCATTGAATTTGGCAAGAAACACACAAGGGCTCACACCAGATCTCTGGCAAACCCACATCCCCGAAGCGGATGGGACGACCCACTTGTTCTTTCAGTCAGGCTTGACCACGTCAGTGCAGACGTTGCCTTTCTGCCTGGCCAGGGTGGCACTGCCAAAGCATCTGCCTCGACCTGTGACTTGACTCAGAGTGATCCCTTTGCGGGGTGTGTCCCACCTGCACTGGGAAGGGGCATTGGCTCTGGAATAACTAAAGGGGGTATCTAAGGCGACTCCTTCGTAAAAAGGGAGTTTGACATCGTAGCAAAGCCAGCAGGAGTCTGTCAGGTTAGGGTTAGATTCGTTCAGAGATAGATAGGTAGCTTCTAGCATGCTAAGGATTGGGTCCGAGTCCGACCCAGCTGACCGGCCTATCTGAAAGGCATCGGTGTCGCCGGTTGGGACGTCGGTGGCCTTTGTGGGCAAGGCCTTGGATCATGTTTCTCTCTGAGTCTACTCATTGCCAGAACCGGATTGGGTCTGACTGGGGGCAGTTTGCTGCCACGTGGCCGGTCTGGCCACACTCAGAGCATGCCATGGCATTCATTATTGCAGTGAAAACTGCTGCTTGAATGGGAGCTAGGTGTTCCTCTTTTGCAACATGTCTGATCACGGCAGCTATATTAGACCCCTGCGGCAGCGATCTTAAAATGTCTTTGGTGGCTGAGTTGCATTGCTGGCGTAGGCACTCTGTCAGCACTGGACCCTTTGCCTCAGAAGGCAATGATGAGGAGTCCAAGGCAGTCTGCAAGCGATCTACAAACTGAGTGAAGCTCTCACTTTCACTCTGCTTTATTGTGGCCCAAGGCGTGGGTTTGGCTATTACCTTGGTCGCCACGCTGATGGCCTCTCTGGCTGCGTGGGTAGTTGTCATGACTTCATGTGCCCGCAAGCCCTCTGCCTGTGCCTGAGGAGTGATCATTGTGGGGTCTGTGCCCATAAGCCTCTGTATGCTGGAACCGTGCAGTGGATGGTCTGCCCCTGTTACCTGGGCCAGCTGCTTAAAGCAGTTATCTTCCCACTCCTGTTTAAAGACAATCATTGCTGCTCCATCAAAAATCATTCTACAGGTCTGCTTAATATCAAAAGGCAACATGTCATCCCCTCCAAAAACACCGTCAATCAGTGTGGAGACCATGGCAGAGTTAATCCCCTTATCTGCTATTGCTTTAATAATTGCCTGCACATCTTTCGGATTTACTGGAGAATAGGTTCTCTGATTTCCCTCTGCCCCCCCCACACGGACCGGGAACACCAGTGTTGCCGAGGGTGTGTATTGGGCACATGCATTTTTAATTTTCCGCCAATCTGTGAGTGGGGTTTGATCTTTCTCTGATATCCCCTTTACCCATGCGGGAGCACTGTGGCTAGTGACCTTATACACTGCTGTTCTCTTTCTGTTAGAACTTGATTCCGAGCCGGAGCTCCCCGATGTCCCCTCCTCCTCCGAGCTCCAGTCCAAGTCAGAGCCGGAAGTGGACTGATCGGCCGTTTCCGGGCTGCTCTGCCTTCTCCTCAGGCTCCGACCCCGCCCGTTCTTATGTGGGTCGGGCCGTCCCCTCTCCCTGGGGTCCCCCCGCCTCCTGCTGGGGGAGGTTCTTGCCCTATAAGGACTCAAAGTGGACTGAACGCTCTGATTGGTCGCACGCTCCTCTGCGGGGGCCGCCCTGTCCCCCCGCTCGCCCGCGCCTGCGTTTTTGGGCAGGCTGACTGCATTTCCGCCCTCCGTGCCTTCTTTTCCGCCCCCATCACTTTCTTTTCCGCCCTCATCACTTTCTTTTTCTCCCTCACCACGCGGTCCGACGCCATTTTCAGACTCATACGGCGGAGGGGGGGTGCTGTCGTCTCCCCCTTCGGGGTCCGGTAACTTCGCCGTTTCCCGTGCCTCCTCCGTGAGCCCCTGCCAAAACGACGGCGCGCGTTCCCCCCCCGATGGTAACTCGATCTCCTGGGGGGGGTGCGGCGTTTGTGGTTTCACGCCGCCGCTCTGATCAAAGCCCTCCACAGTCTGGGTCGCTGCCCCCACCCCCAACTGCGGCGTGGCCATTAACCACGCTTGAGCGGCTTTCCAGATCTCCTGCTCCTCTCTGGCCTTCTTCAAAGCCTGCACAACCTTGCCCCAAGCCTTCAGCACCTTCCCCGATCCTCACGTCATAGTTTCCTCAGCTAAAACCTTCGTACAAGTATCCCAAACCTCTGGGTGGAGAATCTCCACTGGACTATCAACCACCCCAAGCTTTATCAGTCTCGATACAGCGAGACTTAAATCTTTCTGCTTACAATCTATACCCCATTGAGAATGAACTTGGTTGATAACCTTCATCATGACTTCCATGGTCCACTGTGGTTCCCGGAGGCGTCCCTCCCGCTGCACGAGGCCCGCTGTGCAGCCACCAGTCTCCCGTCCAGGCGATCCCCAAACTCCGGGTGTTGGTCAATCCCGGGTTCGGCACCAGATGTTGCCGTTTACGGCGTAGCGACCTGGTTCTAGAGCTGGCACGGTGGTCCAAGGTCAGGACCACTCGGTCCACATGCTACAGACACCAGTATGGTGGATAGCAAAATGGCGTTTATTTAAGAAGTTTCAGGGGTTTATAAAGGCTTCAGCAGTCTGTGTCACTTTCATCCAATTGGATGTTGCCAGGTGCAGCACCAAGGTCAGACTGCGAGGTGAGGGGGGGTTTCTTGTCTGCCCGTACAAACCGAGATCTTCCGCACGCAGATCCCTGACTGCCACACCTCTGAAGTGGCTCCTGTTCCACCGGCCGGTGCCCCCTGATCCAGGACGGCCCCACTGAGTCTGGAGGGATTTGTGGGGATTTTGGGGTTTTGAGAGGGTTTTTGGGGATTTCGGGGTGGCTTTTTTGAGCTTTTGGTGAACTTGGTTGGGAGTTTGGGGGGAATTATTGGGGATTTTGGGGAGAATTATTGGGTTTTGAGAGGGTTACGTGATTCTGGGGGTTTTTCTTGGGGTTGTGGGGGTTTTTGGGGGGGGGATTTATTGAAGTTTCTCGAAGTTTTTTTAAATTTTGGTGAGTTCCACTGGGATTTTCGGAGATTCTCTGGGGTTTTGGAGTGTTTTCTTGTAATTTTTGGGGATTTTTGTGGGGTTTAGGAGAATTTTGGGGGGTCTTTGGGGCATTCCCTGGGTGTGGGGAAGGGCTGAGAGGCACCAAAATCTCCTTAAAAGCCCCAAAAGTCCCAATAAAACCCACTAAATCCCAATTAAAAATCTCTCAAAATCCCATTAGAGCACCCTAGAATCCCAAAAAAAGCCCACAAAATCCTTTGAAATCCCAATCACCCCAAAAATCCTGATTAAACTCCACAAATCCCCCAAAAATGTCCCCAAAGCCATCAAAAGTCACACAAAATCTCCCCCAAGATCCAAAGAAATCCTGGCAATACCCAAAAAACCCCACAAAATCCCCAAAGTCCCACCAAAAATCTCAAAAACCCCCAAATCCCCAATGAATCCCACTAAATGCCACCACAATTCCAATAAAATGCCCCAAAATCTCCTAAAAATCCCAATAAAACCCCCAGAATTTCTGAGAATCCAAAAAAATCCCAACAAAATCCCAGTAAAACCCCCAACATTCAAAAAAGAGAAAAAAATTTCAATAAACCCCACAAACACCCCCAGAAAAACTCCCCCTCAAAATGCCAATAAAATCTCCCAAAATCCAAACCCCCCAAAATCCACAAAACCAGCCACTCCCAGTCAATCCCAGTATGATTCCAGTCACTCCCCATATGATCCCAGTCCCTCCCAGCATGGTCCCATTCACTCCTAGTTGCCCCCAGCATAATTCCAGATGTTCCCAGTTCCTCCCATTATGATCCCAGTTTCCCCAAGAACAGTCCCAGTTGTGCCCAGTTGCCTCCAGGGTAGATTCAGTTTCCCCAAGCATTGTCCCAGTTGCTCCCAGCATGATCCCAGCTGTTCCCAGTGTGGTTCCAGTCCCCCCAGTACGGTTAGAGACACTCCCAGTATGTTTTAGTTACCTCAGAATGATCCCAGTCTTTCCCAGTTACTCCCAGTTTCCTCTAGCATAATCCCAGTTTCTATCTGTTGCTCCAAGGGTGCCACCAGTTGCTCCCAGTATGATCCCAGTTGCCCCAGTTGTAGTTTCAGTCCTCTCAGCATGGTTCCAGTACCTTCCAGCCAATCCCAGTATGATCCCAGTGTGTCACATTTTCCTCCCAACATGGGCCCAGTAGCTCCCAGTAACCCCCAGTCATGTTCCATTCACGCCCAGTATAATCCCAATATGAGTGTAGCCACTCCCAGTATGATCCCAGACACTTGCAGTCTAATCCCAGTTGCTCCCAGTCACTCCCAGTCTGATGCCAGTGCCCCCAGTGTGATCCCAGTTGCTCCCAGCATGGGCCCAGTTGTTCCCAGTGTGCTTCCATCACTCCCCTATGGTTACAGACACTCCCAGTATGATGCCAGTTGCACTGAGTTGCCTCTGCTCTAGTCCCAGTCACTCCCCAGATGATCCCAGTCCCTCCCAGCATGGTCCCACTCACTCCCAGTTGCTCCCAGTGTGATCCCAGGTGCTCCCAGCATGGTCCCAGTCCCCCCAGTATGGTTCCAGACACTCCCAGTATATCCCAGTTGCCCCCAGCATGTCTGTAGTCATTTCCAGACATTACCAGTGGCCCCAGTAAGGTGTCAGTTCTCCCAGGATGATCCCCCAGTCATGCCCAGAATATCCCAGTTGCCTCCAACATGCATCCAGTCCTTCCCAGTTCCTCCAGTTTGCTTGCAGCATCATCCCAGTTTCTATCAGTTGCACCCAGCAGACCAAAGTGTGATCCCAGTCGCTCCCTTTCAACCCCAAGAGGATCCCAGGAAGCTCCAGTTTGATCCCAGTCACATGCCAGCGTCCCAGTGTGGTCCCAGTATAATCTCATTTGCTTCCAATCTCTCCCAGTTAGGTCCCAGCTGCCTCCAGCATGGTTCCAGTTGCTTCCTGGATCAGCCCAGTCAGTCCCAGTATGATGCCATTTGCTGCCAGCGTGCTCCCAGTTGCTCCCAGTCAGGCCCAGTATGGGGGCTGATGTGCAGGCTGTGTTCCCAGTCACTCTCAGATCCTCCCAGTATTAGTCCAGTCCCTCCCAGTATGATCCGAAGATGAGCCCAGTGTGCTCCCAGTCCCTGCCAGTATGAACCAGTTGTGCTCCACATGGTTCCAGTTGCTCTCTTTCACCCTCACTTTTGTTCCAGTCACTCCCAGTATGTCCCAGTGTATCCCAGTTCCCTCCAGCATGTTCCCAGTGACTCCCAGTCACTCCCAGCTGGGTTTTTGGGGGGATGTTTGGAGAATGAAGAAGTCCAAGGCTGAGTGGAAAAGGCCCCTCGGGGGGACATCGGGGGTGCCGGTGGCGGCTGCCGGCAGAGGCAGCCTGGAGGAGCAGAGCCCTGTGTCCCCCAGGAGCCCAAAGTGGGGAGCCCAGAGAGGGGGGAGCGGCGCCATTGGCGGGAGCCTCAAGAGCCTGGAGAGGGGCAGGGGGGACTCCTTGGAGCCGCTGCAGCCCAGAGCAGAGAATGAGGGGAGAAGGGAGCCCGGGAGCCCAAACAGCCCCGGCATCCCGAAATGGGGAGAGCCAAGGGGGGGGAGCTTTTGGCATTGCTGGCACTGCCAGCAGCCTGGGCAGGGCGGGCAGCGAGCACAAGGGGGACCCCCAAGCCAAGTGTGACCCCCAGGAGCTGGGACAGGGGGGAACCGCTGAACACCAAAGGAGAGGGACCAGGGACAGGGAACTCCTGGGAGGCTTTTCCAGGGCTGAATCTTGGTGTTTGGGAGGTTTTTCTAGAGCCCAGATGGCCAGTGACTGGTAGAGATGGACTTGGGCAGAAGGACCTTCAAATTCAACGTGCTCATCCCTTGTTTTCCCCAAACCAGGATTTCCCATTGCCAACCCTGGGAGGCTGTGAGGAAGAGGAAGATGCCCCGGGACTCTGAGGCAGGTGAGGAGGAAGTCAGGGCCCCTTTCCCCTCTGTGCTGATCCATCTCCCAGCCCAGCACGGCCCCGGCTGCAGCACAGCCCTGGGGGGATCTCCTTGCCCTTGCCTGTGGCACGGAGGCAAATCCCATCCTGTCCTTGTCCTTCCTCCCCCAGAGCAGGAGCTGAGCATGGAGAGCAGGGAGGACAAATCCCCAGGGCAGAACCTGGTGGAAGAGGCCGTTTTGAGCGGCTCCACGGCACAGGAAGCCAACGGGGAGGAAAAGGCCCAGAGATGCCACACGAGGAGGGGCTGCAAAGGCAGCTGGCGGGGATCTGAGGGGGAAAGAGCCAGCCTGGGCCGGGAAGGCGGCCAGAGATGGAGCCAGAGCTTGGAGCTGGTGCTCCATGAGCAGCTCGATGATGGGGAGAAGCCCCACACGTGCGGGGAGTGTGGCAAGAGCTTCAGGCAGGTGGAAGTCCAAGCTCAGTAAGCACCAGAGGACCCACACTGGGGAACGGCCCTACGACTGTGATCAGTGCAGGAAGAGGTTTCAGACCAGGTCCAGTCTCCTCAAGCACCAGCGCACGCACACAGAGGAGAGGCCCTTCCGCTGCCCCGACTGCGGCAGGGCTTCAGGCGAAATGCCTGTCTTGTCAGACACCAGCGTATCCACACTGGGGAGAGGCCCCACGAGTGTGAGGAATGCTGGAAGAGCTTCAGCCACACCTCCCACCTGATCTGGCACCAGAAGACCCACACAGGGGAACGGCCCTACGAGTGTGGGGAGTGTGGGAAGAGCTTCAGCTGGAGCTCCACCCTGATCAGGCACCAGAGGACCCACACTGGGGAACGGCCCTACAAGTGTGGGGAGTGTGGGAAGGGGTTTAAGACCAGCTCCCATCTCCTCCTGCGCTATTGGATTCACAGAGAGGAGAGGCCCTTCCAATGCCCCGACTGCGGGAAGGGATTCAAGGACGAGTCCACCTTCGTCAGGCACCGGCGCATCCACACCAGGGAGAGGCCCTATGAGTGCCCCGAGTGTGGGAAGAGCTTCGTGCGCTGCTCCATCTCCATCCCACAGTGGAGGAGGCACGTTGGGCACAGCCCTGGTGAGCCACATTCCCTGTGATCCATGTTGGGAGCACACCTGGCTGCTTCTCCTCTTGGTTTGGCTTTAATTTTCTTCTAATCAATCTTTATACCTTAAAAACATTAAAAATGGTATAAGTGAATGAAATTGATCAAAGATGTCCAAAGTCCCACCATTTCACAGGTCCTCCCTGGACACCATGAGCTCTGGAGAATGGGGGCAGCCAGTGAGGGCAGGTCCTGGATTGCAAGATAAGTGTGTGTTCTGTTTGCCATCTGTCAGAGGTGGGGCAGTTATCTTCTGTCCCTTGGGCACTTTATCTCTTCCACAACCAATCCTTCCTCCAACTGATATCTCCTGATAATGGGTGGGCCATTAATTATTAATTATCTGCTGTTAATGGGCCATTGGTTGTCACTGCCTGGCTGATAAAATGGCATCATCCCATTGGGAGATGCTCTGCCTGCGGGGAGGAGCCAAGTATACCCACCTGGATAGAATCTGAGGTTTGGAACAGCACAGCAGCCTTTTCCCACTGGATTCCCAGAGGATCAGCCTTTTCCCACTGGATTCCCAGAGGAGCAGCTTTCTTCTCCACTGGATTCCCAGAGGAAGACCAGGCCCATCTACAGCACCCCTGGACTTTCAGAGTAAAACTCCACCCTTCTCCAGGCGCCCTGCTCCAACAGAACCACACCTGGCACTGCAGGAGGGCTGCAGCCACCATTGACTGGGACTGCTGCCCCCACCCTGACCCACAGGGTGTCAGGTCCTGTTCTGATTCTGTCTGTGGCTTTTTTGTACTACGGCATTTGTATTTTTAATTTTTCCTAAAAAAGGAACTGTTATTCCTGCTCCCATATCTTTGCCTGAGAGCTCCTTAATTTCGAAATTATAACAATTCAGAGGGAGGGGGTTTGCATTTTCCATTCCAGGGGAGGCTCCTGACTTCCTTAGTAGACACCTGGCTTTTCAAACTGAGACAATAACAAAGTTACTTTAACACCACAGATATAAAAATCCATTTTAATATCTGCAAAAAGCCAATATTCTGTGTCCATAAGAATAAATCTCTCGCTGAGTAATGATAGATGTCAAAGTAACTTTGTTTTATAGGTTTTATTTCTGTTGTTAATTAAGCTTAGTGAAATAGCTGCTTGTGTTAGAATGCCTGCTTGGATGGGATAACATCCAACGCACACAGGATGAGGACACCTGGACAGATCTGCCAACTATCAGCACTCACCGTCTGAAGGCAGAGTGGAGCAAGGCCCAAAAACTGGAGGTGATAAGAATGGACTGAAACCACAAGCAAGGAATCTGCATGCTCTGAAAAGGCAGATCCAAGGAAGAGCCATGCTAAACAGTTCTTGGAGCATGTAATCTAGTTTGGGGGAAAAGTTTGCTGTGCATGAGGGTCTATGAATATGCAACAGGCTGATGTAAGGAAAGGTATTTCAGGGGGATTCCTGAAGGTAACAGGGTGCTCCTGGCTGAGTGCCAAGATGCACCTGGCCATGATAACCTTTGCTCCATGGCCCTGGTCTCCAATTAAACTTTTTTTAAAGTCCTTTATTAATTTTTTTACATTTTCACAGGAGAGTGACCGTGTTTTTCACAGGCAGCTTCACAGAAACTGGAAAACGTGGGGGTTCCCAGGAGGGGGCACCGCTGATCCAGGGCATCGAGGCGCTGCCTGCAGTCGTCCAGAACCGCCCATAAGGAGCCTCCCGGGCTTCACCCTCCATGAGCTGTAGCACACGTGTCAGGAAAGGTGACAAGAGCCCGTGGAATGGTCCTTGTTGCAGGCAGATCAGCCACTTGTAGCTCTTCAAAACTGCCTCCCATGAAAAACAAAAAACCTTAAACCGTTCCTAAATGTGAAAAACACGTTCACTCTCCTGTGAAAATGTAAAAAGTTTAATAAAGGACCATGGGAGACCAGGACCATGGAGCAAAGGTTATCACGGCCGGGTGCATCTTGGCACTCAGCCAGGAGCACCCTGTTACCTTCGGGGATCCCCCTGAAATCCCTTTCCCTTGCATCAGCCTGTTGCATATTCATAGACCCTCATGCATATCCATAACCTACTTTACATATTCCAGGAATGATTTTACATGGCCCCTCCTTGGGTCTGCCTTTTCAGAGCATGTGTGTTTCTTAGCTGTGGTTTTGGCTCCTTCTCTTCATCACCTCCAGTTTTGGGCCTTGCTCCACTCTGCCTTCAGACGGTGAGTGCTGATAGTTGGCAGATCTGTCCAGGTGTCCTCATCCTGTGTGCATTGGATGTTATCCCATCCAAGCAGGCAGTTTAACACAAGCAGTTATTTCACTGAGCTTAATTAACAACAGAAATAAAAACTATAGAACAAAGTTACTTTAACAAATGGTCCCAGCCCATATTTGCTCCCAGTCTGTGTCATCCTGATCCATATGGTCCCAGTCCATATAATCTCTGTCCAGCTGATTCCAGTCTGTGTGGTCCCAGTCCATCAGTCCATAGGATCCCAGTCCATATTTGATCCCACTCCGGGCTATCCCAGTCTGGAGGGTTCTGATCCACAGGATCCCCATCCATGTGATCCCAGTCCAGGTGATCCCAGCCCATATTTGATCCCAGTCTGTGTGGTCCTGATCCATATGGTCCCAGTGTGTGTAGCCCCAGTCCAAAGGATCCCAGTCCATATTTGATCCCGGTCCATATTTGATCCCTGTCTGTGTGGTCCTGCACACACTCCCAGGGTCTGGAATTCCAGTTCCCAGCCAGGAAAAAATGTTCCTGCCCTTGAACTTCCTTGATATCCCCTCAACAAATTGCAATAAAATTATAAACAAAGAAATTAAAATTGAAATTAAATAAATTATAATGAAATATAAAAATCTCAAGTTTTCTTTACAATACCCCAACAATGATTCAAGCCAAACCAACAACTATTACTATAATAGTGCCAATGCATGTAAATAAACAAGGTATATATCAAGAAATATCTTTTGAAAGTTTTAACTCAATAACTAATATCCTTTAGATAAAAAATATCTAAAAAAACAAACATACAATCTAACACACCTTAGTAAAACAATTCATATTACAAATATACTAAACCAAAACCAAACACCACTAGAATTTCTCAGACATTTGAACCAAACAATTAAACTTTATTATCATCCTTATGTATTATAAAAAAATTAAAATTATTTTTAAAAAATTGTGTGTTGGTGGTTTTATTTGGATATTGGTTTCTGGATTGTTTGATTAGATTATTTAAAAAATAGGATTTTATAGGAATTGAATCAGCTGAGAAGGTGGCACTTTGCAAACAGAACTGACTGAAAATGAACAGGACAGAAATCAGGAACTCTGAAATTTTTATTTGCTATCAAATACATCCCACCCACCCCACACAATCCCCATTCCACTGCTCCAAACTGGGATCCCACTTCTCCCAATCTCCTTCAAACCCCATCTCACTGGTGGCTGTGGAATGCAGTGAGTTTGGCATGGGATGGAGTTTTTTTGGGGAGGGAAGAAGCAATTTGAGGTGGGATTGAGCCTTTATGGTTCAAAATTCAGTTGTTTTCAGTGGGATTTGAGTGGTTTTGAGGTGACAGATGAATCCCTCTTGGCATTTGGAGTGCAAAGAGATGGAGAAGAGAAAAAAAATTAAGCCAAACCAAGAGGATAAGCAAGAAGAGAAAAAAAATTAAGCCAAACCAAGAGGATAAGCAGCCAGGTGTGTTCCCAACATGGATCACATGGAATGTGGCTCACCAGAGCTGTGCCCAACCTGGTTCCTCCAGAGGGGGATGGAGCTGGAGCAGCGCACGAAGCTCTTGCCGCTCTCGGGGCACTCACAGGGCTTCCCTTACTGGTGCCTCCGTTGGTGTTGGGTCAAGTGAGAGGACTGTGAGAAGCTCTTCCCACACTCGTCACACTCGTAGGGCCTCTCCCCAGTGTGGATGCGCCGGTGGGTGATGAGGGTGGAGTTGTGCTTGAATCCCTTCCCACAGTCGGGGCATTGGAAGGGCCTCTCCTCTCTGTGAATCTGATAGTGCAGGAGGAGATGGGAGCTCCTCTGAAACCTCTTCCTGCATTTATCACACTCATAGGGCCTCTCCCCAGTGTGGATCTTCTGGTGGACGATCAGGCTGGAGCTCCGGCTGAAGCTCTTCCCACACTCCCCACACTTGTAGGGCCGTTCCCCAGTGTGGGTCCTCTGGTGGTTGATCAGGCTGGAGCTCTGGCTGAAGCTCTTCCCACACTCCCCACACTCGTGGGGACTCTCCCCAGTGTGGATGCGTCGGTGCGTGACAAGATGGGCGTTCTGCCTGAAGCCCTGCCCGCAGTCGGGGCAGCGGAAGGGCCTCTCCTCTGTGTGCGTGCGCTGGTGCTTGAGGAGAAGGTAGCTCCTCTGAAACCTCTTCCTGCATTTATCACACTCGTAGGGCCTCTCCCCAGTGTGTATCTTCTGGTGGACGATCAGGCTGGAGCTCCGGCTGAAGCTCTTCCCACACTCCCCACACTCGTAGGGCCGTTCCCCAGTGTGGATGCGCCGGTGAGTGATGAGGTAGGAGTTGTGCTTGAATCCCTTCCCGCAGTCGGGGCATTGGAAGGGCCTCTCCTCTCTGTGAATCTGATAGTGCAGGAGGAGATAGGAGCTCCTCTGAAACCTCTTCCTGCATTTATCACACTCGTAGGGCCTCTCCCCAGTGTGTATCTTCTGGTGGACGATCAGGCTGGAGCTCCGGCTGAAGCTCTTCCCACACTCCCCACACTTGTAGGGCCGTTCCCCAGTGTGGGTCCTCTGGTGGTTGATCAGGCTGGAGCTCTGGCTGAAGCTCTTCCCACACTCCCCACACTCATGGGGCCTCTCCCCAGTGTGGATGCGTCGGTGCGTGACAAGATGGGCGTTCTGCCTGAAGCCCTGCCCGCAGTCGGGGCAGCGGAAGGGCCTCTCCTCTGTGTGCGTGCGCTGGTGCTTGAGGAGAAGGGAGCTGGTCTGAAACCTCTTCCTGCATTGATCACACTCGTAGGGCCGTTCCCCAGTGTGGGTCCTCTGGTGCCTGATCAGGTTGGAGCTCTGCCTGAAGCTCTTCCCACACTCCCCACACTCGTAGGGCCGTTCCCCAGTGTGGGTCCTCTGGTGCCTGATCAGGTGGCAGCTCCACCTGAAGCTCTTCCCACACTCCCCACACGTGTGGGGCTTCTCCCCATCATGACGCTGCTCATGGAGCACCAGCTCCGAGCTCTGGCTCCATCTCCGGCCGCCTTCCCGGCCCAGGCTGACTCTTTCCCCCTCAGATCCCCGCCAGCTGCGTTTGCAGCCCCTCCTCGTGCGGCATCTCTGGGCCTTTTCCTCCCCGTTGGCTTCCTGCGCCGTGGAGACGCTCAAAACGGCCTCTTCCACCAGGCTCTGCCCCGGGCATTTGTCCTCCCTGCTCTCCATGCTCAGCTCCTGCTCTGGGGGAGGAAGGACAAGGACAGGATGGGATTTGCCTCCGTGCCACAGGCAAGGGCAAGGAGATCCCCCCAGGGCTGTGCTGCAGCCAGGGCTGTGCTGGGCTGGGAGATGGAGCAGCACAGAGGAGAAAGGGGCACTGACTTCCTCCTCACCTGCCTCAGTGTCCTGGGGCATCTTCCTCTTCCTCAAAGCCTCACAAGCACTGGGAATGGGAAATCCTGGCTTGGGGAAAACAAGGGATGAGCACGGTGCATTTGAAGGTTCCTCTGCCCAAGTCCATCTCTGCAAGTCACCGGCCATCTGGGCTCCAGAAAAACCTCCCAAACACCAAGATTCAGCCCTGAAAAACCCTCCCAGGTGTTCCCCGTCCCTGGTCCCTCTCCTTTGGTGTTCAGCGGTTCCCCCTGTCCCAGCTCCTGGGGGTCACACTTGGATTGGGGGTCCCCCTTCTCCTTGGTGCCCGCCCTGCCCAGGCTGCTGGCAGTGCCAGCAATGCCAAAAGCTCCCCCCTCTTGGCTCTCCCCATTTCGGGATGCCGGGGCTGTTTGGGCTCCCGGGCTCCCTTCTCCCCTCATTCTCTGCTCTGGGCTGCAGCGGCTCCAAGGAGTCCCCCCTGCCCCTCTCCAGGCTCTTGAGGCTCCCGCCAATGGCGCCGCTCCCCCCTCTCTGGGCTCCCCACTTTGGGCTCCTGGGGGACACAGGGCTCTGCTCCTCCAGGCTGCCTCTGCCGGCAGCCGCCACCGGCACCCCCGATGTCCCCCCAAGGGGCCTTTTCTGCTCAGCCTTGGACCTCTTCATTCTCCAAACATCCCCCCAAAAACCCAACCCAGGGAACCCCGGGATAGCTGAGCTGAGCTCCACCTCCCTGGCTCACCTGCGCAATGGGGGGGGCGATGATCCCACAGGTGGGGGCTGAGAATTCAGGCAGGGCTGGACCACACGGTTCCATCATCTTAGCTTTGATCCACCTTTATCCCTCCTCTTCCTCCCTGCTCCTCCTCTTCTATGCCCCCTCCTACACCTTTCTAATCCCACCTCTTTCTCATATTTCCATCTCTCTTCCTGCATGCCTCCTCCTCCCCCTCCATCCCTTCCCTCTCTCCTCCTCCTCCCCCAGCAGCAGCCGCACCCTCGGTGCCCCGTTCCCGCAGCCCTCGCAGCCCGCGGCAGGAGCGGGGATGGAGCCGGGACAGGTCGGGATGGGCAGCGCGGGGCTCTCGGCTGCTCCCAGCCGCTGCGGGCGGGGGGAAGCCGGCCCGGGCCAAAGGAGAGGCAAACTGGGCAAACTGGGGGCTGCACATCCCAACTGGGCCTTGCTGGGGACCCTGCGTGGCCACTGCCAGCCCTTGGGGCTCCTCTCGGCACATCCGCCAGGGGGGAACGCACACAGGGCTGGGGATGCCAGCAGTGGCAGCACTGGGACTGGTTTGTACTGGGGTAACTGGGAATGATTGTGAGCATGCTGAGGGACACTGGGATATACCAGGAGTGTCTGTTAACCATACTCAGGTGACTGGAACCACACTGGGAACAGGTGGGACCATGCTGGGGGTGCCTGGAAGCGAGTGGGAATGACTGGGTGTACACTGGGGACAACTGGCCATGACTGGGACCATGCTGGCAGGGACTGGGATCATCTATGGAGTACCTGGGACTATACTGGGGACAACTGGGATCACACTGGGAGGAACAGAGAGTGACTGGAACCTTGCTGGGGGCTCCTGGGATCCTACTGGGATCACAGTAAGAGGAGCTGGCCAATGCTGGGAGTGATTGGCATCATGCTGGATCATACTGGCAGCCACTGGGACTGCACTGAGGGTGACTGGGAGTGGCTGGGAGCAACTGGCATCACGCTGGAAGCAACTCAGGGCAACTGGGAGTGACTGGGAACATGCTGGGAGCAACTGGGATACATTGGGAGAGACGGAAACCACACTGGGGGTAAATGGGAGCAACTGGAACCACACAGGATGATCATGGGAGCAGCTGTGCCCATGCTGGGGTCATACTGGGATCCTATGGGAAATGGCTGGGATCATACTGGGAGTGACTGGGAAGGTGCTGGCTCTGACTGGAACCATACTGGAAGCGACTGGGAGCAACTGGGCCCACACTGGGAGAGCCAGGGAGTCACTCTGAGCATGACTGCAATAATGCCGGGAGTATCTGGGACTGACTGGGGTCATCCTGGGAGCCAAGGGGATCACACTTTGCGCAACTGCCAGAAACTGGGATCATACTGGAGGCAACTGGGAGGAACTGGGAAAGACTGGGATCATTCTGAGCTAACTAGAACTGTACTAGGCACACTGGGATACACTGGGAGTGTCTGTGACCATACTGGGGGGACTGGAAGCACAACTGGGAAAAGCTGGGACCATGTAGGGGGCAACTGGGAGTGAGTGGGGCCATGCTGAGAGGGACTGGGACTATTCTAGGGACAACTGGGATCATGCTGGAAGGAACTGGGAACAACTGGAACTATACTGGAGGCAACTGGGATCATACTGCGATGAGAATGGGAGCAGCTGGGTCCATGGTGAGTGAGACTGGGATCACACTGAGGGTGCTTGGAATCATACTGGGATTGACTGGGAGTGGCTGTCAGCAACTGGAATCATGCTGAAAGCAACTGGGGGCAAGTGGGAGTGACTGGGAGCATGCTGGGGGGAACTGGGATATACTGGGAGAGACTGGGAGTGACAGGGATCATAGTGGAGGCTCCTGGGGTCATGCTGGCATTGACGGGGAGCAACTGGGATCACAGTGGGGGACACTGGCCTCATACTGGGAGTGACTGGGAGTGACTGGAGTTACACTGCAAGTGACCAGGATCATACTGGGAGTGACTCGGATCATACTGGCAGTGACCGGGATCATACTGGGAGTGACTGGGATCATACTGGGAGTAGCTACAATGGGACTGGGATTGTAGGGGGTGTGACTGGTCCCTGTCTGGGGGTGCTGGGAGCTGCCAGGCGCATGCTGGGAGCCGACTGCGCAGCCACTGGGAGGAACTGGGAGCAACTGGGAATGGCAGGATGCAGCTGCAGCAGCGGCAGCTCCCCGGGGGCCCCGTGCCGGTGCCGCTGGTGGTGCCAGCTCTGGCTGTGCCCAGATCCCGCTGGAAGGGGATCCCAGCCAGGGACCCCATGGACACCAGCTGGGGGAACCCTGGGCCGGGCTCCCACAGCGCCAGGGGCAGGGAACGCAGGGACAGGAGAACTGGGGGGACACCGAGATTTGGGGGCTGGGGGGGCACGGGGGAACCAAAGGGGGAACAAAAGGGAGAGCTGGGAGAGCAGGGAACGGGGTTTGGGGGTTCCAGGACTGAGAAAAGGGGAGGCTGCAGTGGGTAGAGGGGGGACGGGCTGGGTTAAGGGGGTTCCTGCATCCAGGAAAGGGAGCTCCAAGGGTCCCCGGTGTTCCCCATTCCCAGCAAAAGTTGGGAAAATCTGGGATGGCTGGGAATAGGGGTCCCGGCTGTCCTCGGTGTTGAGAAGAGGAGGGGCTGGGGGCGGGGAAAGGCAGGAATAGGAGTCCAGGGGGTCTCTGGGTGAAGGAAAAGGGGGCTCTGGGGGCTGGGAGAGGCGGGATGGCCGGGAAGGGGGTGCGGGGGTTGTTGGTGCCGGATAAGGGGGTGCAGGGTGGATCCCATGGCCGGGAATGGGGGTGCGGGGGTTGTTGGAGCCGGATAAGGGGGTGCGGGGTGGATCCCATTGCCGGGAATGGGGCTGCGGGGGGATCCCGGCGCCCAGGAATGGGGGTTCAGGGGTCCCCCGGTGCTCCGGGATGGGCGATCAGAGAGTCCCGGTGCCGGGGGCCC
This sequence comes from Calcarius lapponicus, assembly GCA_039654755.1. Lineage (NCBI taxonomy): Eukaryota > Metazoa > Chordata > Aves > Passeriformes > Fringillidae > Calcarius > Calcarius lapponicus. Next base: position 643,050 of record JBBFKN010000063.1, read on the forward strand.
CCTCAGCTCTCGCCGCCCCCCCCGGGCCCCAGGAGCGCCCCCAGCCCCAGCGCTGGAGCCATCGCGCTGCTCCTCCTCACTCCCAGTGTGATCCCAGTACGGTCCCAGTAGAACTCAGTCAGCCGGGAGCTGCTCCCAGCATGATCCCAGTACAGCCCAGTCACTCCCACTCCTGCCATCCCCCCCAGCCCTCGCTCCGTTCCGACCTGTCCCGGCTCCATCCCCGCTCCTCCCGCGGGCTGCGCGGGCTCCGGCACCGGGGCAGGAGGAGGAGGGAGGGAGGAAGAGGCGGAGCGGCAGCAGGAAGCGGCGGCAGCAGAGCACGGCCGGAATGGCGCGGCGCCGGCGCTGCCTGAACTCCGCAGCCCGGGAGCATCGCCCCGCATCCCGCAGGTGCCCGGGGAGGTTCCCCCCTGTCCCAGCTCCTGGGGGTCACGTTTGGATTGGGGGTCCCCCGTTTACTCGGTCCCCGCCCTGCCCAGGCTGCTGGGAGACCCAGCGATCCGAAAAGTTCCCCCTTTTCCATCTCCTCATTTCGGGATGCCGGGGCTGTTTGGGCTCCCGGGCTCCCTTCTCCCCTCATTCTCTGCTCTGGGCTGCAGCGGCTCCAAGGAGTCCCCCCTGCCTTTCCCGCTCAGCCTTGGACTTCTTCATTCTCCAAACATCCCCCCAAAAACCCAACTCAGGGACCCCCCGGGATATCCGGGCCGCATTCCCCTCTCCCCGCTCACCTGCGCGATGGGGGGGGGGCGATGATCCCACAGGTGGGGGCTGCGAATTCCGGGAGGGCTGGAAAGAACCGCGTGAGTTTGTTTCCTTGATGCTCCTTTGTCCCTCCTCTTCCTCCCCCTCCTCCTCCATTCCTCCCCCTCCTCCACCCCCCTTACCCCGCCTCCTCCTCCCCCTCCATCCCTGCCCTTCCCTCCCTCCTCCTCCTCCCCCAGCAGCAGCCGCACCCTCGGTGCCCCCCCCGTTCCCGCAGCCCTCGCAGCCCGCGGCAGGAGCGGGGATGGAGCCGGGACAGGTCGGGATGGGCAGCGCGGGGCTCTCGGCTGCTCCCAGCCGCTGCGGGCGGGGGGAAGCCGGCCCGGGCCAAAGGAGAGGCAAAGTGGGCAAACTGGGGGCTGCACATCCCAACTGGGCCTTGCTGGGGACCCTGCCTGGCGTGACATGGAGCTGCTCTCCTGTGGGATATCTCCTCCAGGCTGCAAGGACCTCGGTGGAGGAGTGAATCCAGGAATGTGGCTGTGGTAGTCCTTCCTTGTGGCTTGTGCCCAGCCCTGCTGTTCCCTTGCCCACTCCTGTGGGATACAGTGCAGGTTTAGGTGCCTCAGCACCACCCTGAATTTGCAGCCCCCACCCGTGGGATTGTGACTGGGGAGGGGGAGCTCAGCTCAGATATCCCAGGGGGTCCCTGGGTTGGGTTTTTTTGTTTGGAGAATGAAGAAGCTGAGAGGAAAAAGCTCCTTCGGGGGACAGCAGAGCCCTGTGTCTGCCAGGAGCCCAAAGTGGGGAGCTCTGCCATTGGCGGGAGCCTCAAGAGCCTGGAGAGGGGCAGGGGGGACTCCTTGGAGCCGCTGCAGCCCAGAGCAGAGAATGAGGGGAGAAGGGAGCCCGGGAGCCCAAACAGCCCCAGCATCCCGAAATGGGGAGAGCCAAGAGGGGGGAGCTTTTGGCATTGCTGGGACTGCCAGCAGCCTGGACAAGGAGAAAGCCCAGAACCCCAAAACTGAGAGACCAGAGATGAGGAACTCCTGGGAGGCTTTTTGTAGAGCAGATTTTTATGGACACATAATGCTGACATGAACTTGGGGAAGGGAACCTTCAAACCCAATGTGTTCATCCCCTGTTTTCCCTGCAATCCAGGATTTCCCATTCCTAAATCTTGGCCGGATGGAGGAGGAGGCTGTGAGGAAGAGGAAGATGCTGCAGGACCCCCAGGCAGGTGAGGAGAAAGTCAGTGCCCCTTTCCCCCTCTCTCCCGCTCCATTCCCAGCCCAGCATGGCCCCTGGCTGCAGGACAATCCTGCTGTCGCTGTCCTGCTGGGGACACATTGGGAGGATCTCCTTCCCTCTGGCATGGAGGCAAATCCCATCCTCTCCTTGTCCTTCCTCCCCCAGACAAGGAGTTGAGGATGGAGAGCAGGGAGGACAAATCCCCACGGCAGAACCTGGTGGAAGAGGCCGTTTTGAGCGACTCCACAGTGCAGGAATGCAATGGGGAGGAAAATCCCCAGAAATCTCCCAGGAGGAGGGGCTGCAAACCCAGCCCAGGGTGCTCTGAGGAGGAAAGAGGCCCCCTGTGCCAGGAAGGTGGACAGAGCTTCAGCCAGAGCTCAGAGCTGGTGCTCCATGAGCAGCTCGATGATGGGGAGAAGCCCCACAAGTGCTTGGAGTGTGGCAAGGGCTTCAGCTGGAGGTCCCGCCTGCTCCGCCACCAGATGATCCACACTGGGGAGAAGCCCTACGAGTGTCCTGAGTGTGGGAAGGGCTTCAGAGACAGCCCCCAGCTCACCATCCACCATCGCATCCACACCGGGGAGCGGCCCTTCGAGTGTTGGGAATGTGGCCAGAACTTCCTCCGGAGCTCCCACCTGACCTCCCACCAGAGGATCCACACTGGGGAGAGGCCCTACGAGTGTTCTGAGTGTGGGAAATCGTTTCAGACCAGCTCCCTTCTCCTCACACACCAGCGGATTCACACTGACGAGAGGCCGTTCCGCTGCCCCGAGTGCAGGAAGGGCTTCAAGCACAGCTCCCACCTCACCAGGCACCGGCGCATCCACACCGGGGAGAGGCCCTACGAGTGCCCTGAGTGTGGGAAGAGGTTCAGGACCAGCTCAGTCTTGAATCAACACCAGTGGAGGCACCGGTAAGGGAAGCCCTGCGAGTGCCCCAGCTGCAGGAAGAGCTTTGTGCTCTGCTCCAACTTCCTCCCCCATCAGAGAACCCTCATTGCAGAGAGCCCTGGTGTCCCACATTCCCAATAATCCAAGTTGGGAAAACACCTGGCTGGTGATCTCCACATCATCCTGGATCCCTGTAGGCACCTGACTCAACGCTGGGGCAGGACCATCCATTGGGTCTCAGCTCCATATTGGAAACTCCTTGGGAAGAGCTGATTTTTTACCTTGTCTGGGTTTGAAAGACAGGTGTCTGCTAAGGAAGGCAGGAGCCCTCCTTGGAATGGAAAATGTAAACCCCCTCCCTCTGAATTATTAGAATCGTGAAATTAAGGGGCCCTCAGGCAAAGATATAGGAATAACAGTTCTTTACTGGTGTGTATAATAAAGCAAACAAACAACAACAACTACAGCATTGACAGAGGCTCTGCTGCAAAACCCACAGGGGTGGGTTTGATGATCCCAGTGCCCCAGCAGGGCTCGGGGAGCACCAGGCTGGGCTGGCAAGGTGGATCAGCATGCAGGGGATGTGGGGTGTGAAAAACACATTCAGTCTCCTGGGAAAATTTAAAAGGTTTAATAAAGGACAATAGGAAACAAGGACCATAGAGCTAAGGTTATTATCTTGGCACTCAGCCGGGGATGCCCCTTAAATACCTTTTCCCTTGCATCAACCTTTTGCATATTCATAGACCCTTATGCATAGTAAACATTTCCCCAAACTAGTTTACATGTTCCAAGAACTGTTTAGCATATTTCCTCATTGGATCTGCCTTTTTAGAGCATGAGTATTCCTGGCTTGTGGTTTTAGTCCTTTTTTATCATCGTCTTCAATTCTGGGCCGAGTCCACTCTGCCTGCAGACGGTGAGTGCTGATAGTTGGCAGATCTGTACAGGTGTCCTCTTCCTGTGTTCATTGTGTTAGGAAAATTAATCCACAAACATCAGATGTTTATGTCCAGAAAGGAGACACAGGAGTCCTTTCACTATATTAAAATAAAGGGAGAGGCTATGGGGCATTCCCTTGGGGGTCTCTCAAAATTTTGGAGGACACAGTCTCCTTTTTATCCCAATTTCCCTTCTTTCTTTTCCCATTGGCTGAGGTACTTGAGAGGGACAAACTCTGAAATGCCTGATACCAGAGATTTCCCTCTAATGTATAACCCTCCCTTTTCATTTTTAATTCTTATGGAATTTAGGGTTTTCCTCCATTGTTTCTTTCATCTTTCAGTGTCCAATTTCATTTATCAGCAAACCTAAAGTTTATTTGTAAAGGCAAATATCTTTTTCCATTAATCAGTGGAATCTTTCCCATTGTTTCTTTTATCTCCCAGTGCTGGTTTTATCTGTCAGCAGACCCATGGCTATTCCTCTCAACTGGATGTTATCCCAACCAAAGCAGGCATTTTAGCACAAGCATAATTATATTGGTATTTCACCACTATGTCTAACCTTAATTAACAACAGAAATAGAAACTATATCTTTATAGCAAAGTTATTTTAACACCACAGATATAAAATCCATTTTTACGTTTGTGAAAAGCCACTATTATAATATGTATCTATAACAGTGGCTGCAGGGCAGGGAGAGCCGAGCTCAGGGTCCCAGGCAGACAGGGATGGGTCCCTGTCTCAGTGAGGTGGGTGTTAATAAGTGCGAAAAACACCAATCACTTGTTTTTAAAATTTTAAAAGTTTAATAGTAATAAAATGGTTATAAAAATAGTAATACAATTAGAGTAATAATAATTTGGACAAACTGAATTAGGACAATATGAGACAATAGAGACAAATAATTTGGACAAACTGAATTAGGACAATATGAGACAATAGAGCACGAGCCCGAAAAAGGACACCCGTTAACAGAGGATTAACCCTTAAAAACAATAACCTGTTGCATATTCATACACCTCATACATGATGCATAAATTCCATTCAAATACAGGATTCTGTCTGGTCAGTGTCACCTTCTTCCTCTGAATACTAACAGCACCTTAGAGGTGGGAAGAAGTTTCTTCTGATAAGAGGGCAATAAATTATTTTCCTCTGAAAGATTTAGGTGTCCTGAGGCTGCTATCTCACTGCAAGTCCTTTCTTTAAAAAGGGTATCCTACATAGCATAGTGTCTATTTTAACATTTTTTATAACCTAAAACTATTTAACACAGTACTTAAGAGAATTAATACAGCATTACTTTCTAACACATCACATATAATATACATTTTAATATTTGCGAAAAGCCAATCATAAAATACATGCATTTTTCAGAATAAGGTCCCAGTGCAGTCTCACAAGCAGAGGGTCACCCTGATTTGCAGAAAAACCCCGCAATTTGTAGAAGCTGTAAAGCCAGTATGATTGATTTCAGTACAGCCCTAAGGACATGGGCACCCCTGAAAATTCACAAGTCTCTTTTACCTCTTAACTTGTTGCATGTGCATAAAAGACATATGCATATTAGAGGAATGTGGGATTTGTCTTTACAAACCAGCTGTGGGTCTGCTGTTAGATAAAACCAGCACTGAGAGATAAACAGTGGAAAGGATGGAACCAAGGGGACATGGTGACACTCTGGGCCCGCCCTGGCCGTGGGGTGTTTGGGGAGCCCCGGGGTGCCCAGGGCAGCAGAGCAGAGCCCCTGGCTCAGGGGCAGCAGCTCCCCAGGGCGGCAGGGGATGCCCAGGGAGAAGAGGAAGCCAAGGCCCAGCGCCCCAAGGGCGGCGCCGGCTGAGGGAGGACGGGGCAGGAGGGAGAGGCCAGTGCTGGGATGGTGCTGGGCTGCAGCGGAGCCATCACGGCCTGGCCCAGGGACCCTGATGGGGATGAGGGCCGCAGTGGGGCAGCCGCTGTCCTGGCTGGGCCTGCAGCCTCAGGGCAGCCCGGCCATTGCCACAGCCCGGCCATTGCCACAGCCTGGCCATTGCCTCAGCCCAGCCATTACCACAGCCCGGCCATTACCACAGCCCGGCCATTGCCACAGCCCAGCCATTACTACAGCCCGGCCATTGCCACAGCCCGGCCATTACCACAGCCCAGCCAGCACCACAGCCTGGCCATTACCACAGCCCGGCCATTGCCTCAGCCCGGCCATTGCCACAGCCCAGCCCTCGCCTCAGCCCAGCCATTACCACAGCCCGGCCATTGCCACAGCCCAGCCCTCGCCTCAGCCCAGCCATTACCACAGCCCGGCCATTGCCACAGCCCGGCCATTGCCACAGCCCGGCCATTGCCAGAGCCCAGCCAGCACCACAGCCCAGCCATTACCACAGCCCAGCCCTCGCCTCAGCCCAGCCATTGCCACAGCCCGGCCATTACCACAGCCCAGCCCTCGCCTCAGCCCAGCCATTACCAGAGCCCGGCCATTACCACAGCCCAGCCATTACCACAGCCCGGCCATTACCACAGCCCGGCCATTACCACAGCCCGGCCAGCCGTGCCCGGCCATCACCACAGCCCAGCCATTGCCACAGCCCGGCCATTACCACAGCCCGGCCATTACCACAGCCCAGCCATTACCACAGCCCGGCCATTACCACAGCCCAGCCATTGCCTCAGCCCGGCCATCACCACAGCCCAGCCATTGCCACGGCCCAGCCAGCACCACAGCCCCAGCCAGCCCTGCCCTGCCAGTGCCACAGTCCGGACAGTGCCACAGCCCCGGACAGCACCATAGCCCAGCCAGCACCACAGCCCTGCCAGTGCCACAGTCCGGCCAGCCTGGCCCAGACAGTGCTGCAGGCCCAGCCATCACCACAGCCCCGGACAGCCATGCCCAGCCAGCACCACAGCTCCGGCCATTGCCACAGCCCAGCCAGCGCCACAGCCCCAGAGAGTGCCACAGCCCAGCCATTGCCACAGTCCAGCCATTGCCACAGCCCCAGAGAGTGCCACAGCCCGGCCATTGCCACAGCCCGGCCATTGCCACAGTCCAGCCAGCACCAAAGCCCCGGACAGTGCCAGAGCCCTGGACAGTGCTGCAGCCCCAGGCGGTGCTACAGCCCTGCCATCGCCACAGCCTGGCCATCACCACAGCCCCAGACAGTCTCACAGCCCAGACAGTGTCACAGCCCCAGATGATAGTGGAACCCTGAAAAATGTTAGGTTTTGTGTTTTCTCAGATCACTGCACCTGCGTAAGCAGTATGAGAAACGATATAATTGTTAGATGTGATGATTGTTTAGTAATTAAATAGAATTATTATATAATCATAAGGAGAATCATGAGAAACTATGTTGGAAATTTAGGGGGGGTATGTTTAGATGAAATCTATGTATACAATAGAACAATATAAGTTTAATAATTAACATGAAAGTTATATAACGATAGAGTATAAAAACGTGATCATCTCGGATGTATGGTCGGAGTCAGATTTGAGTGGAAAAACTACCCCGATTTCCAGAGCTCTTAATAAAAAGCACTGCATATAATCGCTTATGTGATTATGTGTTTTTGAACACTAACACAGACATCGCCACAGCCTGGACAGTGCCACAGCCCGGCCAGCCCTGCCTGGCCAGCACCACAGCCCCACACAGTGCCACAGCCCAGCCAGCCCTGCCCGGCCATTGCCACAGCCCAGCCAGCCCTGCCCGGCGCTCGCCACCAGCAGGGCCCAGCCCGGCCCTTTGCCCGCCCCACACCAGGAGGCCGAGGCGGCCAAGGCAGCCAGCAGCAGCCCAGACACAGAGCCTGCAGCCACGGGCACGTCCAGCTGTTCCTCACGGTGCCGAGCTGGGGACACGGACAGGTGTCCCCACACTGGGCTGCTCCTGAGCCAGCACAGCGCGGCTGCCCCTGCGCTCCTGCAGCCCTGCTCAGCTCCTGTTGGGGAAGATGAAACAGGAAAGCCTTGTAAATATGATTGCCTGGCAAAAGATTTTGAGAATATAGAAACTATAAGTGAGATTGAAATGAAAGCAAGCTTTGAGATCCCTTAGTTACTGAACAACTGGAAAACAATGGTGTGGCCATCTGAAGGTAAGCCCCTTCTGATGAAACAATTCCCTCTGCTTGCTGACAGGTCCAAGGGTCAGAGCAGACCCTACTGGCTCAGCAGAAAGGGTCCAAAGAGGAGTTTTTAGGGTTTAAAATGTAACACAGTATGGTAATGTAATGATTCTTATAGGCTGTATGTAAATGCTATAGGATTTGTATCCTGTACTAGATTGGTTAGTGAGAATTAGAATATTCACCACAGAAGAAGATTTGTAGTATTCTAACAGGAACTTCATTCTCTTACGCTTTTGCTCTCTTACCCCTTTTACTCTCTTACCTTTTTACTCCCTTACGCTCTTCCCCTCTTACTCTCTTCCCCTCTCATCCTCTCTACCCCTCTCTTCTCTTGGGCCTGCTCCGAGCTGGGGCTGACAGCTCCCAGCAGGGCCCTGCACCCAGGCCCTTTGCAATAAACTGCAAGTTCCACGACCTGGCTGCAGAGATCTCTCGTCTCTGTCTGTCCTGACCATCCTGCCCCTCGACGCTCCTACAATCTCCCTCTTTCCTGCCACAAAATCCTCTAGGGCAGCTTCCCTGGAGCCCTCTGGTGCTGCCACCCGGGATATCAGCTCCTTAGAGCTCTGTGTGTCCAAGACTCCAAGAGATGCCTGTGAGGAGTCTCAGGGAGAGCCTGAAAGATGCAGGTTCACTGCAAAAGCAAAAACTGATCAAGGTGAGTTTCCCTGGAGCAATCTGGGATTACTAGACAGGATTTCTTGTCCTGGAACTGGAGGTTGAGACTCTGAGAGATGCCTGGGAATAATGACAGGTAGATTCACAGAAGATCCAATTTACAGGAAAAGAGAAAAGTCTCCTCAGGTACCTGCCTTGGAGCAGTCAGGGGCGGCTGCCTGGGATATCAAGTGCCTAAACCTGAGAGGAAAAGATTCTGAGAGATGCCAGGAGGACCATCCAGTGTACCCTGGCATAGAGAAATGCTTCCAGATGAGCAAAAGCGTCTTGGGAATCTTCCCTGGAGGAATCTGGGGCTGCCACCCGGGATCTCAGCTCCTTCCACCTCTGTGTGTCAAAGACTCCAGGAGAGGCCTGGGAGGAACCTCAGGGAGACCCTGAAAGATGCAGGTTCACTGCAAAAGCAAAAACTGATGAAGGTCAGCTTCCTTGGAGCAATCTGGGGCTGCCAGACAGGATTTCTTGTCCGGGAATTGGAGGTTGAGACTCTGAGAGATGCCATTGTTTCTTTTATCTCTCAGTGCTGGTTTTATCTAGCAGCTGGTTTGTAAAGACAAATCCCTCATTCCTCCTAAGCAATAAATCATTCTTAGTCTGATTGTGGTCCTGTCCCTTTGACTGATGTGACAACAGCCACACAGAGGGTCCTTCCCCCAGAGCTCTGAAGCTGCCTGCAGGTCCCTGAGCTCTTGGTGCCCTTGGCCATGGCACTCGTGTGCCCCAGAGAGCTCTGTGAGCAGACAGGTTGTGCTCATGGCACTGGGGCTGTGTCCCTGCAGCCCTGGGGACACCGGGCACTGTGACACCGCTGTCCTGTCATGGCACTGGGGCTGTGTCCCTGCAGCCCTGGGGACACCGGGCACTGTGACACCGCTGTCCTGTCATGGCACTGGGGCCGTGTCCCTGCAGCCCTGGGGACACCGGGCACTGTGACACCGCTGTCCTGTCAGGACCCAGGACATTCCTCTGGCTGCCCTGGGTGAGTCCAAACCCTGGCAAGGAGCTCAGAGACCTTGACATGGAGTCAGAAACACCTGTGCCTTCAATTTTAGTCCATAGAAAATATTACCAACTTTGTGTGAAGGTTTACAAGCCGCAAGAGTTTGAATGAGAGAATGATAGTTAATTTGTCACAGGGTGAAAAAGTAGAATTTTGAGGATTTAGAATGGGGGTTCAAGAGGCAAGATGGAGGAATCTAAGTGTGTCCTATCCTTCTTCTTATCCTCTGTCTTCTGCTGCGATGGTGACACTTATTGATTGGTTTAGACTAGAGACAGACTGTCTAACATAAGTAATTAGAAAATTATTGTAAATAAAGTACATGTAGTTCGTAGTATAAAAAGTTAACACCCCCCCAAGGGCAGATGCTGTGCCACAATCTGACCTGCTGGACAGATCTCAGCAAGTCAAAGAAAAAACGTAATAGATAAGAAAAAATAAACAACCTTAAAAAGCAGAACTGATGAATCTTGACTTCTTCTTCAGTCGCAAGGCTGAGAAAAAAAAAAAAACTTTCTAATACTTCAGAGGTCATTTCAACCACAAAAACCCAAAACTGTCCCTCCCTGGGCACTGCCTGTACAGCCCAGGCTGCCTCCAGGGAGAGCCCTGGGCTCTGGGAGGGACAGGATCTCCCATCCAGGGACCAGGATCTGGCCTTGGCCCTTCTGCTCCATCAAACCAAGGGTTTGCTCAGCACCAGAGCCTCCTGCCCAGTGCCTGTGCCTGCTGCAGCCACAGCTCCAACCATGCCCTGGGAGGCTCCCTCAGAAAGGGCTTTCAGTGGCAGCTCCCAGTGCCCCACCACACTTGGGGCTCCTCTTCTCACCTGGATTTCTTGAGGCACTGCTGCTCTCTCCTCTCAGCATCTGAGGAACTGGGACTCAGAGCACCAAATACACCCCAGGGCTGGTTCAAAGAAAGGCCTCATGAGTCATTACCTTCTGTTGGGAAAGATGAAAGTTTGACAAGAAAGTCTCACAGATATGGATGCTTAGCAGAAAGATTTTTAAATGTAGAAACTGATGAAGGAATAGAGATGGAAGCAAGTTATGATATAGAAGAAAAGAATTGCTGAGCCAGTCTTACTGGCTAACTAAGAAGGCAAAGGGTGTGCTGGTTAGAAGGGGTTTTTATGACTTAGAGCAAAGGATAAACCCACCTCAAACAAGAAGATGGTTTTACCAAGCAGGAAGATAGCACAGGAAAACAAGCCTGCAGATGTGGCAAGTTGAAAAAAGGTCTCAGAATTTTCCACTGCGAGAAAACTGAATAACAACTTGAGCTATAACTGTAATGTACTAACTTTTGGTGATTGAAGAATAGAGACATGAATATGGTAATTATAGAAGTTATGATATAGGTATCATAATGATATGATATGAGATATGATGTGATGATATATAGTAGTTATGATATCATATGACATAGTAGTTAGGCTATAGGTAAAATTTAAGGTATAGATTGGTTCTGCTGTATCGAGTTATTCGTATACTGCAAATAAAGGAATACTGGCTCCCTGGGAGAGTCCTGTAGTTTCACCTGCACCCTAAAATCTGAAATTTCAATACTCACACCATTTTATCACAGGATAAAATAATGACATGTGATTTCATAGAGCTCTTTCAGTCTGTTATGTATTTCATCATTTAAGGATTATCCAATTAAGCTCTCCAATTCGTGAAAGAAATCTTTATGCTCAGCAGAGTATATAATGCATTGTAACCAAAACTAAGGGGTCTCCCGGCTTGTGTGCAGCTGGAGCTGACAGCTGTAGGCACAGGCTCTGCCACCCACGACCCTGGACTGCTGTAACCTCTGGGATGGAATAAACTGCATTTTGTATACAATAAACTGCAGTTTGGAGAGCTGCCTGGAGTCCCCCATCTCTCATTTCGGCTCTTACAACCTTCCCCTTTGTCAAGCCCTCAACCCTTGTGCAGCTAATTAGAGAGGGTTGAGGGCTGGAGATGAAGGCTGCAGTGCCCACTCTGAAGAGGTGATAACAGCACTGTGCAGCTGACACTGATCCAGGGTATCCTAAGAGGACCATGACCAGTGGAAAAGCAATTCCTCAACATGGGATGGACAACTCTGCCCATCCCCTCCAGCCCCAGCCCTTTCTCTCAGTGGCCACCTGGGCCCTGCCTCGCTGTCTGTGACATGAGACTTGTCCACTGGATCCTGTTACAGCTCCTTTGCACCAAATTCCACCTCCTTTCACCCTAGATCTGATTGCAAACAAGCACAGAAAGGTTTCTGCTGATTATAAAAAAAGAAATTATTTTAATTTTTAAAAAATTATAAAAATTATATTACAAGTAATAGCAACAAGAATAGCTCCCCACCAAAAAAAACCTAAACCAAAGTAACACAATAAAACACGAAATAAGTAAAAAAACCAGAATCCCAAATCCCCACCCAGCTCCAGAGGTGAAACATGATAAACAGTAAAACACAACCAATGACTCTCACGCCTCCACCACCTCTGCAGATGGGCAGGGAGGTGCTGCAGAGGGCCAGGTGAGCCTCATGCCCTGCCAGGGACCCCTCAGAGCCCCACGGGTCTGGGCCCCACGGAGGATGACAGCTTCCCTCCCTCAGAAAATGCTTCATTCAGTTCTGACTGAATGTTCATAATTCTTTGCTTTTTATTGTCCTTTATTGTCCTAACTCTGATTGTCCAAATTCTTATTGCTCCAATTTGTATTACTATCTTTATAACCATTTTATTACCATTAAACTTTTAAAATTTTAACACAAGTGATTGGTGTTTTTCACACCAGGGACCCCTCAGAGCCCCATGGGTCCCAGCCCCAGTGGGGCTGACAGCTTCCCTCCCAAAATCCTGCATTCAGTTCTGAGCCAGCACTAAGAAATCCAGGAACAAAACAGAAAGCTGATGACAGAATCTTGCAAAATGCCACCCAAGAACATTCTGTTATAAAATCACAAATATTAACAGAACCTGGGAAAGTCAACATCAGAAAACAATGCTATAGATGAGTAATGAGATGGTTTGTTCTCACAATTAAAGAATAAATATTAAATATATGTTAAGGTGGCTAGAGGTATAAAGGGCAGAACATCCATTTTTGTAGATGAGCACATGGTGATTGAATCCTTTGCTCTTGGTGCTGTATTATTTTCTTTATTCAGTCTTCTGTTGGTTTTTGATAAGGTTTCAATAGGCCTTCTAAATTTTTGAAAGTGAGCATCATTTCTCAAGCACTTGGACTAGAAGAGCTCAGGCAATATGGAATGAACCCTCTCTTTCTAACATGTGAGCAATTCCATCAAATTTCCAAAACCAGTGAAAGAGGGACCCCAGCAGCAGAGGCTTCACACGAAGCAATGACACTGAACAGGGCAGGGCAATCAGAGGACAAAATTATAACTTCTCCATTGCACTGAAGGATTTATTTTAATTTCACTGTAGCTGCTATTAATAAAGTGCAAGATTTAAGAGTATTGAGAAATAAAAATAAATAAATAATAGAAGGCCCCCACTATACCAAAAAGACAAACCTCATTTTTCTTTACTGTCATGAGGCTCCTAAAAAAAACCATCAAATCATCCTGCAAGTTCAGAAGTACAAAAGAAATCTGACTTGAGTTTCTCCACCAAACCATAGCAGGGTTTGTCCATTGGCCATTCAGAATAGGAACAAACAAAAAAAATCCATATTTTCTAAGATATTTTTCATGGTCATCCTCCATTTTTGTAAGGCAGATTGCACCAAAGACCTATTATATTCTTGCTGGGAAGAAAGATGCTTTGAGTTATTTAAGTTTTGAGGTGCATTTAAAAATTATTTTCACTAAAGTCCGATACTACCAGGCTTGAAGGTAAGGCATAAATAAAATTACTCACTTTGCCTGCAATAATTGCAGAAAGAACACATTGAAATGACCTTTCACATGAAAATCTAAAAAAATCGTAAATCTAATTCTGGACTGTTGCTATAGGACATGAAAGAACACAAGCGCACACCACCATTCTCAAGGTGAAGAAAAAGGGGGAGTTTATTTTCTGACTCCAGCATTTCTAGTTTTCCAAGAGTGACAGTGGATTGCAGGGTGACAGTGCCACCTCTCCAATGACACTGGTCAAACCAACAGTCCATCAACTTTCTCCTCCTCCATAAAGGAATGCAAAACAATGAGTTATTTACAGAAAGTGTGTGAGAAAGTTCACTACAAGAATGTCAATATCAGAAGGCTTAGAAAATCTTTTAAAAACCAGGGTGACATTGGACAACCAGAAGAGACGAGATGAGAGCTGGACCAGCCAGAGACCAGAAGAGAGCTGTTGCCAGTTCTGAGTTTGTTTTTCCAAGCCACTGATCCCAAAGCCTGGGTTTAACTTTGGCAGAGCTGTGTTCAGCAGCTCTGGGCCCACAAGGACAGAGATGCGTTTGGACCTGGCTCACATCCCTTCAGCACCAGCCCCTGCCTGCACAGTGACAGCTGCTGCTCCCACTGGAAAATCATCTTTGTGGCCATTTGAAGCACAAGCCCGGCCCAGATGCAGGTGAAGCCCAGGAGGGAAAGAAGGGATTGGTTTGGAAGCTCCTGGGTGCCCTGAGTGGGGCTGGCCTGGAGCCATCCCCACCTTGCCAGCAGCAGCTGCGGGGCAGGAGCGGTGCCCGGTGTGCCCCAGGGGTGTTTGGGGTGGGGAAGGGCTGGGGCAGGGGCAGCTGGGCTGGGCAGGGGCAGCTGGGCTGGGGCAGGAGCAGCTGGGCTGGGGCAGGGGCAGCTGGGCTGGGCAGGGGCAGCTGGGCTGGGGCAGGGGCAGCTGGGCTGGGCAGGGGCAGCTGGGCTGGGGCAGGGGCAGCTGGGCTGGGCAGGGCTCTCCAACTGCCCTGGATGTGGAACTGGAGCCCAGCAACTGCCAGAACGGCCGATGGAGCCCTGACAGGTGAGTGGGGAAGGGGCAGCTCCTCCTGTGCCGGGCCCAGGGGGGTCCTGGGCTGTCCCATGGGCGATGGTTCCCTTTGGGAACACCAGGGCATTCCCAGGGGGCTGTTCTGGAGCTGGTGGCAGCTTTGGTGCTGGGACTGGGGACAGGCCATGCCAGAACTGGAGCTGCTGGCCATGCCAGGGCTGCTGGCCATGCCAAGAAACTGGGGCTGCCATGCCAGAGCACATTCACATCTCCCATCACTGCAGGCACTAAGGAGGGAGCAGCTTTTCCTTGCATTCCCAGCCCCAGCACTGCCCAGACACCACCATGGGATCCCCCAGTTCCCTCCCAGATGATTCCTTGTGGCCCAGAGGAGCCACTGGAGGGATCAGAGGGTGCTGGAGGTGCTGGAGCACGCCTGCTATGGGAAAGGCTGTGAGAGCTGGGACCCCTCTGCCTGAAGAAGGCTTGGGAGAAACCTCAGAGCATCTTCCAGGCCCTGGAGGGACTCAGGGAGAGCTGGGGAGGGGCTTTGGACAAGGAGCTGCAGGGACAGCACAAGGGGGAATTGGCCTCCAGCTGACAAAGGGCAGGGTTCAACCGGATCTTGGGAAGAAATTCCTCCCTTTCCAGGGAGGAATGGTGAGGAGGGTGGAGAGGCCCTGGCACAGGTTGCCCACAGCAAACAAGAGCTGCCCTGGAAGTGTTCAAGGCCAGGCAGAATGGGGCTCAGAACAACTTCCCTTCTGGTGTTCTCATCAAGGTCTCTTCCAGCAGGCTCTGTTTGCTCCATGTTCAAAGGCCAGGGCTGAAAGGATTCCCAAGGAGGGGAGGAGGAGCTGAGCTGGAATTCCTGAGCTGGGATAGGCTGGGAAAACATTGAGGGAAAACAACATCCTCAGGGACAGCCGTGCACACCTGAGTGTGCTCATCCTGTGTTCTTCCAGGAGCTCGGGCTGAGCCAGCAGTTCCCTGCCCAGATGTTTCTTCAACAGGAACCTTCTTCAAGAGCCCCTGAGGTGAGTCCAGCTGTGCTGAGCTGGCTCAGGACCCTTTTGAAATGGGAATTCCCTAAGGGGAAGAGAACTGCAAGGGAGAAGCTGCTCGGCCATGGCTCTCCTGAGTGCCCCTGAGTGGGGTTCATTTCTCTGTGCCTGACTCCTGGACCCCCATTTCACCCCAAAAGAGACTTCTTCCCTCTGCTCCATCAGTTTAACAACATCTTTGGTGGTGAGCATGAACGAATAGAACAGGAACCTGATCTCTGATGTGTTATTTAGTTTCACTGTAATCACAATAATACATGTTCTAAGCACAAGCAAAGTGCTCAGAGTAGAAATAGATTTAATATGCTTAAGCAGATTCTGAAATTGGTTCTCCATGAACGAACACCCATTCTTGTTGGGATCAGAAGAGGCACCTCAGATGGTACTTTGGATTAGGACAGAATACCTGCCCTCCTCTTAGCAGGATAAAGCAGAGATAGAACATCAGATCTCCACTCCAGACTATGAAAAAACATTTTTTCCCCAGATACTTGTATTTTGTATCATACTGTTTTCTTTTCTTCATCCAATTTAATTTAATCATGTTCCAAACCTATTTATCCCAATGCATCCAGTAAAGTTAAAACAATGGAAGGCAACTAATTTTAACATATTGCCCCTTGATGCCATTTTGTTTGGTGCAAAAATCCATGGTAAAGCATTGTCAGAGATCACTTCTGGGAACAAAACAAAGCTCTCCTGGGACACTTTGCAAAGGCAAACTGCAACAAGCACAAGGGGAATGGCTTTAAGCAGAGAGAGATTTAGATTGGAGATGAGGAAGAAACTCTTGGCTGTGAGGGTGCTGAGGCCCTGGCACAGGGTGCCCAGAGCAGCTGTGGCTGCTCCTGGATCCCTGGAAGTGCCCAAGGCCAGGTGGGACAGGCTTGGAGCAGCAGGGATAGCAGAAGGTGTCCCTGCCCATGGCAGGGGGTTGGAATGAGATGACCTTTGAGATCCATTCCAACCCAAACCATCCTGGGATGGGATTAGATTCTCTGGAGTGACTTTAAATCCTACGATTCTCCCCTCACCTCCCACTCCCTCTCTTGCAGGCGTGGCAGGAGGCAAAAGAACCCAAAGAACGACCCCAGGGCGGCGCGGACAGAGCGAGCCGCAAGCGGAAAGCAGGAACCCATGGAGACGTGTCGGGGACAAAAGCAGAAACAGCAGCAGCAGAGAGCAGCCCAGGGACATTCCCCAGCCCTCCACCTCTCATCCCTCTCTCCAGACTCAGGGAAATAGAAGCGGAGTTGATCTGCGCCGACCAGGTGGACGCCGAGCTCGAGTCTGGCGAGCCGGTGGCGCCTGCAGTGCCACCAGTGGTGCCACCAGCAAGGCCACCAGCGGTGCCACCAGCGGTGCCACCAGTGGTGCCACCAGCAGTGCCAGCAGCAGGGCCAGCAGCAGTGCCAGCAGCAGGGCCACCAGCGGTGCCACCAGCAGGGCCAGCAGCAGCAGTGGCTCAGGCTCCTGCCCAAGGCCCAGGGGACAGTCGGTGGCACTGCGCTGGCGCGGGGCTGCGGGCGGCCCTGCGGGACGGCAGCGCTCGGTGCCGCCAGCGCGATTTCGCCGCGGCCGCCGCCAAGTTCTCCACAGCTCTGGAGGTACGGGGCTAAAGGGCTGTGAGCCATGGGCAGCTGGGACCCCTGCAGCAAAGGCAGGGCACTCCCTGGGGCAGGAATAGCGAAGGGAACCAGGGGCACCAACCTGGAGTGACCAGGGTCGGAGAGAAATGATGAGATGTGGTATCACCTGAAATCTGAAAACTGGGAGTTGGAAATAAACCACTGAAGGGGGGAAGTGTTGGGCTGAATCAAAGAATGTCAGGTAGTTTTGTACTTTTCTCCAGGTTCTTAACTGTATTGATGTGTGGAGGAAATTTAAGTCCCTCAGAGGGAAGAAAATGCTCCTGTCTTTAATCTTAGCTCTATCAGCAATAAATGCCCTCTCAATAACTGGGGAGTTTTCACTCTGCCCCAGCTAGTGCTCCACCCTCGCTCCAATACCATCAGCCAGGCACTTGAAACTCTGAGAAAGAGACTGTACTTTTTTTAGCATTGTTCTGCCAAACTTCATTCAAAAGCATTTGTCAAATATTAAGGCTTTCCAGTTCACAAATATCCTATTCTTTTTTTTTTCTACAATACTGAAGTAATTTTTTAAAGCCATAAATATTATAGCAGTCAGTGAGTAAAATTATAAAGTGTCATCCTTTTTAAGTGATATTTTGCCCCCTCTGTTCTGAAATGAGCTGTGGTAGGAACATCACCACAGGTCACTTAAGAAGAAAGGAGGATTTGTCTCCTCCTGAGAGGAAAGGCTGGTGAATGGACATACCAGGAAAATGGATGAGGGAATTCATCCCTGGGATTGTGGACAGAGTGATTGGGACATCACAGAATTGTAGGGCTGGCCCTCCTCAGCAGCCTCTAAATCCAGCTCTCAGAAACAAAAATCCCAGAACATCCCTGAAAACCCTTCTGTCCTCTGTACTGGTTTTTGTAATGCTGACTTTAGTTAAAGCCCGAGCCTATTAGACTTCAGTTTTCTCCACCAAAAAGTGTTTCCACCCAGCAAATGGTGTATTCTAATATTTGGAAATCATGATTTTTGTTTCATGTGCAGCTTTGCAGTAAAGGCTTTGCTCTAGAGGATCCCCTGAAGTCCTCTCCAGATGATATTTCCAGGCTCGCCAGTTGGATCGAATCAAAGCTCGTCATCTGCTACTTAAAACTGGGGCAGCCTGGCCTTGCTCTGCATCACTCCCACAGGTAAGAGGAAACAAGGACTGGATTCACTGCTCACACTGAAATCCAAACTGAAACCAAGGTTAGGAATGAATGAGTGAGAAAAGAGGAATCAAGGGAACACACCTTACATGTGGAGCTGGTGTTCAGCTTGGACTAACGGCATCTGTTGGAGGGTCTGACACACAGGGGAAGGTTCACCCACGCTGCACCTATGCCTTGTACAGAGAGAATTTCAAAATATCTCAGGTTCCCCTTGTGATACCTTCCAGGTGCTCAGTGCTTCCAGGGAGATGGGCCAGACACCTGCTGCTCCTGTTTGGCAGCTGGGGGTTAACAAGAACTTGTGCTGTGGCAGTTTTGCTGTATCAAAACATGATACCAAAGGCAAGAGAGAATCTTACCCCTGGAGCATTTTTCCTAGAGCAATACACAAACCCCTAATGAAATGGCATTTAGGATAAAACCACAATGAAATGAACCTTCAAGTAATATTTTTAGTAATGTTTTCTTCATCGATCACAGCTGGAGAGAGAGGAAGAGGGAGGCAGAGACAGAGAGTTCACCTGACATTTGAGATGTAGCACTGAGTTACAGAGCAGAAGTGCATTTGGAGTCTGCCTCAGGCACCACTTGATTCTTAGGAGCTTTAGTGGTGTAAGAAATGCCAGGCTAACCTTGTCCATGCCTGTTCTCTCCCCAAGGAGCATCATTCAGAACCCCTCTCACTTCTGCAACCACCTGCGCCAAGCCGCCTGCTTTCGGTGCCTGCACAGATACTCAGAGGCTGCCAGGTACTTCTGCAGCTCAGGCTCCTTCCAGAGAGCTCCTCTGCATCCCTTTCCACAGCTCTCAGCAGTGACACATCCTCCAGGAGCCAGGCTTTGCCCAAATCCGTGACAGCTTTGCACTGGCTTTGTGTGCGTGTGACCTCAGGGGCAGCAGAGCTCCAGTGCTCCCAGCTGCTGTGACGTGAAAAATCCCAATTGTGGCCCTAAATGACATCTGGGGCTGGCAGGGAGTTCAGGGAGCTAAAAATGTGTTTGCTGGTGCTTGTCTAAAGGCTGGACAAGGACTGGGAGTTCTGTGTAAGTTTTGGTATAAAGCTCACCTGGCACTCTTTGAACAGGACCTCCTTCCAACCTGGCCACAGGTTTCCCTGTGTGAAAAACACTAATTACTTGTTTTTAAAATTTCAAAAGTTTAATAGTAATAAACTTGAGAGGAATGAGGGATTTGTCTTTACAAACCAGCTGTGGGTCTGCTGGTAGATAAAACCAGCACTGGGAGATAAAAGAAACAATGGGAAGGATTCCACTGATTAATGAATGGAAAAAAGATATTTTGCTTTTACAAATAAACTTCAGGTTTGCTGGTAAATGAAATTGGACATTGAAAGATGAAAGAAACAATGGGGAAGAAAAATCTCTAAATTCAGTAAGAATTAAAAGGGAGGGTTACACATTAGAGGGAAATCTCTGGTATCAGGTGTTTTGGGAAGTCTGTACCTCCCAAGTACCTCAGAAATGGGGAAAGAGAGAAGGGAAATGTGGCTGGGAAATTGGGATAAAAAGGAGGCTGCATCCTCCAAAAAGCCAGAAAAGACTCCTCTGTCTCCTTTTTAGACATAAACCTCTGGTGTTTGTGGATTAATTTTCCTAACAAAATGGTTATAAAAATAGCAATATAATTAGAGTAATAAAAATTTTGGACAATTCAAATTACGACAATATGAGACAATAGAAACAAAGAGTTACGGACGTCCAGGTACCTTTTTCTGGGCAAAATAAGCCTGAAAAAGGACAAATGTTAACAGAGGATTAACCCTCAAAACCAGTAACTTGTTGCATATTCATACACCTCATGCATGATGCATAAATTCTATTCAAACACAGGATTCTGTCTGGTCAGTGTCAACTTCTTCCTCTTCCTGGCAGCATCTTCAGAGCTGAGCAAGGCAGGAAGAAGTTTGTTTCTTCTGATAAGAGAACAATAAATTCTCTTTCTCCGAAAGATTTAGACGTCCTGTTGCTGCTGTCTCAGTGCGAGTATCTCATTCCTTTCTTAAAAAAAAATCTCACATACACAGTTCCTACTTTAACTACGGAAGTTACCTTTGAACTACAAAACTACATTTACCACACAATTACAATGTTAATCGTGAAAAATGTGTATTTTATGATTGGCTTTTCGCAAATATTAAAATGAATATTTTATGTGTTGTGTTAGAAAGTAATGCTGTATTAATTCTCTTGAGTAGTGTGCTAAATATAGTTTTAGGTTATAAAAAAAAAATGTTAAAACAGAAACGATGCTATGTAGGATACTTTTTTTAAAGAAAGGACTCGCAGCAAGATAGCAGCCACAGGACACCTACATCTTTCAGAGAAAAAGAATTTATTGTCCTCTTATCAGGAGAAACGAACTTCTTCCTGCCTTGAGGCACTGTTAGGATTCAGAGGAAGAAGCTGAGGATGACCAGACAGAATTCTGTATTTGAATGGAATTTTTGCATCATGTATGACGTGTATGAATATGGAACAGGCTGTTGTTTTTAAGGGTTAATACTTTGTTAACGTGGGTCCTTTTTAGGTCCTTTTTAGGGCTCGTGCTGCCCAGAAAAAGGTACCGGGACGCCCGCAACTCTTTGTGTCTATTGTCTTATATTGTCCTAATTCAATTTGTCCAAATTATTATTAAACTAATTGTATTATTATTTTTATAACCATTTTATTACTATTAAACTTTTAAAATTTTAAAAACAAGTGATTGGCGTTTTTCACATTAATACAGCACTGCTACTCAATACAACAAAACACATAAAGTAAATATCTGCTAAAGCCGTAGAATATGCACTCTTCAGAGCTGCCTGCCCGTGCTCTCTCTGCCTCTTGTGAAATACAAAGCTGTGCTTCGTGTCAGGTACATACAGGCAGTGTGTGTATTTGTGATTGTGAATGTGTGGAGACCGACAATGGGACAGCTGGGGATTCTGATAATAACTGAGGAAATTAAGCATGGAAGAAGGGCTTCAAAAGAACCTATCTTTTGTTTGCAATTAACCTTGGTTGATTTAGGAGCGTTGGAATTAAAGCGTAAAGGATGTTGCTTTTTGTTTGTAGTTCATCCTTAAAGAGTTCTGCAAGAATAAGCTTTTGAAGTATAATTTTAGAAAATTGCTTGTATCCTTGAAACAGGATATATATATTTCCTTTATATATATTCCTATAGCTTTGGAATATATATAAAGGAAATATGCTTATCTCACGCCTTAATAAAGCAGCGAAAAACAGCTTGAGAAAGGAAGATGAACATCAACTCAAGCATTTATGGTTTCAACCAAGGGAAGCTGGACATCACTGTTATGAGATTTATAGTCTCTGCAATCAAAAGGTGGACCCACATCTGGGGAGCTGGACTCCACCAGATGGGATTCGTCTTTCTTCTTTCAGAAACTGGACCATCACCATCTGGGGATACTCTTTTTGGGATACATCCTGAGAAAAACTAAATCACAATCATCTATAGAATTGGGAATAGAAACTGCTGATGAGTAAAAATTGGAATAGAAACTGCTGAGAAAGCTGATGAGTACCCCTATAAATACCTGTAACCCTCAACTATCGCCGTGCAGTTGGAGGGAACACTTCCCCCGCTGCACCCAGCGCTGCATTGCTCATACTTTACCATATTAATTAATAAATTGATTGCTGCTTGAATATTGGCCTAGTCAAGCTTCTGATTCCGACACTCTGTCCCCAGGAGCGCCATGGTGGCGCACGTCCTGTACGTGCTGGCCGAGGGCGCGGAGCCGGACACCAGCGACCTCCTGCAGCTCTACTGGCAGGTACGGCCCGGGGAGCCACGCCAGGGCAGCTGGAGGTGGGAGAGACGAGAGGGGAGGCGTGGGACATCAGGGGGCTCCTCAAAATGCTGCTTATTGTGTACAAAATGCAGTTTATTGTATGCAAACATCTGTTTATTGTATATAAACTGCAGTTTATTGTATGCAAAATGCAGTTTATTGTATACAAAAGGCTGCTTGTTGTATACGAAATGCTGCTTATTGTACATAAACTGTTGCTTGTTGAATACAAAATGGTGCTTACTGTATACAAACTGCTGTTTATTGTATATACAATGCTGCTTATTGTATACAAAATGCAGTTCATTGTATACAAAATGCAGTTTATTTTATGCAAAATGCAGTTTATTGTATCCAAAATGCTGCTGCTTATTGTATACAAAATGCAGTTCATTGTATACAAAATGCAGTTCATTGTATACAAAATGCAGTTCATTGTATACAAAGTAATGTTTATTGTGTACAAACTGCAGTTTATTTTATGCAAACATCTGTTTATTGTATATAAACTGCAGTTTATTGCATGCAAAATGCTACTGCTTATTGTATGCAAAATGCTGTTTATTTCATCTAAACTGCAGTTTATTGTCTACAAAATGCTGCTTATTGTATACAAATTGCTATTTATTGTATACAAACTGCTGTTTATTGTATATACAATGCTGCTTATTGTACACAAAATGCACTTTATCGTATACAAAATGCAGTTTATTGTATGCAAAATGCTGCTGCTTATTGTATGCCAAATGCAGTTCATTGTATACAAAATGCAGTTCATTGTATACAAAGTAATGTTTATTGTGTACAAACTGCAGTTTATTTTATGCAAACATCTGTTTATTGTATATAAACTGCAGTTTATTGCATGCAAAATGCAGTTTGTTGTATACAAAAGGCTGCTTGTTGTATATAAACTGTTGCTTATTGAATACAAAATCGTGCTTATTGTATACAAATTGCTATTTATTGTATACAAACTGCTGTTTATTGTATGCAAAATGCAGTTTATTGTATGCAAACATCTGTTTATTGTATATAAACGGCAGTTTATTGTATGCAAAATGCTACTGCTTATTGTATGCAAAATGCTGTTTATTTCATCTAAACTGCAGTTTATTGTCTACAAAATGCCAGTTATTGTATACAAAATGCTGCTTATTGTATACAAATTGCTATTTATTGTATACAAACTGCTGTTTATTGTACGCAAAATGCAGTTCATTGTATACCAAGTGCTGTTTGTTGTGTACAAGCTTCAGTTTATTGTACACAAGCTGCTGCTTATTGTATACAAAATGCAATTTATTGTTACAAAATGCAGATATTGTATGCAAAATGCAGTTTATTGAATACACAATGCTGCTTATTGTATATGAAGTGCTGTTTATTGTATATAAACTGTAGTTTATTGTCTACACAATGCTGCTTATTGTATAACAAATGCAGTTTATTGTATATGAAATGCTGCTTATTGTATGCCAAATGCAGTTTATTGTATACAAAATGCAGTTCATTGTATACAAAGTAATGTTTATTGTGTACAAACTGCAGTTTATTGTATGCAAACATCTGTTTATTGTATACAAAATATAGTTTGTTGAATGCAAATTCCTGCTTATTGTATAAAAACTGCAGTTTATTGTATGCAAATATCTGTTTATTGTATATAAACTGCAGTTTACTGTATACAAAAAGCAGTTTATTGTGTACAAACTGCAGTCTGTCTACAAAATGCAGCTTATTGTCTACAAAATGCAGTTTATTGAGTATAAAATGCTGTCTATTGTATACAAAATGTTGCTTATTGTCTACAAAATGCAGTTTATTGTATACAAAATGCAATTTATGGTATACAAACAGTTTATTGTAAATAAACTGCAGTTTATTGTATCCAAAATGCAGTTTATTGTATCCAAGGTGTTACAGCAGTCCAGGGTTGTGGGTGACAGAGCCTGTGCCTGCAGCTGTCAGCTCCAGCTGCACACAGGCCTGGAGACCCTTCAGTTTTGGTTATATTGCATTTGATATTTTTCTTTCCTGAGCATCTTAATACCTAACAACCAATCTATGCCTTTACTTTTACCTGTAACCTGTCAGAGCTACTCTCATTACCAAGGTTATTACTATCCAATCACATGAGTTAGCAGTTTGAGCTTAAAGTTGCTTTCCAGTTTTCTTGCAGTGGAAAATTCTGAGACCTTTTTTCTCCTTGCCCCATCAGCATGTTTGTTTGCCTGTGGTGCCTTTCTGCTTGGTAAAAACCTCCTTTTGTTTGTGCTCAGCTTATCCTTTGCTCCAAGTCATAAAACCTCTTTCCAACTCAACATAACCTCGGCTTTCTTAGTTGTCCAGCAAGACTGGCTCAGCAAACCTCAATCTACACTTCAATTATTATTCTGTATCTAACCTTGCTTCCATCTCCATTCCATTCTCAGGTTCCACATTCAGAGATCTTCCTGCCAAGCGCACACCTCTGTCAGAATTTCTTGTTGAACTTTCATCCTTCCCAGCAGGGAGGGCCCCAAGGATGGCTGAGACCAACTCCTGGCCCTGCACGGGGCCATTCCCTGTGCCTGAGTGTGCTGTCCAACTGCTCCTGGAGCTCTCTCAGGCCTGGAGCTGCGACCACTTCATCAGGGAGCCTCCTCCAGTGCCTGACCACCCTCTGGGATAATGCCTGAACCTAATATCCAACCCAAACCTCCCCTGATACAACTCTGGATACAGCTGATTAAGGCATTTTTTCATAAATCTTCCTGATGTGACTTTCAGAGAGCATGGAATCACTTCTCTCCATCTGAAAGAGTTTCTCATGTCCCTGCCTCCACCTTGAAGATGGAGGTTCATGGAGTATCCATCCAAACCACCAAGTTGTTTAGTTTGGGTTTTTTTTTTAACTAGCCTCTACCCAACATGAAATTTATCATTTCTCTGCATTTTTTTTTAGGCTATGACTCAAGAAGCCCTCAGTGGAGAAGTCTCTTTTTCTGTTCTGTACACACCTTTTGAGAAAGAGGACAAGGCTGACAAGATAAAGGAGGCCAACCAAGCCTTTGCAGAGAAGCACCCTGATTATGTGCAGCACATATTTACAGGTACCAGCAGGTTCCAGCTGCCCTTAAGCACTGTGGGCTGTGTTTGTGCAGCTGAATTCAGAAGAGTTGGAGAGAGGTGGAGAGTCTGGGCTGCCTGGCCTTCAGACACTTCCACAGCATTGTGGGGAGTTGGGCAGAATGTGCTTTATCTCAGGCATCAGCAAAATTTCAGCTGTTGATGCAAAAGGCTGCAGAGCCCTAAGATCCAAAGCCCAGTGAGGGCTGGATGTGTTGGTTTTGTTGTCTGAGTTTTGGGAAGGTTTCTGGAGACTCCCTCTTAGACTTCTCATATTTTTCTCCAAAAAAGGAACTTCTCTTACAGCTGTAAAGAAATATGACAGTGGGAATTATTTTCCTTTCCCTGTGCAGATCCTCATGGAATTCACCTGTTGCCAGAGAAGGCTGAATCTCATCCTGGCCAGCAGTACTTACTGACTCTGGGCTTCAGAAACAGAGAGATTGGAAAAACTGTGGAGAAGTTTGTAACTCAAAACCTGCCAGTCTTTCCAGGTGTGCCAAGTTGCTCAAGAACTGGCCTGGCTTGGGGATGACCCCCAAAATCCATACTAAATGAGGGGATGAGGGATGTCTTGGGGCCCATTTCCAGCCCTGACAGCCCAGGCAGCTCTTCCCATGCCCTTCACTCCTCCCCCAGTTCACCCAACGTCCTGCCAGATCCCCTAAAAAAATGGAGATGAATAAACACAGCCTCTGTGGCTCTGTGATTTCACTTCCTAGGCCAGAAAATAGCTCTCAGTCCCAGCACGGAGGAAGAGGCAGAAATATTTTGGCAGAACACTGGGAAAAGGATCATGGCAGCCATGGCTTTTGTAGGAAGCTCCAAGATAAAGGTGAGGATCCCATTCCCTTCTGGGATGTGGTGTGTGGGAAGGACATGTGGGGGTAATTCCTGCTGCACCTGCTCCTGCAGCATCCAGAAATGCTCTGTGAATTAGGAACAGAGGTCTGGTGGGTTCAGACTCATTTGAAAAGGAGTCCAAATGAAAAGGACCTAACTGTGGTCCTCAACAGTGGCCACAGCTTCTTGAAAGTCCCTCTGCATGCAATTTTCTGTCATCTTTATTGCCTGTGATATCATATCCCTGTGGTGGTGTTTGTGGGTCCCCAGGACGAGAAAAGAGATGAGAATCTTGACTCCATGTTTCAGAAGGCTGATTAATATAATATAATAGTATAGTATAGTATAGTATAGTATAGTATAGTATAGTATAATTAATTATTAATATTATTGATATATTAATAGATTATCATTATATAATATATTAATATTATACTAATTATATTTTATCACTAACATATTATATTATATTATAATTAATAATTCTGCTTATTATAATAAATTATTATAATATTAATATACTATAATTAATAATAATAAATATATTATAATATTATTAATATATAATGTATTAATATTTAATTGATATGTATTAATTACATATTGTAATTAATATATAATATATATTAGTTATATATAATAATGTATAATATTATTATATATCAATATAGTATAATAAATTAATATATATTATATTATATTATATTATATTATATTATATTATATTATATTATATTATATTATATTATATATTATTAATATTCTTATATTAAAAGAAATTATATACTGAAACTATACTTAAGAAAGAGCAAGGAGACATCAGAAGGCTAGAAAGGAAAGGAATAATAAAATCTCGTGACAGAGCCAGAGAGTCCTACACAGCTGGCTGCCATTGGCCATTATTTAAAAGCAATTCACATGCAACCAACCAAAGATGCACCTGTTGGTAAGCAACCTCCAAACCACATTCCACAGCCATCAGATAATTATTGTTTACATTTCTTTTCTGAGGCTACTCAGGAGAAAAATCCTGGTGAAAGGATTTTCATAGAATATGTCAGTGACAATACCCCTGCTGCCCACACCCACCAACACAGCTCCTCACCCTTATTTCACACCCACAGCACACTGCACCTGCCACCCCGAGTGGAGTTCCTCATCAGGAGTTCCTCACTGCTCCTTGAAGCATTCCCAGTGACT
Source organism: Calcarius lapponicus (assembly GCA_039654755.1). NCBI lineage: Eukaryota > Metazoa > Chordata > Aves > Passeriformes > Fringillidae > Calcarius > Calcarius lapponicus. The sequence goes on from JBBFKN010000063.1 coordinate 670,362, forward strand.
GAGATCTGAGTGAAGCTGTGAAGTAACCTCCTCATGAGCCAGATGATGGAGTTACCTCTGCTCCACCCTTTCTGCCATAACGGGCACAGCTTTTAGCACTGGGGCTGACAATTAGCACAAGGCTCAACAATCAAATTTGCACATAGACATTTCCATGCAATTCTTCAATTATTCTGCTGAGCAAAGAAACATGAGCTAGAGATCTGGGGAGCTCAGACTCCTTTCCTTCTAGCAGCAGGGAGCACCGGAGCTTGTGTGCAGGGCTTGGCCAAAAGCATCCCCACAGGACTGAGGGAAGTGGGGTGGATGGAGGGCAGACAGCCCTGAGGAAACACAGCTGCTGCTTTGCAGTGCTCTCCTGAGCTCTTTGCTCTTGGCTCTGGATGACCAAAACTATCCAATCACATGAGTTACTATGGCACAGTTTAAGCTTAAAGCTGCTTTTCAGTTTTCTTGCTCCTTCAGTTTTCAGCTCCTGATGTGCAGAGTAATGAAAATGGCAGCTTTGGGGGATTTGGAAATCTGTTCCTGCTGGGGGCATTCCCTTCAAAGCTACAACTACAAACAGAGTGTGGGTTGGATACTGGAAACACAACCAAATCCTGGTCTTTCTGAAAGCTCCAGAAAAACTGCAATTTTAAAATTTTAGATATTGGAAACACAACCAAATCCTGGTCTTTGTGAAAGCCCCAGAAAAACTCAAATTTTAAAAAATTTTTGATCCCCCCCTAATTCTCTCTTTGCTTTTGGAGGTGAGATTCCTCTATTGCAACTACTGCAAATGTCTCAAAAGAGTAACAGGAAAAGTTTTGAAATCAGGCAGGTTTTGCACTGCCCATGACTCCCCTCTTCTGTAAATGAATTTGGAGGAGCAGGAGCACGCAGTTCAAGCAGAGATAAGCAGAGAGGTCTGGTTTTCAGGGCACGGAGAATAGAAACTCATCCTGTCAGAGATGAGAGCAGAGTGCTGCTACAGTCCCCACTGTGGGAATTTACACTGTTCCCACACAGCAGTGTTTTCTATCAGCTTTACACCTCCCCTCTGACATTCAAATATTCTTGCTGAAACCCAAGCGCACTCCAAGAAAACCCAGGTGAAACCCCAGCACCACGTAAGGCAGCAGCCTTTGTTGTATGCAAACATCAGTTTATTGTATACACAATGATGTTTATTGTATACAAAATGCAAATTTAGGCAAGGGCTACCCTGGTGCCACCTCCAGAGCAGCAAGGATAGGGAACTGGGCTGAACTGGACTGAAATGGGGACCTGAGGGTTCATACCCAGCCCCAGGGATCGCTGTGAGAGCTGCCAGGGAGAGGAGAAAAGCCCCAGGAGAGAAAAGAGAATCAGTGGGTAGGAAAAAACAGCTGCCAGGTCCACGTCCATTGTCAGGGGAAATTTATTCCCTTTCCCTTCAGTTTTCAGAGCATTCAGTGATCCCAGCCAGATGGAACCTCTGCCCCAAGGAGCAGAGGGCAGTGCCAGGTCTGCCTGGCAGCCAGAGCTGCTCTGCTGCTGGGCACTGACCTCTCTTTATGGCCCTGACAGAGACTGGGCCACTTCTGTTTCTTTTCAAGTATTCCACAATTTCCTTCAAGCTGCTAATGTGATTCCATCTTATTTCCATCACACGTCAGCTAAATTAAAAATGGCCAAGCTTCAGCTACAGACTCAAGCCTTACAACTTACTTGGAGAGGAAAAAGTACTATCTTTGGGGTTTAACAGAACAAACATTTCTTTCTGCTGCTCTCTTCTTCATCTGCAATCCAGCTTCTTGTTCTGCTCAGGTTGGTTTTGACCAAACCAGCTCAGTGCCAAACCCAAGCGGATCAAACCATGGCTGTTAAAAGAAAAGTCACTATTTAAGGAGAAATACACTATTTAAGGAATGTTACCATTTAAGGAAGGGTCACTATTTGAGGAGGTGAAGGAGAGATGTGCACATCTTAGGGGTTGATGATCATTGGTCTCTAATTTATTGATTAGGTTACACACTTTTATAATAGTGTTAATAAGCTCATACATATTCTGTAACTTAAGCATTCTATTCGTTAAGCTAAACATCAACTCTTCTTCATTTTTTCAGTCTTGCATTCCACTTTCTCACGCCTCTCTGACTCTTTGTTATCACATTTAGAGATGTCCAAGGACACAGTATTTTCGCAGGTGCAAGAACTCAGATCAGAAGGCTAAACACAGTACTTTTCCAGCTTCTAATAACTAACATTCCCACACATGGCAATGCTTCAGAGAAGTCAATTCTGCCCCCTTTGTTTTGCAGCCACCCAGCCTGAAGTTCATGACATCATTTACACACACATGGCTCTGGCTAAGCTGGGAAAGCTGGAACGTGCTTCAAGTGTGCCACGTTCCTGGCCGCCAGCTGGCCAGAGACCACCCCTTGCAGGCTTCATTTCCTCCAGGGTCTGTCTTTCAAACCTTGGGTTGGCACCCAAACCATGAGCTGAGGCTGGAAAAGCCACCCAGGAAAGTCAGGTGATGCCAATTCCAAAGGAGAAAACTGTTTGATTTCTGCTGTCTCCCCTTCCCATCTATCATGACATCTTTATTTTCCTAGCCCTTGCTGCCTCTCTGAAGCCTGTCCCAGCAGCAGGGCCTGAGAGGTGCTGAGAGCAGGAGCAGCACAAACAGCCAGGAGAAGCCTGGAGGCACAGGGCTCCCAGGATCAGGGTGCTCCCTGTGCCTCTCCTCTCACCTCCTCTCTTTCCCTGGGCCCACAGGATGAGCGTGGCCCCTGTGCCCAGGCCATTGAGCAGTTCCACCACGCCAGCCTGCTCAGCCACCTGCAGAGAGGGGAGGAACAGGCCCAGGTGATGGCCCAGGCCATGGCTGAGCTGGCCACTGCTCCCTACCTGCAGAGAATCTCTCAGGAGGATGACAAGCTGGTAGGTTTTGATTTCCAACACTTGTTTTGGAGGCTGAGAGACAGAGCAGGAAGGGCCAGGGCAGGAGTTCTGTACTTCCACCCTTGTGGGAAATGGATTTGTAGAGAATTCTTAAAGTTTGATAGAAGGTTTACATAGAAAAAAATAGAATAAAGGTTTTTAAAATGCCTCTCAGTTACCCCATCTTTGGGTCAGAAAAGAGCTTAATCCAACACACCCTCTGCTCTGGAAGTCCTTTGTCCAGTGTGGGGACCTAAAAGAGTTCTCAAATCCTCCTTCAGTGCTTTGACAGAGGAGGAGCTGATCTGGTGACTGACAGAACCACCAGGACTCACCTGTCAGTACCTATGGAAAATCCCTTTTCTGCCCCAGAAACCTCCCCAGATCAGTCTGGAAAAATGATTGCAATGATGCAGCTCTTGCTGCCTTGACACCTCTAACCTCAGAAGGCACCTGCAGCAAACCAGCCTGAATCAGGGTATAGCTGAGAAGGAGAGGGGGAAAGGAGGGAAAACTGATTTTCTGTGCTGGCTCCCAGCACCACCTGCTCCCTGCCTCGGAACAAACCTGCCTGCCTGCTCCTGGTCAGGATTGCTGCAGAGGTGCCCCAAGTTGGTGGAGAATCCCTGGGGCTGGTGAGAAGCACAGGCTGGGCCCTGACCCAGCCCAGCTCCAGCATCCAGCACTGGGATGGTGGCTGCAGCCAAAAGTGATGGTGTCCAAGGGGACTGGGGAGAAAAGAGGAGGGGGAAACATCTCCTGCTTGTGTGCATCAGTGGGCAGATGGTGCCTCTCCTCCTGCCCTGAAGGGACACCTTTGGCTGAGCCCTGTGCCTTGAGCACACCCCAGGAATGCTGATACCTGTAGTGCCAGTAGATTTTAATTCCTTGTGTAAAACGCTTGTGAAGAGACTCCAAAACCTTCTGTTTGCATTCCCTTTAACTTCACCCAGAATTTTGGAAGAGAATTGTTTAGAGTGCAGCAATAGCACAGCTCTCAAGTACCAGTTTCCCCCAGTTTGTTCCTAAACACTGATGTGTGACGGTGTTCACAGGGGTTTTAGGATCAGGGAAGAGACCAAGATCTGACTTTATGTTTCAGAAGGCTTGATTTATTATTTTATGATATATATTACAATAAAACTATACTAAAAGAATAGAAGAAAAGGTTTCATCAGAAGGCTAGGTAAGAGCAGAATAACAAAAAAGGGTAACAAAGGTTTGTGGCTTGGCTCTCTGTGCGAGCCAGCTCACTTTGATTGGCCATTAATTACAAACATCCACCATGGGCCAATCACAGATGCACCTATTGCATTCCACAGCAGCAGATAATCAATGTTTACATTTCGTTCCTGAGGCCTCTCAGCTTCTCAGGAGGAAAAATCCTAAGGAAAGGATTTTTCATAAAAGTGGTCTGCAACACTGATGCTTAGGGCAGCACACCCTGGACCAAACCCTTGTCTCTCTGTCTCTGAATTAAGAGTATCTGAACATTCTCCAGGGGTTGGGAAGGGTGCAAGGTGCCAGGACTGCCCTGGAAGGGGTCTGTGGGAAGGCAATATCACAGTATTTTACATCCACAAGCATGCAAGGACTGAAACAAAGATGAGTTTGCCATGCTCACTGTGTGCAAGATGAGTCACAAAGTCATCAGAGTGCCAAGGATTTGAATTAGGGTTTAATTTGTGTATTCAGAGAAACGATTCCTCTGTGAATTCCACACTGACTGATTGTATCTTGGTGCCCCAGCTGCAGTCACTGATGGCAGATGCCATGGACATCCTGGCAGGAAGAACTGGAGAGCGTGTGTGGACCAAAATACAGAAGGTAACAGCCTGCAGCAAAGGGCAGGAGAGCAGCTCACTCCTTGGGCAGGAAACATCCCTGAGTCTGCTCTGTTCAAAAGGCAGGAAAGAGAGAAGGTGCCAGGGAGGTGCCTGTGGGGCCTGTAAGGTTCTGGCTGCATCCCTGCAGTGCAAGCACCATTGCAGCTGATCTGCTGCACCAGAAACTGCAGTGATGGCAGCAGCTGGTGTGCCAGAGCAGCTCTTACTGGGGGGCTGGAGCCCACATTTATTCTATAATAAATAGAATTTATTCTGTTTCTATAAATATGGAAAGCACAGGCAGACCATGCCAAAGCACAGCTCCATGCAGGAACATCATTCCTACACAAAGTTCCAGGCAGGAACATCATTCCATCATTCCTCTGCTGCTGCCTGCCGGCATCCCCAGCAGCACAGACACTGTGAAGAGCTGCTGTAAATCCTGCTGCTGTTCTGGTGTCCCGTTTGGGCTGGAACCCAGGGCACAGGGAATATTTCTCTGCCTGTCCTGAGAAGTCCTGACCCTCAGGGAAACACTGCTTTTAATCTTCATCCACGGAGAAAGCTTCCAAGATTTGGGATGAATTGGAATCCACGAGTGTGTGAAATAGATAACAGTATAGTTTATCACAGGGTGAAAACAGAGTTTTGGGGTTTTAGGATGGAGGTAGATAGGAGACAACATAGAGGATTTTGGGCATTGTCTGATCTCCTTCTTGTTCTTCATCTACTCCATTTTCTGCAGTTGGGAGCACAAAGTGATTGGTTAGAAAGAACCTCAAAACAGATGTTGTGTGAACAAAAAAATAATTAGTTATTAGTAAAAAAGTAGAAATAAAGTACATTCTCAGAGTTAATTGGACAAAAGAGCTTTAAAAGACCTTAAATCTGTGTGTCCTGTGACTTTTGGTGCCTTCTCTTTGTGCGCTAAGTCTGAGATGTAGGTGAGGTACCAAACCTTTGATGAGAGAAAAATAAACAACAACCTAAAGACCAAAAAACCCAAAGTCCTGTCCATCTCTCATTCCTGGCACAGAACTTTTTAGGGGTCTCCCCATCCAGGGGATCCACGAAGGAAGTTTCCACAGGACTGCTGCCCAGTGTGAGGATCGAAGTCACGACCTTCACATTATGAGACTGACACACTAAAAGACTCGCCCCACATCCCACCCAGCACCTGGGATCTGTTTTCCTGCCTCTTTCTGCCATTTGTGCTCAGGCAGACACCAGCACTGCCCCCAGAATAGAACAGACACCTTTAATGGCACAGGAGAGTCGTGCAGACTCTTTAATTCGGTCTCTGGCTGAAGAGTCCTGCAGGCTCAGTGGTTGTGGTTAACAGGGTCAGACCCTGCACTGGACCCTGCCCTATGGGATCAGCCTTCCCCAGACTCCCCATCTCGGAAGGTTGCAGTTTATTGCAGCCCTGAGACACGTGAAAAGTCTCTCGTTCAAAGAATGAGTCTGAGTTCTTCAGTGCCCGGTCTCAGAGTTGTTTATTGTATCTTTTCTATAAAATTTTTTCTCCTGCCCTGCTGAGGTCCATCCAGCAGGACAATTCCAGGCACTCTGCCTGCCCCTGGGGCAGTGTTATCTCTTTATACTACAAACTATGTATAACATGTTTACAATTACTTTCCAATACCTATCAACGATGGTAGACAGTGAGCTTCTACTCTAAATCAATCCAAAAGTGCCAACATCACAGCAGAAGATGGAGATAGAGAAGAAGAAGAAGAAAGGCTGGACACACTCAAGTCCCTTCATCTTGTCCCCAAAACCCCTATTCTAAAAACCCCAAATTCTACTTTTTCACCTAGTGATAATTTCATTATTACACTACTTAAACTTCTGTGGCTTTCAGATCTTCATACATAGCTGGTAATTTGCTCCACGGGTCATAATCAAACCCACAGGTGCTCTGGGCTGTGTTCCAGGGTCTCTGAGCCCCTGGCAGGGGTTCTGGCAACTCTGGACACCCAGAGGGATGTCCTGAGCTCCGACACCCCCAGATGCTTTTGGCCAGTCCATGATTTCCCAGGATTTTATTTCAACTTGTCCAAAACCAGGCTGCCAGCAGGAGTGCTCTCTCAAATCCTCTGCATGAGCACATCACAGCAGAGCCAGCCCGTGGGGTTCTCTCTGGAGAGCCCCAAGCTCCCCCTGCTCCTGTGCCAGTGATCTCTTGGCAGCACAGGATCCAAAGCTTCACCAGCACAGCACAAAACTCCTTCCCATGGCATCATCCACAGTGCCATGTGCATCCCATCCCCTGAACAGATCCCCCATGCCAGCTCCATGGGCAGGAGGAGGAGGCAAAGCTTCTTTCCCAGACTCTCTGTGCCCTCAGCACCCCAGGACAGCAGATGGAAGTGTGCATAAACTTTCCTGCTTGCCTCTCTCAGAAACATCTCAGGAGTCCTCTCTCTAATCCTCTGCATGTTTCCAAGCTGAGCACATCACAGCAGAGCCAACCCACGGGGTTCTCTCTGGAGAGCCCCAAGCTCCCCCTGCTCCTGTGCCAGTGATCTCTTGGCAGCACAGGAACCAAAGCCATTCACGAGTGCCCACTGAGCTCCACCAGCACAGCACAAAACTCCTTCCCATGGCATCATCCACGGTGCCATGTGCATCCCATCCCCTGAACAGATCCCCCCTGCCAGCTCCATGGGCAGGAGGAGGAGGAGGCAAAGCTTCTCTCCCAGACTCTCTGTGCCCTCAGCACCCCAGGGCAGCAGATGGAACTGTGCATAAACTTTCCTGCTTGTCTCTCTCAGAAACATCCCCCACCATGTCACAGACAACTTTTATAAAAAATCCTTTCCTTAGGATTTTTTCCTCCTGAGAAGCTGAGAGGCCTCAGGAACAAAATGTAAACAATGATTATCTGCTGCTGTGGAATGCAACAGGTGGATCCGTGATTGGCCCATGGTGGATGTTTATAATTAATGGTCAATCACAGCCCAGCTAGCTCAGCTCTCTGTCTGAGCCACAAACCTTTGTTATTCATTCCTTTCTATTCTTAGCCAGCCTTCTGGTGAAACCTTTTCTTCTATTCTTTTAGTATAGTTTTAATGTAATATATATCATAAAATAATAAATCAAGCCTTCTGAAACATGGAGTCAAATCCTCATCTCCTCCTCAACCTGAAAACCCCTGTGAACACCGTCACACCACCCACCATAGACATGCAGACATGAATCATGCATCTGTAGCATTGTAATATGCTGCTATGTGCCTGTGTGCCTATATTTTCATGAGTTTGGAATCATAGAATCACAGAATGGTTTGGGTTGGAAGGGTTCTTCAAGACAATTTCGTTCCAACTCCCTGCCATGGGCAGGGACACCTTTCACTATCCCCAGTTGCTCCAAGCCTGGTCCAACCTGGCCTTGGACACTTCCAGGGATCCAGGGAAAGCCACAGACAAAAACACCAGCTCAAAACCACCAAAACTCAAAAACACCAAATCAAAAATACACCTCCCCACCTACACTGACCCAAAGCAGAGTTTGTGGCACAGCTCCAGTCCCAGGCCAGGGCTGAGGACACCTCAGGGACAGCTCAGGATCAGTACAAGAGGAAGCCACACCTGGATTAATTCCCAGTACTTTCTGTGGAAGAGGTTTTGCAGCCACTTCTCTGAGCTAGAGAGGAGTTTGATGGGAGGATCCAGGTTTATCCCTGAAAGAATTTCCTACTGAGGTTGTTGACATAGAAACCAAGAAAGAAAAAGAAGGATAAATAAGAGAAACCTGCAACTCTCTATTTCAATGAGCACTTTGTCTCTTCTGACCAATAAGTAAAGTGAAAACTCAGGAATTTTTTAAGAATGTATAAAAAGCATGCATGCTAGAATAAAAAACTGCTTTGAAGCCTTCTGAAAATGGAGTGTGTTGTTTGTATTGTCCCCATCTCAGCTACCCCACCTTCCCTCTGTGCTGTGCCTGACGAAGCCACACTCCATCCAATGCCTGTCAGCACGGCAGAGCAGGATTTTTTTATTTTAAAATTATTTCAGCTTAAAATGCAATGGGCAGATGGATTCTTTAGATCCTCCCATGGTGTGAATCCTGAGTAGAGCTCTGTTTCACAGCAATGAAGGAACTGAATCCAAACAGAAATGGAGAAAACAAAAATAATGACAAATTCGGGCACCAACCAGCTGTCCGAGCAGAGCCTTTGTGTATTTTTGTTTCTAATGATTATCAGATTGGAAATAAACTATTTTCAGCAGCTTTAGTCTTTACAGAGGGGAATGGACTTGCTTGTGACAGCATTTCTTTCCAACTGCAGGTGGCACTAATTGAGGAGTTCCTGAGGGAAGGAGAAGAGCATTTCTTAAGGACCTCATGTGTGCAAATCCCTGGAATGGAAAACATCAACTGGACTCCGAGGAGACAGAAATACCTGAGACTGGAAAATACAAACATGTTCATTCCCGACCCACGGAGCCTGGCCACAGGGCCAAAGAAAAGACGCATCGTTTTTGCCAAACGTTGATTTTGTAGGCATTTTGTAGCTATGGATATCAGTTTGATAGATGTTAATCTTATCTTATTTTGCATTGTGTTAATTTGAAGTTGTATTAATTTAAATTTAAGTTGTAGTCAATTGTATTCAACTGTGTAAATTTAACTTGTACTAGTTTAAATGTAAGTGGTATTAAGTAGCATTTATTTGCATTAACTTTAAGTTGTATGAATTTAAATTCAGACTGCATTCATTTGTATTTACTTGTAGTAATTTTAAATTGAATTAAAACTTATATTGTATTAAACTGTATTTAACTGTATAAATTCAAGTTATATCCTTTTAAATTTAAGTGATATTAAATAGTATTTACTTGCATTAACTTTAAGTTGTACGAATTTAAATTCAGATTGCATTCATTTGTATTTACTTGTATTAAAGCTGTATGAATTTCAACTTGTATTAAACTGTATTTGGCTGTATAGATTTAAGTTGTATTAGTTTAAATGCTATTGAAAAACATTTACTTGCATTAATTTTAGGTTGTATGAATTTAAATTCTATTAAATTTTATTTAATTGCATAAAACTAAGTTGTATCAGTTTAAATTTAAATTATGTTAAATAGTATTTACTCGCATTAACTTTAAGTTATATGAAATAAGGGTTACATTGTATTAAATTAGATTTACTCATATTAATTTTAAGTTCTATGAATTTCAATTTAAATTGTATTTAATGTTAATGTTATAAACTTCTAAGCTGTATCTGTTGAAATGTCAGTTGTAGTAAATGGTGGTACTTAATGGTATAAAATGTGAGTTATATAAATTTCAATATAAATTGTATTCAGTTGTGTCAAATTTTGCTAGGCTGTATTTAATGTAACATTGCCAGCAACACCAACCCTCTGCTCTGGGCATGTCCTGTGTCCAAACGCTGTCACAACCTGCTGTCTGTCCTGCTGGGCATTCTGCTGTCTGTCCTGCTGTCTGTCCTGCAGGCCATCCTGCTGGACATCCTGCTGACCATCCTGCTGACCATCCTGCTGTCTGTCCTGCTGGCCATCCTGCTGGACATCCTGCTGGTCATCCTGCTGTCTGTCCTGCTGTCTGTCCTGCTGTCTGTCCTGCTGTCTGTCCTGCTGGACATCCTGTAGGCCATCCTGCTGGACATCCTGCTGACCATCCTGCTGGCCATCCTGCTGGCCATCCTGCTGGTCATCCTGCTGTCTGTCCTGCTGTCTGTCCTGCTGGCCATCCTGCTGGACATCCTGCTGTCTGTCCTGCTGTCTGTCCTGCTGGCCATCCTGCTGGTCATCCTGCTGTCTGTCCTGCTGTCTGTCCTGCTGGCCATCCTGCTGTATGTTCTGCTGGATATTCTACTGGACATCCTGCTGGACATCCTGCTGTCTGTCCTTCTGTCTGTCCTGCAGGCCATCCTGCTGGACATCCTGCTGGCCATCCTGATGGCCATCCTGCTGGACATCCTGCTGGTCATCCTGCTGTCTGTCCTGCTGTCTGTCCTGCTGACCATCCTGCTGACCATCCTGCTGGACATCCTGCTGGACATCCTGCTGGACATCCTGCTGGTCATCCTGCTGTCTGTCCTGCTGTCTGTCCTGCTGGCCATCCTGCTGTATGTTCTGCTGGATATTCTACTGGACATCCTGCTGGATGTCCTGATGGACATCCTGCTGTCTGTCCTGCTGTCTGTCCTGCTGGCCATCCTGCTGTATGTTCTCCTGGATATTCTACTGGACATCCTGCTGAACGTCCTGCTGGCCTGAGCATGGCCCAAGCAGCTCCGGACACAGGGACACAACAGGAGAGGAACAGGAGAAAGAGAAAGAGAAAGAGAAAGAGAAAGAGAAAGAGAAAGAGAAAGAGAAAGAGAAAGAGAAAGAGAAAGAGAAAGAGAAAGAGAAAGAGAAAGAGAAAGAGAAAGAGAAAGAGAAAGAGAAAAAGAGAACAGGAGGGGAACAGGACAAAGGGAAACACAACAGGCAGGGAATGGGAACAGGAGAAAGGGAAACTGAAACACAGCAGGAAGGGAACAGTAGAAAGAGAAACAGAAACGAACACAACAGAGGAGAACAAGAGAAACAGAACAGAGAAAAAGAAGCAGAAGCACAACAGGACTGGAACAGGAGAAATAGAAACTGAAACACAACAGGAGGGGAAAAGGAGAAAGAGAAACAGAAACACAACAGGAGGGGAAAAGGAGAAAGAGAAACAAACACAACAGGAGGGGAAAAGGAGAAAGAGAAACAGAAACACAACAGGAGGGGAACAGGAGAAAGAGAAACTGAAACACAACAGGAGGGGAACAGAGAAAAGGAAACAGGAACAAGAACACAACAGAGGGGACCAAGAGAAACAGAACAGAGAAAAAGAAACAGAAACACAACAGGAGAAAGGGGAACAAGCACAGGAGCAAGGGAAACTGAAACAACAGGAAGGGAACAGGAGAAAGGGAAACTGAAACACAACAGGAGGGGAACAGGAGAAAGGGAAACAGAAACAGAAATACAAGAGCAGGGGAACAGGAGAAAGGGAAACAAACACAACAGGAGCCTTTCCCCAGAGATCAAAGGGTAGCTCTGCCCTTCCCCAGAGATAAAGGACAGCCCTGCCTTTCCCCAGAGATCACCCAAGCAGCTGATGCTCCACCGGCAGCCCCAGCTCATGGGTGCAGCCCCTGCTGAGCCTGAGCTGCCTTTTGGCCACTGCCTTTGCTTTCCAAGGGAAGAACCACACTCATCCTTGCAGAAACTGCATCCAGGTCATGGCACCTTCTGATTCAAGGGGGATTTTAAAACGAAAAGGCAGAAAGAAAGGGAAAATCCAGCCCCAGGCCAAAGACTGAATGAAAAGTCCAGGGCCTCAAAGGTATCGAGCCACCTAAATCCCATGATGTTTTATCACAAACAAGAGTCTCAACCCCACAGATTCTCAGCTGCCAGACCACTCTCCCAGGCTCTCAGAAAGGACTTGGATAAACTAAGAAAGAACTGGCAAACCCTTGGGGTTCCTTTATTCACTGTTCAAGGAGTAAGCAGAAAGAAACAGTTTTGCAAAGATCTGAGCTCCTTAAACATTCAGGACAGGAAGAGGAATAATTCTTGCTCTTTGGAAATGGCATTATTTCACTGTGGAGGTGGTTTTATCAAGGGAGGTTTTATGACACCCAGGGAAAGTGATCATCTGTGATGGGCAGACCTGCACCAACACACAAAGATGCTCTCCACAGATCACAGAGTCACAACACACACTTTGGAAAATCTTAAACAAATCCTCTTAAAACGAAGTGATACCTACATAACTTGGGTCAGAGTTACAAGATGCTTACATAGCTTGAGTTATAAAATATCAATATTTACCAATATAACCAGTCATAACTTTCTATACAATGTAGTAACCAGTATATGGTTAACTAGTCCCTTAATGCTTAAATAAACAGAAACTCACCAGGTGAATAATCTCAAAAATAGACAAGTTTAGCTATACTGGGCAGCAGCAGGATGTACTAATGAGAAATTGGCAAATGTAAAGCCAATTAGCCACAAAATGGAGAATTTGGGCTAGGTCCAGAAAAACCAAGGAACACCATAACTGTGCATGCTCTGAAGATAAAGTTGAAATGTTCAGAAAAACCTTGAGTCTTCATTGAAGAAGACCCCCAAGACCACCTAAACTGGGGAAGTGCAAGCACAGTACAAAAGAACTAATTATAACGATGAGAAAACTTTATGTAAATTAGTTCCATGAGATAACATTAGTAAATTATGGAAATTAGACGATGTTATAATGACATTGCAATATTAAGCAATAATTACTGTATAAATGAACTACAACACATGACAAGGGTGGGTGAGTTAGGTGGAGATATCCCCTTCACCACCAGCACTGCAATACACAAATACCTGCTCTATAGATGCCAATCTATAGGGATTTATTTCCAGCTTTTTCCAGGCATCAGAGGGAAGTGACCTTACCATGCTGCAGCAGTTAATCCCTTCCAGCAGTTCCAGTGCACTCTGAGTTCCCAGAAGGTTGTTTTTCCAGAACAAGCCTGTGAAAAATGCCAATCATTTGTTTTTAAAATTTTAAAAGTTGAATAGTAATAAAATGGTTATAAAAATAGTAATACAACCAAAGTAATAATAATTTGGACAAATTGAATTAGGACAATATAAGACAATAAAGACAAAGAGTTGTGGACATCCGGGTACCTTTTTCTGGGCAGCACGAGCCCGAAAAAGGGCCCCCGTTAACAAAGGATTAACCCTTAAAAGCAATAGCCTGTTTCATATTCATACACTTTATACATGATGCATAAATTCCATTCAAACACAGGATTCTGTCTGGTTATTATCAACTTCTTTCTTCTAATCCTAACAGCGCCTTCGAGGCAGGAAGAAGTTCGTTTCTTCTGATAAGAGGGCAATAAATTCTTTTATCTGAAAGTTTTAGGTGTCCTGTGGCTGCTATCGGTGAGAGTGCCTCATTCCTTTCTTTAAAAAAATCCCACTAACATAATTCTTATTTTAACTACAAAAGTTACCTTTTAATTACAAGCCTACATTTATTATTAAAATGTTAATACAGCATTACTAATCAATACATCAAAATATATATGGTAAATACCTGCATAGAGCCATATAATATGCACTTTTCACAAAGCCCCAGTGAGACACAGTGTGGAGCTGAAGTTTCTCTGCCTGTGGATCTCCCCGGATCCCCTTGCGAGGAGGCTCCATGAGCAGCAGCAGCTCCGGGGGCTTCCTGGGAGCTGCACGGCAACAGCAGCTTTTTACAGGCCCACAAAAAAGCTTAAACCAACTCTTAATTCAAGAGTCTTGAAGGGATCCCTGTCCACTGTGTTATAAAACAACAACTACCAGGACTGCATTCCTCACACACTGGACACTGTCTGTAACACACCATGGTGATGTAGAGAGTTTGCTGCTGGATCTGTGAAAATGCTTCAGCCATTCTCCCTCAGCCTCTTCCCTCGGGCCCAGCTCAGCGCAGGCCCCGAGTCCTTTCTTTAAAAATATCCCACTAACATAATTCAGCCATTCTCCCTCAGCCTCTTCCCTTGGGCCCAGCTCAGCGCAGACCCCGAGCCCCGCCAGGCCCCGCACGGCCACGGCCGGGCCTTGGGGCCTGCTCAGGACACGGCGCGGCCGCGGGGGCCCGAGGGCCTCAGAGGGCACCCCGGCCCCGAGCACAGAGCTCTGCCCGGGGGCTCCGGAGACCCGGTGCTCGGCAGCGAGCCCGGCCCGCCCAGCCGGGGTCACCCCCAGCACGGCCCCGCTCTGCTCCCTGCCCGCCCGGCACGGCCCTCACAGCCGGCCCCAGCCCTGAGCCCCGACCCTGAGCCCCGAACCCCGAGCCCCAAACCCCGATCTGGGGCCCCGAGCCCCAAGCCCCGAGCCCCAAGCCCTGAGCCCCGAGCCCCGAACCCCGATCCGGGGCCCCGAGCCCCCACCCTGAGCCCCGAGCCCCAAGCCCTGAGCCCCCACCAAGTGTGAGGGGCCAGTGTGACAATGCAAGGGGCCAGTGGGGCAGTGTGACAGTGTGAGGGGACAATGTGACACTGCGACAGTGTGAGGGGATAGTGTGACAGTGTGACAGTGTGAGGGGCCCGTGTGACACTGTGAGGGGACAGTGTGACACTGTGAAGAGCCAGTGTGACAGTGTGAGGAGCCAGTGAGACAATATGACACTGTGACACTGTGAGGAGCCAGTGTGACACTGTTAGGGGCCAGTGTGACAGTGTGAGGGGACACTGACAGTGTGACAATGTGAGGGGCCCGTGTGACACTGTGACAGTGTGAGGGGACAGTATGACACAGTGACAGTGTGACAGTGTGACAGTGTGACAGTGTGACGGGACAGTGTGACACTGTGAGGGGACAATGTGACAGTGTGAGGAGCCAGTGTGACACTGTGACAGTGTGAGGGGACAGTATGACACAGTGACAGTGTGACAGTGTGAGGGGACATTATGACATTTTGAGGGGCCCATGTGACACTGTGGGTCCCTGTGGAGCCCAGGAGGCCCCTGAGGTGTTAGGGAACGTTGTGGGAGCCTTGAGCCTCTCCTGCGGCCTCTCCTCCAGCAGCTCCGGGGGCAGCAGCTCCCACCTGCTAGGAGTGAGGTCCCCGTATGTCCAATTCAATAAACCACATAATTAACATTTAGCAGCTATTTTAATTGAGCAGCAATTTTCCTTTGGCTTTTGACAAAGGCTTCTCATCATCATCACTGTCCTTTGAACAACCCAACGGGCTGCACATGCACCCCGAGTCTTGTGCTACAGAAGCCAGCATTATATCCCAAAAATAAGCCCCATTGTTTCATAGATACCTGGAATCATCTCAATTTTATCCATTTCAAGGCCAGTTCCCTGATTATCCCGAGGCCTATTCTGTTTTAGGGATGTTACTTATCTCAAACTACATCCTGCATTCCTATTTTCTCATGAACATCTGGAAACATCTGTTTTGTGACACTAATTACATATCCTTTTCTTCTCTTATTTTTTAACAAATATTTTCTAAAATATCGATATAGTCACAATTGTTGGCATGAATCACATTAATTTATCACACACTCCTCATTCTCACCTTTCCTGGAGTGAGAGGAATGTGGGATTTGTCTTTACAAACCAGCTGTGGGTCTGCTGGTAGATAAAACCAGCACTGAGAGATAAAAGAAACAATGGGAAGGATTCCACCGATTGATGAATGGAAAAAGATATTTTGCTTTTACAAATAAACTTTAAAACCTAAAGTAAATGATTGGACATTGAAAGATAAAATAAACAATGGGAAAGCCTTAAATTCCATAGCAATTAAAAATTAAAAGGGAGGGTTATACATCAGAGGGAAATCTCCGGTATCAGGTGTTTTGGGAAGTCTGTACCTCTCAAGTACCTCAGAAATGGGGAAAGAGAGAAGGGAAATTGGGATAAAAAGGAGGCTGCATCCTCCAAAAATTGGAGAAACCCCAGGGGAATGCCCCATAGCCTCTCCCTTTATTCGAATAAAGTCAAAGGACTCCTCTGTCTCCTCTTTGAACGCAAATCTCTGGTGTTTGTGGATTAATTTTCCTGACAAGTATACAACTTTCTAATCCAATAGGGAACACTGCTGCTGGCCTTTGCTCAGGTGAGTGTCAGCAGAACTCCAGCCCCAAGTGCCCCCAGCAGCAGCCAGGGTCCCCAGTGCCACTCAGGGTGGTAATTCTTTTATTTGCAGGGTCACTCGTGGCAGGGAGGAATGATAAATCTGATTCCATGCCCTCAGAGGGCTAATTTATTACTTTATTATATATTATATTAATATATTATATTATATTATATTATATTATATTATATTATATTATATTATATTATATTATATTATATTATATTATATTATATTATATTATATTATATTATATTATACTAACTAACTAAAGAATACAGGAAGGATGCTTACAGAATGCTAAAAAGATAATAATGAAAACTCATTACTCTTTCCAGAGTCTCGACACAGCTTGGCCCTGGTTGGCCAATGAATCAAAACAATTCACATGAATCCCATGAAACAATCGCCTGTGGTAAACAACCTCCAAACACATTCCACATGAGCAAAACAGAGGAGAAGCAAATGAGATAATTCTTGTTTTCCTTTTTCTCTGAGGCTTCGCAGCTTCCCAGGAGAAAAATCCTGGGCAAAGGGATTTTCCAGAGAATGTGAATGCTCTGCTGTCCCCAGGCCCTGCCAGCTCCCTGTCCCTGGGCAGCAATGGGCGCGTGGAGATCCTGCAGTGCTGGGTGCTGGGAAGGATGAAAGTGTGACAAAAAACATCACAGATATGTGTGTGCTAGGCAGAGAGATCTCTGAATGTAGAACCTGAGAGCAAAATAGAGATGGAAGCAAGTTTTGATACAGAAGAACAACAGATGTGTAAATTGGCAATTGCTGAGCCAGTCTTACAGGGAAACTGTGAAAAACGCCAGTCTCTTTTGTTAAAATTTTAAAAGTTCAATAGTAATAAAATAGTTATAAAATTAGTAATAAAAATTAGAGCAATAAGAAATTGGACAATCAGAGTTAGGTCAATAAAGGACAATAAAAGCAAAGAATTTTGGATGTCCAGATGCTTCCTGGGCACTAAGCCCCAAAAAGCATGGCTTGCTAACAAAGGATTGACCCTTAAAAGCAACAGCATATTCATATATCTCACACATGATTCAAAAATTCTTTTCAAAAAATAAAGGTGTTTTCTGTTATTGTCAACTCCCCCCATCATCTTGTAAATCAATCACCTTGGTGACTGAGGTCTGGCTTTTCCCAATAAGGAGGCAATAATTCTTCTCTTGAAACCTTGGTGTCTCATTGCTGTTATGTCCTTGTGAAGAATTTCCTTGAGCTTACAACACATAGTTTCTATTTTAATATTATGCTATAGCCTAAAAACTCTATTTTTTCCACACTACTTAAAGGAGATTAATACAGCACAACATATAATATATATTATTATAACACATATAATATTCATTTTAATATTTGTGAAGAACTAATCATATAATTTACATTTTTCACAAAAAATAAGAAAGCCAAGGTTATGTTGAGTTGGAAAGAGACTTTATGACTTGGAGCAAAGGATAAGCTGAGCACAAACAAAAGGAGGTTTTTACCAAGCAGAAAGGCACCACAGGCAAACAAATATGCTGATGGGGCAAGGAGAAAAAAGGTCTCAGAATTTTCCACTGCAAGAAAACTGGAAAGCAACTTTAAGCTCAAACTGTATCATGTTAACTCATGTGATTGGATAGAATTAATCATAATATGGTAATGAGAGTAGCTATGACCGGTTACAGGTAAAAGTAAAGGCATAGATTGGTTGTTAGGTATTAAGATGCTCAGGAAAGAAAAATATCAAATGCAATATAACCAAAACTGAAGGGTCTCCAGGCTTGTGTGCAGCTGGAGCTGACAGCTGCAGGCACAGCTCTGTCACCCATGACCCTGGACTGCTGTAACACCTTGGATACAATAAACTGCATTTTGGATACAATAAACTGCATACAATAAACTGCATTGTATACAATAAACAACATCTTGTATATAATAAACTGCATTTTGTACACAATAAACAGTGTTTTGCATACAATAAGCAGCATTTTGTATACAACAAATGGCATGTTGTATATAATAAACTGCAGTTTGTATACAATAAACTGCAATTTATATACAATAAACTCCATTTGTATAAAATAAACTGCATTTTATATTCAATAAGCAGCAGTTTGTATACAAGCAACATTTTGTATAAAATAAACTGCATTTTGTATACAATAAATTCCATTTTGTATAAAATAAACTGCATTTTATATTCAATAAGCAGCAGTTTGTATATAACAAGCAGCAGTTTGTATACAAGCAGCATTTTGTATACAATAAACTGCATTTTGTGTACAATAAACTGCATTTCATACACAATAAACAGCATTTTGTATACAATAAACAGCATTTTGTATACAGTAAACTGCATTTTGTATACAATAAGCAGCATTGTGTATACAATAAAGTGCAATTTGTATACAATAAACTGCATTTTTTATACAATAAACTGCAGTTTGTATCCAATAAACTGCAACTTGTATACAATAAACTGCATTTTTTATACAATAAACTCAATTTTTCATTCAATAAGCAGCATTTTGAAGAGCAGCAGGACAGGCAGGGCCAGCGTGGAGTGCTGGCAGCAGTGGGGGATGAGGCAGAGACATCTGACACCCCGAAACCTCCCTGGGGCCGGGACCCTGGGGCTGTGAGGGGTCCCTGGCAGGGCACGAGGCCATGCAGAGGTGCTGGAGGTGTGACAGTCACTGGTTGTGTTTTATGTTTATCATGTTGCACCTCTGGAGCTGGGGGGCTGGTGGGTTTATGGGGTTTTCGTTTGTTTATTTTGGTTTTGATTGTGTTGGTTTGGTTTAGGATTTTTTTAGGCGGGGAACTATTCTTGTTGTTATTACTTTTAATTGATATAATTTCTTTTTTTATAGCTAGCAGAAACCTTTCCATGCCTGTCTAGGGTGAAAGGAGGTGGAATTTGGTGCAAAGGAGCTGTAACAGGATCCAGTGGACAAGTCTCATGTCACAGACAGCGAGGCAGGGCCCAGGTGGCCACTGAGAGAAAGGGCTGGGGCTGGAGGGGATGGGCAGAGTTGTCCATCCCGTGTTGAGGAATTGCTTTTCCACTGGGCATGGTCTCCTTAGGATACCCTGGATCAGTGTCAGCTGCACAGTGCTGTTATCACCTCTTCAGAGTGGGCACTGCAGCCTTCACTTAATTAGCTCTCTAATTAGTGCACAAGTGTTGAGGACTTGACAAAGGGGAAGTTAATGACTCATGAGGCCTTTCTTTCTTTGAACCAGCCCTGGGGTGTATTTGGTGTTCTGAGTCCCAGTTCCTCAGATGCTGAGAGGAGAGAGCAGCAGTGCCTCAAGAAATCCAGGTGAGAAGAGGAACCCCAAGTGTGGTGGAGCACTGGGAGCTGCCACTGAAAGCCCTTTCTGAGGGAGCCTCCCAGGACATGGTTGGAGCTGTGGCTGCAGCAGGCACAGGCACTGGGCAGGAGGCTCTGGTGCTGAGCAAACCCTTGGTTTGATGGAGCAGAAGGGCCAAGGCCAGATCCTGGTCCCTGGATGGGAGATCCTGTCCCTCCCAGAGCCCAGGGCTCTCCCTGGAGGCAGCCTGGGCTGTACAGACAGTGCCCAGGGAGGGACAGTTTTGGGTTTTTGTGGTTGAAATGACCTCTGAGGTATTAGAAAGTTTTTTTTTTCCTCAGCCTTGCGACTGAAGAAGAAGTCAAGATTCATCAGTTCTGCTTTTTAAGGTTGTTTATTTTTTCTTATCTATTACATTTTTTCTTTGACCTGCTGAGATCTGTCCAGCAGGTCAGGTTGTGGCACAGCGTCTGCCCTTGGGGGGGTGTTAACTTTTTATACTACAAACTACATGTACTTTATTTACAATAATTTTCTAATTACTTATGTTAGACAGTCTGTCTCTAGTCTAAACCAATCAATAGGTGTCACCATCGCAGCAGAAGATGGAGGATGAGAAGAAGGATAGGACACACTTAGATTCCTCCATCTTGCCTCTTGAACCCCCATTCTAAATCCTCAAAATTCTACTTTTTCACCCTGTGACAAATTAACTATCATTCTACTCAAACTCTTGTGGCTTGTAAATCTTCACACAAAGTTGGTAATATTTTCTATGGACTAAAATTGAAGGCACAGGTGTTTCTGACTCCATGTCAAGGTCTCTGAGCTCCTTGCCAGGGTTTGGACTCACCCAGGGCAGCCAGAGGAAGGTCCTGGGTCCTGACAGGACAGCGGTGTCACAGTGCCCGGTGTCCCCAGGGCTGCAGGGACACAGCCCCAGTGCCATGACAGGACAGCGGTGTCACAGTGCCCGGTGTCCCCAGGGCTGCAGGGACACAGCCCTGGTGGCACAAGCACAACCTGTCTGCTCACAGAGCTCTCTGGGGCACACAGCTGCCATGCCAAGGGCACCAAGAGCTCAGGGACCTGCAGGCAGCTTCAGAGCTC
Source organism: Calcarius lapponicus (assembly GCA_039654755.1). Classification (NCBI taxonomy): domain Eukaryota; kingdom Metazoa; phylum Chordata; class Aves; order Passeriformes; family Fringillidae; genus Calcarius; species Calcarius lapponicus. The sequence goes on from JBBFKN010000063.1 coordinate 691,195, forward strand.
TGGGGAAGGACCCTCTGGGCAGGCAAGGATGGGGGAAATTTCCTCATCCTCCTCCTGTCTCAAGCACACAGCCCAGCCCTGTTTGCTCTTTCACCACTGGCCTGGGTTTGGCTTCCCTTGCCCCACCTGAGCCTTTCTGAGCCGTGGTGATTCTGCCCAGGCCAGCAGCGCCATGAAATGAGTCTCTCCCTTCCATGAGCTCCTCACAGTCATCCAGGAGATCCCAGCATGAGGCAGAGATTTTTTACAATAAAATCTAGTGGTGAAAGCGAGGAACGGGCTGCCCTGGGAGGTGTTGGGTGCCTCATCCTTGGGAAGATCCAGGGCTTTGAGCAGCTCGCTCTGGCTGGAGATGTCTCTGCCCATGGCTGCTGGTTGGACTCGATGGCCTTTAAAAGTCCTTTCCAACCCAACCCATTTTATGATTCCATCATTCCATGATCCCGTTAGTGACTACGCTTCAGGATGAGCCATGCTCACCCATCCCTGAGCAGCTGGCACAAGGAGCCTTGAGTGCAGAGGGACCTTGACAGGCTCAGGGACTTGGCCAGTGTAAACATCCCGATGATTTTCCCCAGTCCCTCAACTATTAGGTTGAGACTTCAGGAATGTAGTCAAAAATGAAGAGGTTTCACCTTAAAGAGACAAATTCAACCAAATGGATTTTGGAGACGAAATTCTGCATTAATGCCAATGTATTTAGCCTATCAGCAGTCTTCAGGTAGATTCTGCAGAGTCCAGAGCCATGCCATGGGTGACAGCTCTAGCTGGTTTATAGCTGCACAAATAATTTGGCATAACTGACACAAACTCGACCAGCCTAGTTCATTAGAGAACAAGGATGTGGGAAATGATGCTCACTTCTAAAAATTTCAGAGGTGTATTAAAACCTTATCAAAAAATACAACAGAAGACTAAATAGAAAAAATATTACACCTCTAATCTTCCACTTCTCCTTTTTGCTCAGTCTCAGTTCCTCTATCGGCAATGAAGAGAGAGAAATGGGGACTCTCACCCTCAGATGGTCAAAGAATCTGCATTTATCGTGGGATACAAATAGTTATATAGTATTTTAGGAAGGCTAGTAATGCCCTCCTGACAGAGCCCACCTCCCCAGTCAGCCAACTACACACTATTCCAGCAAGGCCCGCCTCCCTAAGAAAGGGGAGGGAAAGGAGGAGAAGAAAGAAACCAGGAAAGGAGGAAGGAGAAGGAGAGGGAAGAGAGAAAGAAAAGGAAAAAAAAAGAAAAAAACTTTACCTCTCTGAGGTGACCCCGGCTGCCATCAGTGCCCCAGACAGAGAAGTCCAATTAAGCATGACCTGTCCAGGCCCCTCAGACAGGCTCCAGAGCCGCAGGCAATCTTAGCAAGCTCAGCTCTTAAGTGAGATCAGCTCTTAGGGATTATCAGCTCATCCGTGATTTCAGCTCTTGGCTTGCTAAGTGCCATGAGCAGACACAGGGAGAGAGAGGAGAAGGCTGTATGGGGTTCCTCAGAGATGTCTTTATTGAAGTCTTCTGTGAAGGTTCTCAGGGACAGCTTCTTCTGCTGAGCTGGGCAAAAGTAGCTCTTTCTATAGGGTACAGGAGTTTTAGAAATTGTCCAATAGTAAGGGTCAAGGAGAAAGTGGCTTACAGAGAGATAAGCAAGGGTCTGAGGGTGGAAGAGGGGCTTAGGTCCAGTCATCATGAACACGGCATTTCCTATCTTAGGCTGCTGACTGCCAGGGACGCCTTGCAGGTTATGTGCCTGCTACACCTCTCTTCCAAAAAACACCAATGATCCCGGGGGCTTCTGTGAAAAATGCACGAATTTTATGATTGGCTTTTCGCAAATATTAAAATGAATATTATATGGGTTGTGTTAGAAAGTAATGCTGTATTAATACTCTTAAGTACTGTGTTAAATATAGTTTTAGGTTATAAAAAATGTTAAAATAGAAACGATGCTATGTAGGATACTTTTTATAAAGAAAGGACTTGCAGTGAGCTAGCAGCCACAGGACACCTAAATCTTTCAGATAAAAGAATTTATTGCCCTCTTATCAGAAGAAACAAACTTCTTGCCGCCTCGAAGCGCTATTAGGATTAGACGAAGAAGTTGATGAAGACCAGACGGAATCCTGTGTTTGAATGGAATTTATGCATCATGTATGAAGTGTATGAATATGCAACAGGCTATTGTTCTTAAGGGTTAATCCTTTGTTAACGGGTGTCCTTTTTCGGGCTCATGATGCCCAGAAAAAGGTACCCGGATGTCCGTAACTCTTTGTTTTTATTGTCTCATATTGTCCTAATTCAATTTGTCCAAATTGTTATTATTCTGATTGTGTTACTATTTCTTTTAACCATTTTACTACTATTAAACTTTTAAAATTTTTAAAAACAAGCGATTGGCGTTTTCCACACTTCTGTCCCACAGTCGCACTCTGCTCAGCTCAGCTTCAGTGGCTCTGCCCGCCCCGATCCCCTTTGGCTCGGGGGTTCATGAGCCTCTGCACCATGTGGGTGTCACACCCACTCCTGGGCGGCCCCTCCACCGCAACCCCTCGGTGGTCGCCCTGCTCCTCACAAATCCTTCAATTTCCTGCATCCCACCGGCCATGGGGTCTCTGTCACAGGTCCCCCCACCTTCCTCACCCACGTGTCCCGCCCTGCTTCCAACCATCCGTGTAATATATGCTATGAAATAATTCATGCTTAGAGAGAGAATGTATTTTATAAGATTGTAAAATCCAAATGAGTCTCTGACCACAAGCAGCCCAGGGACAGATGTCTACTTTGGAATGCTGAAATTTGTGAGGACCCAGGATATCCCTCTGGCTGTCCTGAGCAGCCAAGACTCCTGCCAGGGGTCTCAGAGACCCTGACACAGAGCCCAAAACATCTGTAGTTTTGATTATGACCCGTGGAGCAAATTACCAACCTTGTATGAAGATCAGCAAGCCACAACAGTTTAAGTAGAATATTAGTGAAGTTATCACAGGGTGGAAAAGTAGATTTTAGGGTTTTTGGTATGGGGGCTCAGGAGGCAAGATGGAGGGGACTGGGTGTGTCCAGCCTTTCTCCTTCTTCTTCTTGGCCTCCGTCTTCTGCTGCGATGTTGGCACTTACAGATTGGTGTAGAATAGAAGCTCACTGTCTAACATAGGTGATGGGTACTGGAAAGTAATTGTAAACATTGTATAGGTAGTTTTTAGTATAAAGACATAACGCTGCCCCGGGGCAGGCAGAGTGCCTCTGACATTCTTGCTGAGCTGACCTCGGCAGGGCAGGAGAAAATTTTTTATAGATAAGATAAAATAAACAACCTTGAGACCGAGAAATGAAGAGCCCTGACTCCTCCTTCAAGCGCCGGGCTGGGAAAAGAGCATTTGGAACTTTTCTCGGGATCACTCTGACCAGCTAGAGATCCCCGACAGAAATTCCTGAAGGCAGCAGGAGAACAATATCCCGTTTACCTATGAATGGACATGGCCAGTGCAATGATTGTAGTCCTCCGGGGTAGTCAGGAGACACTCAAGAGTAATCATCACTCAACTGATATGAGACAACAGTAGTTGCCAGAAAGATACATCTGAATACGCGACTTCCCCTGATATGATCAGCACCTGCCACTACTCAGGAAACAGCAACTGTCCAGCACAGTGAAGGAAACTCTCATGCCTATGCCGGGTTACAAAAGAAATCGGGGCACCTCTGCCTCAGCATAAAGAACTGTATAAAATAACCTCGCTGGAAGTGCATGTGTGAACAGAGGGAGATCTGATGCGATAGAGGTCAGATCTGTGTTCACCCAGCGCCGATCCCGGGCTCGACGCTGTCTCTTTGGCTGTGGGTTTTTGAAGGCCATATTTTGGTTGTGGTAATAAAATCTTTTGCATTTATTAATTTGGATTTCTGACTGATCATTTATAACAATCCATAATTATCCTGAAGCTTCAACTGACCAGGACAGGTCTGTGTATATTACTGATGTGAAGCTCACGTTCATATATCAGAATTATGGAAATATGATCTGGCCACAAAGCAGTTATGAGGATGGTACTCACTCCTCTTCCCTTCTTTTCTTTATCCAGTCTCCTGGTGTCTTTGGGCTTTCAACCTTTATTAACACACTGGGACCGCCGGTGGTCCTGGGAGTCTACAATAGATTCTGCCAAATTTGTGGCAGGGTGGGCCTCTTTTCAAAAACTCCTAAGGCCACCAGAGCAAGGTGTAAATCCCAGGGAGATTTTCCCATTTGTGGGAAATTATGCTCACTTAAAAAAAAAAATATAAGGTTTATTAAAACCTTATTAAAAATACAACAGAAGGCTGAACAGAGAAAGGATTGCAGCATCAGGAGCAAAGGATCTTTTCCATCATGTGCTCGCTCAAACAATGGAGGCTTTGCCTTTTAACCCCTTAGCTCCTGCCAAAGTTCTGCCCATTGACTCCTTCTTGGCTTCCTTAAATCCTGCTTGGAGGTCAGGTGTTGCCATAGTGACAAGCCGACCCTCCCAAATGTCCCAAACCCAGGCCAGCCCAACAACACAAGAGTGGGGTAAAACATAACTATAAATCTACAAAACTTCTCCTAACATACAGACATGATATTTGCCTTTTAATTGTGAGAGTCAACCATCACATTACCCATCTTTCAAAGTCCAGAGCCTCGCAGGGCTCTCCTGGCTTCCATGAGGCCCCTCTGTATCACACTGGATCCTTGGTTCCAGGAGATTCCATTGTGTGACAATGCCCTCTGGGTTTCCATGAGGCCCTCCTGCGACACTCTGCTCTCCTGGGTTCCGTGAGGTTCCATAACCTCTCTCTGCTCTCCTGGGTCCCATGAGATTCCAGAACCTCATAGAGCTCTCCTGGGTTCCATGAGATTCCTGAACCTCTCTCTGCTCTCCTGGGTTCCATGAGGTTCCATAACCTCACTCTGCTCTCCTGGTTCCATGAGGTTCCAGAACCTCATAGAGCTCTCCTGGGTTCCATGAGGTTCCATAACCTCACTCTGCTCTCCTGGGTTCCATGAGGTTCCAGAACCTCACAAATGCTCTCCTGGGTTCCATGAGGTTCCATAACCTCTCTCTGCTCTCCTGGGTTCCATGGGGTTCCATAACCTGTCTCTGCTCTCCTGGGTTCCATGGGGTTCCATAACCTGTCTCTGCTCTCCTGGGTTCCATGGGGTTCCAGAACCTGTCTCTGCTCTCCTGGGTTCCCTGAGGTCCCTGTGTGTCACAGCAGCCCCTGGCTTCCAGGAGCCCCCACACTGTCCTGGTGGCCCCCTGGTTCCATGAGGGGGTGGCTGGGAGCTCCTGCCCCCTCCGCGGCCAGGGGACAGTGCCACCAGCCCTTCTGTGCCACCCTGTGCCCGTCCGTGCCACCTCTGGGCGTGGAACCCCCCAGTGAGTGCTCAGGTGTGCTCAGGTGTGCTCAGGTGTGCCGATGACAGCGGGGCTGGGGCATGCTGGGCTTCAGGATTTCTCCTTTTGTTTCTTTCTCTCATCTGTCCCTAAGAAACCTTAACCACCGATGGCCAAGCTCAGGGAGGAGGGCACCTGGCTGCCCTTCTCTTACCTGAGGGTTTTCTCCTGCAGGGATGGAGATGCCACACGAGATTTGGGCTGGGGAAGGGGCTGGGTGCAGCTCCGAGCTCTCTCTCGCTCTCAGCCTCGGAGCAGGACGGTCGGAGCAGCTGCCTGGGAGTGAATTTGCTGCCACCACCAGAGCCCAGCCCAGTCCTGCTTCTCCTGCCGTCCTGCTCGTGAGAGCAGCCACTGAACTGGGACCTTTTTAACACCCACCTCACTAAAAAAAGGACTTTCACCATCTGCTCGGGTGCCTCAGGGGAAACCCCATGATCCTGAGCCCTTTGCCCCCTCTGTGTTGGGTTAACACAAGTTGGTTTTATGGTGGGGGCAGAGGCAGCCACAGAGGCTGCTTCTGAGACAGAAGCTTCTCGAAACTTCTGCTCTGTCCTGCAGATGAGCCTCTGATGATCGACGTTGCCTGGCTCAATTGGAGGAGCTAGCAATGCCTCTGCAGTGATGTATTTAAGAACAAAAAAAGTGCGGGAAGCTCTTTCTCTTTCACCTTTGAACAGAAGGGAGGAGGCCACAGAAAAAAGGCAGCTGTGGGAAGATTGCTCTGCCCTTGGGAGAGACTCATGTTGAAGATTTTGGGCAGGACTGCGACTTGTGAAAATTGGAACCACGTAGAAGTTCCCAGAGAACTCCTCCCGTGGGAAGGACCACATGGCACAGCAAAAGAGACTCCTCTCCCTAAGGGAACTGGAGGAGGATTTTTTGGAAGTGACACACTGACAAAAACCCCCCTCTTTGCCTCCCTGTGCTTCAGTGGAAAAGAAAGGCTGGGGAGGTGCAGGGGGGGAGGTGTTCTAAAGGTTTATTTCAGCTCTCATTATCTTCTTTTTTAAAATTCTACTAATAAACTTTTCTTTATACCTTTTAAAGATTTGAGCCTGTTTTCTCTTTAAAGTGTTCTCTCCTAATCCTTATCTCACCCAATGAGCTTTTTTTTTTTTTTTTAATTAATCTTTCCGCCTCCTTAGCTCAATTACAGCATGGGAGAAGGAGTGAGTGATTTTTCGTGGGTGCTCTGGTGCTTGAGCAGCATCAAACCCTCCCAGGGAGCCTCTCCCTGCCCGTTTGGAGCCGGGGGCTGCCGGGGCTGTGTCTGTGCCCCTCTCTGGGTTTTTGCTGTGCTGTAACCCCGCACCCCTGCTGGGACACCCACCTGGTTCTGACTGCAGCTGCCGAGTTTCTGACACATCCCAATGGCCACTCTGAGGTTTTGCTGCTCCCTGCCTGCCCAGCCAGCTGTGCTGGGGTTCTGCTGCAGCTCCTTCTGCTGTCCACAGGGATCGGCTGCTCCCGGGGGTTCGGAAAGGAAGCCCCTTCTCCATCCCTTCCTGCTTGCTGGGACTGGGCCTGTGGTTCTGGGACTGTGGTTCCGGGTCCCTGGCTCTGTGGTTCTGGCTCCCTGGCTCTGTGGTTCTGGCTGTCCCTGGCTCTGTGGTTCTGGCTGTCCCTGGCTCTGTGATTCTAGGTCGCTGGCTCTGTGGTTCCAGATCTGTGGTTCTGGCTCTCACTGGGTCTATAGTTCTGGCTGGCCCTGGCTCTGTGGTTCTGGGTCACTGAGTCTGTGGATCTGGGTCTGTGGTTCTGGGTCACTGGGGCTTTGGTTCTGGCTGGCCCTGGGTCTGTGGTTCTGGATCAGTGTCTATGGTTCTAGCTCTCACTGGGCCTGTGGTTCTGGCTCTGTGGTTCTGGGTCACTGGGTCTGGTTCTGGCTCTCACTGGCTCTGTGGTTCTGGGTCACTGAGTCTGTGGATCTGGGTCTGTGGTTCTGGCTCTCACTGGGTCTGTGGTTCTGAGTCACTGGGGCTTTGGTTCTGGCTGGCCCTGGGACTGTGGTTCTGGCTGTCACTGTTCCAGCTCTCCCCAGCTTTGTCGTCTTGGGTCACTGGCTCAGTGGTACTGGTTCTGTGGTTCTGAGTCACTGGATCTGTGGTTCTGGCTGGCCCTGGGTCTGTGGTTCTGGATCAGTGTCTATGGTTCTAGCTCTCACTGGGCCTGTGGTTCTGGCTCTGTGGTTCTAGGTCACTGGCTCTGTGGTTCTGGGTCACTGGCTCTGTGGTTCTGGGTCCCTGGCTCTGGTTCTGGCTCCCTGGCTCTCTCTGGCTCTGTGGTTCTGGTTCTGGCTCTGTGGTTCTGGCTCTCTCTGGCTCTGTGGTTCTGGGTCCCTGGTTCTGGTTCTGGCTCTGTGGTTCTGGCTCTGTGGTTCTGGGTCCCTGGCTCTGGTTCTGGCTCTGTGGTTCTGGTTCTGGCTCTGTGGTTCTGGCTCTCTCTGGCTCTGTGGTTCTGGCTCTGTGGTTCTGGGTCCCTGGCTCTGGTTCTGGCTCTGTGGTTCTGGCTCTGTGGTTCTGGCTGTCCCTGGCTCCGTGGTTCTGGCTCTGTGGTTCTGACTGTCCCTCGCTTCGTGGTTCTGTCTCTCTCTGGCTCTGTGGTTCTGGCTGTCCCTCGCTTTGTGGTTCTGGGTCCCTCGCTCTGTGGTTCTGGCTCTGTGGTTCTGGCTCTGTGGTTCTGACTGTCCCTGGTTCTGGTTCTGGCTTTGTGGTTCCGTTTGTTGCTGCTGTTTCCTCGCCGTGTTACACAGACTGGTCAAGAGCTGTTAATCCTTTTCCCATGTCTGTGCCCGAAGGCCCCACCATTTCAAATTACAACAATTCAGAGGGAAGGGGGTCACATTCTCCATTCCAAAGGAGGTTCCTGCCTCCCCTGGCACACACCTGTCTTTCCAAATGGGACAAGTGTCACCTCCAGGCCGTTTTTAACACATGCAGGGCTGGGGTCTCCACCCTGTCCCTGGGCAAGTAACTCCAGTGCCCAGTCACTGTTTCAGAGAACAATTTTTTCCCAATGTCCAACCTAAACTTCCCCTAGCACAGCTTAAGGCTGTGTCCTCTTGTTCTGTGGTTCCCTGGGAGAAGAGCCTGAGCCCCAGCTGGCTGCACCCTCCTGTCAGGGAGTGTAGAGAGTGATGAGGTCTCCCCTGAGCCTCCTCTTCTCCAGATAAACAACCCCAGCTCCCTCAGCTGCTCCTTACCCCAGGAGCTGCTCCTCAGCACCAGGTCTGGGGCTCCACACCCCTCACCAGCCTTGTTGCCCTTCTCTGCATGTGTCTGAACACCTCAGCATCGTTCCTGAGCTGAGGGGCCCAGAACTGGACACAGCACTCGAGGTGCAGCCTCGCCTGTGCCGAGCACAGGGGAAAATGATCCCTTCCTTCCAGGAGGTTCCATCAGGTCACAGTGGAACCTTGGTGCTGTGTTGGTGCAGAGCCTCACAGAGCTCTCCTGGGTTCCATGTGGTTCCAGAGCCTCACAGAGCTCTCCTGGGTTCCATGAGGTCCCAGAGCCTCACGGAGCTCTCCTGGGTTCCAGGAGGTTCCAGAGCCTCACAAATGCTCTCCTGGGTTCCATGAGGTTCCAGAGCCTCACAAATGCTCTCCTGGGTTCCATGAGGCTCCAGAGCCTCACAAATGCTCTCCTGGGTTCCATAGGGTCCCAGAGCCTCACAAATGCTCTCCTGGGTTCCATGAGGTTCCAGAGCCTCACAAATGCTCTCCTGGGTTCCATGAGGTTCCAGAACCCCTCACAGATGCTCTCCTGGGTTCCATGAGCTCCCAGAGCCTCACAAATGCTCACCTGGGTTCCATAGGGCTCCAGAGCCTCACAAATGCTCTCCTGGGTTCCATGAGGTTCCAGAACCCCTCACAAATGCTCTCCTGGGTTCCATGAGCTCCCAGAGCCTCACAAATGCTCACCTGGGTTCCATAGGGCTCCAGAGCCTCACAAATGCTCTCCTGGGTTCCATGAGGTTCCATGAGAACCTCACAGATGCTCTCCTGGGTTCCATAGGGTCCCAGAGCCTCACAGAGCTCTCCTGGGTTCCATGAGTTTCCAGAACCTCACAAATGCTCTCCTGGGTTCCAGGAGGCTCCAGAGCCTCACAAATGCTCTCCTGGGTTCCATGAGGTTCCAGAACCCCTCACAGATGCTCTCCTGGGTTCCAGGAGGTTCCAGAACCCCTCACAAATGCTCTCCTGGGTTCCATGAGGTCCCAGAGCCTCACAAATGCTCTCCTGGGTTCCATGAGGTTCCAGAACCCCTCACAGATGCTCTCCTGGGTTCCAGGAGGTTCCAGAACCTCACAAATGCTCTCCTGGGTTTCATGAGGTCCCAGAGCCTCACAAATGCTCTCCTGGGTTCCATGAGGTCCCAGAGCCTCATGGAGCTCTCCTGGGTTCCAGGAGGTTCCAGAGCACCTCACAGAGCTCTCCTGGGTTCCACGAGGCCCCTCTGTGTCACACTGGAGCCTGGGTTCCATGAGCTCTGGCAAGCTCCCAGTGGCACCTGGGTTCAGTGGGGCCCAGCTCTCTCCTGGTTAAAAGAGGTTCCATAACCTCTCTCTACTCTCCTGGGCTCCATGAGGTTCCATAACCTCTCTCTGCTCTCCTGGGTTCCATGAGGTTCCATAACCTCACTCTGCTCTCCTGGGCTCCATGAGGTTCCATAACCTCTCTCTGCTCTCCTGGGTTCCATGAGGTTCCATAACCTCACTCTGCTCTCCTGGGTTCCATGAGGTTCCATAACCTCACTCTGCTCTCCTGGGCTCCATGAGGTTCCATAACCTCTCTCTGCTCTCCTGGGTTCCATGAGGTTCCATAACCTCACTCTGCTCTCCTGGGTTCCATGAGGTTCCATAACCTCACTCTGCTCTCCTGGGCTCCATGAGGTTCCATAACCTCTCTCTGCTCTCCTGGGTTCCATGAGGTTCCATAACCTCACTCTGCTCTCCTGGGTTCCATGAGGTTCCATAACCTCTCTCTGCTCTCCTGGGCTCCATGAGGTTCCATAACCTCACTCTGCTCTCCTGGGCTCCATGAGGTTCCTGAACCTCTCTCTGCTCTCCTGGGTTCCAGGAGGTTCCATAACCTCACTCTGCTCTCCTGGGTTCCATGGGGTTCCATAACCTCACTCTGCTCTCCTGGGTTCCAGGAGGTTCCATAACCTGTCTCTGCTCTCCTGGGTTCCCTGAGGTCCCTGTGTGTCACAGCAGCCCCTGGCTTCCAGGAGCCCCCACAGTGTCCTGGTGGCCCCCTGGTTCCATGAGGGGGTGGCTGGGAGCTCCTGCCCCCTCAGTGGCCAGGGGACAGTGCCACCAGCCCTTCTGTGCCACCCTGTGCCCGTCCGTGCCACCTCTGGGCGTGGAACCCCCCAGTGAGTGCTCAGGTGTGCTCAGGTGTGCAGGACAGCAGGGGCTGCCCCGCCCCCTTTGGCCCCGCCCCTTCCTACCACCTCCGGATTGGCCACTGGTCTGCTGGCCCCGCCCCTGCCAGTGTTCTCCCGGATGGGTATGCTTCCTCATTAGCATAAACCCCACTTCCTCATTAGCATAAACCCTGCTCGTGCACCTTGACCCCACCCCCTTTGGTGGTCCAAGCCCCTCCCCCCACATGGGGATTGTGCCCCACAAGTGTTGGGGTCCTGCCCCACAAGTGTTGGGGTTCTGCCCCCCAAGTTTTGGGGGTCCTGCCCCCCAAGTGTTGGGGTCCTGCCCCCCAAGTGTTGGGGTTCTGCCCCCCAAGTTTTGGGGGTCCTGCCCCATAAGTTCCATAGTGGGGAGGCTCTACCCAGTAAGTGCCTGGGGGCAATTAGAAGGTGCTGGTGATAATTAATTAGCCAAAGGTGGGTTTAATTGGTCCTGGTTAATAGCACAGTAATTGATTAATTGATTTGCGTTAATCATTAATCGCTCCCGGTTTGGGGGGGGGGGGAAGGGATAATGAGGAAGTAATTAAGCTTTGGGGTCTTGATTGGGGGAAGGGGAGCTTTGGTCCCAGCTGTGGGGGTTGGGGGGCCCAGCGGGGTCTATGGGGCAAGGTTGGGGGGCTCTATGGGGTGGGGGGGGGAGTTATGGGGGTCACCCCCAGCCCAGAGGTGTTTTTGGGGGGCTGGAGTGTGTTGGGGGCATTGTGGGGCAGGGCTGGGGGAGATTACGGGACAGGGGGGGTCCCATGGGGCACCACCCCCCAGCCCAGAGCCCTGGAGTGTTTCTGAGGGTCCCGTCCGTGGGTCAGGAGTGGGGGTCGGGCCCGGGGGGGGGCACCCACCGGTAGGTGCCCTCGTACAGGAACCCCGCCCGCCGCAGCAGCTCGTCCGCCTCGGGGGGGCCCCGGCTGGGAAAGGGGGGACCCGGGCTCAGGGGGAGCCCCAGGACCCCCCAACACCCAGAGGGACCCCCACAACACCCAACGAGACCCCCCAGTACCCAACAGGACCCCCGGGACCCCCCAATCCCCAATGGGAACCCCGGGACCACCCCAACACCCAACGGGACCCCCCAAATCCCCAACGGGACCCCCAAACCCTCAGTGTGGCCCTCGGGACCCCCCCCCCAAGCCCCTGGGACAACACAAATCCCCAGTGGGACTCCCGGGACCCCCAGATCCCCAACAGGACCACTGGGACCACCCCCTTCCCTCCAGGTGTGCCCAGGTGCCCACCAGCCCCCCAAATTCCTGCACCAGGTACCCCCCCGTTGCCCCCCAGGCGCCCCCAGGTGTGCCCCCCCTCACCTGCCGTAGGGGTAGGGGATGGGGGGCTCGCGGCGCTGCTCGATCTGGTGCAGCAGGGGGGTGAAGATGCGCCAGGCCTCGCGCAGCTCGTCACTGCGGGGAGGGGACACCCCAAAACTGACCCAGAGCTCACCTGGGCTCACCTGAGCACCCCAAAACTGACCCGGGGCTCCCCAAAACTGCCCCAGAGCTCACCTGGGCAACCCCACACCTCACCTGGGCACGCCCTGAGCACATCTGGGCCCCCAAACTGGTCCCATCTTCTCCTCCAACATGGTCCCACCTGTCCCCTCAAACTCACCTGACCCCTTTTTCCCCCACTCCAAAGTGGTCCCACCAGCCCCCCCAAACTGGTCCCATCATCCCCCTTACACTGGTACCCCCCTGCCCCACCCAGAGTCACCTGTCCCCCCTAAACTGGTCCCATCTTCCCCCCCAAACTGGCCTCACCTGTCCTTCCCCTGACAGGTGGGAGCCTGTCCCTCTGTCCCACCTGTGCTCATGTCCCATCTGTCCCCGTGTCCCATCTGTCCCCGTGTCCCACCTGTCCCCGTGTCCCATCTGTCCCCGTGTCCCACCTGTTCCTGTGTTCCACTTGCCTCCCCCAGACTCACCTGCCCATCTCAAACCAGTCCAATCTGCCCCTCCAAACTGGTCCCATCTTACCCCCCAAAATCCTGCCTGCCCCCCCCCAACCTGGCCTCACCTGCTCCTCCCAAACCCCATCTCCCCCCCCCCCCCAAGACTGGTCCCACCTGTCCCCCTAAACTGGTCTCACTCGCCCTCCCCAAACTGGACTCACCTGTCCCCCCCATGTCCCACCTGTCCCCTCCCAGACTCTTCAGCTCCTCCAACCTGGTCCTACCTGTACTGCCACCCCCCACCCCCCCAATCTCACCTGTCCCCCTATGTCCCACCTGTCCCCATGTCCCACCTGTGCCCTCCCCTTTATGTCCCACTTGTCCCCAGATCCCACCTGATCCCACATCCCATCTGGCCCCGCCATGTCCCCCCTGTCCCCAGGTGTCACCTGTCCCCACTGTGCTCCCCCCATCCCCAGGTGTCACCTGTCCCCTCTCACCTGTGCCCAGGTGTCACCTGTCCCCTCTCACCTGCGCACAAAGTGCATTTGGTTCCCACAGATGACGTCCAGCAGCAGCCGCTCGTAGGCGTCCGGCAGCTTCACATCCTGGGGGGCACCGGGGTGGTCTGGGGGGGGTCTGGGGGCACCCCCAGGTCTGGGGGCACCCCCAGGTGTGGGGGGACACCCCCAGGTGTGGGAGGACACCTGGGCTTTGGAGTGACCCTGGGATTGGGGCATTTTGGGGGCTCCTCTGGGTTTGAGGTGGCCCCAGGTGTGTGGGGAACACCTGGGATTTGGGGGGACCCAAATGGGTTTTGGGGACCTCCCCAGGTGTGGAAAACCTCCCGAGACGTCTCCACCCCCAATTCTGAGGTCTCAATGTTCCAACTTTAGTCTTAACACTCCAATTTTGAGTGTGAGTGTTGAGATTTTGGGGTTCCAGCCCCATTTTTGTGTCCTCAAACCCCATTTTGGGTCTTGGTGCTCTATTTCTATGTCCCAAAACACTATTTTTGGGTCCCCAAACCATATTTTTGGATCTCAGCGGTCCATTTCTGTGTCCCCACCCCCATTTCCATTTCCCCAAGCCCCATTTTTTTTCCATTTCCCCATCCCCTTTTCCATGTCCCCAAACCCCATTTTTGAGTCTCAATGCTCCATCCCTGTGTCCCCATCCCCATTTTTCTGTCCCCAAATCCCATTCCCGTGTCCCCAACCCCCATTTTTGGGCCTCAATGCTCCATCCTTGTGTCCCCAAACCCCATTTTTGCATCTCAGTGCCCCATCAATGTGTCCCCATCCCCTTTTTTTGTGTCTCAGTGCCCCATCAATGTGTCCCCACCCCCATTTTTGTGTCTCAGTGCCCCATCCTCGTGTCCCCATCCCCTTTTTTTGTGTCTCAATGCCCCATCAATGTGTCCTCAGACCCCATTTTTGTGTCTCAGTGCCCCATCCCCGTGTCCCCACCCCCATTTTTGTGTCTCAGTGCCCCATTTTTGTGTCTCAGTGCCCCATCCCCGTGTCCCCATCCCGTTTTTTTTGTGTCTCAGTGCATCATCAATGTGTCCCCAGACCCCATTTTTGTGTCTCAGTGCCCCATCAATGTGTCCCCACCCCCATTTTTTGTGTCTCAGTGCCCCATCCCCGTGTCCCCACCCCCATCTTTGTGTCTCAGTGCCCCATCCCCGTGTCCCCACCCCCCATTTTTGTGTCTCAGTGCCCCATCCCCGTGTCCCCAGACCCCATTGTTGTGTCTCAGTGCCCCATCCCCGTCTCCCCAACCCTCATTTTTGTGTCCCCATCCCCATGTCCCCACCCCCATTTTTGTGTCTCAGTGCCCGTTCTGGGTACCTTGTACCGGCTGCCGTAGGTGAGGTCGAGCTCGGACTCCTCGGGCCGCAGGAACATGCCGGGTTTCTTGGTGTTGAGCTTGGCGTAGACGGCCTCGCGCGGCTGCACCCGCACCACCAGCTCGTTGCGCTTGCACTGCCCCGCGAAGATGTCCCCGGGCACCTCCCGGAACTGCAGCCGCACCTCGGCCTTGCGCTCGTTCAGCGCCTTCCCGCAGCGCAGCACGAACGGGACACCTGGGGATAGCATCATCATCATTGTCATCATTGTCATCAACACCCAACAACATCATCACCATCCATCACCATCCATCATCATCCCAGCGCCTTCCTGCAGCGCAGCACGAACGGGACACCTGGGGACACCATCATCATCATCATCATCATCGTCATTGTCATCAACATCATCACCATCCATCACCATCCATCATCATCCCAGCGCCTTCCTGCAGCACAGCACAAACGGCACACCTGGGGACATCATCATCATCATCATCATCATCGTCATCATTGTCATCAACATCCAACAACATCATCACCATCCATCATCATCCCAGCGCCTTCCTGCAGCGCAGCACGAATGGCACGCCTGGGGACATCATCTTCATCATCATCGTCATCGTCATCATCATCCAATATCATCACCATCCATCACCATCCCGGCGCCTTCCCGCAGCGTAGCTCGAACGGCACGCCAGGGGACATCAGCATCATTGTCATTGTCATCATTGTCATTGTCCATCAACGTCCATCAACATCATCACCATCTATCATCATCCCAGCGCCTTCCCGCAGTGCAGCACAAACGGCATGCCTGGGGACAGCGGCGTCATTGTCATTGTCATCATTGTCGTCAACATCCAACAACATCATCACCATCCATCACCATCCATCACCATCCCGGCGCCTTCCCACAGTGCAGCACGAACGGCACGCCTGGGGACATCAGCATCATTGTCATCACCATCCATCACCATCATCAACATCACCACGCCAGCACCTTCCCGCAGCGCAGCACGAATGGCACGCCTGGGGACATCAGTGTTGGCACTGTCACCATTGTTGTCATTGTCATCATTGACATCGTCATCAACATCCATCAACATCATCATTGTCATTGTCATCGCTGTCATCACTAACATCAGCAGCAGCAGCAGCACCCATCAACACCTATCAACATCACTATCCACATCGACATCATCATTGTCACTGTCGTCATTGACATCACCATCAACGTCCATTACCATCATCACCATCCATCACCATCCCAGCACCTTCCCGCAGCGCAGCATGAATGACACGCCTGGGGACATCATCATCACTGTCAGTGTCATCACTGTCATCGCTCACATCATCCTCATCAACACCCATCAACACCTACCAACATCACCACCCACATCAACATCACTGTCATTGTCCTCAATGTCATCAACATCCATCAACATCACCATCCATCACCATCCCAGAGCCTTCCCACAGCAAAGCACAAACGGAATGCCTGGGGACAGCGGTGTTGGCATTGTCACCATCATCACCGTCATCATTGTCATCAACGTCATCAACATCTATCAACATCATCATCATCATTGTCATTATCGTCATCGACATCCATCAATGTCATCATCCACACCATCATCATCAATGTCATCATTGTCATTGTCATCATCGACATCATCATTGTCATCAACACCCATCACCATCCACCCCCATCCATCACCAGCCCAGCAGCTCAGCCCGAACAGGATGCCTGGGGACAGCCACATTGTTGCCATCATTGTCATCATCAATATCATCATTGTCATCGCTAACATCATCGTCATCAACATCCATCAGCATCACCATCCACATCAACATCATCGTCATCATCATCCATCAACGTCACCATCCACATCAACATCATAGTCATTGTCCTTGTCAACATCATCATTGTCATCAACACCATCCCCATCTCAGTGCCTTCCTGCAGCACAGCACAGCACAAATGGGACACCTGGGGACAGTGGTGTTGTTGACATCGTTGGCATTTTCAATGTCATCATTGTCATCACTGTCATCGCTAACATCATAATCGTCAACATCCATCACCATCCATCACCATCCATCATCATCATCATTGCTAACATAATTGTCATCCCCATCCATCACCATCTATAGATGGCATTGTTGTCATTGTCATCGTCAATATCATCATTGTCATCAACATCCATCAACATCCATCAACATCCATCAACATAATCCCCATCCATCGCCATCCCAGCAGCACAGCATGAATGGGACACCTGGGGACAGCGGCATTGTTGGCATTGTCATCACCAATGTCAACATTGCCATCGTTGTCATTGTCATCACTAACATCATCATCATCAAAATCCATCACCATCCATCACCATCCACCAACGTCCCAGGCACCTTCCTGCAGCACAGCACGAATGGGGCGCTAAGGAACAGCAGCATTGTCATTGTCGTCATTGTCACCGTCGGCATCAATATTATCAGCATCACCAACATCCATCAACATCACCATCCATCATCATCATCACTGTCATCATCGACATTGTCATCGTCATCAACATCACCAACATAATCACCGTCCATCACCATCCCAGTGCCTTCCCACAGCGCAGCATGGAGGGGACACCTGAGGGGTCATCACCATGGTCATCGTTGTCATTGTCTATGCCAACATTGTCATCAACAACATCACCTGTGTTATCAACACTGGCATCCTCAACACTGGCATTATCATTGACATCGCCATCATCATCAGTCCCATCATCTCATCATCTACGCTGTCATCAGCAGCAGCAACATCACCAACATTGTCAACATCATCAGTCATCCACACCCATCAACATGATCATCCTCGTCATCAGCATCTTCATCAATATCCAGCAACATCATCATCATCACCAACATCGTCATTGTCATCATCATCATCAACATCCATCACCACTGTCGCCACCAACATCATTGTCATCAACATCCATCAACATTGTCATCATCATTGTCATCCACATCGCCAACATCCATCACCTTCATCAACAACACTGCCATCATCCACCTTGTCAACATCTATCAACATCACCACAATCACCAGCATCCATAATAATCAATGTCATCAACGTCCAGCAGCACTGTCATCATCATCAACATCCATGCACCAACATCGTCATCATTGTCATCATCCACATCGTCAACATCCATCACCATCCTCAACAACATCACCACCAACACTGTCAAAGTCATCAACATCCATCAATGTTATCACCATTGTCACCATCATCATCATCCATCAATGTCATCACAGTCCTCACCACCCATCATCACCACCACCCATCCCTGTCCCGGTGTGTTCCCGTAGTGCAACACTAATGGCACACCTGGGACACCATCGGCATTGTCACCACCACCACCACCATCATCATCATCATAGACATCACCATTGCTCATCATCTCCATCATCATTCCAACCATCACCATCATCATGGTCAACACCTCTGTCATCCTCTGGTCATCAATGTCACCATTGTGGCCATTGCCGTCATCAGCACCATCTCCTGGCCAGCATCATCACCACCATCACTGGCACCATCTCCATGGCCACCACCATCATCACCACCATCACTGGCACCATGTCCATGGCCAACACCATCATCATCACCATCTCCATGGCCACCACCATCATCACCACCATCACTGGCACCATCTCCATGGCCACCACCATCATCATCACCATCTCCATGGCCACCACCATCACTGGCACCATCACTGGCACCATCTCCATGGCCAACACCATCATCATCACTAGCACCATCTCCACGACCACCACCATCATCACCAGCATTATTCTCATCATAACTACAAATGTCACCACCATGGCAACCGCCGTCATCATGGTCATTGCTATCATCATCACCATGGCAACCATCACCACCACCATCAGAGCCACCACGCCCTCTCACCATCCCAGCGCTCGTTGGCCACGCGCAGCACCGCGGTGGCAAAGGTGGGCGTGGTGGAGCCGGCGGGCACCGTGGGGTCGTCCAGGTAGCCCTTCTGTGCTTCGGGGGGGCCCTCGGGGTTGCCCACGTACTGGCCCAGCACCACATCCTGCAGCTCCACCGGGCTGATGCACTTGAGCACCTTCACCTGGGGGACAGGTGAGGGACACCTGGTTATGTGGGTTCCAGTGAGACCACAGGGTGGGACTGTTTGGGGACATGTTTATGGGGGGCCACCAGTGAGAGCAGGCAATGGGATTGGGGTGTGGAGGAAGTGGCCATGGGGGACATGGTTTGGGGGGTCATAAACAAGAAGGCGCTGATAGGATGTGGTTTGGGACATGGCCACAGGAGTTGTGGCATTGGGGTCCACCATCGATAACAGGATGACAGGACATGGTTGCGGACATGGTCAGTGAGAACATGGCCATGGGGGAAGTGGCTTTGGGGGCCACCATCAATAATGGGCTGATGGAACAAAGTTGGGGATGTGGCCATGGGGGATGTGGCTTTGGGGGCCACCATCAAGCACATGGTGGTGGGACATGACTGGGATGGGGGGATGTGCCCTGGGGCCACCTGGGGATAGTCCCTGTGAAGGTGACCATGATGTGACCATTGAGGACATAAAGCTCAGCGACCAGTGTGGTGTCAGGGGGTGGTGACACTTTGGTGACACCCCAGTGTCCCTGCTGTCCCCACCTTCTCGTCACGGACATCGTCGGGGTTGGTGGACGCCGGCTTCTCCATGGCCACGAGGCAGAGCAGCTGCAGAAGGTGGTTCTGCATCACGTCCCTGCGGGGAGCCGGCGCTGCCACGGGGTTGGGGGACACGGGGGGACGCGGAGGGGACACAGGGACACCGAGGGACGTCCATCCTCACCGGATGATGCCGAAGTCATCGAAGTAGCCGCCGCGGCCCTCGGTGCCGAAGGGCTCCTTGAAGGTGAGCACCACGCAGGCGACGTTGTCGCGGTTCCAGATGGGCCCGAAGATGCGGTTACCGAACCTGCGGTGGGTGAGGGTGGCTGAGGAGTGCTGTGCGTGTCCCCATGTCCCCTCCTGTGTCCCCTCCCGTGTCCCCATGTTCACTCCCATGTCCCTGTCCCCTGCCATGTCCCCGGCACACTGTAGCACCATGAGGCTCTCCCCTGTCCCCTGCCGTGTCCCCAGCTCACCGCAGCACCATGAGGCTCCGTACCATCTCCTTGCCCAGGTAGTGGTCCTGGTGTCCCCTGTCCCTGTGTCCCCATGTCCCCAGCTCACCGCAGCACCATGAGGCTCTGCACCATCTCCTTGCCCAGGTAGTGGTCCTGGTGTCCCCTGTGTCCCCATGTCCCCAGCTCACCGCAGCACCATGAGGCTCTGCACCATCTCCTTGCCCAGGTAGTGGTCCTGGTGTCCCCTGTCCCTGTGTCTCCCTGTCCCCACTCACCGCAGCACCATGAGGCTCTGCACCATCTCCTTGCCCAGGCAGTGGTCCCAGTGTCCCCTCCTGTGTCTCCCTGTCCCCATGTCTCCACTCACCGCAGCACCATGAGGCTCTGCACCATCTCCTTGCCCAGGTAGTGGTCCATGCGGTAGATCTGCTCCTCGCGGAACAGCGCGCTCAGGTGCGCCGACAGCTCCTCCGACGAGCCCAGGTCCCGCCCAAATGGCTTCTCCACGATCACCCGGTTCCACCTGGGGACAGGGACACGGGGACATGAGGGCAGCGACCACGGGACATGGGGGGACACGAGAAACATGGACATCGGGGGGCATATAGAGACACAGGGGACACAGGACATGTGGGGACACAAGGACACATGGAGGGACATGGGGACACATGGGATGCAAGGAATGTAGGAACATGGGGGGGACATGAGGACACAGGGGACACACAGGGACACGTGGGGACACACAATGGATACAGAAGGCGTGGGGGTACGTGAGAGCACAAGGACACAAGGGACATGGGGACACAGGGGATATGGGGAACATGGGAACGTGCAGGGACAAAGGAGGACATGGTCCCCATGTCCCCACTCACCCCTGGCCCATGCACAGAGCCCTCAGGTGCTGTGTCACAGGTGTGTCCCAGGTATGTCACAGGTGTGTCCCCGTGTCCCCACTCACCCCTGGCCCATGCACAGGGCTCTCAGGTGCTGGGTGACAGGTGTGTCCCAGGTGTGTCCCCATGTCCCAGGTGTGTCCCCGTGTCCCCACTCACCCCTGGCCCATGCACAGAGCCCTCAGGTGCTGTGTCACAGGTGTGTCCCCGTGTCCCCACTCACCCCTGGCCCATGCACAGAGCCCTCAGGTGCTGGGTGACAGGTGTGTCACAGGTGTGTCCCCATGTCCCCACTCACCCCTGACCCATGTACAGAGCCCTCAGGTGCTGGGTGACAGGTGTGCCCCTGTGTCCCCACTCAGTCCTGGCCCATGCAGAGTGCTCTCAGGTGCTGTGTCCCAGGTGTGTCCCAGGTGTGTCCCCACTCACCCCTGGCCCATGCAGAGCGCCCGCAGGTGCTGTGTCCCAGGTGTGTCCCCTGTCCCCACTCACCCCTGGCCCATGCACAGGGCCCGCAGGTGCTGTGTCCCAGGTGTATCCCCTGTCCCCACTCACCCCTGGCCCATGCACAGGGCCCGCAGGTGCTGTGTCCCAGGTGTGTCCCCTGTCCCCACTCACCCCTGGCCCATGCACAGGGCCCGCAGGCGCTGTGTCCCAGAGGTGTCCCAGATGTGTCCCAGGTGTGTTCCCTGTCCCCACTCACCCCTGGCCCATGCACAGGGCCCGCAGGTGCTGTGTCCCAGAGGTGTCCCAGATGTGTCCCAGGTGTGTCCCCTGTCCCCACTCACCCCTGGCCCATGCAGAGTGCTCTCAGGTGCTGTGTCACAGGTGTGTACACGCTGGGGGGCAGTGCCAGGTAGAAGAGCCGGTGGGCGCGCTCGCCCCCGGGCAGCCCCCGCAGGTGAGCGTCCAGCGCCCGGAATGAGGCCTCGTCCCCGTACTGACCCCGCACGAAGCTCTGCAGGGACAGGAACGCGGCCAGGCGGGGGCCATCCTCGGGGGTCACCTGTGGGGACACACAGGGACAGGTGAGACAGGCACAGGGGACAGGTGAGACAAGGACAGGAACGTGGCCAGGCGGGGCCCATCCTCGGGGGTCACCTGTGGGGACAGGGAGGGACAGGGGACAGGTGAGACAGGGACAGGAACGCGGCCAGGTGGGGGCCATCCTCAGGGGTCACCTGTGGGGACAGGTGAGACACGTGAGACGGGGACAGGGGGGACAGGGACAGGTGAGACAGGGACAGGAACATGGCCAGGCGGGGGCCGTCCTCGGGGGTCACCTGTGGGGACAGGTGAGACAGGGACAGGAACATGGCCAAGTGGGGCCCATCCTCAGGAGTCACCTGTGGGGATAGGAAGGGCAGGGGACAGGTGAGACAGGGGACAGGTGAGACAAGGACAGGAACGTGGTCAGGTGGGGCCTGTCTTCAGGGGTCACATGTGGGGACACATGGGGACAGGTGAAACAGGGACAGGTGAGACAGGGACAGGTGAGAAAAAGTCAGGTAAGACAAGGACAGACAGGGCCCGTCCTCAGGAGTCACCTGTGGGGACAGGGAGGGACAGGGGACAAGTGAGACAGCGACAGGGGACAGGTAAGACAGACAGGAACATGGCCAGGCAGTGCCCATCCTCAGGAGTCACCTGTGGGGACAGGGGGGGACAGGGAGGGACAGGGGACAAGTGAGACAGCGACAGGGGACAGGTAAGACAGACAGGAACATGGCCAGGCAGTGCCCATCCTCAGGAGTCACCTGTGGGGACGCACAGGGACAGGTGAGACACAGTCAGGAATATGGCCAGGAAGTGCCTGGTGGGGACAGGGAGGGACAGGGGACAGCTGAGACAAGGGACAAAGGACCATCCTCAGGAGTCACCCGTGGGGACACACAGGCACAGGTGACACAAGGACAGGTGAGACAAGGACAGGAACATGGCCAGGCAGGGACTGTCCTCAGGGGTCACCTGTGGGGACAAGGACAAGGGACAGGTGAGACAGGGAACACAGAGAGTGCCCTCAGGGGCCACCTGTGACAGGCAGGGACAGGTGAGGGGACACAGGGACACAAGGTCAGGCAGAGCCTGTCCTTGGGGGTCACCTGGGGACAGGAGGGGACAGGAAGGGACAGGTGAGGTCAGGAGGGAACAGAGAGGATGGGAGGGGACAGGAAGGGACAGGAGGAGTCAGGAGGGGACAGAGGGACAGCGCTGTCACCTTGAGGTAGGGCATGGTCTGCTCCCGGATGAGCTCCACGGTGAGGGGCGAGCGGGCGAAGCCGACGACGCGCGTGTCATCGGGGAGGAGCCCGTCCCGGAACAGCCACCTGGGGACAAGGGACATCTGTGCCACCTGTGCCACCACCTGTGTCCCCAAACCCCCCCAGGGACACTGTCATCGGAGAGGAGCCCGTCCCGGAACAGCCACCTGGGCCAAAGGACAGCACTGGCACCTGTGCCACCACCTGTGCCACTATCTGTGTCCCCAAACCCCACCAGGGACAGCAGCACTGGGGAGGAGCCCGTCCTGGAACAGCCACCTGGGAAAAGGACAGCGCTGTCACCTGTGCCACCACCTGTGCCACTATCTGTGTCCCCAAACCCTTCCAGGGACATGGGCATCAAGAGGGAATGGCCACCTAGGACAAGGGACAGTGCTGTCACCTGTGTCCCCAAACCCTCCCCAGAGACAGCAACATCGGAGAGTGCCCTGTCCCAGAAGAGCCACCTGGCGACAGCACTGTCACCTGTGTCACCAAGCTCTTGGGGACACCCCCAGCACTGTCACCACCCCCCTGTGGGAATGCCAGGCCTAAGGTGACCCTGGTGTCACCAACCCTCTCTCAGGGTGGTGACATTGGTAATGGGGGCTCCTGTCCCCGTGTCACCCTGGGACATGTGACACACAGGGGACAGGTGACACAGGGACAGGTGACACGGGGACAGGTGACACAGAGGGGACAGAAGCAGCAAACAGAGGACCTGGGGACACTGGCTCATCCTGGGGACACTGGTGCCAGCTGGTGACACAAGTGGCCCTGGGGACAGCAGGGACACACAGCTGTGGTGACACTGAGGACAGAGCAGACAATGGCAGCACTGAGTGACACTGGTGACACTGCAGGCAGAACTGAGTGACATTGGTGGCACTGGGGACAGCAGTGACCCCAGAGTGGCCCTGGCGATATCAGTGACTCTGGTGGCCCTGGGGACAGGTGGGGACAGCGGGGACTTCAATGGCTCTGATGGCCCCAGTGACCCTGGGGACGGGTGGGGACATTGGTGGCCCTGGGCCCTTGGTGACCCTGGGGGCCCTGGTGACAGGTGGAACACAGATGGCCTTGGTGACACCATTGTTCCTATTGTCCCCTCAGTGTCCCTGCGGCCCCCATTGTCCCCCTGCTGTCCCTGCTGTCCTCAGGTGTCCTCACTGTCCCCAGGTGCCCCTGCTGTCCCCTTGGTGTCCCTGCTGTCCCCTTGGTGTCCCTGCTGTCCCCAAGTGTTCCTAGTGTCCCCACGTGTCCTCATTGTCCCCAGGTGTTCTCATTGTCCCCAGGTGTCCCTGCTGTCCCCACTGTCCCCTCGGTGTCCCCATTGTCTCCAGGTGCCCCCGCTGTCCCCAGGTGTGCCCACGGTGTCCCCATTGTCCCCAGGCGTCCCTGCTGTCCCCTCGGTGTCCCCATTGTCTCCAGGTGTCCCCGCTGTCCCCAGGTCCCCTCTCTGTCCCCGCTGTCCCCAGGCGTCCCTGCTGTCCCCAGGTGCCCTCTCAGTCCCCGCTGTCCACAGGTGTCCCCATTGTCCCCTCAGTGTCCCTGCTGTCCCCAGGTGTCCCCATTGTCCCCTCATTGTCCCCAGGTGCCCCCGCTGTCCCCAGGTGCCCTCTCAGTCCCCGCTGTCCCCAGGTGTCCCCATTGTCCCCTCATTGTCCCCAGGTGTCCCCATTGTCCCCTCAGTGTCCCCGCTGTCCCCTCAGTGTCCCTGCTGTCCCCAGGTGTCCCCATTGTCCCCTCAGTGTCCCCGCTGTCCCCAGGTGTCCCCATTGTCCCCTCAGTGTCCCCGCTGTCCCCTCAGTATCCCTGCTGTCCCCAGGTGTCCCCGCTGTCCCCTCAGTGTCCCCGCTGTCCCCGTACCATATTGTGGGGTAAATCTTCTTCCTGGCCAGGTCTCCCTGTGGGGGGAGGGGTGCTCAGGGCTGGGGGAGGGGCGAGGCCAGCGCTGGGCGTGGCCCCGGCCCCTCCCCCACCCCCTCCCCGGAATGTGCTGAGTCAGCGCCGCCGCCCCTCCCCCACCGCGGGGCTCG
Source organism: Calcarius lapponicus (assembly GCA_039654755.1). NCBI lineage: Eukaryota > Metazoa > Chordata > Aves > Passeriformes > Fringillidae > Calcarius > Calcarius lapponicus. Next base: position 716,135 of record JBBFKN010000063.1, read on the forward strand.
ACGGGAGGGGTTGGGCAACGGGGTGGGGGAGGGGCGGAGGAGGAAGTTGGGGTGCGGGTGGGGGAGGGGCGGCCCCACCCCGGCCCCGAGGGGTGACCTGCAGGGAGGGGCGGGTGTGGCGCCCCAGCTTCCCCTCCCCCACCCCACCTTCCCCTCCCCCACCCCACCTTCCCCTCCCCCAGCCCCCGGTGACCCCAAATGACCCCCCCAAAACCGCCCCCAATTCCCGCCCCTCCCCCAAATTCCTCCTCACCCCCTCCAAGGTCCCCAAACTCCCCCCAGTTCTCCCCAAACCCTTTTTTACTTCCCCCTCAACTCCCCAATATCCCCAATTTCCTTTATTTTACCCCAAATCTCCCAATTCCCTTCGTTTCCCACAAAATATTTTTTTCCAGCCTTCAATATCCCCCCCCCATTGCCCCCCAAGATTTGCTTCCCCCTTTTTTGCTCCTTCCAGCTCCCCAATTTCACCCCAAACCCCAAATTCAACCCCCACCAGCCCCAAATTTCTGCTTCCAAACTCCTCCATCCCCTCCCCATCCCCCCAATTTCACCCCAAACCTCTTCATTCCCCCTTCCAGCCCCCCAATTTCACCCCAAACCCCTTCATCCCCCTTCCAGCCCCCCCAAACCTCTTCATTCCCCCTTCCAGCCCCCCAATGTCACCCCAAACCTCTTCATTCCCCCTTCCAGCCCCCCAATTTCACCCCAAACCTCTTCATTCCCCCTTCCAGCCCCCCAATGTCACCCCAAACCCCTCCATCCCTTCCCCAGCCCCCCAATGTCACCCCAAACCTCTTCATTCCCCCTTCCAGCCCCCCAATTTCACCCCAAACTCCTCCATCCCCTCCCCAGCCCCCCAATGTCACCCCAAACCTCTTCATTCCCCCTTCCCCAGCCCCCCAATTTCACCCCAAACTCCTCCATCCCCTCCTCAGGCCCCCAATTTCACCCCAAACCTCTTCATTCCCTCCCCAGCCCCCCAATTTCACCCCAAACCCCTTCATTCCCCCTCCCCAGCCCCCCAATTTCACCCCAAACCCCTTCTTTCCCCCTTCCAGCCCCCCAATTTCACCCCAAACCCCTCCATCCCTTCCCCAGCCCCCCAATTTCACCCCAAACCCCTCCATCCCTTCCCCAGCCCCCCAATTTCACCCCAAACCCCAAATTCAACCCCCACCAGCCCCAAATTTCTGCTTCCAAACTCCTCCATCCCCTCCCCAGCCCCCCAATGTCACCCCAAACCTCTTCATTCCACCTTCCAGCCCCCCAATTTCACCCCAAACCCCTCCATCCCTTCCCCAGCCCCCCAATTCGCCCTCATTTCCCCTTCTCACCCCTTCTTCCCTTCCAGCCCCCCAATATCCCTCCTAAACCTCTTTATTCCACCCCACAACCCCAAATTTCTCTCCCTAAACCCCTTATTTCCCTCCTCCAACCCCTTTATCGCCCCCATATCCCAAATTTCTGCCCTAAATTCCTTCATTCCCCCTTCCAGTCCCCCTCCATCCTCCCTTAGCCCCTTTTCTCTCCTTCCAGCCCCCCAGTTCCCTTTTCAGCCCTCTGATTCTTCCCCAAACCCCTTTATTCCCCCAAAAACCCCAAATTTCTGTCCCCAACCCCCCTGAACTCCTTTATCCCCCCACAAACTCCAAATTTCTGCCCTCAATCCCCCTCAAATCCCAAATTTCTGCCCTCAAACTCCCCCAAATCCCTTTATTCCCCCTACAACCCCCAAATTTCTGCCCCCAAATCGCTTTATTCCCCCCACAAACCCCAAATTTCTGCCCCCAACCCCCCAATTTCTGCCTCCAACCCCCACAAACCCCAAATTCCTGGCCCCAAACCCCTTTATTCCCCCCTATAAACCCCAAATTCCTGCTCCAACCCCCCTAAACCCCAAATTCCTGCTCCAACCCCCCCTACAAACCTCAAATTCCTGCTCCAACCCCCCTAAAAAACCCCAAATTCCTGCCCCCAAACCCCTTTATCCCCCTCCAAACCCCAAATTCCTGCCCCCAACCCCCCACAAACCCCAAATTCCTGCTCCAACCCCCACAAACCCCAAATTCCTGCCCCCAAACCCCTTTATTCCCCCCTACAAACCCCAAATTCCTGCTCCAACCCCCCCAAACCCCAAATTCCTGCCCCCAAACCCCCCCACAACCCCCAAATTCCTGCCCCCCAACCCCTTTATTCCCCCCTATAAACCCCAAATTCCTGCCCCCAACCCCCCCACAAACCCCAAATTCCTGCTCCAACGCCCCCAAACCCCAAATTTCTGCCCCCAAACCCCTTTATTCCCCCCACAAACCCCAAATTCCTGCTCCAACGCCCCCAAACCCCAAATTCCTGCCCCCCAACCCCTTTATTCCCCCCCACAAACCCCAAATTCCTGCTCCAACCCCCCCACAAACCCCAAATTCCTGCTCCAACCCCCCCTACAAACCCCAAATTCCTGCTCCAACCCCCCCTACAAACCCCAAATTCCTGCCCCCAAACCCCTTTATTCCCCCACAAACCCCAAATTCCTGCCCCAACCCCCCCACACCCCAAATTCCTGCTCCAACCCCCCCCAAACCCCAAATTCCTGCCCCCAAACCCCTTTATTCCCCTCTATAAACCCCAAATTCCTGCTCCAACCCCCCCCAAACCCCAAATTCCTGCCCCCAAACCCCTTTATTCCCCCCTATAAACCCCAAATTCCTGCTCCAACCCCCCTACAAACCCCAAATTCCTGCTCCAACCCCCCTACAAACCCCAAATTCCTGCTCCAACCCCCCCTACAAACCCCAAATTCCTGCCCCCAAACCCCTTTATTCCCCCTACAAACCCCAAATTCCTGCCCCCAAACCCCCCCAAACCCCAAATTCCTGCTCCAACCCCAAATTCCTGCCCCCAAACCCCTTTATTCCCCCTACAAACCCCAAATTCCTGCCCCCAACCCCCCCAAACCCCAAATTCCTGCCCCCAAACCCCTTTATTCCCCCCTACAAACCCCAAATTCCTGCTCCAACCCCCCCCCAAACCCCAAATTCCTGCCCCCAAACCCTTTCCCGGCCCCGTCCCCCACTCACGGAGGCTCCGAGGATGACGAGGACGTGCGGGTGGCCCTGGAGGAAGGCTCCGTCCCGGCTCAGCTCCTGCCGGAGCATCCCGCACACCTGCGAGCGGCTCAGCTGCCCCCCGGCGCCCGGCGCCTCCTCACCTGGGCCCGGCATCGCTCCTGGGGGCCGGACCGGGCACTTGGGGGGCAGGTTCGGGTACTCGGGGGGCAGGTTCGGGCACTTGGGGGGCAGGTTTGGGTACTCGGGGGGCAGGTTTGGGTACTCGGGGGGCAGGTTCGGGCACCCCGGGCAGGATTCGGGGAGCAGCCGAACAGGTTTGGGCACCCCAGGGCAGGATTTGGAGGGGTTGTGGGGCAGGAACGGGGACCTGGAGGGAGGGGTGGGCACTCGGGGGGCAGGGCTGGCACTCGGGGGGCAGGGCTGGCACTCGGGGGTGGCATTTAGGAGGTTTTGGGGCGGGGTTGGGCACCTGAGGAACGGGAGGGCGCAGTCTGGGGGCAGGGCTGGGGTGGTTTGGGGCAGGGTTGGGCACCCGGGGTGGGGTTTTGGGGTTGGGTGGGGCAAAATCGGGGGTTTGGGGGCGGGATTTGGGATTGGGATCGGGGATTTGGGGGCGGGATTTGGGATTTGGGGTTGGGATCGATGATTTTGGGGTGGGATTTGAGATTTGGGGTTGGGATCGGGGATTTGAGGGTGGGATTTGGGACTGGGATCGGGGATTTTGGGCTTGGGATCGGGGGTTTGGGGTTGGGATTTGAGATTTGGGGTTGGGATCGGGAATTTGGGGGCGGGGTCAGGGGGTTGGGGGTGGGATTTGAGATTTGGGCTTGGGATCGGGGGTTTGGGGTTTGAGATTTAGGGTTGGGATTGAGGATTCGGGGGTGAGATCGGGGATTTTGGGGTGGGATTTGGGATTTGGGGGTGGGATCGGGGATTTGGGATTGGGATCAGGGATTTGGGGGTGGGATTTGAGATTTGGGGTTGGGATCAGGGATTTTGGGGCTGGGATCGGGAATTTGGGGGTGGGGTCAGGGGTTTGGGGGTGGGATTTGAGATTTGGGGTTGGGATCGGGAGATTGGGGGCGGGATTTGAGATTTGGGGTTGGGATCAGGGATTTTGGGGTGGGATCGGGGATTTGGGGTTGGGATCGTGGGTTTGGGGGTGGGATTTGAGATTTGGGGTTGGGATCGGGGGTTTGGGGGCGGGATTTGATATGTGGGGTTGGGATCAGGGATTTTGGGGTTGGGATCGGGGATTTTGGGGTGGGATCGGGGATTTGGGGTTGAGATCAGGGATTTTGGGGTGGGATCGGGGATTTGGGGTTGGGATCGGGGGTTTGGGGGCGGGATTTGATATTTGGGGTTGGGATCGGGGATTTTGGGGGTGGGATTTGAGATTTGGGGGTGGGACCGGGGATTTTGGGGTGGGATTTGAGATTTGGGGTTGGGATCGGGGATTTTGGGGGTGGGATTTGATATTTGGGGTTGGGATCGGGGGTTTGGGGGCGGGATTTCATATTTGGGGTTGGGATCGGGGGTTTGGGGGCGGGACTTGAGATTTGGGGTTGGGATCGGGGATTTTGGGGGCGGGATTTGAGATTTGGGGTTGGGATCGGGGATTTGGGATTTGGATTTGAGATTTGGGGTTGGGATCAGGGATTTGGGGGGTGGGATTTGAGATTTGGGGTTGGGATCAGGGATTTTGGGGTTGGGATCGAGGATTTGGGGTAGAGATCAGGGATTTTGGGGTGGGATTTGGGATTTCGGGGTGGGATCGGGGATTTGGGATTGGGATCAGGGATTTGGGGGTGGGATTTGAGATTTGGGGGTGGGACCGGGGATTTGGGGTTGGGATCGGGGATTTTGGGATGGGATTTGAGATTTGGGGTTGGGATCGGGGATTTGGGATTTGGATTTGAGATTTGGGGTTGGGATCAGGGATTTTGGGGGTGGGATTTGAGATTTGAGGGCGGGATTTGGCACCTGGCGCCAGGATGTGGGGGAGATGGGGCACGGCCGGAGCGGGGCAGGACACGCCTTCCCCCCATTGTCCTCCCAAAGCCTCCCCAATTTTTCCCCCCAGGACCCCCCAAATCCCCCGACCCACCCGAACCCCAAATCCCCCCCCCGGACCCCCCAAATCCCCCCCCGGACCCCCCAAATCCCCCATTGCCCTCCCAGACCACCCCCCCCCCATTTCCGCCTTCAGCCCCCCCAACCCCTCAGAACCCCCTCCCCACCCCCCCATAAACCCCCGGGCCCTCACGGAGCCCCCAATTCCCCTCAAATCTCCCCAAATTTTCCCAATTTCCGCCTTCACCCCCCCCATCAATTCCCCCTCAACACCCCCCAGACCCTCACGGAGCCCTGGACATCCCCAGACTCTCAATTTCCGCCCTCACTGACCCCAAATCCCCCAAATCCCCCCCAAATCTCCCAGATTCCCCCCAAATTCCCCACAAACCCCCCATTTCCGCCCCAAAGCCCCTCACATCCCCCCTCAGCTCCCTCCTGACGCTGTCCCCCAGGCCCGCATGGACTCCCCGGGCCATTTTAGAGCCCAGTTCCCCTCAGGTTTTCCGGAATTCCCCGGAATTTCCCCCAAATTTCTTTCTATTTCCCCATCATTTCCCGGTTCCCCCGCACCTTCCCGCTCCGGCCGCGCTCGCGCCGCCTCCCCCACGCTCGCGCGGCTCCCCATCCCTTCACAGAGGCCGCGCCCAGCGCCACGCCCTCACCCCTTACCCACCAATCACCGCCGAATCCCTTCTCTCATCAACCAATCAAGACTGATCCCATTCCCTCATTAACCAATCACCGCCGGGCGCGGGCGGGGCTACAACCGGAGGCGTAACCAATCAGCGCTCTCCGCTCTCGGCGTTGCTATGGCGCCGCCATGACATTTACCGAGGCGGAAGTGGCAGCGAGGCGCGGTGACGTCACGCGCTTCCGGCGGAAGCAGGAAGTGGCGGCGCCGCCGGGATCCCAAAAATCCCCGAATTGGGCCCAAAACTCGCCGGGCTCGGCCCCGCAGCGCGCCCGGGCCCCCGGAGCCGCCCATGAGCGGCGGGCGCTGGCGGCGGCCCGCAGAGATGGTGCAGCCGGGGCCCGAGGCCGAGCCGGCGCTGGCGGAGGCGCTGCAGCGGCTGCGGGCGGAGAACCGAGAGCTGAGGAGTGAGAACGGGGAAATGGGGGGACTGGGATGGGACTGGGGGGGACTGGGAGGGACTGGGGGGACTGGGATGGACTGGGAGGGACTGGGAGGGGATTGGGGGGGACTGGGAGGGACTGGGAGGGGACTGGGATGGACTGGGGGGTACTGGGATCAAACTGGGGGGATGGGATGGACTGGGGGGACTGGGATCAAACTGGGGGGACTGGGAGGGGATTGGGATCAAACTGGGAGGGGATTGGGGGGACTGGGAGGGGACTGGGATCAAACTGGGGGGAGTGGGGGGGACTGGGATGGGACTGGGATCAAACTGGGATGGACTGGGAGGGAACTGGAAGGGGATTGAGGAGACTGGGATCAAACTGCGGGGGACTGGGATGGACTGGGGGGGACTGGGAGGGGATTGGGATCAAACTGGGAGGGGATTGGGGGGACTGGGAGGGGATTGGGGGAAACTGGGAGGGACTGGGATGGGACGGGGATCAAACTGGGGGGGACTGGGAGGGGATTGGGATCAAACTGGGAGGGACTGGGAGGGGATTGAGGGGACTGGGAGGGGATTGGGGGAAACTGGGAGGGACTGGGATGGGACGGGGATCAAACTGGGAGGGACTGGGAGGGGATTTGGAAGAGCCTGAGACCAAACTGGGAGCACTGGGAGGGGATTGGGGGGGTACTGGGATCAAACTGGGATCAAACTGGGAGCACTGGGAGGGACTGGGAGGAGACTGGGAATGACCTGGGGGGGATTGGGGGGGTACTGGGATCAAACTGGGAGCACTGGGAGGGGATTGGGGGGGTACTGGGATCAAACTGGGAGCACTGGGAGGAGACTGGGGGGAACTGGGATCAAACTGGGAGGGGCATTGAGGGTGTCCCCGTGTCCCCATTGCTGTGCCAATGTCCCCAATGTTTCCTGATGCTTTCAGCATCTCCAATGTCCCCAATGTCCCCTCGGTGTCCCCAATGTCCCCACAATGTCCCAGTGCTCTCAATGTCACAGTGGCCCCCCAATATCCAGAGCCCCAGTGTCCCCAAACCCCCCGATGTCACCAATGTCCCAACGGCCCCGTGTCCCCAACCTGCCCAATGTCCCCTGAATGTGCCCAGTGTCCCAATGTCCCTGATGGCCCCTGTCCCTGCCAGTGTCCCCGATGTCCCCAATGCCCTCTGTCCCTGCCAATGTCCCCGATGTCCCCAATGTCCCCAATGTCCCCATGTCCCCAGGTGCCCTGTGTCACTGCACACAGTCCCTGATGTCCCCAGTGTCCCCAATGTCCCTTTGGTGTCCCCAGGTGCCCTGTGTCACTGCATGCGGTCCCCAATGTCCCCAGTGTCCCCAATGTCCCATGTCCCCAGGTGCCCTGTGTCACTGCACACAGTCCCTGATGTCCCCAATGTCCCCATGTCCCCAGGTGCCCTGTGTCACTGCAATGTCCCCAATGTCCCCATGTCCCCAGGTGCCCTGTGTCACTGCATGCAGTCCCTGATGTCCCCAATGTCCCCATGTCCCCAGGTGCCCTGTGTCACTGCAATGTCCCCAATGTCCCCATGTCCCCAGGTGCCCTGTGTCACTGCACACAGTCCCTGATGTCCCCAATGTCCCTTTGGTGTCCCCAGGTGCCCTGTGTCACTGCACACAGTCCTGTGTCCCCAATGTCCCCAATGTCCCCATGTCCCCAGGTGCGCTGTGTCACTGCACGCAGTCCCTGATGTCCCCAATGTCCCCAATGTCCCCAATGTCCCTTTGGTGTCCCTAGGTGCCCTGTGTCACTGCACACAGTCCCCGATGTCCCCAATGTCCCCATGTCCCCAGGTGCGCTGTGTCACTGCAATGTCCCCAATGTCCCCAATGTCCCCATGTCCCCAGGTGCCCTGTGTCACTGCACGCAGTCCCTGATGTCCCCAATGTCCCCAATGTCCCTTTGGTGTCCCCAGGTGCGCTGTGTCACTGCACGCAGTTGCTGCGGCAGCACCTGGACGAGCTGCAGCTGTCACTGCACACAGTCCCCAATGTCCCCATGTCCCCAATGTCTCCATGTCCCCATGTCCCCAGGTGCCCTGTGTCACTGCAATGTCCCCAATGTCCCCAATGTCCCTTTGGTGTCCCCAGGTGCCCTGTGTCACTGCAATGTCCCCAATGTCCCCATGTCCCCAGGTGCCCTGTGTCACTGCACGCAGTCCCCAATGTCCCCAATGTCCCCAATGCTGTCCCCAGGTGCCCTGTGTCACTGCAATGTCCCCAATGTCCCCGTGTCCCCAGGTGCCCTGTGTCACTGCACGCAGTCCCCAATGTCCCCAATGTCCCCAATGCTGTCCCCAGGTGCCCTGTGTCACTGCAATGTCCCCAATGTCCCCAATGTCCCCAGGTGCCCTGTGTCACTGCACGCAGTCCCTGCGGCAGCGCCTGGACGAGCTGCGCCGGCTGCAGCTGCAGCGCCGGGGGGAGCGGGAGCTGCTGCGCGACCACTGGGGCCAGGCCCGGCAGCTGGTGCTGCACCTGCGGGGACAGCGAGGGGACAGCGCCGGGGACAGCGCCGGGGACAGAGGGGACAGCGCCGGGGACAGCGGGGACAATGCCAGGGACAGCGCTGACAACGGCCGGGACACGCCCGGGGACAGCAGGGACACGCCCGAGGTCACCAAGGACACCCCCGAGGACGTCAGGGACACCGCTGGGGACACCCAGGGCACCCTTGGGGACATCAGGGACACCCCCAGGGACGTCAGGGACGCCGCTGGGGACACCAAGGACACCCCTGGGGACATTGGGGGACTCCCCTGAGGACGCCAAGAGCACCCCTGGGGATATCAGCGACACCCCCGGGGACATCAGGGACACCAAGGACGGCCCTGGGGACATCGGAGACGCTCTCAGGGACACGGGGGACATCGGCAGGAGCAGCCCTGACACCAGCGCCAAGGTAGGGGTGGCCCCCCGGCCGTGTCACCCCCGCCGTGTCCCCTCTGTCCCCCCCTCGTGTCCCCCCTCGTGTCCCCCCACCCCTCCCACTGCACCCACCATGTCCCCAGTGTGTCCCCAATGTCCTCCCCCCTCCTCGCAGTGTCCCCTCCCTGGGCCCCCAATGTCCCCCTGATGTCCCCAATGTCCCCACAGCCCCCCGAGGTGCCCCCCTGCTCAGTGTCCCCTCTCTTGGACAATGTCCCCGGGTGTCCCCAAAGTCCCCTTGATGTCCCCAATGTTCCCTTGATGTCCCCAGTGTCCCCCTGATGTCCCCAATGTCCCCACAGCCCTCCTGTCGGTGTCCCCTCCCTTGGACGATGTCCCCAGTGTCCCCCTGATGTCCCAATGTCCCTGATGTCCCCAGTGTCCCCCTGATGTCCCCCTGATGTCCTCACTGTCCCCACAGCACCCCCTCTCAGTGTCCTCCTGATGTCCCCACTGTCCCCACAGCCCCTGTCGGTGTCCCCTCCCTTGGACGATGTCCCCAGTGTCCCCCTGATGTCCCCAATGTCCCTCAATGTTCCCAATGTCCCCACAGCCCCTCTCAGTGTCCCCCCCCTTGGATGATGTCCCCAGTGTCCCCCTGATGTTCCCCTGATGTCCCCAATGTCCCCACAGTCCCCTCTTTCAGTGTCCCCCTGATGTCCCTGATGTCCCCAATGTCCCCAGTGTCCCCCTGATGTCCCCAATATCCCCACAGCCCCCTCCCTCAGTGTCCCCCTGATGTCCCCACAGCCCCTGTCGGTGTCCCCCTCCCTTGGATGATGTCCCCAGTGTCCCCCTGATGTCCCCAATGTTCCCACAGCCCCCTCTCTCGGTGTCCCCCTGATGTCCCCATGATGTCCCCAGTGTCCCCACAGCCCCCTCTTTCAGTGTCCCCCTGATGTCCCCAATGTCCCCAGTGTCCCCCTGATGTCCCCAATGTCCCCACAAGCCCCCTCTCTCGGTGTCCCCCTGATGTCCCTGATGTTCCCAGTGTCCCCCTGATGTCCCCAATGTCCCCACAGCCCCCTCCCTCAGTGTCCCTCTGATGTCCCTGATGTCCCCACAGCCCCTGTCGGTGTCCCCTCCCTTGGACGATGTCCCCGCTGTCCCGGAGCCCCCCCAGCCCCCCCCCGGGGCCCCCCTGGAGCCCAGGTGAGCCCCTCTGTCCCCTCTGTCCCCCCCGGGGACTCCCCGATGTCCCCAAGCCCTCCTGACCCCCTCGTGTCCCCCCAGCTCCGAGGAGCAGCTGAGGCAGCGCCTGGCAGAGGCTGAGGCTGAGTGAGTTGGGGACAATGGGGACAATGGGGACACCTGGGGGCACTTGGGGACACTTTGGGGACCCTTGGGGCAATCTGGGGACACTTGGGGACACCTGGGGACAGTCTGGGACACCTTGGAGCACTCTGGGGTCACTTTGGAGTCACTTCAGGAGCCACTTTGGGGACGGTTGGGGCATTTTGGGGACACTTGGAGACCCCTGGGGACATCCAAGCATGCACTGGGGACACCTGGGGGCTCTTGGGGACACTTTGGGGACCCCTCAGGTGGGTGGTGGCCGTGGCTGAGGGAGGCTGGGGGTGCTGGGGACATGCTGGGGACACTGTCCCCAGGCTGGTGGCCCTGCGGGTGGTGTTGGGCAGGGTTTGGTGACATTGGTGACCCTTGGTGTCACCGTCCCCCAGGCCAGTGGCCCTGCGCTCCTGCGTGGGCAGGGTTTGGTGACATTTGGTGACACCAATGAGCCCTGGTGACACCAATGAGCCCTGGTGACATTGGTGTCACTGTCCTCAAGCTGGTGTCCCCTGCGCTCCCCGCGTGGGGTGGGTTTGGTGTCATTTGGTGCCATTGGTGACACTGGTGTCACTGTCCCCAGACTGGTGGCACTGCGGGTGGCATTGGGCAGGGTTTGGTGACACCAATGACCCCTGGTGACACTGGTGTCACTGTCCCCAGACTGGTGGCACTGCGGGTGGCATTGGGCAGGGTTTGGTGACACCAATGATCCCTGGTGACACTGGTGACACTGGTGTCCCTGTCCCCAGGCTGGTGGCCCTGTGGTCCCGCATGGGGTGGGGTTTGGTGACACCAATGATCCCTGGTGACACTGGTGTCCCTGTCCCCAGGCTGGTGGCCCTGCGGTCCCGCATGGGGTGGGTTTGGTGACACCAATGATCCCTGGTGACACGGGTGTCCCTGTCCCCAGGCTGGTGGCCCTGTGCTCCTGCGTGGGCAGGGTTTGGTGACATTTGGTGACACCAATGAGCCCTGGTGACACCAATGACCCCTGGTGACATTGGTGACACGGGTGTCCCTGTCCCCAGGCTGGTGGCTTTGTGGGTGGCATTAGGCAGGGTTTGGTGACACCAATGAGCCCCTGGTGACACCAATGATCCCTGGTGACACTGGTGACACGGGTGTCCCTGTCCCCAGGCTGGTGGCTTTGTGGGTGGCATTAGGCAGGGTTTGGTGACACCAATGATCCCTGGTGACACTGGTGACATGGGTGTCCCTGTCCCCAGGCTGGTGGCTTTGTGGGTGGCATTAGGCAGGGTTTGGTGACACCAATGATCCCTGGTGACACGGGTGTCCCCTGTCCCCAGGCTGGTGGCCCTGCGCTCCCGCATGGGGTGGGTTTGGTGACACCAATGATCCCTGGTGACACTGGTGACACGGGTGTCCCTGTCCCCAGGCTGGTGGCCCTGCGCTCCCGCATGGGGTGGGTTTGGTGACACCAATGATCCCTGGTGACACTGGTGACACGGGTGTCCCTGTCCCCAGGCTGGTGGCCCTGCGCTCTCCGCATGGGGTGGGTTTGGTGACACCAATGATCCCTGGTGACACTGGTGACACGGGTGTCCCCCTGTCCCCAGGCTGGTGGCCCTGCGCTCCCGCATGGGGGTGGGTTTGGTGACACCAATGATCCCTGGTGACACTGGTGACACGGGTGTCCCTGTCCCCAGGCTGGTGGCCCTGCGCTCCCGCGTGGCCGTGGCCGAGCTCCGCGCTCAGGAC